>JBBDGP010002113.1:0-1200000 GCA_037952835.1 Lithobates septentrionalis
ATACATGCTATTTCCCATATAGAAAATTCTTGTTGCAAACCCTACAACCACCCCTGAAGAAGGAGGCATAAGTAACTCCGAAACGCGTCGGGTGCAAATGTATTGGTATCATTAATCTGTGTATTTATGGAACTGCATTCCTTGTTTTTAACTATGTGATTATGTGATTTACTTGATTATGTTTTGTAATTAATAAATTGTTACCTACTTTACATACCTTTCTAAATATCTTCTTAAATGTGCCTTCAAAGTCCGCTAGGGGAATTTCTTCTGCTCTAAAACTGTTTTTACTTGTATCGTTTTTTTATCAATAAAAGACTCTCCCTTTTTTTATCTGCACCATGGAGGGGCTTTATTTTTCTCTTTGCATAAAAGAAATGAGTTCGTGAGCTCCACCATACGCTGTGCGTTTCAGTCTACATCCTTGCACCAGCATCCATTGGGAACATCCATCCGGCTACCAGGTCAACTCGGAGAACCACTTACCTGTTCATCTAGACCGTCTGGATATCGTTTCTTATGCCCAGGGTGGCACCATGCCTTCATGACTCCATGTCTATGACAGGGGAGTCCATGGGATCTGGTAAGAGTTCATGCCTACCATTACCTGTTTAGATGCCATGGACTAGAGAGGAGGGGCCCACGGAGTGATTTTCCAAATCCCCTGCAAGTCTCCTTTCAACACTCAGAACATCCACTGTTGCTGAGAGACTTTGTTTACACCTATTTTTCAGAGACTTTAGTCTTTTTATATTCATTTATATTGTGTGTCATTTATACATTTTTTCTCACGGATTGCCTTCCATGCACACTTTTCACATCATTTTGTGGATAGGTATTGGCCCTCCGGACCAATACAAAATTATTTCTATATGTGCTACATTTTTTCTATTTTTCGTTTTATACGGGCCCACCCACATGCCACAGCGATGCGGGCCTCTGAAACGGAGGACCACAAGGTGGTATTCCTAGTGAATACCTGTCGGCCAGGAGGGCCAGCAGGTGGCTGAAAACGAACCCTAAAACATGGCGTCTGTCCCATAAATACCCTCTCCCAGAATGCAACTCGGAGGACCACCTCCACGGAGTTATCTCCGGGAAAAAGGAGCACTCATTCGCTTTAAGACGTTACTTTTCCAACACCTGCCGACAGTGACAACGACACCCACCGGCACAATGTGGAACTGCATGCAACGTCAGCCAAGCTGGAACAGAGGCAAATCTAACTTCCTATAACAAGCGACCCACTAAATTTACCTATCAGCAGTAGATAAAATCTACCAGCGCTACACATAATTTTGCCAAACTCAGCATAGTTTGTACAAATTGTAACCATTTTAGTGAAATGCAGTGGAGTCAATGTGGGATGTGACGTTAAAGCCCGGCTGTGCCCCTTCCTTGCTTCGCTGCAAGAGTTGAATGTTCTTTTTGCCTAGAAGTAGAGTAATAAGATGTAATACATACTTTATTCCTCACTACAGCAGGGTCTCTTCAGCTTCACAACTGGTTCCGCAAAGCCACCTTAAGGAGCTCCTGGCCACAGTTGCACTTCTGCTTCCTCCACATACAATGCAGAGTTAATATCCCAGCATGATGCCGATGGACCACCTATATCCTGGAGCACCAAGGAGGTAGAGAGGAAGAGAAAAGCTCCTCCATCCCCAATAGCCATATTATTTTATATATTTTTTTCTGGCCACAAAATGTAAAAACAAATGTAAAGGGACAGTACACAAATGATCAAATACACAATGATAATCCATCCGAGGCTGTGAGTATCACTCATCATTATGTATGTGAAAGAGCAGTACGCTGTTTAAGAGCCGTGGGTGCTTACAGTATACATGCTAATATATTCTGAATCTTTTTCACTTTGCTGATAATTAACAGATGTCAGTGTGCCTTGTTTTTTTTTTTTACATTGATGAAGTTTTTTACTCACCTCTTTGTTCTATCCGTTCCACATTTACGCATATGGTGCACGATAATTGTATGCTGTATATATGCAAAGCCTATGGCGGCTGCGCCAGCTCTACCATTTATGTATGGGCTCTGTGCCTCGTTTTCCAATGTTCAGGTACAAAAACCTAATAAAAAATAGTGAAACAAAAAAAATACACAATGATCAAAAAAAGAAAAAATATAAACGCAAAGAACACTAAAATTAAGTAAACAAAACTATCCTAAATATATCCGTCCCCCGCAAAACACATCCTTTAAAGTATAACTAAAAGAAAAACTTTTATTTTTAGTTTTGTACAGAGTGGAGAGGGATCAGAACACCTGTTAGTTTTTATTGCTGTCTGTGCCTCCATTAGGGAGATTCACCCTCTCTATTTGTCTTGTTTACCATTATCATTGAAAGTGAAAGTAAAATAAAATACCAGATTTTGGGTTGCCCCCAGAAAAGTAATAGAGAGGAAATCTTCTATTGCTTGCTCGTCCATCGACCCAACAGCCCCGCATTTACCTCATCAAGGTCGCAGGCAGCTTCGAATCCTTCCTGCTTCTCCTCCTCCTTGGCGGCTTCATGGGCTTCCCTGTGTCTCCTCCTCCTCGGCGGCCAATGCGGTCGCTTCTCCTCTCTGCCCATCGGGTCTCAGGACCTGCTTCCTGATTGTCCGGGAGGAGAATTGAGAAGACAATAGTGAATATTAATTCGTTATTGTTACACAAGTGTGTGGGCTTGGGGTGCAGTGCTCTGTGCCCCAAGCCCATCCTTTTTTAAGCCTCCGGCTCTAATCACGTGCTTAAAAAAAAAACATTGGAATCAATGCGTCTGGCGTCCTGCATGTAGATTAAGTGCCTGGACGCATGGACTAGGGGGGCTGCGCCCCTGCGCCCCATATGGACGGGCCACCACTGGTTTAAATACATGTACAAGCTATTGGTATTTGAGCACAGGTATATCTTGTCTCCGATCTAGAACCAAGCAACACTGAATGAATCAGAGCCCATTTACACCCATCAGTGTATTGTAATAATGCATGTTTGTTAAAGAGAAACTGCAGTCTGCTCACATCTGGTAATGACTAAGCGCTAACATTTGCGCAAAACGCATCTACCTTTTTGTCCCCTGCTCCATCTGTCAACCACTTGTCATATGAAGCTTCAATAAAAGGATTTTTGGAAGTGCAGCTGTCCGGAATCATTCCCTTATGTTACACAGCATGAGAGCTGGGCTAGCACCTGACTAGTGTGTGTGGGGACTCACAGGGACTCACTCACCCGGAGCGGCTTTTCTTCTTTCATTGAAGTCCGCTCACATAATTTGTAATAAAAACATCTTTGCCATTCTGAAGTTTCCCGAGAACCACTTTGCATATTATTTTATATATACTGTGATTCTGTACTTGCCAAAAATGCTGCAGAAACCTCCCTCCACTAAGTCTGGCTGCATCCATTTTTACTGTGGGCAGCTGAAGCTGCTGCCTGTTCACTTCCTGTATTTACACAGACACACAGAGGCACACCTCCAGCTTTGCAGCTCTCATTGGCCATCTTATGACTCATCCCCGCTCTGTTAATGGCAAACTCTCAAGAGAGTGAGAGAGAGAGCTATGCATGATGTTATAAGCCTAGGCTAATGACCAGACAAGAAACAGGAAGTGGGCTGTATAAGGTTTTTACTGGCAGAAAAAAAATGTTTTACTATCCAAAGTTGAAAAAAACAAGGGCAGAAGATTTAATAGATGGAAAGATGAAAAAATGACTGAAGGTCCACTGCGTTGTGTTAAGGCTGTCCAATCAAATGAATGCCAATGCATCAGAATGGACAAAAAATAATTGACATGCACCATTTTTCTGACGCAGCACCACAATGAGCATTAGCGGATATCATACATTGTGGTGCACTGCAACACATGTGCAGCAGAGGTGCATTGGGTTAATGGACTGTGGTGCCATTGGCATTGAATGGCATTGCAACTTGCTAAGACAGTTAATGCAGTTCACCACCCTAGAGAGATCTGAATCGTTCCTTTAAAAAAAAAACAGATATGGGGCATTCAAAATCACAAGGAGTAAAAAAGTATTTTACAAGCGTAGTTTGTATATATCCATCACATCCCTTCTGTTAAATATATAAACACACCATACTGTTTGGTGACCGAGCGGAGCAACTTCTAAGGGCAACATTAATACAAAGATGTCAAGAGTGTTTGCTAGATAAGATTCTGTAGCATCCCACTTGGCAGGCTAACAGCTGCTTATCATTGGCCTAATTGTCAAGTTAATGAGATACTAATATGTAAGTTGATAAAGAATTCATGAGATGGAGTGTGCAGCGCGGAAACCAGCCACAAAGAGCTGCTATTCTTTCACTTCATTGCAAATAAAAACCTTCTAATCTGGGACAGCATCTGATGGCTCCATTATTTTTTATACACACAGCAGCCACCCTTCAGCAACATCCATCAATATAGCACTATGGACTCCGAGCAGTGTTTTTTCTTCCTTAGTAAATCAGATCGCAGGGGGGAAAAAAACATTATGCCTTAATTCACAGCATGGAGATAACATGCTTTTAAAGGGACAGCAAATTAACCTGAATTTATGTGAAAATTGTGAATTTAAAGTGAACCTGACTACAAAAACTCTGTTCAAAGTGAAAGACCAGGCAAACAACTAAATAAAGGATTAAAGTTGAACTGCCTGAGTTATATTTTTTTTACATACCTAAATTGGGACAGCTTGGCTCCATGTATATATCCATATTAACCACTTCAGTCCCAGAGCCATTATTCATTTTTTGCAAACATGTTAAAATGCACATTTTAGGCTTGAAGATTAGTTTACACCAGAGGCGTCGCCAGGGGGTGGCTATTGGGGCTACAGCCCCGAGCCTGGGGCTAATAGCCCCGAGTCTCTAGTCCCTGTCCTAGAATGCCGGGGACAGGGGCGGAGTAAGCCGTGGTAGCGCTGGCTCCGGCTGCAGCTCCGCCTCCACACCCGCCTGACTCCACTCTTGGTCACTGGTTGCTATAGCCGCCTAGCGGCTAGCAACCAGTGACGTCACTGCCCACACTTCCCAGCATTGAAAGCGGAGGAGGATTGCACTTCCTCCTCCTCCGTGCTAGTGCTCAAGGGCAGGGCCGGCCCTACCATGGGACCTGGTGGGACCATGGGTCCCGGGCGGAAGGTTCTGAGGGACAGCACATTGATGGCTAGGTGACGGCAGAGCACTCGCTGCTATACCCGCACAGCGGACCGCCGCCCATCCTTTCCACGGCTCCCCCTACTGCTGCTGACATGTCGGGATGACAAGAGAAAGTCAGCTGACGGGTAACAGTGTGAAGGGGAGGAGCTTCCTGCTGCACAAGAGGGATCGGTGGAGGCGCGGCTGACACTGAGAGAAAGTAAGTGTCAGCGCCATTGATCTCATCTCCTCCACCCCCGCCTGTGTCTAACCCTCCTTACCAGCCCTGCCTGTGTCTAACCCCCCCTCACCAGCCCTGCCTGTGTCTAACCCCCCCTCACCACCCCTGCCTGTGTCTAACCCTCCTTACCAGCCCTGCCTGTGTCTAACCCTCCTTACCAGCCCTGCCTGTGTCTAACCCTCCTTACCAGCCCTGCCTGTGTCTAACCCCCCCTCACCAGCCCTGCCTGTGTCTAACTCCCCCCCTTACCACCCCTGCCTGTGTCCAACCCCCCTCACCACCCCTGCCTGTGTCTAACCCCCCCTCACCACCACTTCCTGTGTCTAACCCCCCCTCACCACCACTTCCTGTGTCTAACCCCCCCTCACCACCACTTCCTGTGTCTAACCCCCCCTCACCACCCCTGCATGTGTCTAACCCCCCCTCACCACCCCTGCCTGTGTCCAACCCCCCTCACCACCCCTGCCTGTGTCTAACCCCCCCTCACCAGCCCTGCCTGTGTCTAACCCCCCCTCACCACCCCTGCCTGTGTCTAACCCCCCTCACCACCAATTCCTGTGTCTAACCCCCCTCACCACCACTTCCTGTGTCTAACCCCCCTCACCACCACTTCCTGTGTCTAACCCCCCCTCACCACCTCTGCCTGTGTCTACCCCCCCTCACCACCCCTGCCTGTGTTTAACCCCCCCTCACCAGCCCTGCCTGTGTCTAACCCCCCCCTCACCACCCCTGCCTGTGTCCAACCCCCCCTCACCACCCCTGCCTGTGTCCAACCCCCCCTCACCACCCCTGCCTGTGTCCAACCCCCCCTCACCACCACTTCCTGTGTCTAACCCCCCCTCACCAGCCCTGCCTGTGTCTAACCCCCCTCACCAGCCCTGCCTGTGTCTAACCCACCCTCACCAGCCCTGCCTGTGTCTAACCCCCCTCACCACCCCTGCCTGTGTCTAACCCCCCCTCACCAGCCCTGCCTGTGTCTAACCCCCCCTCACCACCCCTGCCTGTGTCTAACCCTCCTTACCAGCCCTGCCTGTGTCTAACCCTCCTTACCAGCCCTGCCTGTGTCTAACCCTCCTTACCAGCCCTGCCTGTGTCTAACCCCCCCTCACCAGCCCTGCCTGTGTCTAACTCCCCCCCTTACCACCCCTGCCTGTGTCCAACCCCCCTCACCACCCCTGCCTGTGTCTAACCCCCCCTCACCACCACTTCCTGTGTCTAACCCCCCCTCACCACCACTTCCTGTGTCTAACCCCCCCCTCACCACCACTTCCTGTGTCTAACCCCCCCTCACCACCCCTGCCTGTGTCTAACCCCCCCTCACCACCCCTGCCTGTGTCCAACCCCCCCTCACCACCCCTGCCTGTGTCTAACCCCCCCTCACCAGCCCTGCCTGTGTCTAACCCCCCCCTCACCACCCCTGCCTGTGTCTAACCCCCCTCACCACCACTTCCTGTGTCTAACCCCCCTCACCACCACTTCCTGTGTCTAACCCCCCCTCACCACCTCTGCCTGTGTCTACCCCCCCTCACCACCCCTGCCTGTGTCTAACCCCCCCTCACCAGCCCTGCCTGTGTCTAACCCCCCCCCTCACCACCCCTGCCTGTGTCCAACCCCCCCTCACCACCCCTGCCTGTGTCCAACCCCCCCTCACCACCCCTGCCTGTGTCCAACCCCCCCTCACCACCACTTCCTGTGTCTAACCCCCCTCACCAGCCCTGCCTGTGTCTAACCCCCCTCACCAGCCCTGCCTGTGTCTAACCCCCCTCACCAGCCCTGCCTGTGTCTAACCCCCCCCCCTCACCAGCCCTGCCTGTGTCTAACCCCCCTCACCACCCCTGCCTGTGTCTAACCCCCCCTCACCAGCCCTGCCTGTGTCCAACCCCCCCACCACCCCTGCCTGTTTATGTCTAACCCTCCTCCTCTACCCCTGTCTGTGTCTAAACCCCCTCACCACCCCTGCCTGTGTCTAACCCGGTCAGTGTGGGTCAGGTAGGTCAGTGTGGTTTAGGTAGGTCAGTGTATGTAGGTCAGTGTGGGTCAGGTAGGTCAGTGTGGGTGGGTCAGTGTATGTAGGTCAGTGTAGGTCAGTGTGAGTCAGGTAGGTCAGTGTATGTAGGTCAGTGCATGTCAGATAGGTCAGTGTATGTGGGTCAGGTAGGTCATTGTGGGTCAGGTAGGTCAGTGTATGTAGGTCAGTGTATGTCAGTGACCGTGCACCTCATGGAGTTCATACCCCATCGGCATGTAAGTATCCATTTGGGGTAGTGGCGTTTCTGCCCCCCCATATGCACAGTTACCCTGTTTCTTTTTTACCATGCATATTGCACTCCATCTAGAACAGCCTTCCCTTTTTTCTTTTGTCTTTAGATATTGGTGCTTAATCGCCCCTGAAGAGTGTTTTGATACACGAAACGCGTCGGGCTTACGACATGCACCCAACAATTACTTCCCCTCTTACTGGGTCTACCAATCCCAAAGTTCCATTTATTTATTTACTTTGTGATGTTATGCAATTTATGGACATTTCACCTTTCATACCATTCGCTCTGCACCCCCTTTTTTAGGGGCTTGTTACGAATGTTTACAATGTACCAAACAGGGTGTATCTGTATATGATGTGACAGTCAACCCATATTGGGGTCACCATTATGTCATTATTTTACTATGTATTAATAAAATGGCTTGTTTTTGATGGTGACTGACCCATTGGCCTCATTTGCCCACCTCATTTAAAGTCCCAAACTTCCTGTTTTTTGTGTATGTCGGGTAGGTCAGTGTATGTAGGTCAGTGTATGTCAGGTAGGTAGGTCAGTGTGTGTATGTCAGGTAGGTCAGTGTATGTGTCAGGTAGGTCAGTGTATGTCAGGTAGGTAGGTAAGTTTAGTGGTCAGCATTGATGGGCACTGGTAAGCCAGGCAGCAACCAGCAAGTCAGCGTACCCCCGCCACACAACCACACAACCCCTTCGCCCAACCAAAAAAACCCAGCGCCACTAGAGGCCCCCCCTGTGCTGGCCTTGGACTTCGGGCTGAAGCCCCTGGTCTTTTTGCCACCTAGCAACGCCCCTGGTTTACACTATGCAACGGTTAATCATACCCATTGTGACAAGTTGAGGGTTTTGTAGCTCATTGATACTGCAAAATAGTGAGTTTATTCCACACCAGAAGTACATTTCAGGGTTTTTCCTGCCCACTTTTATTTAAAGAAAACAAAAGTTCACAATTGTATAGCTTCCCAAGCAGGGAGTTCTCACCATTAATACGACAAACAACAATATTCAAGCCTCCTGGCTCTCTTTGCAGCTATACTGCTCAGGCCTTATGCCTCGGTCCTTCAAACCATCTAGCACCCATCCCCAGTGCTAGTGCACAAATACATACCGTAGTTACATATACATAGTAAGTGAGGACGAAAAATGACACAAGTCCATCAAGTCCAACCTATGTGTGTGATTATATGTCAGTATTACATTGTATATCCCTGTATGTTGCGGTCGTACAGGTGCTTATCTAATCGTTTCTTGAAACTATCGATGCCCCCCGCTGAGACCACCGCTTGCGGCTCTTACAGTAAAGAACACTCTACGTAGTTTAAGGTTAAACCTCTTTTCTTCTAATTTTAATGAGTGGCCACGAGTCTTGTTAAACTCCCTTTTGCGAAAACCGCCTGCGGCTCTTACAGTAAAGAACCCTCTACGTAGTTTAACCACTTCAATACCCGCCTATAGTCATATGACGTCCACAGATGGGATCTCCCATCCGGGGTGGGCGTCATATGACGTCCTGGGATTCCCGGCCGTCTAGGGGGCGCGCGCGTGCCGCCGGGAGCGCGCACTCGCGCCCGCCGCGTTGCTCGGGACCCGGTGCGTGTGCCCGGCGGCCGCGATGTCCGCCGGGCACCCGCGATTGCCCGTTAACCGGGCCGGCATGTGGATCTGTGTGTGTAAACACACAGATCCACAGCCTGTCAGCTCTGAGGAGAGTGATCTGTGTTCCCAGAACGGAGGAACACTGATCGGTCTCCTTCCCTTGTGCGTCCCCTTCAGTTAGAATCATTCCCTAGGAAACATACTTAACCCCTCCCCGTCCCCTAGTGGTTAACCCCTTCACTGCCTGTCACATTTACAGAGTAATCAATGCAATTTTATAGCTGTATAAATGTGAATGGTCCCAGAAAAGTGTCAAAAGTGTCCAATGTGTCCGCCATAATGTCGCAGTCATGAAAAAAAATCGCGATCGCCGCTAAAAAAATAAATACATTTTTTTTTTTTAAAAATGCCATAAATCTATCCCGTATTTTGTAGACACTATAACTTTTGCGCAAACCAATCAATATACGCTTATTGCGATTTTTTTTACCAAAAATATGTAGAAGAATACGTATCGGTCGCAACTGAGGAAAAAATGTGTTTTTTTTAAAAAAAAATTGGGATATTTATTATAGCAAAAAGTAAAAAATATTGTGTTCTTTTCAAAATTGTCGCTCTTCTTTTGTTTATAGCGCAAAAAATAAAAACCGCAGAGGCGATCAAATACCACCAAAAGAAAGCTCTATTTGTGGTGAAAAAAGGACGTCAATTTTTTTCGGGTACAACGTCGCACGACCGCGCAATTGACGTTTAAAATGCGACAGCGCTGAAAACTAAAAATTGGCCTGGGAAGGAAGGGGGTGAAATTGCCCTGTATTGAACCGGTTAAGGTTAAACCTTTTTTCTTCTAATTTTAATGAGTGGCCACAAGTCTTGTTAAACTCCCTTCTGCGAAAAAGTTCTATCCCTATTGTGGGGTCATCAGTATGGTATTTGTATATTGACATCATATCCCCTGTCAAGCGTCTCTTCTCCAGAGAGAATAAGCTCAGTGCTCACAACCTTTCCTCATAACTAAATGCTGTACCTTTTTCAGCTCTGTCTTTCCTTTACAGCTCCCAGCTGTCTCTCATAGACTTGGGCCTTTGGCTTAGGGCACCTGTGACCCCTGGGTGAGACAATGCCTCTTGGCTACTTTCTCACAGATTCAGGCCTCTGGCTTGGGGCACCTCTGACGTAGGGTTGTCACTTCATCTCTTTAAAACCGAACACATATTAATTACACAGGTTCTGTGGCTGATTAAGGTGGTAATTAAATTCACTTAGTGCCTTACCTGAATTAAATTAGCTCCAGAACCCGTGTATTTAATATGTTTTCAGTTTTAAAGGGATGAGTTGGCAACCCTACTCTGACCTCTGGGTGAGACCCTGTCTCTCAGCTTCTTGGCCTGTCCCCTCCTGGACAGCATAGTGCAGATGTGCACCTCTCATTTCCCCTACTATCACTGACCCCCTCAGGAGGGTGGGGCACTGACCTCTAATCCTTATACTACTAAAAGAACAGCACACACCCGGGTTCTCCAAAACCTGGCCTACACTGCCTTATTACACAGTGGCAAGGCCTAGTCCTGCTACACCATGTTATTGTTAAAAAAAAATTTAAGTTATTTTAGTGCAACATAAAGACATTCATGTCTCCCCTGTAATCTGTTAGACCTCTGATGTCTCTCCTGTATCTTATTAGACCCCTGATGTCCCCCCTGTACTCTGTTAGACCACTGATGTCTCCCCTGTATTCTATTAGACCCCTAATGTCCCCCCCCTGTATTATTCTATAAGACCCCTGATGTTTCCCTGTACTCTGTTAGACCCCTGATGTTTCCCCTCATGTACTCTGTTAGAAAAGCCATTCACTGAGCTCCCTCCATTTTACCCAGCAACACCCGTCATGGCTGCATAGGATACATGGCTGAGGGGGGGGGGGGGGATTGGCGGCATGTTTTGGTGGCTGTGGAAGTGATCACTTCCACCTGGAAGCCAACAGTGAGCTCTACAAAAGCACAGAACTCTGTCTTGACTAGGGATGAGCCGAACACCCCCCGGTTCGGTTCGCACCAGAACCCGCGAACGGACCGAAAGTTCGCACGAACGTTAGAACCCCATTGACGTCTATGGGACTCGAACGTTCGAAATCAAAAGTGCTCATTTTAAAGGCTAATTTGCATGGTATTGTCCTAAAAAGGGTTTGGGGACCCGGGTCCTACCCCAGGGGACATGTATCAATGCAAAAAAAACTTTTAAAAATGGCCGTTTTTTCGGGAGCAGTGATTTTAATGATGCTTAAAGTAAAAAAAAAAAGGGAAATATTCCTTTAAATATCGTACCTGGGGGGTGTCTATAGTATGCCTGTAAAGTGACGCGTGTTTCCCGTGTTTAGAACAGTCCCTGCACCAAATGTCATTTTTAAAGGAAAAAATCTCATTTAAAACTGCTTGCGGGTTTAATGTCATGTCGGGTCATGGCAATATGGATGAAAATCAGTGAGACAAACGGCATGGGTACCCCCCAGTCCATTACCAGGCCCTTTGGGTCTTGTATGGATATTAAGGGGAACCCCGCACCCAAATTAAAATAAGGAAAGGTGTGGGGCCACCAGGCCCTATATACTCTGAACAGCAGTATACAGGCGGTGCAAACAAGACAGGGACTGTAGGTTTGTTGTTAAGTAGAATCTCTTTGTAATTTTGAACGGGTACATTTTTAACGTGTTTAGCTCCAGCCAAAAAATCTTTTTTAAGCTTTTTGGAAAACATAGGGAAGGGTTATCACCCCTGTGACATTTGTTTTGCTGTCTTTCCTCCTCTTCAGAAGATTTCACCTCACTTTTTTGTCCCAATGAAAAATGTTTTTTGAAAATTTGAGTTTTTTTGTGGAACAAGGATTGGAAAGCATCAGTGGAAAGGAGAAATTGTTTTCCCATATTAACTCTTACAGGAGAGAATTTCCCTTCCTAGGGGTAGATTTCATCTCACTTCCTGTTGTCTCCTTCCGTTTGCAAGTAGGAGTCGTTTGTAAGTTAGATGTTTGAAAGTAGGGTCCTGCCCTATATACTCAGCAGAAATTTGGGCCTTAGGTGTTGCTGTGGCCACAACACTGTAAGCCCTCACAGGGCCCTGCTGTGAAATATTAGATCAAGAATTGTAATTACATGCCCCTGTTGAACAGGAGCTGAAAAATTAGGCCTTAGGCACTGGTGCTGGTGCCACAACACTGCAACCCCTCACAGACACTCTAGTTGGAACGCAGGAACAAGCCCTGCTGCAAAGTATTGCATCAAAAATTGTAATTACACGCCCCTGTTAGACAGGGGAAGAAAAATTGGGCCTTAGGCACTGGTGCTGGTGCCACAACACTGCAACCCCTCACAGACACTCTAGTTGGAATGCAGGAACGAGCCCTGCTGCAAAGTATTACATCAAAATTTGTAATTACACGCCCCTGTTAAACAGGGGCTGAAAAATTGTGCTTTATATACTGTAACCAGACAAGCCTGCCTGTCAGTAGGAAGATAACAGGAACGGATCTAGCTGAACACTGTGAGCAGGACGCACTGTACTAAATGTAAATAGTCTAGCTGCCTGACCGTGGTACTAATAGGATCAAATAGAACACCTGTAATTTTCTTCAGGTAGCTTTATATACTGTAACCAGACAAGCCTGCCTGTCAGTAGGAAGATAACAGGAACGGATCTAGCTGAACACTGTGAGCAGGACGCACTGTACTAAATGTAAATAGTCTAGCTGCCTGACCGTGGTACTAATAGGATCAAATAGAACACCTGTAATTTTCTTCAGGTAGCTTTATATACTGTAACCAGACAAGCCTGCCTGTCAGTAGGAAGATAACAGGAACGGATCTAGCTGAACACTGTGAGCAGGACGCACTGCACTAAATGTAAATAGTCTAGAAGATAACAGGAACGGATCTAGCTGAACACTGTGAGCAGGACGCACTGCACTAAATGTAAATAGTCTAGAAGATAACAGGAACGGATCTAGCTGAACACTGTGAGCAGGACGCACTGCACTAAATGTAAATAGTCTAGAAGATAACAGGAACGGATCTAGCTGAACACTGTGAGCAGGACGCACTGCACTAAATGTAAATAGTCTAGAAGATAACAGGAACGGATCTAGCTGAACACTGTGAGCAGGACGCACTGCACTAAATGTAAATAGTCTAGAAGATAACAGGAACGGATCTAGCTGAACACTGTGAGCAGGACGCACTGCACTAAATGTAAATAGTCTAGAAGATAACAGGAACGGATCTAGCTGAACACTGTGAGCAGGACGCACTGCACTAAATGTAAATAGTCTAGAAGATAACAGGAACGGATCTAGCTAAACTGAATACAGTGTATATATATATATGCAACACCTGGGATGCATATATATACACAATACACTGTAAGTGCAGCTAACTGACTGACTGTTCTGCCTAATCTATCTAACTCAAATCAAATGACACTGTCTCTCTCTCTCTCTATCTCTCAGCACACCGGAACACACACTACACAGGGCCGCCGTGCAGGCGGCCTTATATAGTGTGGGGCGTGTACTAAATCCCCTGAGCCATAATTGGCCAAAGCCACCCTGGCTTTGGCCAATTACAGCTCTCTCTACTGACGGCGCTGTGATTGGCCAAGCATGCGGGTCATAGTGCATGCTTGGCCAATCATCAGCCAGCAATGCACTGCGATGCCGCAGTGAATTATGGGCGCGAACGGCCCATATCGTTCGCAATTCGACGGACGGTCGAACAGCCGATGTTCGAGTCGAACATGGGTTCGACTCGAACACGAAGCTCATCCCTAGTCTTGACTAATATTGAAAGAAAGAAAGAAAGCAGTCACTATAGCCCACTGCCACTCAATCTACTTCAGCCAGGGCATTCCCCACCCAAATCACAAGTTTGACTCCAAGAATCACATGTGCTTGGCGGATAAGATAGTAAATGTGTTGTGTTTAGCAATGTGCTTACAGTGTCACTTTAAAGGATCTAAAAGTCAGAATACAAATGCTCTTTTACAACTACAGTTTCAAGGACCAGTCATTTGAATCATCTTGGCTAGGTTAGTTTTTCTCTTTCATTTTCATTTTGTAACACTGTGATTGAATTTTATATTAAAACTTATGAGAGATTTGCATCTTTACCTAGTTTTCCTTACACTCGAACTTAAGGTTTTACCAAACCCAAAACAGTAAAATCAGTCTGTATATGCAGTAAAACATGCTTGTTATACTCACTGTGGAAACAAAGGGTTCAATCCTCCGCATTGTGTAAAAAAGCTGCTTGATCCTGTCTTCTCTGATCCTCCCCTTCTTCCACTGTCCCCAATCCATCTCCTGATAAGACAGAGCCTTTGGAGTCATTCTGTACATGCTCAATGTTTTGTGTATTGCTAGAGAGTTTTTTTTCTTTCTTGGGAGGGTGCATGTGATCAGCACAGGGCCAATCAGCACTGTCCAGACAGAGGGTCAGGGGTCCTGCTGCCTCATAGGACAGTCGGAGTAGAATGAAAACTCCCCCTGCAAGCTTTAACCAGACACTGATAGAAATAACTAGATTGCTATAGACTGTTGATGAGAAAAGGTATTCAGCAGTTTATATTTACTAAAATAATTGCATTTCCATGCTCTGTGTACTGTGGGAAACCAGATATATTGAATGCAGGGTCCTGGGTTTAGTAACACTTTAAATGCAAAAAAGTCTGGGTGGAGCCTAAGGCCTGTTAGAAACCAATCACAAGAAGCATTCAATCAGTTTATTTTTTTATGAATAATGCATTTACTGAAAAAGTCTGTTGTAAACAGAGTTCAATAGCTCAAAATATTTTTTTTAAATTAATAAGCCAGAGTCATTCACCCTAAATGCCTACATCCAAGCTTACAATGAGATAGCGAGCCTGAAAGGAGACCTTTGTGTGCTGTGCCCTTAATTTAGCTAACCTATAGTGCTCTTGGAATTCTATCTTTTAAATATTGTGTGTATCAAAGGATGGCACACTAAAATTTCATAAAGCCACAACACGATTTAGTCCAATGCAATGAATGTATCATTACACTGATGCATACAAGCGGACAACGGTTTCAGTCATCCCTGCCCTTCATCAGGTTCACCTGTGTTACTGCTTTGAGGATCCTCATCCTTTGAGGATGTCTATATTGAATTCGTATTGAAGAGTGATTGCTTAACAACAGCTGTGACTCAAAAAACAAATATAAAAACCCTGCTTTGCTGCATGTGTGGCTATGTGTGTGTATATATATATATATATATATATATATATATATATATACCATCTGTTAAAAAAATGATATAAAAAATTAAATAAATGCAAATGGCCCAGTTAATTTTCCTTTTATTTCCTGTGTTAAATCCTTAGTTGGCCTGGGAAAGAAGAGAGTGTCAAAAGACGATCCTAAAATAAAGAGCTGACCGATTGGATGTCTTTCTTCCAAGGGTAAAGCATACACCCTGTTTTAATGGGAGTGATGTGCTAGGAAAAAAGGAATAATAAGACATTTTTGATCAAGGTATCCCAATTGCCCTGCTTCTATCTTACTGTGAAGCTGCTTCCTTGGCCCAACACTGCTCCCCTTTGGTTACAGAAGATTTGTACGATGTGAGGATGCTGTGTTAATAACCCTTCTCTGTGTATCACATTCCACAATATGAAAAAGCTGGCAGACATCACATCACTGCACCATTGTCATCAAGTTGCAATATTAATTCTCTCAGTTTCCTCAGTTCTCTGGATCAAAACAGACTGTTTTCAGTTTCTCCCAGGCAACAGAGAACTGAGACATTGGCTGAATTTCAAGATATGAGATTCCTTCCTGCTTCTTCCTCTAAAGAAAAGGCCTTCTCATAAGCAGCTTCCAGGTGCAGGCTTGGCAGTAAATCACAAATCACAGGCTAAAATATAAATAATTAGATATTTTTCTGGAAGAAGTGAAAATGAAAGACGCGCGGCTTTGCGGTCGGTATCCCCCCTTCTTGCTAAGCTCCGCGACTTGGCTGCCCCTTTCGTCCTGGTTAAAAAGAGGGGGTCAAATGATGCAGTGAATGTTACCACGTACCGTATGTCTGAAATCTTGAAGCGGTGATACTGTATCTGACCTTGAACTTGGAACTTGTACAAATAAGGGACAAAAGTTCGGAATAAGACTAACGTCCATATTTAATTAAGAGTGCCTGTATCTAGGGGATGGGTGGGTTTCCGCAGCTTTTGTGTCTGTTGAGGTTTGGAGGTTTCTATTGTATGATGGTTTGACCTTCTAGGCATGAAATTAAGGTCAATAGGAACCCTTGACTGCTCTAAGAAAATTGCAGATTGAGCAAATTAAGTACTTTAGTATCAGTTAGTGCTACAACATACTTTTGGTCAGTAAACTGGATTTTAGGGAGATAGACTGAAGATGGAGTTCCTATACCAGCCATCCTCGGTGAAAGTGATGCTACTCTGTATGAGCCTCTCTCAAAGGAGGACATACAGTATGTAAAGATGGTCATTAATGAATTTGTGGCAGTGAGGAACATTTTTAGCTTTAGGGGTCCCAAAACAAATTCACCATGTATGTGGGTATGCAAAGTACATAAATAAACAAGGCACATTAAATATAACAATTATTTTATTAATCTATTTTTATTCAATAATTATCTTACTGGTTCCAGTGATTTCTGATGGTGTCCCACAGCATCCATCTATCATTGCCGGTTCAGAGAAATGAGGAGCAGAGGCTTCCCTATTCTTACCGTTCACATTAAAAAGGGAAGTAAACCCTGATGGGTGTTACTTCCTCTTTGTTTCCCTGCAAAGGTAAAGCATAATGGGCTACTATGTGTTGCATAGTAGCCCATTACGTGACACTTACCTGCAGGAGAAGCCCGCAATGTCCCCATCTTCCTCGCTAGTAGCGAGCATCCATTCTTCACCCCTCTTCCTTCCGGGGCCGCAAACTCCAGCTCTGTGACTAGCCAGAGTCACGTGACGGCGCGTGCCGTCACTCCCACGCATGCGTGCAGGAGCCGCCTTTAACGGCATGACCCGAGCTAGAAACGGCACAGCGTGCCCTTTCTAACTCCGGCGCTTGTGCAGAAGAAATCGCCCTACAGCGATTTGCAAATATCTCCTACACCGTGCAGGTCTGGGAGATATTTCAAGCACCTACAGGTAAGCCTTAATCTAGGCTTACCTGTAGTTTAAAGTGGTTGTAAAGGGTTTACAACCACTTTAAGGTGCATTGTAGCACGAAAAAATTGTAATGACCCAATTTTTAATTCAACTCGCCACAATACATATATACTGTATTACCAAAAGTATTGTAACTCCTGCCTTTACACGCACATGAACTTTAATGGCATCCCAGTCTTATGCCCTGTACACACGGTCGGACTTTGTTCGGACATTCCGACAACAAAATCAAACAAAAGCCTACACACGGTTGGAATTTCCGACAACAAGGTCCTATCACACATTTTCCGTCGGAAAATCCGACCGTGTGTACGGGGCATTAGTGTGTAGGGTTTACTATTGAGTTGGCCCACCCTTTGTAGCTATAACAGTTTCAATTCTTCTGGGAAGTCTGTCCACAAGGTTTAGGAGTGTGTCTATGGGAATGTTTGACCATTCTTCCAGAAGTGCAATTGTGAGGTCAGGCACTGTGGTGGACGATAAGGCCTGGCTCGCGGTCTCCACTCTAATTCATCCCAAAGGTGTTCTATCAGGGTGAGGTCAGGACAGTGTGCAGGCCTAGAAAGTTCCTCCACCCCAAACTTGCTCATCCATGTCTTTATGGACCTTGCTTTGCGCACTGGTGCGCAGTCATGTTGGAACAGGAAGGGGCCATCCCCAAACTGTTCCCACAAAGTTGGAAGCATGAAATTAGCTGCAAAGGGTGGACCAACTCAATATTGAGCCCTACGGACTAAGACTGGGATGCCATTAAAGTTCATGTAACGGCAGGCGTTCCAATACTTTTGGTAATATAGTGTATCAGGATTATGAAGTGGTGAAGTGGTAATATAGTGTATGTGGATAATAGTGATCCTTTTGGTGAATCCAGGAAGTCTGTTTGCTTTTGTCTCTCAAAATTTGGTATACCAGGACATGGCCAGCTACAATCTTAGATTCTGCAGTACCTTTAAAAAACACTGTCACTTTGACCATTCAGAACAAAGTGAAAATGTCTGTAAATTGGGTTTCTTCAGGGTACTCCAGTTTTCTGCATGCTGATACTGTAGGTTAATTGGCTTGTGTCTAATTTGACAGTAGTATATGTATGCCTTTGAAATAGGTACCTTAGATTGTAAGCTCCTAGAGGGCAGGTACTAATGTGAATATACAGTATGTAAGGTGCCGCGTAAATTGTCGGCGCTAAAAAAATGTCTGTAACAAATCCATAAATAATAAGGCTTCCCAATCCTTACTTTGTCACAATGGGTGCCAATATACCTGGTCGCAGTCTAGAGAGAGGGAAAAGCAGTTGGCAACTGCTGGAGAAGAGAATATTAGTGGATCAGGGTTGGGGTCTTTACAGACTTTCTTACATTGCTTTGAATGTGCAAAGGGACAATGTCTCTTTAAAATAACAGACTACAAATCTACTTTAACAAAACATGAGGAGATTATTATTATTAGTAAATCTGTGCCCCTAAAATTATATAACAAAAAATATATTAGTTAACACCCTTTCAATAGCTTTGATGTCCTATAAAGTATTTTAAAAGTACAAACACCAAGGCGCTAGGACTAATAAAATAGCTTTTAGTACACATAAATGAGGAATACCCAATAATATTTTTAAACCAAGCATATTCATAATAAAAGCTATTTTTATTAAGATAATGAACCATTTTTATGCTCGCGCCATAAACTGGTCACAGTGTTTAATTTTCTCAAAACCGTTCCTGGATCAGAATGCATAAACATATTACCAAAAAGGATGACAAAATATAAAAGTGTGCTGGAAATGGGGCCCTAAAACTGGAAAATCATAAAAGGGTAAAAAGCGAAGTTTACAACAAAGAGCCGAGAGTTTAACAAACCCCATCAGCCAGCAATATAATTCAATAAATACTGTAGCATAGTTCAGGTTTTAACCTGCGGAGAAGCAAAAAATAAAAAAATAAAAAAAGAACTGCTATTTTAAAATCTGTGTTAAGGGGATAAAAAAAACAGTCTTGTTCCATAAAGCAATAGAAAGATTTATTGTGATGCAAATTGCACTAATTTATAACAGCCAATTAAAAATTGTATTTCAACAATTGGAGTTAGAATGAATGCATATACTTTATAATGGTTTGCTATAAAACAGATCAGCATATTGTAAAGCATCTTATTAGTGCATATCTAAACCCCAAAATAATAATAATATATATATATATATATATATATATATATACAGTATCTCACAAAAGTGAGTACACCTCTCACATTTTTGTAAATATTTTATTCTATCTTTTCATGTGACAACACTGAAGAAATGACACTTTGCTGCAATGTAAAGTAGTGAGTGTACAGCTTGTATAACAGTGTCAATTTGCAGTCCCCTCAAAATAACTCAACACACAGCCATTAGGCCCCTTTCACACTGGGGCGGTTTGCAGGCGTTATTGCGCTAAAAATAGCGCCTGCAAACCGACTTAAAACTGCCGCTGCTGTTTCTCCAGTGTGAAAGCCCGAGGGCTTTCACACTGAAGCGGTGCGCTGGCAGGAGAGAAAAAAAAACTCCTGCAAAAAGCATCTTTGGAGCGGTGAAGGAGCGGTGTATTCACCGCTCCTAAACTGCTCCTGCCCATTGAAATCAATGGGGCAGCGCGGCTATACCGCCGCTACAGTAGCGGCGCTATGCGAGCGGTTTTAACCTTTTTTCAGCCGCCAGCGGGGGTTAAAACCGCACTGCTAGCGTTCGAATACCACCGCAAAAAAGACGGTAAAGCCGCGCTAAAAATAGCGCCGTTTTACCGTCGACACCCCCACCACCCTAGTGTGAAAGTGGCCTTAATGTCTAAACCGCTGGCAACAAAAGTGAGTACACACCTAAGTGAAAATGTCCAAATTGGACCCAAAGTGTCAATATTTTGTGTGGCCACCATTATTTTCCAGCACTGCCTTAACCCTCTTGGGCATGGAGTTCACCAGAGCTTCACAGGTTGCCACTGGAGTCCTCTTCCAATCCTCCATGACGACATCACAGAGCTGGTGGATGTTAGAGACTTTGTGCTCCTCCACCTTCCGTTTGAGGATGCCCCACAGATGATCAATAGGGTTTAGGTCTGTAGACATGCTTGGCCAGTCCATCACCTTTACCCTCAGCTTCTTAGCAAGGCAGTGGTCATCTTGGAGGTGTGTTTGGGGTTGTTATCATGTTGGAATACTGCCCTGCGGCCCAGTCCCCAAAGGGAGGGGATCATGCTCTGCTTCAGTATGTCACAGTACATGTTGGCATTCATGGTTCGCTCAATGAACTGTAGCTCCCCAGTGCCGGCAGCACTCATGCAGCCCCAGACCATGACACTCCCACCACCATGCTTGACTGTAGGCAAGACACACTTGTCTTTGTACTCCTCACCTGACCACCGTGCTGCAGCTCAGTTTCAGGGTCTTGGCAATCTTCTTATAGCTTAGGCCATCTTTATGTTGAGCAACAATTCTTTTTTTCAGATCCTCAGAGAGTTCTTTGCCATAAGGTGCCATGTTGACCTTCCAGTGACCAGTATGAGAGAGTGAGAGTGATAACACCAAATTTAACACACCTGCTCCCCATTCACACCTGAGACCTTGTAACACTAATGAGTCACATGACACCGGGGAAAGAAAATGGCTAATTGGGCCCAATTTGGACATTTTCACTTAGGGGTGTACTCACTTTTGTTGCCAGCGGTTTAGACATTAATGGCTGTGTGTTGTGTTATTTTGAGTGGACAGCAAATTTTCACTGTTATACAAGCTGTACACTCACTACTTTACATTGTAGCAAAGTGTCATTTCTTCAGTGTTGTCACATGAAAAGATATAATAAAATATTTACAAAAATGTGAGGGGTGTACTCACTTTCTGCCACCAGTAGTGGTGCATCCATAAAGGGCGCAGGAGCGCCGCCCCCTCTCTCCTGCACCACTCTAATCACCATAGATAGATTCATGCATTGCATGAATCTATCTATGGTCGCTGCTGACACCCCCTATTCAGGTCCCCGGCCCATTTTCGGGCACCAGGCATCTGAATTACAGGGACGGGGGGCGTTTTTTGGAAGCACCTGATTAGAGCCATAGGCTCCAATAGGCGCCCAAAAAGGTGAACAGCGGGCGCAATGCTGTGCATTCGCTGTTCACTCAGCTGTGTGTTAGCAAAGTGAAGGAATTCGCTTTGCTAACACTGAATCCGCGTCTCAGCCAATCAGATTGCCGGGTCTGTTACCGGTCACCTAATTGGCTGAAACATCAGGCGCTGTGATTGCACACCTGAGAAAGGACGGAAGAAGACATGGAGTAGCATGCAGGAGACCGCCGCTGACCCGCTCCGAGGTAAATGCCAGGCAGCATCTGATGGGGCACACTGGCGGCATCTAATGGGGCACAATGGCGGCATCTGATGGGGCACACTGGCGGCATCTGGTGGGGCACTCTAACAGCATCTGATGGGGCACAGTAGTGGCAATTGATGGGCACACTGGTGCCATCTGATGGGGCACACTGGCGGCATCTGATGTGGCACACTGGCAGCATCTGATGGGGCACAGTAGCGGCAATTGATGGGCACTCTGGCAGCATCTGATGGGGCACAGTAGCGGCAATCGATGGGGCACACTGGCATTAATTGATGGGCACAGCGTCAGCAATTGATGGGCACAGTGGCTGCGTTTAATGGGCACAGTGGCTGCGTTTAATGGGCACAGTGGCTGGGTTTAATGGGCACAGTGGCTGCGTTTGATGGCACAGTGGCTGTGTTTCATGGCACAGTAGCTGCGTTTGATGGCACAGTAGCTGCAGTTGATGGTTTTTCTTTTCAGTTTGTTTGCGCCCCCCCAAAAATGTTGAGAACCAGCCACCGCTGACTGCCTCTAACTGTATAGGCTGCCTGCTTAATCTAACTCTGTCCACGCCAACAACACTACACACGGCCGCTCTGTAAGCAGCCTTATATAGTGTGGGGCGTGGACTTAGTCCCCCTGGGCCATGATTGGCCAAAGGCACCCTGCCTTTGGCCAATTATGGCTCTCCCAGCAGAGCGTGCTGTGATTGGGCAAAGCATGCAGGTCAGGTGCATGCTTTTACCAATCATCATACAGCAATGCACTGCGATCTCGCAGTGCATTATGGGGCGTTCCGCGGCGCTCAAATTTTCCTTGAACGCCCCATATGTTCGGTTCGCTTGAACAGTGGGCTCATCCCTACTGCTGAATTGCACAGAGTTATGTTTCATACATTCTCCCTAATTCTTACTCTAATGGAGTTACCTCTCTAAAAGGTAGACACATAATATATATGAAAATACTAATCAGCTAAACACCAAACAAGAATAATTTACAAGGTCCGGAAAGTTAATAAGACACATTAGACCTCCGAAGAGAGGCATAAATAAGATCTACATTATATCATATTTGGTATCTACTAAATCCCAATTTAATTCTGCTGAATAATATGCTGGTTATCAGATTGGGATACCTTTTAATATGAAAATGTAGATGTGTTTACCTTCAACTTTGTAGCATAAGGGCCTGCCTGATTGCATACAAATTGAAACTGTTTGGATTTGACCTCCAAATTATATGGTTTTGGTAAATCTAAAGGAAAATTGTACAAGAAAGTTGTATAATATATGGCCAGCCTAAAGCCTTGTACACACGATTGCATTTTCCAACGGGAATTGTGTGATGACAGGCTGTTGGCGGAAATTCCGACCATTTGTATGCTCCATCGGACAATTGTTGGCCAACTTTCTGTGGACAAATGTTGGATGGCAGGTTTATAAATTTTCCGCCGACAAATGTCTGTTGTCGGATTTTCCAAGCGTGTGTACACAATTCCTTCAGACAAAAGTCCAAAGTACAAACATGCATGCTCTGAAGCAAGGACGAGCCAGAAGCGATCGGTCTTGTAACCTAGCGTTCGGAATGGAGAATTAACATTCATGACGTGGCAAATTATGAAATGTCGAAATGCAGCGCACAATTCTCTTCTTCTTTAATGGGATAATAATGAAGCTGCTTTGCTGGTGATACTGATGGAGTTATTGCAAACGTATTTTAAAAGGCTTTTATTTTCTAGTGATATCAAGAATAATATTATTATGCTTTTTTTTGGGCAAGTTACCACAACACCATTATCCCGTAGTTTTTAAGATCAAAGATACAACTATTGTTGGTGTCCCTTGTTTAATTTACATTGTATTTTTTTTAAACGTAACTGCCTACTCCCAAACTGTTATTTGAAGTAAAACACATAGCCAAGTATTATTCTACACAATTTTTTATTGTGCATTAAAAAAAGAAAACAAATAAAATTAGACATGCTATCTGCCAATAGAACTTAACCAAAAAGTGCATTCTGTGCATCCAAAAATATAGAAAATATATCAAATCAAATTATTATTCAACCAAAAAATAAAACAAAAGCCTCATGCATGTGTCCTGATTCTTAATATAGGGGGTCAACAATGCCAAGAGTTGGGGAAATAATCTGCATTATTCTCCTGGAGCTCCCGCAGCAAAGTCATATGACATAATTGGTCACGATTAATAAAGCAACCAATTTTTGGTCCAAGAAATCCTCCTCCTCCTGTTCCTGGACTGGACTTGGGTCAAAGCAATAACTCCAAGACCAATAATAAATAACATGTTATCTCCTCCGATTCCGCAACATGTCTGGTTGATGAACGGACATGCAGAAATGAACTGAAAAGTGCGAAATGAAAAGCACGAATCAACACTTAACCACTTGCCGACCGCCTCACGCCTATATACGTGAGCAGAATGGCACGGGCAGGCAAAATCACGTACCTGGTACGTGATTGCCTTCCCGCGGGCGGGGGGTCCGATCGGACCCCCCCCCGGTGCCAGCGGCGGTCGGCATTTGTCTGGCAGCGATCAAAGATGAGGGGGAGGCCATCCGATCGTGGCCCCCCCCCTCGCGATCGCTCCCAGCCAATGAGAAACATCCCCTGCCTCTGTATAGTACACAGAGGCAGAGGATGTGATGTCATCTCTCCTCGGCTCGGGAGTTTCCGTTCCGGGCCGAGGAGAGAAGACATGTGAGTGAGTGCACCAACACTACACAACACAGTAGAACATGCCAGGCACACTAAACACCCCGATCCCCCCCCCTGATCGCCCCCCGATCCCCCCCCAATCACCCCCCCCTGTCACAAACTGACACCAAACAGTTTTTTTTTTTTTTCCTGATTACTGCATAGTGTCAGTTTGTGACAGTTAGAAGTGTTAGGGCAGTGAGTATTAGCCCCCTGTAGGTCTAGGGTACCCCCCAACCCCCCCTAACAAAGTTTTAACCCCTTGATCACCCCCCGTCACCAGTGTCACTAAGCGATCATTTTTCTGATCGCTGTATTAGTGTCGCTGGTGACGCTAGTTAGGAAGGTAAATATTTAGGTTCGCCGTCAGCGTTTTATAGCGTCAGGGACCCCCATATACTATCGAATAAATGTTTTAACCCCTTGATTGCCCCCTAGTTAACCCTTTCACCACTGATCACCGTATAAGTGTTACGGGTGACGCTGGTTAGTTCGTTTAATTTTTATAGTGTCAGGGCACCCGCCGTTTATTACCGAATAAAGGTTTAGCCCCCTGATCGCCCGGCGGTGATATGCGTCGCCCCAGGCAGCGTCAGATTAGCGCCAGTACCGCTAACACCCACGCACGCAGCATACGCCTCCCTTAGTGGTATAATATCTGAACGGATCAATATCTGATCCGATCAGATCTATACTAGCGTCCCCAGCAGTTTCGGGTTCCCAAAAACGCGGTGTTAGCGGGATCAGCCCAGATACCTGCTAGCACCTGCGTTTTGCCCCTCCGCCCGGCCCAGCCCACCCAAGTGCAGTATCGATCGATCACTATCACTTACAAAACACTAAACGCATAACTGCAGTGTTCGCAGAGTCAGGCCTGATCCCTGCGATCGCTAACAGTTTTTTTGGTAGCGTTTTGGTGAACTGGCAAGCACCAGCCCCAGGCAGCGTCAGGTTAGCGCCAGTACCGCTAACACCCACGCACGCACTGTACACCTCCCTTAGTGGTATAGTATCTGAACGGATCAATATCTGATCCGATCAGATCTATACTGGCGTCCCCAGCAGTTTAGGGTTCCCAAAAACGCAGTGTTAGCGGGATCAGCCCAGATACCTGCTAGCACCTGCATTTTGCCCCTCCGCCCGGCCCGGCCCAGCCCACCCAAGTGCAGTATCGATCGATCACTGTCACTTACAAAACACTAAACGCATAACTGCAGCGTTCGCAGAGTCAGGCCTGATCCCTGCGATCGCTAACAGGTTTTTTTGGTAGCGTTTTGGTGAACTGGCAAGCACCAGCGGCCTAGTACACCCCGGTCGTAGTCAAACCAGCACTGCAGTAACACTTGGTGACGTGGCGAGTCCCATAAGTGCAGTTCAAGCTGGTGAGGTGGCAAGCACAAGTAGTGTCCCACTGCCACCAAAAAGACAAACACAAGCCCGTCGTGCCCATAGTGCCCTTCCTGCTGCATTCGCCAATCCTAATTGGGAACCCACCGCTTCTGCAGCGCCCGTACTTCCCCCATTCACATCCCCAACCAAATGCAGTCGGCTGCATGAGAGGCATTTTTATGTCCTCCCGAGTACCCCTACCCAACAAACCCCCCCAAAAAAGATGTTGTGTCTGCAGCAAGCGCGGATATAGACGTGACACCCGCTATTATTGTCCCTCCTGTCCTGACAATCCTGGTCTTTGCATTGGTGAATGTTTTGAACGCTACCATTCACTAGTTGAGTATTAGCGTAGGGTACAGCATTGCACAGACTAGGACACACTTTCACAGGATCTCCCAAGATGCCATCGCATTTTGAGAGACCCGAACCTGGAACCGGTTACCGTTATAAAAGTTACAAGTTTGCAAAAAAAACACAAAAAAAAAAATAGTTGTCGTTTTATTGTTCTCTCTCTCTCTCTATTCTCTCTCTATTGTTCTGCTCTTTTTTACTGTGTTCTATTCTGCAATGTTTTATTGTTGTTATGTTTTATCATGTTTGCTTTTCAGGTATGCAATTTTTTATACTTTACTGTTTACTGTGCTTTATTGTTAACCATTTTTTGTCTTCAGGTACGCCATTCACGACTTTGAGTGGTTATACCAGAATGATGCCTGCAGGTTTAGGTATCATCTTGGTATCATTCTTTTCAACCAGCGGTCGGCTTTCATGTAAAAGCAATCCTAGCGGCTAATTAGCCTCTAGACTGCTTTTACAAGCAGTGGGAGGGAATGCCCCCCCCCACCGTCTTCCGTGTCTTTCTCTGGCTCTCCTGTCTCAACAGGGAACCTGAGAAAGCAGCCGGTGATTCAGCCAGCTGACCATAGAGCTGATCAGAGACCAGAGTGGCTCCAAACATCTCTATGGCCTAAGAAACCGGAAGCTACGAGCATTTTATGACTTAGATTTCGCCGGATGTAAACAGCGCCATTGGGAAATTGGGGAAGCATTTTATCACACCGATCTTGGTGTGGTCAGATGCTTTGAGGGCAGAGGAGAGATCTAGGGTCTAATAGACCCCAATTTTTTCAAAAAAGAGTACCTGTCACTACCTATTGCTATCATAGGGGATATTTAGATTCCCTGAGATAACAATAAAAATGATTTAAAAAAAAAATGAAAGGAACAGTTTAAAAATAAGATAAAAAAAGCAAAAAAATAAAAAAAAAATAAAAAAAAAAGCACCCCTGTCCCCCCTGCTCTCGCGCTAAGTCGAACGCAAGCGTCGGTCTGGCGTCAAATGTAAACAGCAATTGCACCATGCATGTGGGGTATCACCGCGAAGGTCAGATCGAGGGCAGTATTTTTAGCAGTAGACCTCCTCTGTAAATCTAAAGTGGTAACCTGTAAAGGCTTTTAAAGGCTTTTAAAAATGTATTAATTTTGTTGCCACTGCACGTTTGTGCGCAATTTTAAAGCATGTCATGTTTGGTATCCATGTACTCGGCTTAAGATCATCTTTTTTATTCCATCAAACATTTGGGCAATATAGTGTGTTTTAGTGCATTAAAATTTAAAAAAGTGTGTTTTTTCCACAAAAAATGCGTTTGAAAAATCGCTGCGCAAATACCGTGTAAAAAAAAAAAAATGAAACACCCACCATTTTAATCTGTAGGGCATTTGCTTTAAAAAAATATATAATGTTTGGTGGTTCAAAGTAATTTTCTTGCAAAAAAAAATAACTTTTTCATATAAACAATAAGTGTTAGAAAGGGCTTTGTCTTCAAGTGGTTAGAAGAGTGGGTGATGTGTGACATAAGCTTCTAAATGTTGTGCATAAAATGCCAGGATCGTTCAAAACCCCCCCCAAATGACCCCATTTTGGAAAGTAGACACCCCAAGCTATTTGCTGAGAGTCATGTCGAGTCCATGGAATATTTTATATTGTGACACAAGTTGCGGGAAAGAGACAAATTTTTTTTTTTTTGCACAAAGTTGTCACTAAATTATATATTGCTCAAACATGCCATGGGGATATGTGAAATTACACCCCAAAATACATTTTGCTGCTTCTCCTGAGTACGGGGATACCACATGTGTGAGACTTTTTGAGAGCCTAGCCGCGCACGGGACCCCGAAAACCAAGCACCGCCTTCAGGCATTCTAAGGGCGTAAATTTTTGATTTCACTCTTTACTGCCTATCACAGTTTCGGAGGCCATGGAATGCCCAGGTGACACAAACCCCCCCCCCCCCAAATGACCCCATTTTGGAAAGTAGACACCCCAAGCTATTTTCTGAAAGGTATAGTGAATATTTTGCAGACCTCACTTTTTGTCACAAAGTTTTGAAAATTGAAAAAAGAAAAAAAAAGAAAATTTTCTGGTCTTTCTTCATTTTCAAAAACAAATGAGAGCTGCAAAATACTCACCATGCCTCTCAGCAAATAGCTTGGGGTGTCTACTTTCCAAAATGGGGTCATTTGGGGGGGTTTTGTGCCATCTTGGCATTTTATGGCCTTCAAAACTGTGATAGGTAGTGAGGAGTGAAATCAAAAATTTATGCCCTTAGAAATCCTGAAGGCGGTGCTTGGTTTTCGGGGCCCCGTACGCGACTAGGCTCCCAAAAAGTCCCACACATGTGGTATCCCCGTACTCAGGAGAAGCAGCTGAATGTATTTTGGGGTGCAATTCCACATATGCCCATGGCCTGTGTGAGCAATATATCATTTAGTGACAACTTTTTGTAAAAATTTTTTTTTTTTTTGTCATTATTCAATCACTTGGGACAAAAAAAATAAATATTCAATGGGTTCAACATGCCTCTCAGCAATTTCCTTGGGGTGTCTACTTTCCAAAATGGGGTCATTTGGGGGCGTTTTGTACTGCCCTGCCATTTTAGCACCTCAAGAAATGACATAGGCAGTCATAAATTAAAAGCTGTGTAAATTCCAGAAAATGTACCCTAGTTTGTAGACGCTATAACTTTTGCGCAAACCAATAAATATACACTTATTGACATTTTTTTTACCAAAGACATGTGGCCGAATACATTTTGGCCTAAATGTATGACTAAAATTTAGTTTATTGGATTTTTTTTATAACAAAAAGTAGAAAATATCATTTTTTTTCAAAATTTTCGGTCTTTTTCCGTTTATAGCGCTAAAAATAAAAACGGCAGAGGTGACCAAATACCATCAAAAGAAAGCTCTATTTGTGGGAAGAAAAGGACGCAAATTTCGTTTGGGTACAGCATTGCATGACCGTGCACTTAGCAGTTAAAGCGACGCAGTGCCGAATTGTAAAAAGTGCTCTGGTCAGGAAGGGGGTAAAATCCTCCGGGGCTGAAGTGGTTAACAAATTTCTACTAACACGAAATTAGCAGAAGGAGCCCAAAGGGTGGCGCCTGACAATTGAACTTCTTCTTTATTGGCTCGTAGTATGTCTAGTACGTCACTACGTTCATGTTTGTTGGCAGACAATTGTGTGCTGTTTGTATGCAAGACAAGTTTTTGGCCAACGCCTTTCGGACAAAGGTCCGAAGCTTTGTCTGCGGAAAATCCGATCGTGTGTACGAGAGTGTCTGGTTGGTGCTGGGATGGTTCTACTTAGAGAATTTGTGTCACATTCCGGTTGACGGATTGTTCTACTTGGAGCATTAGTTATGATAAGAAACTAGCCCTGCACTAAAGGATCACCAGATCAAAATAAAGGGAAAAAAATCCTGAAATAAAACTATTTCAGCCCCCAAATCTAAGGACTGGTACAGTGTAAAATTTGTAATTTTTTTCTCAGGTTTGGATGTAATTGTTTAAGGGTCAGGAAGGGGAAGCGTTAACCACTTGAGCTCCAGAAGATTTACACCTCTTTGTGACTAGGCCGTTTTTTGCAATGTGACACTGCATTACGTTAATGCGATGCTGTACCCAAATAAAATGTGTCCTTTTTTCCAACAAATAGAGCTTTCTTTTGGTGGTATTTGATCACCTCGGCGGTTTTTATTTTTGCGCTATAAACAAAAAAAGAGCAACAATTTTGAAAAAAAAAAACAATATTTTTTAACTTTCTACTATAAAACATATCCAATAAAAAAAATTTAAAAATAGAATTTCTTCATCAATTTATGCCAATATGTACCATATTCTGCTATTCTACTAATATGTACGTATATTGATTGGTTTGTGCAAAAGGTATAGCGTCTACAAATTATGAGATATTTTTATTTATTTTTTATTTTATTTTTTACTAGGAATGGCTGCGATCAGTGACTTATAGCGGGACTATGATATTGTGGCGGACAAATCAGACACCTAACTGACACTTTGACACTTTTTGGGGACCAGTGACACTAATACAATGATCAGTGTGAAAAAACATGCACGGTCACTGTACTAATGACACTGGTTGGGAAGGGGTTACCAACAGGGGAAATTAAAGGGTTAACTGTGTGCCTAGCTTATGCTTACTCACTGTGTGGGAGGTGATTTGACTGGGGGAAGGCAAAGATCAGTGTTTTGTAGAAACACAGGACCAATGCCTTCCCTCCTGACAGAACAACAATCTGCCTTGTTTACATAGGCAGATCGCCGTTCTGCCTGTGTCCTGTGTAATCAGTGGGTGCTGGCGGACATTGAGGATGCGGTACCTGCTGCTGTGCTCCCACTGTGTGTGATCACAGCGGGTCGCTGGTGGCGCACGTGCCCACGCCCCAGACCAGGAAGTGTCAGATCACGTACTAAGTATATGAACTGGTGCAAAGTGACCGCCCTGCCACAGTATATATATGGTTGGTAGTCTGCAAGTGGTAAAGGTTAAGGTGGTGACCACTTTTTCGTACAGTTGGTTGAATTTAATGCTGTGGCGCACTGCATGCCTTCAGCTGCCATTGTGCTCTTGCTGGGTGTCCCGTGCATCCCTGTGCTTTTAAGGAGTGATGGGCTCCATCCAGGCAATCATGCCCTTAACCTATCCATGTTTGCAATTGTGTGCAAACAAAATCCTCTCTTTTTAACGTGAATTGTTAGACAGGGTCAATTTGTTTTGTTATTTGCAGGCTGGCTGGTAAGTGTTCTAGGAAATCTTTAAGCAATACACAAACTAATGACGAGTGAGTGAGTCAGCACTTCACTGACGGAAGATTGGATTAGATAATGAAGAAGTCCATAAAGTCCATGCAGGGCTGAAGAGCAATGGAGGTGGGATGGCCAGATGGACAGATTCACAGATAGGCAAGGAAAACACACACAGTCACTGGCAGCTCCTCAACAGGGTATGGGAATCCCTCAAGAGCAAACAAGACAGCAGAAAGGGCACCAGGTAAGTATAAGTAAAGAATAACAATAAATTCTTCCATATCCACTTACATTGAAAATTCTTGTATGCTGCATGCAGGGCTGCTGTGCAGATTGGACAGGCTGAGATGGAGGCTTGATGGAGTGGAGGACAGCTGCAGCCAGTAGCTTGGACTTGCCGCAGGGGGGGATACGCACCGGTGGTGTCACAGGCTCTCACAAGCCACTGACCAAGGAAACCAAAAGCAGACAGGCGAGCTAAGGAGGGGGCAGGCCGCAACGCATTTCTGAGGCCCGCCTCCTTTAGCAGCCTGATAGAGGTGTGCCCTTGGAAACGTGTTGCGGCCCGCTCTCTCCTTAGCTTGCCTGTCTGATCTTGGTTTCCTTGGTCAGTGGCCTGTGAGAGCCTGTGAGGCCCCCTGTGCTGGGTCCGAGCTTGTGCCTACAGCTGTCCTCCACCTTATCGGGATCACTGCCTGTCCAATTTGCACACCACACCTGTCCTGCATGCAGCATACAAGAATTTTTAATGTAAGTAGATATAGAATAAATTGTTGTTTTTTACTTATCTGGCACCCTTTCTGCTATCTTGTTTCCTGGGAAACCTTTGTTTTTTGGTGATGTGCGTTGCTCTCCCATGTACAGCTTACTGCAAAGGCTAGTTATAGCTTGGGGCATAGGCGTGCCCACAGGGTGTGTCAGTTGTGCCTGGGCGGTGCATATTCCCCCTGCTGCCTGGGCCCTGCCCCCCCCCCCCTCAGAGCTGATGGCTTCCCTCCTCTCCTCTCCTGCTGGCTGCTGCTGAAGGCACAAAGGAGGATGTTTCAGGATAAAGAGCAGGGGAAGGGGCCAGTAAATATGTCATTTACAGGCCCCTTCCTTTTTCTGAATGAACACAGTGAGTGATCGGTGGCAATCACTTACTGTGTTCATTCATGACTGACGCATAGTAAACTGTGTTCACTATGCTTCAGTTTGAGAATGAACAGGAAGCCTTTCAGCAGCACAGAGCACTTCCCAGCTGAGGTTACATGTGTATTTGAACTTTGGGGTGCACACCCTAATGCGATAGACTGTGCGCACCTATAGCTTGGGGTGGTTGCCACTTGTATGTACAGTAGGTAGGGATGAGCTTCGAGTTCGAGTCGAACTCATGTTCTACTCGAACATTGGCTGTTCGCAAGTTCGCCGAACAGCGAACAATTTAGGGTGTTCGCGGCAAATTCGAATGCCGCGGAACACCCTTTAAAAGTCTATGGGAGAAATCAAAAGTGCTAATTTTAAAGGCTTATATGCAAGTTATTGTCATAAAAAGTGTTTGGGGACCTGGGTCCTGCTCCAGGGGACATGGATCAATGCAAAAAAAAGTTTTAAAAACGGACGTTTTTTCAGGAGCAGTGATTTTATTAATGCTTAAAGTCAAACAATAAAAGTGTAATATCCCTTTAAATTTCGTACCTGGGGGGTGTCTATAGTATGCCTGTAAAGGGGCGCATGAAACCTGTGTTTAAAACAGTCTGACAGCAAAATGACATTTGGAAGGAAAAAACTCATTTAAAACTACCCGCGGCTATTGCATTGCCGACAATACACATAGAAGTTCATTGATAAAAATGGCATGGGAATTCCCCACAGGGGAACCCCGAACCAAAATAAAAAAAAAAAATGATGTGGGGGTCCCCCTAAATTCCATACAAGGCCCTTCAGGTCTGGTATGGATATTAAGGGGAACCCCAGCCAAAATTTTAAAAAAAAATTGACGTGGGGTTCCCCCTAAATTCCATACCAGACCCTTCAGGTCTGGTATGGATTTTAAGGGGAACCCCGCGCCAAAAAAAAAAAAAAAAAACGGCGTGGGGTCCCCCTAAAAATCCATACCAGACCCTTATCCGAGCACGCAACCTGGCAGGCCGCAGGAAAAGAGGGGGGGACGAGAGTGCGGCCCCCCCCCTCCTGAACCGTACCAGGCCACATGCCCTCAACATTGGGAGGGTGCTTTGGGGTAGCCCCCCAAAACACCTTGTCCCCATGTTGATGAGGACAAGGGCCTCATCCTCACAACCGTGGCCGGTGGTTGTGGGGGTCTGCGGGCGGGGGGCTTATCGGAATCTGGAAGCCCCCTTTAACAAGGGGACCCCCAGATCCCGGCCCCCCCCCCCCTGTGTGAAATGGTAAGGGGGTACTTACCCCTACCATTTCACTAAAAAACTGTCAAAAATGTTAAAAATGACAAGAGACAGTTTTTGACAATTCCTTTATTTAAATGCTTCTTCTTTCTTCCTTCATCTTCTTCTGGTTCTTCTGGCTCTTCTGGTTCTTCCTCCGGCGTTCTCGTCCAGCATCTTCTCCGCGGCGTCTTCTATCTTCTTCTCCTCGGGCCGCTCTGCACCCATGGCATGAGGGGGGAGGCTCCCGCTCTTCTCTTCATCTTCTTCTCTTCTTCATCTTCTTCTTCATCTTCTTCTTCATCTTCTTCTTCCTTCTTCTCTTCTTCATGTCTTCTCCGGGCCGCTCCGCAGCCATGCTGTGGCATGGAGGGAGGCTCCCGCTGTGTGACGGCGTCTCTTCGTCTGACGGTTCTTAAATAACGGGGGGCGGGGCCACCCGGTGACCCCGCCCCCCTCTGACGCACGGTGACATGACGGGACTTCCCTGTGGCATTCCCCGTGACGTCACAGGGAAGTCCCGTCAAGTCACCGTGCGTCAGAGGGGGGCGGGGTCACCGGGTGGCCCTGCCCCCCGTTATTTAAGAACCGTCAGACGAAGAGACGCCGTCACACAGCGGGAGCCTCCCTCCATGCCACAGCATGGCTGCGGAGCGGCCCGGAGAAGACATGAAGAAGAGAAGAAGGAAGAAGAAGATGAAGAAGAAGATGAAGAAGAGAAGAAGATGAAGAGAAGAGCGGGAGCCTCCCCTCATGCCATGGGTGCGGAGCGGCCCGAGGAGAAGAAGATAGAAGACGCCACGGAGAAGATGCTGGACGAGAACGCCGGAGGAAGAACCAGAAGAGCCAGAAGAACCAGAAGAAGAAGAAGATGAAGGAAGAAAGAAGAAGCATTTAAATAAAGGAATTGTCAAAAACTGTCTCTTGTCATTTTTAACATTTTTGACAGTTTTTTAGTGAAATGGTAGGGGTAAGTACCCCCTTACCATTTCACACAGGGGGGGGGCCGGGATCTGGGGGTCCCCTTGTTAAAGGGGGCTTCCAGATTCCGATAAGCCCCCCGCCCGCAGACCCCCACAACCACCGGCCACGGTTGTGAGGATGAGGCCCTTGTCCTCATCAACATGGGGACAAGGTGTTTTGGGGGGCTACCCCAAAGCACCCTATGTTGAGGGCATGTGGCCTGGTACGGTTCAGGAGGGGGGGGCGCACTCTCGTCCCCCCCTCTTTTCCTGCGGCCTGCCAGGTTGCGTGCTCGGATAAGGGTCTGGTATGGATTTTTAGGGGGACCCCACGCCGTTTTTTTTTTTTTTTTGGCGCGGGGTTCCCCTTAAAATCCATACCAGACCTGAAGGGTCTGGTATGGAATTTAGGGGGAACCCCACGTCAATTTTTTTTTTAAATTTTGGCTGGGGTTCCCCTTAAAATCCATACCAGACCTGAAGGGCCTTGTATGGAATTTAGGGGGACTCCCACATCATTTTTTTTTTTTAATTTTGGTTCGGGGTTGCCCTGTGGGGAATTCCCATGCCGTTTTTATCAATGAACTTCTATGTGTATTGTCGGCAATGCAATAGCCGCGGGTAGTTTTAAATGTGTTTTTTCCTTCAAAATGTCATTTTGCTGTCAGGCTGTTCTAAACACGGGAAACATGCGCCCCTTTACAGGCATACTATAGACACCCCCCAGGTATGAAATTTAAAGGGATATTACACTTTTATTGTTTGACTTTAAGCATTATTAAAATCACTGCTCCTGAAAAAACGGCCGTTTTTAAAACTTTTTTTTGCATTGATTCATGTCTCCTGGGGCAGGACCCAGGTCCCCAAACACTTTTATTGACAATAACTTGCATATTAGCCTTTAAAATTAGCACTTTTGATTATTCATGTTCGTGTCCCATAGACTTTAACGGTGTTCGCGTGTTCGAACGAACTTTTTTCCTGTTCGCATGTTCTGGTGCGAACCGAACAGGGGGGTGTTCGGCTCATCCCTAACAGTAGGTTTGGAAATACTCAGGGAAAAATGTTTTTATAAAACCTTGTACCAGGATAGGAAAAATAATTGCATCATTTAAAAACGAAGATAATTGGTGGAAGGCCTGTGTAGTAAATCCAAAAAAAAAAAAAAATTATAAATTGAAAATTGAATTTTTTTACTAAAAAAGGTATAAAATAGGACAAGTGGGGAAAAGGATAAAACAAATGCACACAAGTATAGTGGTGAAAATTGTGATGTATGGAAAGTGCGCTCATCACTGAAAAAACTCAAAGGTGGCGTAACAGGAATGAAATCTTGTCATTCAGAAAGTCTTCGTAAACAGAACGTTTTTTTTTTTTGTACAGAATTTACATATACGCACATCAAAGACCGATATGTGATGAGTATCTTGATTTTAATTTATTTATTTATTTGTGTGCGCCGAAAAATATTTGTCAGGAGCTTTGCTTGGAGAAGAAATGTTAAATATTTAAATAAAACGCATCTCAATATTTTAATGACTTTCAGTGTGTGTGTGTGTGTGTATTTTTTATTTTTTTTTTACTTCTCTGTACTTTTTGGAGTTAGAAAAAGCAGCGGGATCACAAGAATGTAAGATAAGACGAATATATTTTCCCTAACCACCTGGGTCGTAATGAATTATTCAGTATGGACATGACACAGACCGGTGTATAGAGTGTATGGCATTCATATAGCAGTACAGAAGAAAATTTCGGTTTCATTCCAAAAAATGGTGTAACATATATAATTGCTACCAAAGTAACTTTGTACTTTCATTATGTAGTGCTACCCCCGTAGGGGCCGCTGGATTAACTGTTTCTTTCCCAAAACACTGCAGAGGCCACCATTCACACAGGCAACAGCCCATTTACTCCGGCTCCATTAAACAGTCTAGGGGAGGTCTTTTTTACAGTTATTGTTTGCAGAACTTTAACAGGAGAAGGGTTGGGGTGGTATGGGATACTACAGGAAAACTGATTTGTAGCAGAAGAACACACTTCACTACCCAGGTGCTGAATCACTGCTTTATATACAACACAATATAGCCAAGTCTCAATCTGAGCCTCGGCCAGCTATATTCCCTTTATACAAACCAGCCACCAAACCTCACTCTGATTCCAAAGGGATAAAGAGGTTGGTATTCCGTGTATGTAATACCCCCTAAATGACCTTATAGTCCTAGAGGATGCATATTACTCTACAAAAGGACTTCCGAGATCCAGGGCCATCTTAATGCAAGGGCACTCCTGGGCACTGCCCAGTGGGCCCCAGGTGTATGGGGCCCCGCAATAATCTTGCATTACATCATATTTGCCAACTGTCTGGGACATTCATGCTTTTCACTAAACTGTCCCGAGATGGCCGTGTCCTGGGAAGCGTCCCAGAACCTATACTGTGCCCTCGTGACCCCTCCTGTACTGTGCCCTTCTACATTCCCCGCTGTACTGTGCCCTTTGTGTTGATTAGTCTTTGATTTATGGAATGTTTTCCTTTTGTAAAATTTATTTTATTGAAAGTACCAATGAATCTATGTGTAATTCTATCAACTATCTATACTTTATTTCTTGAAAGTATGTGCGTAAATTGGGGCAAGCTGGTAGGGGCCCCAGTGCATTACTTTGCCCAGGGATCCATGATTATTAAGACGGCCCTGCCAAGATCCTAATATCATATGTGCGTTTTGTTAGATAAATAAAACAACTATAAGTTTAAAGATAATAATAAAAAAACCTGATGAGAAATGAAAAATAAAAAATGTGCAGGGGACCGCTTTACTAAATTATATAAACTAAATGAATCATGTTAACAATGGTGGAGATGCACATCAGAAGCATTATCACATCACTTGTGAATAGGATTTATCATCACAACACTTTTTTCTGTTTACTAGTGCATCTCTATAGTTTTATACTAATTTAGAACTGTGCCTATGTCTCACAGGAGAGTTGCAGCTCAATTATATTGTTTATGATATTACACATTAGAGAGGTTTTTTCACTATTTTTCCATTATATATATATATATATATATATATATATATATATATATATATATATATATATATATATATATATATATATATATATATATATTGTATGCCAATATTGTATTGCGCAATGGTCTTTCAAACGCAATTTTTGTGGAAAAAATACACTTTAATGAATTAAAAAAAAAATATTCAGAGTAAGTAGATACCTAACATGTCATGCTTTAAAATTGCACACTCATACAGCGGTGACAAACTACGGTGCTTAAATATCTCCATAGGCGGCACTTTAAAAAATGTTTACAGGCTACCTATTTAGAGTTACAAAGGAGGTCTTGTGCTAGAATTATTGCTCTCACGCTTACGATCATGTAAGCCTCACAAGTGTGGTTTGAACACCGCTTACATATGCGGATGCTACTTACATATGCGTTCCCTTCTGCACGCGAGCACGTAGGTATGGGACGCTTTACATTTTGTTTTCTTATTTATTTTACTTTTTATTTTTACACTGTGCCTTTATTTGTTTATTTTTCTTTATCACTTTATTCATATTACAAGGAATGTAAACATCCCTTGTAATAGAAATAAGCATGATAGGTTCTCTATATTGAGAGATTGGGGGGGGGGCAAAAAGACCCCTGATCTCTGATTTACCTTTAAAAGCAAAAGAAAAAAAAACATTGCTTGACATTTTGACTTTAAGAAAAGAAAAATCCTTTGTTTATGCCCGAGAACTGTAAGTGATGTCAGAGGTCACTCCGGTCCTCCAAGGGTATAGAGCCGAGTCAGGGCAATCTTGCTCTCACTTGACTTCCTGCCCAGCAATCGGCCACACCGGATTGCTTCCGGGTTTACCGGCGGCTCTCGTAAGTTCAGAAATGACCAGGAAGCGGTGGGAGGTGGGGGGCTGCCTATAAAAGTGATCCTGCGGAAAATGCGCATCAGACGCAAAATCACCCAGTAAATAATGATACTGGAGTTATGGCAGCTAGCTGCTGCCATAACACCGGTATTTAATGTCAAAGTAATGATGTATACTTACTGTGGGCGGTCGGCAGTAACCCAAGATCCAGAACTGAGACCGTGTAGGAGCAGTCTTATGCCCCGTACACACGGTCGGACTTTGTTCGGACATTCCGACAACAAAATCCTAGGTTTTTTTCCGACGGATGTTGGCTCAAACTTGTCTTGCATACACACGGTCACACAAAGTTGTCGGAAAATCCGATCATTCTAAACGCAGTGCCGTAAAACACGTACGTCGGGACTATAAACGGGGCAGTGGTCAATAGCTTTCATCTCTTTATTTATTCTGAGCATGCGTGGCACTTTGTCCGTCGGATTTGTGTACACACGATCGAAATTTCCGACAACGGATTTTGTTGTCGGAAAATTTTATAGCCTGCTCTCAAACTTTGTGTGTCGGAAAATCCGATGGAAAATGTGTGATGGAGCCTACACACGGTCGGAATTTCCGACAACAAGGTCCTATCACACATTTTCCGTCGGAAAATCCGATCGTGTGTACGGGGCATTAGAGAAACAGCTACAGATGACCATCAAAAGCAGAACAGCATATAGTCACTGGATTATTCAGCTTGGATCAGTACAATTTTTCATGGCAGCTGCAGCCCTCTATGATCTGGAAGTCCGGAATGCAGGGGGGAACAATGGCCAGTGAGATCTACAACAGCCAACAAAATCAATGGCTGCTCCAATGATTACAGTGGAGCCAAAAAGAACTACATTTACCTATCATCCTAGCAACCCACCTAGTAGGGTGCTACAGTTATTAAAGTTTATGCAATACTAAAACTTTTTCTTCTGTTGTAGATTAGGAGGGAAGGGTATTTTTTTTTTTTTTTTACTGTTTGTGTTCCACTGGGGAAAGGTCCCATCACTTCCGGTCCTGGAGACAACAGAAAATCTCTCCAGAAGTGAACAGAATTCCTATATAAGAAAGTTGTCACAGGAACAGGGATCCCTATTGGAGGATTGTCCCTCAACTCTTGATCTGATGACGACTCAAACTTTTTTGATTTAACTTTTCTGTATTGGTAGCAACAGCATACCTCCCAACTTTTGAACTTCAGAATGAGGGACACTTGAAGGAGGAAGCGACCGGCGGCATGCTACGTGCACTACAACATAAGTGGGTGTGGTCAAACTTAACAGTGGGAGGGGCTTAATGGACATGATTAAACAAAAGGTTAATGCAAAAGTAGACCTGCCCCCCCACTACCACCTGCCACTTCCACCGCTTGCCAAGATACTCCAAGTGGCTAAAGAATCATTTCAGATCTTTATTTACATATTGAGAGGATCATTCAAAAGAATTTAGAGGAACAGTATGTAAAAATGTGGACAGTTTCTCTGAAATCTTTTGACTACTCTGGAGCGGGGGTAGGCAACAGATCAATCTGAACAAGATTAAAAAGATCACCGGGGTTTGGTGTAATTTTTTTTTTTTAGAAATTAGGCCTAAAATAAAAAAACATATAATAAAACAAAATGTCACAGTTAAAATATAAACTTAGCCTACCATAAAAGTGGACAGTGTCAGAAGGGGAGTGAACGGTGTCAGTAGGGGAGTGAACGGTGTCAGTAGAGCAGTGGACGGTGTCAGTAGAGGAGTGGACGGTGTCAGTAGGGGAGTGGACGGTGTCAGTAGGGGAGTGGACGGTGTTAGTAGGGGAGTGGACGGTGTCAGTAGGGGAGTGAACGGTGTCAGTAGAGCAGTGGACGGTGTCAGTAGGGGAGTGGATGGTGTCAGTAGGGGAGTGGACAGGGTCAGTAGGGGAGTGGACGGGGTCAGTAGGGGAGTGGACGGTATTAGTAGAGGAGTGGATGGGGTCAGTAGGGGGGTGAACGGTGTCAGTAGAGCAGTGGACGGTGTCAGTAGGGGAGTGGATGGTGTCAGTAGGGGAGTGGACGGTGTCAGTAGAGGAGTGGACGGTGACAGTAGGGGAATGGGCGGTGTCAGTAGGGGAGTGAACGGTGTCAGTAGAGCAGTGGACAGTGTCAGTAGGGGAGTGGACGGTGTCGGCAGAGGAGTGGACGGTGTCAGTAGGGGAGTGGACAGTGTCAGTAGGGGTGAAGGGGTGAGTGGCGCTACCTATATGTCGAATAGTGCCATAAAAGTGGACAGTGTCAGAAGGGGAGTGAACGGTGTCAGTAGGGGAGTGGACGGTGTCAATAGAGCAGTGGACGGTGTCAGTAGGGGAGTGAACGGTGTCAGTAAAGCAGTGGACAGTGTCAGTAGAGGAGTGGATGGTGTCGGTAGGGGAGTGGACAGTGTCAGTAGGGGAGTGGACGGTGTCAGTAGAGGAGTGGACGGTGTCAGTTGGGGAGTGGACGGTGTCAATAGTGGAGTGAACTGTGTCAGTAGAGCAGTGGACGGTGTCAGTAGGGGAGTGGACAGTGTCAGTAGAGGAGTGGACGGTGTCAGTAGGGGAGTGGACAGTGTCAGTAGGGGTGAAGGGGTGAGTGGCGCTACCTATATGTCAAATAGTGCTCTACCAAATCACTCTATAGTGGCTAAGTATTAAAAGACAGTGTTATTGTGGAATAAATTATAACAAAACAGTTTCCATAAAGGTGATAGTGTAATATCTATCACACCTCACCTAACCCAGTAGGTGAGTACTAAAAGTTATCACCAAAAATGTAATGGCTTACAAATTAGTGTATAAAACATCCAGACATGAATATCATGATAGTATAGTGATCCTCTGCTTGTAACAGTGCGTATAGTGTCCAAGCCCAAAATACAGAATGTGAGTGAACCAAATCGAAATAAAAATGCAAAGAATCGTACCAAAAAACAAAAAAGTTATAAAAAAAAAACGCACAAAAATCGCACCAAAATGTAATTATCGCACCATATACAAAAACATATAAGTATATACATATAGTGTCCCAATCATAAAATCAAGGTGTATATAAACCCAAGATGCAAAAGAAAAACCAAAAAAATGCAAAAAGTAAAAAAATTGCACCAAAAAACTGAAAAAATGCAAAAATCGCACCAAAATTAAAAATTACACCAAGAAGCAGTTTATCGCACTGTATACAAAAGACACATAGGTGCATTCATCCCAATGAAGGTGACTGTTCATGTTTAGAGGAATTGTAGCAGGTGACTTTAGTGATCACAGAATCTTGACAGGTGACTTGCGTGCTCCCCCTCAAGGGTCCCCACTCACCAGATCCTACTACCCCTACAGGGGTAATGTGCATGTAGCTCCTTAGGTTGGCAGGTAACCACTGGTGTCAGCCTTTGCAGTTCCTTGAGCAGCCTTGGGATATCCGGGTTGTGATAGATGTAGTTTTCATAATCCTCATAAAAAAGAGAAATTGGCTCCCATAGTGCAGTATAACCAAAACTTCAGTTTATTAAAAGGTTATTTAAAAAATGTATAAAAACAAACAGACAAAAAAATGCAGTTCATGCAGCGTAATGCCTAGTCCCATAGGGGCTGCACTTGCCAGTATAAAGCATAGGCAACCGAGCTGTAGGTGGACAGCATGCACTCTGGTTGCGTTCCACCCACTCGCTCAGCTTCCTGGAAGTCACGTGCTGTACGTAGTGACGCTGTACGCGTTTCGTCATAGATGTCTTCAGACTCTGGTGGAATAACAGACCCCTGATACCTCACTTTTGAAACAGAGAAAGTGATTGAAGACACAGACCTCAATCTCCATCTCTGCAGCCTCAGCTACACAGAATGAATGAACAGGAAGTGCTCTGCGCTGTCTACCTGTTCATTCACACACTGAAGCATAGTAAACTGAGTTCTCCATCCTGAAACAACCCCCACAGAAGCCATAGGCTGCTGCAGGAGAGAATGGGAAGCCAGCAGCACGGTGGGGGGGGGGGGGGGGGGGGGCAGGGGAGTCACAGAGGGCCTGAGCAGCAGAAATAAGAGTAACCTGCACAGAGGGGCAGCATATACAGGAACAGCCCCCTCCATTTACCTCCTGCAGCCTTTGAAAGCCCTCTCCTCCTCTTCTACCAGCTTTTAGCAGTTGCAGAAGGAAAATGGAGTGGGCCGGTTCCTGTATATGCTGCCACTCCTGTATAGGTAGGCAAAAGGGAGATCCTAGTATTAAAGTACCTAATATACAGGGTGACTCTGTAGGTACTTGAAGGTCACTTGTGCCAACGTCCCCAATACTGTGTTAAGGGCATCAAGAAACTAAAAAAATTTTTGGGACTTTTAAAGGCACAACTGTAATGGACTACAAAAGGTATATAAACAGGTTGAATTTTATTAATAACATACAAAAAGCACAGGGAATAGACAAAACATTGTTAAAAACACATCGGATATAGGCATACAACACATATAATAACACCATTGAGGAACCTATCCTGCAGTCTCCTATGTATTCCTCTATATTCATATACAATTAATTCATAATCGAAGTGAAAGAAAAGGGTAAACTTCCCCTAAAGAGTTGAGAGTGGGGGAGCACTGCAGGTCTGGTATTCCAGAGTGGTGTATTCTCCAATTGCTCTACATGTTTCACGTTAACAAGGAACGCTTCTTCAGGAGCTAGAGGTTCAAATAGATGTAAAAAAGAAAAATGTTCACACAGGTGGACTTAGTCAGTAGGTCGCTGAAAGCGATCAAGATAGAAGTGTATCTGACAAAAATCAGGCGGGCAGCAAACAGACACCAGGGCCTCCCAGATATATGTCACATCAAGTAGTTGTAGGTAAGGAGAGAGCTTGTATAAGCTACAGTTCCCACAATAGAAAACAGGAGGATCTGGGAGTGTACCGCTCTGCTGGGTTGCTGCCTGTTGTATGTCATATTTTTTGCAGAATTCTCCTGTCAATCCCGGGTCGCTTGATAATAAACCACAAGCAGGCAGGCCCTTGGTACCCTGATATCACAGGAAGGGGTTGGATACCACTGGAGATCCTTTACTCTGGAAGAGGACAAGTGGGGCAACACTGGAGTGTTGAGAGGGTAAATACTGCCTGGAAATTTCTGAAAAGGGGGGTTATTACAAAAATCTGATGTTGGGGTTGGGCTTTAACCAAAGGACAGTGCAGTTATACAGTGGGGACGGAAAATATTCAGACCCCCCTTAAATTTTTCACTCTTTGTTATATTGCAGCCATTTGCTAAAATCATTTAAGTTCATTTTGTTCCTCGGTACACACAGCACCCCATATTGACAGAAAAACACAGAATTGTTGAAATTTTTGCAGGTTTATTAAAAAAGAAAAACTGAAATATCACATGGTCCTAAGTATTCAGACCCTTTGCTGTGACACTCATATATTTAACTCAGGTGCTGTCCATTTCTTCTGATCATCCTTGAGATGGTTCTACACCTTCATTTGAGTCCAGCTGTGTTTGATTATACTGATTGGAAAGCCACACACCTGTCAATATAAGACCTTACAGCTCACAGTGCATGTCAGAGCAAATGAGAATCATGAGGTCAAAGGAACTGCCTGAAGAGCTCAGAGACAGAATTGTGGCAAGGCACAGATCTGGCCAAGGTTACAAAAAAAATTCTGCTGCACTTAAGGTTCCTAAGAGCACAGTGGCCTCCATAATCCTTAAATGGAAGATGTTTGGGACGACCAGAAGCCTTCTAGAGCTGGCTGTCCGGCCAAACTGAGCCATCGGGGGAGAAAAGCCTTGGTGAGAGAGGTAAAGAAGAACCCAAAGATCACTGTGGCTGAGCTCCAGAGATGCAGTCAGGAGATGGGAGAAAGTTGTAGAAAGTCAACCATCACTGCAGCCCTCCACCAGTCGGGGCTTTATGGCAGAGTGGCCTGACAGAAGCCTCTCCTCAGTGCAAGACACACGAAAGCCCGCATGGAGTTTGCTAAAAAACACCCGAAGGACGCCAAGATGGTGAGAAATAAGATTTTCTGCTATGATGAGACCAAGATAGAACTTTTTGGCCTTAATTCTAAGCGGTATGTGTGGAGAAAACCAGGCACTGCTCATCACCTGTCCAATACAATCCCAACAGTGAAGCATGGTGGTGGCAGCATCATGCTGTGGGGGTGTTTTTCAGCTGCAGGGACAGGACGACTGGTTGCAATCGAGGGAAAGATAAATGCGGCCAAGTACAGAGATATCCTGGACGAAAACCTTCTCCAGAGTGCTCAGGACCTCAGACTGGGCCGAAGGTTTACCTTCCAACAAGACAACGACCCTAAGCACACACCTAAAATAACGAAGGAGTGGCTTCACAACAACTCTGTGACTATTCTTGAATGGCCCAGCCAGAGTTCTGACTTAAACCCAATTGAGCATCTCTGGAGAGACCTAAAAATGGCTGTCCACCAACGTTTACCATCCAACCTGACAGAACTGGAGAGGATCTGCAAAGAGGAATGGCAGAGGATCCCCAAATCCAGGTGTGAAAAACTTGTTGCATCTTTCCCAAAAAGACTCATGGCTGTATTAGATCGAAAGGGTGCTTCTACTAAATACTGAGCAAAGGGTCTGAATACTTAGGACCATGTGATATTTCAGTTTTTCTTTTTTAATAAATCTGCAAAAATATCAACAATTCTGTGTTTTTCTGTCAATATGGGGTGATGTGTGTACATTAATGAGGAAAAAAATGAACTGAAATGATTTTAGCAAATGGCTGCAATATAACAAAGAATCAAAAATTTAAGGGGGTCTGAATACTTTCCGTCTCCACTGTATATAACTTTTTATTATCGCTTACTACAGGTTGTAGATCGTCATTGCTCCTTATACTGTTGATTGAACCAATTAGAATCAGGGCAATGTGTGCATCTAATAAACCCTTACTCCTTGATCACCATTCACTGTTCACTGACTGGACTGCATTGTAGGGGAAACGTGATTGGCTCTTAGGAATTTTACACTTTGCATATCTATCATCTACTCCAGTGGTTGTCAATTTTTGGGATATAGGGTGCCCCAACTGTGATCCATAAATGCACCAAAGTATCAAACATATTGTAGCATTATAAGTATTGCTACGGAAGGCTGTCAGAAAATGTAGTCGTATTAGAGAAAATAATGATCAAAGAAATGCTACAGGTATCATTGGAATCATGAAAGATGAAGCTGCTCCTAAGCAGGGTTGCCAACCATCCATACTTTCATGGAGAGTTTGTAAAAAGTACCCTGTTTTTTCCCGTTTGTAAAAGTCAGTGGATGGGAGAAACTGTCCGTGAAAATATTTGTGGCTGCAGCTGTCAGTGCAGTGTGTCTGTGACTCAGTGTGCCATTTCTTGCATGGAAAGTGGCTGGTTCTGCTCCAGCTCCCTTCTGCCCCACCCCCTGTATCCACCCACACTCCAACCCCGGCGTGCAGTGCTGTGCTTGTCAAAGGATTTTTTTTCGGGTGGCAGGGGCAGCTCGTCCATTAAGGGCACACGGGCGCCACCCCCTCTATCCATGCCACCCCCAATATGATTAATAGTTAGATTCATGCAGAGCATGAATCTATCCATGGCTGCTGTGGCCACCCCCTATTCATGTGTCCGGTCCCTTTCAGGACGCCAGGCGGATGAATTACAGTGGCGGGGGCTGTTTTTTTAAGCACCTGGACCCTGGGCTCTAAAAGGCTTCAAAATAAGGTAGACTTGTGGCGCAGAGCATTGCGCTCGGAGCCCACCAAGGTGTTTTAAAAAGCAAATTAATATTCGCCTTGCTAACACTGAATTGCCTCTCCGCCAATCAGGAAGCACAAGTCTGATACCCGATTCCTGATTGGCTGAAAGGTCAGGCAATCCTATTTGCCTCTCCTGGGACTCGCACTCCTGATTGGCTTTTGGCAGCAGCAGGACTGCTGTCAATCAAAGCCAGTGAGACAATCAGGAGATGGAGGGGGCGTGGCCGAGATGCGGCCCCATGTGTGAGTGGGCACACAGAGCCACGGGTCGGGAGTGCATCTGCTTGGGTGCCCCCCACAGCAAGCTGTTTGCTGTGGGGGCACCCGACAGGAGAGAGGGGTCAGGACACCTGGTGCGGGACCCCAGAAATGAAGAATAGGGGCTGCTCTGTGCAAAATCACTGCACAGAGCAGGTAAGTATAACATGTTTATTATTAAAAAATATATATAAGGCTTTAATATCGCTTTTATCATAGAACACGTTACTCCTCCTTTTGAAATTTGTGACTGTGTTACATGTTACACCCACCTATAGGGTGTAACATGTAACACGGTTAAAATCAGACACTCCCATTCGCAACCGACCCCTCCCCTGTGATACCGAGGATCTACTAGACATGTGCAATACATTTCGTAACAAATCAAAATTCGGACAAATTTTGTGCATCCGAATGTCCGAAAAAAAAAATAATGAATTTCAACGAATACGAAAGAAATTATACCGAAAATTACGAATTCATTTGGCATAATTTGTTAATTCATTAAAGGACTCGGAAGGCAAATCTTACAGCCCAATCAGCTGATTCATTTTGTGCTGGAGGTTGGATTAATAATACTGGCAAAGTGCATTCCTGAGAACTGAGTGAGAAGGGTGAAGTATTTGAGCAGAGGAGACAAGTTTTGAGAAGCAGCAGAAGAGATATTGGGAGTTATTTACTAAAACTGGAGAGTGCAGTATCTGGTGCAACTCTGCATAGAAAACAATCAGCTTCCAGGTTTTATTGCCAAAGCTTAATTGAAGTTGGAAGCTGATTGGCTACCATGCACAGCTGCACCAGATTCTGAGTGCATCAGTTTTAGTAAATCTTCCCCATTGTGTGTATGTGTGTGTGCTAATGGATTCAAGCTCTAAACATCAGGTTCCTCCTGGTACCAACAGCAGTGACACAGCACAACCACTGACAAAGTGCATTCCTGAGAAGGGTGTTGTATTGCATTTGAGCAGAGGAGACGAGTTTTGAGAAGCAGCAGAAGAGACATTGTCATTGGGTGTGTGTGTTAATGGATTCAATAAACAAACGACTTTCAGAATTACGATTCATTATCACAAATATAAACATAAATAACAAATTATCCGAAAACAAGAAACAATAAAACGAATCGATTCGTTATAACGACTATCCTTACTCGACAGAAATAACCAATTATCTGATAACAAATTAACGTAACCAGGGTGGATTTGATTTAAATCACGATTTTAACCACATGCCGACCGGGCCACCAAAAGATGGCTGCAGCGCGGTCGGCTGGTTCTGGGTGGACGTCCGTCGGACGTCATCGGGAACTCTCGCTCCCCGAGTGCCCGGTAGCGATAGTGTCCGTGCTCGCCGGGTTCACGGGACCCGGCGCAGCACGGATCGTGGTAAAGGGCCAATGACAGCGGCCCTTTACCACGTGATCGCTCCCTCCAATGAGGGAGCGATCATAATGTCAACAAACTGGGGTCATGCAAAGGTCCCAGCTCTCTTCTCTCCTCACACCGATACAGAGTGAGAGGAGAGAAGAGAGATCGAGTGAAAAAACACCTGAAAGAGTGAGTGAAAAGTACTACAGTGCTCAGCAGTGCCATACAGTGTCACACAAGTGCCACTACAGTGCTAAATTGTGCCCTACAGTGCCACCAGTGCCACTACACTTCCCATCAGTGCCACCACAGTACCCATCTGTGCCACCAGTGCCACTACACTACCCATCAGTGCCACTACAGTACCCATCTGTGCCACTAGTGCCACTACAGTACCCATCAGTGCCACTACAGTACCCATCAGTGCCACTACAGTGCCCATCAGTGCCACTAAAGTGTCCATCAGTGCCACTACAGTGTTCATCTGTGCCATCAGTGCCACTATAGTGCTCATCAGTGCCACACTAGTGCCCATCAGTGCCCCCTCTGCCACTACAGTGCCCATCTGTGCTGCCAGTGCCACGTCAGTGCTCAGTCAGTGCCACACCAGTGCCCAGTGCCACTACAGTGCTCATCTGTGCCACCAGTACCACATTGGTGCCATCAGTGCCACCTGTGCCACTACAGTGCCACCTCTGCCACTTCAGTGCCTATCTGTGCTGCCAGTGCCACGTCAGTGCTCCGTCAGTGCCACACCAGTGTCCAGTGCCACTACAGTGCTCATCTGTTCAACCAGTACCACATCGGTGCCACCTGTGCCACTACAGTGCCCATCGGTGCCACCAGTGCCACGCCAGTGCTCCATCAGTGCCACGTCAGTGCCACGCCAGTGCCACTACAGTGCTCATCAGTGCCACATTAGTGCCAATACAGTGCTCATTTGTGCCATCAGTACCACATCAGCGTCACTAGAGTGCTCATCTGCACAACTACAGTGCTCATCTGCGCCACTACATCGCTCATCAGTGCCACTACAGCGCTCATCGGTACCACTACAGTACCCAATAGTGCACATCAGTGCCCATAAGTGAGTGCTCATCAGTGCCACCATATCAGTGGATCCTCATCAGCACCCATCAGTGCTACCTTAGTGCACATCAGTGCCAGATAATCAGTGCATCCTCAGTGTGGTGCAATAGTGTACATCAGTGCACCCTCATCAGTACCCAGCAGTGCACCCTCATCAGTACCCAGCAGTGCACCCTCATCAGTACCCAGCAGTGCACCTTCATCAGTACCCAGCAGTGCACCCTCATCAGAACCCAGCAGTGCACCCTCATCAGAACGCAGCAGGGCACCCTCATCAGAACCCAGCAGTGCACCCTCATCAGAACCCAGCAGTGCAGCCTTTTCAGCACCCAGCAGTGCAGCCATATCTGTTCAAATGTCACTACCACAGCAGTTTGTCACCACAGCCCACAGTCACCAGTATGGCGAAAACATTTTTTTCCGCTGAGGAGGCATACCAACAGCTTAGCTTGACTGACAAGAGCAGGGGGGAGCTCTCTGAGTCTGCATCTGATTCTGGTTCAGAATATGAACCCGTTGTAAGCAGTGGGTCTGATACAGAATCGGAGGAAGAGCAAAGTGTGCCTGTGAAACGAAGGCTCTCTGGCATGGAGTAGCAGGCTTCCACAAGTAGTGCTGTGGCATCAACCAGCAGCTCAGTGCCATCCACCAGAAATGCAGTGGCATCAACTAGCAGCTCAGTGCCATCCACCAGTAGCACAGTGCCATCCAGAAGTAATTAAGTACCACTGCAGCAAGGGCCAAGAACTAGCGGGGTGTCATCTCGGCCCCAAAGCGTTAGGACCCATGCCGGCCTTCCCTATGCCCTTGAAAACCCTCTGTGGCTTCCCCCTAATTCAGGAGTAGCAAACATCCCCCCTTTCACCGCCCAGCCAGGTGTACAGGTGAACACAGAGAATTTTGCCCCTATTGATTCTTTTAATTTAATTTTTACCCAAGACCTATTGTCCTCCATCGTGGCCCAGTGCAACCTCTATGCACAACAATTTATAACAAGCAACCCTGGTTCAAGTTATGCCTGTCCCTATGAGTGGAGAGCATTGACAGTGGAGGAATTTAAATTATTTTTAGGGCTAACATTCAATATGGGACTCACAAAAAAAAACGAATTCTACTCCTACTGGTCCACCAACCCCATCCACAATATGACAATCTATTCATCCATTATGCGAAGATCAAGATACCTCATGATAATGCGTTTCCTCCATTACAATGACAACACCCAGTGCCCTCCTCGAAATGACCCATCACATGACAAATTATTTTAAATTCGGCCATTTGTAAATTTTTTCTCTGAGAAATTCCCCCAGTTATTTATCCCCGACCAAAATATCTCCGTGGATGAGTCATTGGTCCACTTCACAGGCAGGCTTGGCTTCAAGCAGTTTATCCCCAGTAAAAGGGCTCGATATGGGGTTAAGCTCTACAAGCTATGTGACCGAGAAACGGGGTACATCTACGCATTCCGGGTGTACGAAAGGAAGGACACCCAACTGCATCCCCCTGAATGTCCGGAGTACATAGGAGCCAGCGGAAAGGTTGTTTGGGAGCTTGTATATCCACTCCTTGGAAAGGGTTACCACCTTTATGTGGATAATTATTATACAAGCTTGCCCCTCTTCCGCAATCTTTACCGCAAGGACACTCCAGCGTGTGGTACAGTGCGAGCCAATAGGAAGGGCTTCCTGCAAAGGCTCCTTACTGAAAGACTACGACAAGGGGAGACGGCGTCTTTGAGGAATAAAGAGTTATTGGCTCTCAGGTGGAGGGACAGATGAAACGTCCACATGCTCACAACGATCCACAACGACACCTACGTGGAAATCCCCAGAAGAAACGGTGTCCATGATTATAATTTGTTCATGGGGGGGGTCGACTTCAATGATCAGATGATCGAACCCTACCTTCCCACAGGAAAAAGCCACTTTTGGTATAAAAAAGTCTCCATATATCTTTTTAGTTTGGCCATTTACAATAGTTTTGTTATTTACCGTAAATCTACAGAGAGCCCCGTATCTTATCTTCAGTACCAAGAAGCAATTATCTCCACCCTTTTGTACCCTGTAGGCGCACCAGAAATCATTCGCTCGGATTCAGTGAGCAGACTCCACGAACGCCACTTTCCTGAAAAACTCCCTCACCATGAAACAGGCCGGAAACATCAGAAGGGATGCCGGGTGTGCTCAAGAGGAGGAACTAGAAGAGACACCGTGTGTCTGCGTTTTCATTTTTTTCCACATTTTCCAAAAACTTCTGGAAAAAAATGAACCGTTCAAAAGACTCATTATGCCTCATAGATTATACGTAGGGGTGTTTGCTTTCCAAAATGGGGTCACTTTGTGGGCGTTTCCATTGTCCTGGTGCTCCAGGGCCTTCAAAAGTGTAATAGGTGGTTGAGAGATATGCAATTTATGCTCCTAGAACGCCTGAATGTGCTACTTCAATGTTGATAGTGAGCAAACCCTGCGAGCCACTTACGGATAAATGCCTACAAAATAGTGTGCAATCAATCCTGGGTTGAGACCAGCTGCAAACACTCAGTCACGTTTCATAATCGTGCAAGTGGCAAAAATAGAAAAAATGTGTCTGCGCTAGAAAAAAAGTCACATCAATCAAAAGTGAAGCAATAATAAACATAAAAAACATGTATGTTGACCAATAATACACTTAAGTGAAAATACCACTAGGTGCTAAAGTATAGAGTGCACAGTGCTACATAAAACACGCAATGTGAGTGATCAATCAGAAAACATATAACATAAATACTGGATCAAAATAAAATATAAAGGGATATGTCTACTGGTGAATAAGATAAAGTCCAAAACAGTATATATCCAGAAATATAAAGGTGCCCAAAAAAATAGTCCGAAGATTAGTGAAGTTCGCACATCCTTCCTTCCAAAAGTGTGTCACCAAGAAACATGCTGTAGTGTCTTCCAGCCACCCCCACAGGTATATATGCTCACCTTCCTGTGTGTGACACAGTGATTAAACTATGTCAAACAAAGCCTTGGAGCCACTCCTGTGCTCTATTGGAACCAGCTGTGCAGACCTTCAATGCTCTCAGTGAAGATAGTATATGCAAAAGAAAAAAAACTCCATAGCGCAATATTGCAAAATGTAATAAAAGGATTTTAATAAAAGGTTCTCTCCCCTTGCGGGGGTACTCACATACTGTGGGTGCGTGAGTGCACCATCCTAAACAAACAAAGAACGGACAATCTCGCGGTGTGGCATGCGATGCGGTGTGTGTCTCGAAACTCTCCTTCTCCCTCTCTGCTGACAGCTCCGTCCAGGCCCCTCCCCTACGCGTGTTCGGCACCGGGACCACGTGCCTTCATCAGGGGGAATCAGTTACATGCTGCTTCATGCAATGGGTTGATTCCGTTATCCGTGATAAGTAGTCAGGCTGCAGGAGGAGTGATGGGGTGACCGGCCAACGTGCTCTTCACATGAAGCCTTTTTCTAGCAGGTGGATGAAGAGATGATTAAGGGAACGAGACAAGAGAAAATGGGCTGGGCTGCTGGTGAAAGACATTACACTAAGTGTAATGTCTTTCACCAGCAGCCCAGCCCATTTTCTCTTGTCTCGTTCCCTTAATCATCTCTTCTTCCACCTGCTAGAAAAAGGCTTCATGTGAAGAGCACGTTGGCCGGTCACCCCATCACTCCTCCTGCAGCCTGACTACTTATCAGGGATAACGGAATCAACCCATTGCATGAAGCAGCATGTAACTGATTCCCCCTGATGAAGGCACGTGGCCCCGGTGTCGAACACGCGTAGGGGAGGGGCCTGGACGGAGCTGTCAGCAGAGAGGGAGAAGGAGAGTTTCGAGACACACACCGCATCGCATGCCACACCGCGAGATTGTCCGTTCTTTGTTTGTTTAGGATGGTGCACTCACGCACCCACAGTATGTGAGTACCCCCGCAAGGGGAGAGAACCTTTTATTAAAATCCTTTTATTACATCTTGCAATATTGCGCTATGGAGTTTTTTTTTCTTTTGCATATACTATCTTCACTGAGAGCATTGAAGGTCTGCACAGCTGGTTCCAATAGAGCACAGGAGTGGCTCCAAGGCTTTGTTTGACATAGTTTAATCACTGTGTCACACACAGGAAGGTGAGCATATATACCTGTGGGGGTGGCTGGAAGACACTACAGCATGTTTCTTGGTGACACACTTTTGGAAGGAAGGATGTGCGAACTTCACTAATCTTCGGACTATTTTTTTGGGCACCTTTATATTTCTGGATATATACTGTTTTGGACTTTATCTTATACTTCAATGTTGGGCTTCTGTATGTGGCCAGGCTGTGTAAAAGTCTCACACATGTGGTATCACCATACTCAGGAGGAGTAGCAGAATATATTTTGGGGTGTCATTTGTGGAATGTACATGCCATGTGAGAGAAATAACCTGTTATAATGACAACTTGGTGTGAAAAAAAATAAAAATAAAAAAAAATCTTAATTTTGCAAAGAATTGTGGGAAAAAATGACAACTTCAAAAAACTCACCATGCCTCTTACTAAATACCTTGGAATGTCTACTTTCCAAAAAGGGGTCATTTTGTGGGTATTTGTACTTTCCTGGCTTGTAAGGGTCTCAAGAAATGAGATAGGCCTCAGTACATCAGATGTGATCAGATGTGATCAATTTTCAGTGATTGGCACCATAGCTTGTAGACGCTATAACTTTCACACAGACTAAATAATATCCACTAATTTGGGTTATTTTTACCAAAGATATGTAGCAGTATAAATTTTGGCCCAAATGTATGAAGAAAAATTACTTATTTCCAAAATTTTATAATACAAATGAAGAAAAATGCATTTTTTTACAAAATTTTCAGTGTTTTTTCATTTATAGCACAGAAAATAAAAAACTCAGAGGTGATCAAATACCGCTAAAAGAAAGCTCTATTTGTGTGAAAAAAAGTACAAAAATTTCATATAGGTACAGTGTTGCATGACTGAGTAATTGTCATTCAAAATGTGAGAGCACCAAAAGCTGAAAATTGGTCTTGTTAGGAAGGGTGTTTAAGTGCCCAGTGGTCAAGAGGTTAAAAGAGCAATTGTCATCTCTGTCCCGCAGTGGCTCCCCCTCTGACCCGCTGTTGACTCACTGACTGTCCCATTCACTTTAATGACACAACAAGGTGAGGGACGTGGCGGCAGCAGCTGAATGGATGCCCCGCTAACAGGCGCTGCCATGATGGATCTGAAATGACAGGTGCTCTTTAAATGTTCTTGCTGATAGTTAGAATTTTTAATATTAAAGTTTTATCTTTAATATTTGCAAACAAAATGGAGGTTTCCTACTTAGAATAATAAGCTGTTGGGTTAGTAAACCAGCGATATCAGAACTTATTCAATCATACAGTTTGTAGTGTACATAGATTTGCAAAACAATGGGATAAAGGAATATTCCTGAACTTTTTTTTTTATCTCATGGTTACTGTGAGATTGTGTGAATGCATCAATGCAGTGCATGTTATCTCAGCTTGTATTCATTGAATGAGTTTACCAAAAATGTAAATATTGCAGAATATACAGCCTCATGCTACGAAGCTAAGTTCCATTTCATGCTGAATAAACTAAATTATTAAAGTGATACTAAAGCTTTGTTTTTTTTTAAAAATAACAAACATATCATACTTACCTCCACTGTGCAGCTCGTTATGCACAGAGTGACCCCGAACATCCTCTTCTGGGGTCCCTGGGCGGCTCCTACCCACATTAGATAACCCCCTTGGAGAAGCGCTCTCCCAAGGGGAGCACTCCCGAAGCATTCATTCAGCGTCCATAGAAGCCGAATGTATGACTCAGCCCCGCCCCCCCCCCCCCGGCGCCCAGGTCATTGGATTTGATCGACAGCAGCAGGAGCCAATGGCTGCGCTGCTATCAATCTATCCAATCAAAGCCGGGACTCAGTGGAGAGAAGGACGGCGTGTCCCCGCTGAAGAAGAAGAAGGGGTCAGGTAAGTAAAACGGGGGGCTAGGGGGCCGGTCACTGCCAGCTGATTTTCACCTTAATGCATGGAATGCATTAGGGTGAAAAAACACGAACCTTTACAACCCCTTTAATGAATCTTAAATATAATACTATCTTTAGATTTTTACTCCAAAAGCATTTTATTAAAATAAATTTGATTTAAAAAAAAAATAAAATCTGATTTAAATTTAAAAAAAGATTTTTTAGATTTTTTTAAAAAAATCATTGATTTTTATCCACCCTGAACGTAACATAACGAATATAACAGGACGAAATTATGTATTTTATGAATGAAAACTAAATTTTCCGCCGTTCACGTCTAGTACCTACACACTTGGTACTCGCCAGCCAATTCACCAAGCATTCTTGTAAGAGTACTACTAAGTAGAGCTGCACAATTAATCGTCAAGAATCGTTATCGCGATCTTGATAAAAGTGTTTCCCGATTCTTTCTATGCAAAGAATTCTCTGTGCTCTTCTGGAGTCACAGCCATCAAAAGAAAGGAAGGAAAAAAACGGGCAGTCTGCCAAGAAACAAAACGTTCTTTATCAGTTGAACTTAAGTATAAACATTGTAACAATTTGTCAATGGAATAGACTTTGTGTGTAAGTGTCCATTCACACAGGGGCAACACGACTTCCAGCGCGACTTTGGGAGGCAACTTGGACACGACTTGAGTATGAATCACAGAGCGACTTGGGGCAACTTACAAGCGACTTGAAGTTGCCTCCAGGACAGGGGACTTTGCCAGTGGCCAATCACATAATAATCAGCTCTGTGGGAGGGAGGGGTTTGCCTAGAAAACTATTTTTACTTCCTGGAAAGTTGCTTCAGTTAAGACAGGGCATCTGACTTGGAGGCAACTTCCATTGAAATCAATGGGTACAAGTCGCCTAGAAGTTGGATTGAAGTAGTACAGGAGCCTTTTCTGAAGTCGGAACAACTGCAGTAGTGTGGATTAAAATGGATCCATTCACTTACATTGATTTTTTCATCTAGCGCAACCTGAGGTGACTTGGGGATCCAAAGTTGCCCCTGTGTGAATGGACCCTAAGTGAAAAAAGTTTAACCACTTAAACACTAAGGTGTCCGTTTATGAAGCAGTGAAATCTATGCACTGCTTCGTTCTCCGGCATTCACAGTGAAGATTTTTCTCCTCCATGTGCCAGTTTATGAAGCGGAGTAGATCGCTTCACCTTTGGAGGAGTGAAGCGATCTACAAATGCTTCAAATAGTGAAGAATGGCCCCTGATACTGGAATCTCGTGAGACTTTACGAGATTACAGTACCAGATGTCAGTTTATCAAGCAGTGATAAATTATCACCGCTCAACAGCGTGGATTACTGTTAATAAAATAATGAGTCCCCCTACATTATACACATATGTATACACACACACACATTATATATACATGTATATACACACATATGATATATATATACATATACACATTATATGTATATATGTATATATATATGTATACACATAAATATGACAGGGGGACATGCTTACAGTGTTGGGGGGTCTGAACGAGGTATAAGGAAGTTAAAAATCTTCCTCCTTCCCCCTCAGATCCCCCCAGATTTCCTCTTCACTCCCCGATTCACCACCTCTGAGCTGGTGAACCTGGGAGGGTGAATTCTGACACAGATCGCCAGTGAAGCGGTGAGATCACCACTTCATAAACTGGCCGTTACTGTGTCATTCAATGAGGATTCTCCGTGTGTAGAGATAATCGGCGGGAGAACAAGTTCAAACACGTTCTCCCCCGATTATCACTGTTTCATAAACTGTTTATGGACTGTGATCAGCGGCGATCCTCGGGATCACCGCTGATCACTGCTTCATAAACGGACACCTAAACCTTTTTCTGACATTTGTTGGTTTCAAGTTAAAATCTTTTTTTTTTTTTTTGCTAGAAAATTACTTAGAACCCCCAAACATTATATATATCTTTTTAGTAGAGACCCTAGAGAATAAAATGGTGGTTGTTGCAATATTTTATGTCACACTGTATTTGCGCAGCGGTCTTTCAAATGCAATTTTTTGGGGAAAAAATTACTTTAATGAATTAAAAAAAAAAAAAACTAACCAGTAAAGTTAGCCCATTTTTTTTTTTTTTTTTGTATAATGTGAAAGATTTTACGTCGCGCGAGAATCGTGATCTTTTTATTCTAAGCAAAAAAATTGTGATTCTCGTTTTGGCCAGAATCGTGCAGCTCTACTACTAGGTAGGTCCAAAAAAACTGTACTGTCTTTCTGCACACTCTTCCCACAGTCAGTGTACACATTCCTCCCATACCTTTCATGGGGCCAAAAATAGCAATAAAATATATGTGGAAGAAGAAGAAAGATGTGCTTCGATGGGAAATGAAATTCATACATCCAATTTGTTCCAATACTGCTATGGAATTCTTTCTTGCACCAGGAAAAAAAAAAAAAAAACATCAGAGCTGTCAGAATATAGACAGCACAGTTAGTGCTCTGCGCACAAGTTAAACATTCTCTCATTAACTGTCAGTCAAGGTGCCACTCACCCTTAACAATATGACAGTGCAGTGCCATCTCACCACGCAGCACTAGTACAAGCTGTACCCGGCTCAATCTGTTTGTTCACATCTACATTTGCTTGGTTAAATCAGCAGTGAAAGAAACACGAAGAAGTAGCGCGTGCTGAAAACTTCATTCGAAAGTTTTATTCTTTTTTTTTTTTTTTGCTATCCCAGACCAGATGAGTCTTATAAATGTGTAACCCCACCCACAAGTACATTTTCAGTAATGATTATTAACCACTTCAGCTCTGGAAGATTTAGCCCCCTTCATGACCAGGCCATTTTTTGCGATACGGCACTGCGTTACTTTAACTGACAATTGCGTGGGCGTGCGACACTGTACCCAAAAAAAATTGATATCCTTTTTTTTCCCCACAAATAGAGCTTTCTTTTGGTGGTATTTGATCACCACTCCTGTTTTATTTTTATTTTTTTATTGCGCTATAAACAAAAAAATGCTGACAATTTTGAAAATTAAAAGAACATTTTTTACTTTCTGCTATAAAACACATCCAATAAAAAAAAAAAAAGAAACATTTCTTCATCAATTTAGGCCAACATCTATTCTGCTACATACCGTATATTTGGTAGAAAATCCCAATAAGCGTATTTTGATTGGATTGTGCAAAGGTTATAGCGTCTATGAGATATTTTTATTTATTTTTTACTAGTAACAGCAGCAATCAGAGACCTATAGCGGGACTGCAATCGGCCAATCGGACACTATCTGCTACTTTGTGGAAACCAGTGACACTAATACAGTGATCAGTGCCAAAAATAAACACTGTCACTGTCACTGTACTAATGACGTTGGCAGGGAAGGGGTTATCAAAGGGTTAAATGTGTGCCCAACATGTGTTACTTTGTGTGCTGTTTTTACTAAGCAATGTGCCGTGCTTTGCAATGAGAAAAAACAGCACATTTCCGCTGTCAGAAGGGAGCCTTATGTTTCTTATATATACACAGGACTCTCTTCGGTAATTACCAGAGCCAATCATCGGGTGTGTCAGAAACCATGAAATCAGACCGAGACAGAAGTACAGTTAAATCACACTTGTTTAATAATAAAAGTAAAAAAACAAACCTAGTCAAAACATAGCCAGAGTACAGTAACAGATAGTCAGCCAAGCCAGAAGTCAGGGATCAAAGTAGTGGAACAGCAAGCAGGATCTGGAGCCAGAAGGAATGTCAACAAAGCCAGTCTTTAACCACTTAAGCCCCGGACCATTTGGCTGGCAAAAGACCAGAGCACTTTTTGCGATTCGGCACTGCGTCGCTTTAACTGACAATTGCGCGGCCATGCGACGTGGCTCCCAAACAAAATTGATGTCCTTTTTTTCCCACAAATAGAGATTTTTTTTGGTGGTATTTGATAACCTCTGCGGTTTTTATTTTTTGCGCTATAAACAAAAAAAAGCGACAATTTTGAAAAAAAAAACAAATAATTTTTTACTTTTTGCTATAATAAATATCCCCAAAAAATATGTAAAAAAACATTTTTTTTCCTCAGTTTAGGCCGATACGTATTCTTCTACATATTTTTGGTAAAAAAAATCGCAATAAGCGTTTATTGATTGGTTTGCGCAAAAGTTATAGCGTCTACAAAATAGGGGATAGTTTTATGTCATTCTTATTAATAATTTTTTTTTTTACTAGCAATGGTGGCGATTTTTATCGTGACTGTGACATTATGGCGGACAGATCGGACACTTTTGGCGCTATTTTAGGACCATTCACATTTATACAGCGATCAGTGCGATTAAAAATGCATTGATTACTGTGTAAATGTGACTGGCAGTAAGGGGTTAACCACTAGGGGGCAGTGAAGGGGTTAAGTGTGTCCTAAGGAGTGATTCTAACTGTGAGGGGCTGTGTGTGACACATCACTGATCACCGCTTCCGATTACAGGGAGCTGTGATCAGTGTCCTGTCACTAGGCAGAACGGGGAAATGCTGATGTAAACAAGCGTTCTTCCTCTCCGTGAGACGTTCGAGGGTATCCCCGCGGACATCGAGCCCGCGGGACCCGTGATCACACTCAAGGAGCCCGCAGCGGGGCAAAGTACAGGTACGTTAATATGCCTGTACGTGCCCTTCTGCTGGTCGGCAAACGGTTAAACAGGAACGCGGGAGAATGTTTCTTGTGATGTTGACCAAGGCAAAGGCAGAGCTCCTCTTGACTGGATGGCTTAAGTAGGCAGGACTGACGAGCAGGATATCATCAACAGCTGAGTAACTGTGGAGAGATGGGAGCTGGCAATTAGCCGCCAGCTGAGCGGCCAGCTCAGAGAAGGAAGGGCTGAGCACAGCCCTGACAGGGTACCAGTGACCAATCAGCTGCCGGCACCCGCTGATTGGTTTGTGCTGCAGCCAATCGCTGCACGGCCGGGGCAGTGGGAGCATGTGAGCAGATTTGGTACTAGGTATGTACACAGTATATGTGCGGTTGCAAAGTGGTTAACAGTAAAGTTGTTTATTGCTTTGAGTTTACTTCTCTCGGTTTTACTTCTCCACAATTGTCTTATTTTGTTGGTAAAAAATTCAGTTTTCTGGTAAGAAAAATAGAAATTAAAGTGCCACGCCAATGCTAAGAGGTCCAAATACATCTTTATTCCAACATAAGTCAGTTGACAACCCAGAAAATTATTCAACACGTTTGGGGGTTCCAACCCCCCCCTTTCATTAAGGCAGAAAACATAAGGACATCTCAGTATGAATCCGATATCTAAACAATAACCCCTCCTCGGGGTCACTTTTAAAACCAATTTCCCAATAGCCAATAGTATTGGAAGTATAAAAAATAATGTCTGGTAATATTGATTAGATAATCAATATACAGTGGAACCTCAGATTACGAGCATAATCCATTCCAGGACTATGTTTGTAATCCAAAGTACTCGCATATCAAAATAATTTGTTCCGCATTGACTTCAATGGGATGCAATACCGCATGCGGCCAGAGGCGTGGGGGCACCGGAGAGCCTCGGAAATGCCTGAAAAGGCCCGAGGACACTTCGGTGGACCTCAGCAAACCTCAAAAAGACTTCCTACCCGAGATTTGCCGAGGTCAGATTTGCTGTACTCGGGCCTTTCCGTGCATTTCCCACCTCAGGCCAAAAGCGGTACTGCACACCGCTTTGGCCTGAATCGTGCTCGTTTTGCGAGGCAACACTCGCAAACCGAGTTACGATTTTTAAAAATACAGCGATCGTATTGCGAAACACTTGTTAACCGCGTTAATCGCAATCCAAGGTTCCACTGTACAAGAGCCTCAGACAAATATGAGAACCTAAATAATTAATCATACCATTTCAGTTCATCAATTGGGTATACAAACAAATAATAATAAAATAATAATACTTAAAGTGTTACTAAACCCAGGACCCTGCATTCACTATATCTGGTCTCCTACAGTACACGGAACATGGAAACACAATTATTTTAGTAAATATAAACTGCTAAATACTTTTTCTCATCAGCAGTATATAGCAGTCTTGTGACTTCTAGGCAGTGTCTGGTTAAAGCTTGTAGGAGGAGTTTTCATTCTCCTCTGACTGTCCTATGAGGCTGCAGAACCCCTGACCCTCTGTCTGGACAGTGCTGATTGGCCCTGTGCTAAACACATGCACTCGCTCTGGAAAAAAAAAAAAAACTTTCTGGCAGTACACACCAAACTGAGCATGGGCAGAGTGCCCCCCAAGGCTCAGTTATATCAGCAGATGGATTGGGGACTGTGGAAGAAGGGGAGGATCAGAGAAGACAGCATCAAACAGCCTTTTTACACAATGCGGAGGATTAACAGCTTAGGTTCCACAGTGAGTATAACAAGCATGCTTTACTGCTTATACAGACTGATTTTACTGTTGTGGGTTTAGTAACACTTTAACCTCTTTAAGACCAGCCGCCACAGTTGTAGTGCGGCAGGTTGGCTCTCCTGGGAAAATCTGCGTTATTGTACGTCGGCCACTTTAAGAGCTCTAGGGGGCGCAGGAGCACGCGTGGCAGGACGCCGGAGCCAATGCGTGTGGCCGGTGGCCACAATCGCTTCACAGAATGGGGATCTGTCAATGTAAACAGATCCCTGTTCTGACAAGGGAGTAGAGAGAGATCTGCTGTTCCTAGTGATTAGGAACACCTCTCTCTTCTCCTCCCCCACAGTTAGAAACACCTCCCAGGGAACACATTTAACCTCTTGATCGCCCCCTAGTGTTAGCCCCTTCCCTACCAGTGACATTTACACAGTAATCAGTGCATTTTTATAGCACTGATCGCTGTATAAATGTCAATGGTCCCAAAAATTTGACAAAAGTGTCCGATCTGTCCGCCGCAATGTTGCAGTCCCACTAAAAATCGCAGATCGCCACCAATAGTAGTAAAAAAATAATAATAATAAAAATGCTATAAATCTATCCCCTATTTTGTAGACCCTATAACTTTTGTGCAAACCAATCAATGTACGCTTATTGCAATTTCTTTTTGACTAAAATTATGTAGAATACATATCGGCCTAAACTGATGAGGACATTTTTTTTTTATTATTTGTTTTTGGGATATTTATTATAGCAAAAAGTAAAACATTTTGTTTTCAAAATTGTCGCTTTTTTTGTTTATAGCGAAAAAAAATAAAAAGCACAGAGGTGATCAAATACCACCAAAAGGAAGCTCTATTTGTGGGGAAAAAAAAAGACATACATTTGTTTGGGTACAGCGTCGCACGCCCGCGCAATTGTCAGTTAAAGCGACGCAGTGACGTATAGCAAAAAATGGCCTGGTCATTAAGGGGGCAAATCCTTCCGGTCCTTAAGTGGTTAAGGTGATTGTAAACCTCAGACATAAAATATGAACAAAGTATAGTGTGTACTTGTCTCAATTATGAGCTCTAAGTGTCATTTCTCTCTGCTGCTTCCTTCCTCTGCTATCAGCAAAAGTCACTTCTGATAAGTTTTCCTGACACCAAGAGAAAAAAGGTGACAGGGGAGGGATCTCCAGCACACGGTGACTAACAGCCTCAGCTCTGTTTGTGTGTACTGTGTGGAGGGGGGTGGGGGTGTCCCTTCCCTCCAATCAGCTCTTAGAGGTCTCCTCACTGAGCTCTGCAGAGTGTAATTTCAGCTCCCCACCCCCTATTTTCTGAAATCTCAGACAAGTTTTATTCAATTCTGGACTTTGAACGGATGTAGAGAAGAGAAGGCACCAGATAAACAGGTACAATGTTTGTAGGGGAATTTGTCTCATCTCTGTGTACCACCTGAGGTCAGTCACTTCACTGGGTGTATGTAAGGGTTCACAATCACTTTACAATAATGCATTCTGATACAAATATGAACCTAATGGGAATACATATATAAAAAGAGTCAAATATATCCAAAATTTAATATGTGTATAACTTGAGCCATACACTATACAATCTAATTGTACAATCATTGAAAAAAAATTCTGGTAGGCCTTGTGTGGTCACACTTTTGGGTGTATTCATAAAAAATCCCTGAGCTATTTGTCCTAGGAACTTGCATGTACGATGGGAGCACAATTGGAAATATACCTCATTACAGGCACTAGATGGAGCTGAGGGTCATAGGATGGTCCTCAGCTCCATCTAGTGGCCATAATCCAGTACTGTCAAGATTCACTCTGTTCTGTACGATGAATAAAAAATTAGCTGGAGAGAATATAGCCTAATAACATTTGATTTCACCAGCATTCGCACAGAATGAGTGTACATGCAGTTTCACAGGCCGAATAGCTCTACACCCCTTGATTTTCCCCACCTATCCTTCCTCTGTAAAAGAGCTGTCAAACGCTCACAATGTTCAGTGAAATCAGAGTAAGTAATTTCAGGAGAGGAGTCTGCACAACTGCGCAAGACTGAAAGTAAGGTTGGAGCTGAGCTTTAAAGGTGTGCTTTGCTGATTCTGAACATTGGAAGGCATGGTTCCTAGATCCCTGTTTAGCACCCTCTAGATTAGTGTGCTAGACATTTTGTTAGTGTAAGTAAATTAGTCTGGCTGAGAGCCTGGCTGGGCTGAATCTGGGTCAGGGTGAGGGACTCGGGCAGGCTGGATGACTCATTAGGCTGCACCTTTGTTACCGCCCCATACTTGGTGGAACCTTGGAGAAGTTTACAGAAGAATGGGAGGGAGGTTAGAAGGAGCTGCTTGGAGTATTGAGGAAGGCCCCAGCCAATCCCCAACAATGTGGGCTGGCAGGGGGTAGGCCCCTCTTTAATACTCAGGGTCAGGCCAGCAGGGGCAATGGTGGTATCGGGTGGAAGATTAGAGATAGAGGGCTGAGGAGGTTGTCGGAGGCCCTTGAGGGTGCCCCCTAGTCTGGGGGGGGGGGTGACCTTGTGCCTGGGGCTCGCGTGCTGGAGGGATTCTATCACAACACACAGAGGAGTCTTGTCCTGGATGCATGGAAGCAGGAGTGAGGTCAGCAGGAGAGAGTCAGCATGTTCAGGAGTTCTCCAGGAGAAGTCAACCAAGAGGGCTGGTGAGTGTACAGCCTGGCAGGACTGTGGGATGTAGCCAGGTGGGCTAGCAGTGCCTGAAGAGGTGGTGCTGAGATCAGTAGCCACAGGGATTGAAGCTGGACATTGACTTTTGCTGCACAACCTAAGGGGTCTATGGTCCCTGCCTGTAAAGGGCCTTTGCTTTATCTGACTGTTGCCTTTTTGTCAGATCAACTATCAGTGTCCCAGCTGGGTCTGTGATTTTCTTTTCTGCAAACAAGTGATGTGCTGGAGGAAGAAGGAGTGTACATAGTTACATAGTTAGTCAGGTGGAAAAAAAAGTCCATCCAGTTAAACCAATTAAAAAAAAAAAAAAATCATACAATCCTATATACCCAATCCTATACCCACAGTTGATCCAGAGGAAGGCGAAGAACCCCGGCAAAGCATGATCCCATTTGCAACCAGCAGAGGAAAAAATTCCTTCCTGATCCCCCGAGAGGAAATCAGATATTCCCTGGATCAACCTTACCTATGAATGTCAGTACCCAGTTATATTATGTACATTTAGGAATGTATCTAGGCCTTTTTTAAAGCAATCTACTGAGCTGGCCAGAACCACCTCTGGAGAGATTCTTTTCCACATTTTTACAGCTCTTACTGTGAAGAAACCTTTCCGTATTTGGAGATTAAATCTCTTTTCCTCCAAATGTAAAGAGTGCCCCCTTGTCCACTATGTTGACCTTAACCACTTCACCCCCAGAGGGATTTACCCCCTTAATGACCAGGCCATTTTTTGCGATATGGCTCTGTGCCGCTTTAACTGACTATTGCGCGGTCATGAGACGCTGTACCCAAACAAAATTGATGTCCTTTTTTTCCCACAAATAGAGCTTTCTTTTGGTGGTATTTGATCACCTCTGTGGTTTTTATTTTTTGCGCTATAAACAAAAAAAGCCTGTTAATTTTTGAAAAAAAAAACAATGTTTTTTACTTGTAATAAGTGATTCTCTATGCTACTATGGTAAAATGTATATCCAAATAACCTTGTGGAGAATTGCTGCAATACCTGATGAATTCACAACTTCACAAACATAAATAATAATAAAATGATATTGCATTATTCCATATGTGTAGATATAAAAATCATAAAATAATCAAAATTAAGAAAAACTTGTGATTGTAAATATGCAAATAACGTGTCCAAAATAGACTTGAAATTCAAGCGTTCAAATATAAGTGATGGATAGTACTTGGATATGATAATAATCACAAAGAGTCTTTCTGCTTCCACTAACATCTCAGTGCTCACAGAACTCGCACCTCATAGGTACATAACATGAGCCAACCTCCAATATGGGTAAGATGGTCCATCCCTCCAAAGACTCCTCCGCTTATCCTCAGATAGAGATTCAGACTCACATATAAAGATGAAGTAGACAAAAGAGCCCGCAATAGTGTAGTACCATTAAAAAAGACCATTTATTTTAACAATAACTGCTTACATCTAAATACAGCAAGCTGCGCTCAAAAGGATAAAAACATCAGTGTTTTCTGCTCCCCTGAGGAAGTCCCCTGAAGAAGTCGTGGCCGGACTACACAGCGGACCGGAAGTGACATAAGAGGCGGAAAACGCTGATGTTTTTATCCTTTTGAGCGCAGCTTGCTGAATTTAGATGTAAGCAGTTATCATGTCAAAGGACTATTCTTCAATTGTATTTGAACACTTGAATTTCAAGTCTATTTTGGACAGTTTATTTGCACATTTACAAACACAATTGCCACTGTTTTTCTTAATTTTGTATATTTATTGTACGATTTTTATTTTATCTACACATATGGAATAGCGCAATATCATTTTTATTATTATTAATGTTTTTTACTTTCTGCTATAATAATACATATCCAATATATATATATATATATATATATATATATATATATATATATATATATATATATATATATATATATATATATATATATATATATATATATATATATATATATATATATATATATATATATATATATATCAGTTTGGGCCAATATGTGTTCAAAAGTTATAGCGTCTACAAAATAGGGGAAAGATTTCGAGACTTTTTATTCTTTTTTATTCTTTTTACTAGTAATGGCGGGGATCAGCGATTTTTAGTGGGACTGCGACATTGCGGTGGACAAATCTGACCCTAAGTGACACTTTTTTAAGACACCAATACAGTGATCAGTGCTATAAAAATGCAGTGATCACTGTATAAATGGCACTGACAGGGACAGGGTTAAAACTAGGGGTGATCAAAGGGTTAAGTGTTCCCTAGGGAGGTGTTTCTAACTGTCAGGGGGACAGAATGACTGGGAGTAGAGATCACTAGGAACAGCTGATCTCTCTCCCCTCCCCTGTCAGAACGGGGATCCACCTTGTTTACATAGGCAGATCCACGTTCTCTACCGCGATCGCGTGTGGCCAGCGGGTGGCCTGGCTCCACCCACAGTACCACATCCGCAGTATTTATGCGGAAGGCGGTCGGCAAGTGGTTAAAGTGAATAACCAACACCAAGTTCACTATATGGACCACTTATGTATCTATACATGTTGATCATATCCCCCCTTAATCTCTTCTTCTCAAGAGAGCATATGTTTAGTTCCTCTATTCTTTCCTCATAGCTGAGCTCCTCCATGCCTCTTATCAGTTTGGTTGCTCTTCTCTGCACTTTTGCCAATTCCCCGATATCCTTTTTGTGAACTGGTGCCCAAAACTGAGCTGCATATTCCAGATAAGGTCTTACTAATGATTTGTACAGGGACAAAATTATATCTCTCTCTCTGGAGTCCATACCTCTCTTAATACAAGAAAGGACTTTGCTCGCTTTGGAAACCACAGCTTGGTATTGCATACTATTATTAAGCTTATGATCTACCAGAACACCCAAATCCTTCTCCACCGTTGACTCCTCCAGCTGTTCTCCTCCTAGTATGTATGATGCATGCATATTCTTAGCCCCCAAGTGCATAACTTTACATTTATCAACATTAAACCTCATTTGTCACATAGTCGCCCAATAAAACAGTGCATTGAGGTCTGCTTGTAAGATGAAGACATCCTGTAAGGATGTTATTTTATTGCATAGACTGTATATCGGAAGAGTTGTCCCTGAAGAGTTTGCTAAAATCAAGTGGGAATCCCATAATATCCCTAACCCCATCCAGGTTAATTAACCCCTAATACAATACAAAAACAAAGTTGCTGGACTGTTTTCCTGACTCAAGTTTTGCCTGTGGAAATCCAGTGTGCCTGGCTGAGCAGGGTGGGGGATCCCTATTCAGCGGTTACTACGTGGGGTGCGCTACACCAGGAACAGGAAGGAAGGAAATTTCAAACCTCTCACCGCCGTTCCTGAGAGATCATTGAAAATCCTGTACAATTAGAGGACTGACAAAAGTTGTTTTTATTTAACACGTAGAAAGTAACATTCCACGATAGACATCAACACCTTATCAACCTAAACACAGATCTATGGCGTGTGCAGATGAGGAGTAGGTTAGGTGACATATGCTCCTGCATAATGAATGAGCTCACACTACTCTCCTCTCCTCCCTCATGGTATACATTCTCATGTCACAAACAAAAAAAAATATTCCAAGATTAACTCATTACAGCTTCAAAGGCTTAAAGACGCTTAACTCCGCTATTAATGTCTCCTCCATCGCAACACATTTCCTTCACTGACTTTCACACAGTGCCATGTGAAGAGTGACAGGTGTGTTCCCAGGCAATGAAAGTGGTTATAAAGGCTAAAAACATGTTTTTTTTTTTACCTTAATGCAATTTCTGCATTAAGGTCAAAAACCTTTTATGTACAGCTTCCCCCCTATATACTTACCTGGGCCCAATTTTGATCCAGCGCTGTGCCCAAGAGCAGCGGCGCTGATCTCTCTCTATCTGTCTTCACTGGACTCAGTGAGAGCAGCAGGAGCCAGCTGCTGTCAATCAAATCCAGCAAAGAAGGAGCTGGGGGGGGGGGGGGCAGGACTGAGCTGCTCTGTGTGTGTCAATAGATACAAGCAGCCTGGCCCACACAAGTGCCCCCATAGCAAGTGGCTTGTTATGGGCACACTCGGAAGGCAGGAGGAGCCAGGAGCGCCAGCGGGAGACCCCAGAAGAAGAGGATCCTGGCAGCTCTGTGCTATTTGCCCACTGACAAAGAAATTATCAGTCTATCATTTTAATGGTCGGTTTATTTTAACAGTGAGAGACAGAACAACAACACAAAAATCCAGAAAAATGCATTTCAAAAAAGTTAAAAATTGCTTTGCATTTTAATAAGTGAAATAAGTATTTGACCCCTTCGCAAAACATGACTTAGTACTTGGTGGCAAAACCCTTTTTGGCAATCACAGAGGTCAGACGTTTCTTGTAGTTGGCCACCAGGTTTGCCCACATCTCAGGAGGGATTTTGCCCCACTCCTCTTTGTAGATCATCTCTAAGTCATTAAGGTTTCGAGGCTAGCGTTTGGTAACTCGGACCTTCAGCTCCCTACACATATTTTCTATGGGATTAAGGTCCGGAGACTGGCTGGGCCACTCCAGGACCTTAATGTTGTTTTTCTTGAGCCACTCCTTTGTTGCCTTGGCCGTGTGTTTTGGGTTATTGTCATGCTGGAATACCCATCCACAACCCATTTTCAATGCCCTGTCTGAGGGAAGGAGGTTCTCACCCAAGAATTGATGGTACATGGCCCTGTCCATCGTCCCTTTGATGCGGTGAAGTTGTCCTGTCCCCTTAAAAGAAAAACACCCCCAAAGCATAATGTTTCCACCTCCATGTTTGACGGGGGGATGGTGTTCTTTGGGTCATGGGCAGCATTCCTCCTCCTCCAAACTCAGCGATCCCTATCTTCAAGTGGATAAAAACACCCCCCTCAGCTACTATATCAGCATATTACTACTGTCAAGCCATCTTTCAGCTTTCATTTGTAAGTGATTTAGGCAGCTATAAAACCATCTGGTCACTTGCACACCCCAAAAAAGGTATCAGCCTCCTATGTGATAGCAGAAAAAAAAAGAAAAAAAAGGTGAAAACATTTAGCCTGGGTTCACACTTGTGCAAACACAGACATCGCATGTGTTTCACAGTGTCTGTGCAATGCGAGTTCAGCCATACAGTTGTAATTAGATTAGATTTGCAGGAAACTTTTTTCAAATTTTGGAATCGGATCACATGCGATCTGATTCCTGTGAGAGTTCACCGTTTGCACTGCGATCTTTAAACCGATCTGGGGGCGTCTTTACCATTGTATTGACACCCGCTGCGGTTCATAGAGGGCAGTGTGAACTGCCTATGGGAGAGATGCGATGTGGGAAACGGCCCTGGAATTGTGCCGGTTCCCTCATCGCATATATGTGAACCTAGGCTTAAAGTGATTGTTAACCCACTCTGCTAGACAATGGCACTCTGACTGCCATTAGGTATCAGGATGAAATCCTTGGACCCATTGTCAGATCCTATGCTGGTGCAATGGGTTCTGGGTTCCTCCTGGTGCATGATAATGCCTGGCCCCATGGGGCGAGACTATGCAGCCAGTTCCTGGAGGATGAAGGAGTTGATACCATTGAATGGCCCCCACGCTCGCCCGACCTAAATCCAATAGAACTCCTCTGGGACATTATGTTTCGGTCCATTCGACACCACTAGGTTGCATCTCAGTCTGTTCAGAAACTAAGTGATGCCCTGGTCCAGATCTGGGAGGAAATACCCCAGGACACCATCCATCATCTCATTAGGAGTATGCCCCGACGTTGTCAGACATCCATACAATCACGTGTTGGCCATTGAAACTATCGAGTACCATTTTGAGTTGCTGCAATGAGATCTCAGCAAAATGGACTAGCCTGCTGCATCAATTTTTTCACTTTGATTTTTTGAATTCAGCCTTCAGTAGGTTGATAACTTTCATTTCCCTCAAACGATGTGGCACCCTTTCATTCCGAACAAATTACCCAGTCCATATCAATATAGATATCCAGCATGATATTTTTCCCCGTAGAGATCTGATGTGTTTTTAAAGTGTTCCTCTAATTTTTTTGAGCAGTGTATATTCGTTCTGTGCAAATGAAGCAAAAAAATAAATAAAAAATGAATGCCAAGAGTTGCCAAGAGACAGCTAAGAAACCTTAAAGAGGAGTTCCACCCGAGGTCCAGTCAAAAAAAAAAAAAAAATTAAAAGTCAGCCGCTACAAATACTGCAGCTGCTGACTTTTAATTGGACACTTACCTGTCCCTGGGTCCAGTGATGCGGGGGATCGAAGCCCTGCTCATCTCCCCCTCGGTTCAGCGGTGCCGACATTGCAACTGTGGGCGCCGGGCTGTGGCTTCACAGCCTGGCACCCACTGCACATGCGCGAGCGGCGCCGCGCACCGTGATTGGCCGCTCAGTCACCTGGGACCTGTAATGGGTCCCAGATGATTGACAGGAGGGAGGGAGCAGAGCTGAGCCCTTCCTGTGCCGAGGGGGAAGTGATGTCACCAGCCCAGGCACTGGAAGAGGCAGACTACGAGGGACCCCCTAGCAACAGGCATTTAGAGGTAAGTTAAAAAAAAAATATCCAAATTTTTTTTGTATTTTTTTTTAGGATTTTTAATGTAGTTTTTTTTTTTTTTGGGGTGGAACCCCACTTTAAGGATTTAGAGAAGATCTGTAAAGATGAGTGGACCAAAATCCCCCCTGAGATGTGTGCAAACCTGGTCACCAACTACAAGAAACGTCTTACCTCTGTGCTTGCCAACAAGGGTTTCTCCACCAAGTACCAAGTCATGTTTTGCTTGGTGGTCAAATACTTATTTTATTCACTGAACTGTAACTCATTTTTTTAGCATTTGTTTTATGTGTTTTTTCTGGATTTATGGTTGATATTCTGTCTTTATCATTTAAAATACACTTATGATAAAAATTATAGACCCTTTATTTCTTTCTACGTGGGCAAACTTACAAAATCTGCAGAGGATCAAATAAGTATTTTCCCCACTGTATATGTATAATTTATTTATTTATTTTATTTTATTTATTTTTTTGTTTCTTTGAAGGGTTTGGGTGAGGGCAGTGGATTGGGGAGTTGTAACAAACTACACTTTTTCCTAAAGGGAGAATAGCATGGAAAAGATTGTATGTGTGTAAGGAATAAATATGGCTGCTCCAAATTACAGAGAAATATGTTTTCCGAAGCACTAAAACACATTGGTAAGATCATTGACAGCAAGCTGCTCTCTATCCTAAGTATATCTGAAGAGAAATTAAATCAGTATATACATTCCCTTTAATTCATTTAAAGAAAATTGTTTTATTTAAATCATTCACAACATGTCACGCTCCTAAACCCCCACCAACTGTTGTATGTTAGACTTTAGAATAATTGATATCTATCAAGTTGTGTAGATATTGTCTACCGTCTGCTTTAAAGAAATAAACAACCACTATGAAAACCCCCCCAAACTGAGTTGTTTATTGATTCCCTGCAAAAATATTTTTTAGGTAACAAAATGAAAATGAAAATCTGGCGCCTTGTATTACAAATACACACTTTTGTGGATGAAGGCTTCTTCAAGGTAAAACAGGCGTTTTATGAAGGACCCCTGTGGAGGACTTGATCATCTGTAAGCAGAAAAGACCTTGGCAATAAATATCTTTACGATGCATTAAATATTGTTCTTATAAGGGCTGTAATAGATTTTGTGCAAGGCAACATGAGTTATTGTTTAGAAGAGCTTACACTCTTTAGTGTCTGGCAGATTCCATCACAGCTAATCATGGGGCTTTGATGCCTACATGAAATATGTTCGTGTTTTTTAAACCAATTCAATTTTGTGAAGGTTTAGTCACCCGTCGGGTAGTTTTTAAAACTTCTCAAAACTGAGGCAGTATACTTATTCTGGGGCCAGGAAATGAAATGAGTTTTGCAATAGGACTGGTGAATTTTACATTGATAGCATTTTTAAAGCCCAACTCTGGGCAAAATTTTAATATTTACGTCTTCTCTGGCACCTTCTCTGGCACTCTTATCTGGCTCTCTTCTCTGGCACTGTCCCCTTGCTTTCCACCACAAGATGCCTTTAGGCTTCCAGATTAAATAATGCCCAGTGGGTAAGTGCAGGGTGTCATGGACCCCACCCCTGAGGAGTTTTCTGTGCTCACATACAATAATACAGAGAATCGTGCTAGTGTGGGTCTTTGCATCATTTAAGACTGTACATCTCCAGAGATGATGCGAATAGAAATACTGGCTTTAGGACATCAGGAAAAGGTACTTACAGTATATTAAAAAAATTATTATGGGACCACTGAGGTGGGTGGGCTGGCGCACGGCTTTATACACACCTATCCAGTAATGGGTAGGGCTCTCTTTTTTTTTCAGGACACCCTGCATTCAGAAAGGTGCTTGGTGGTGCTCTGTAATAACTTGACCATCCTATAGTTTGAAACGTTGATACGAGATTGGACAGATCCATGGATTCATGCTTTGTATACCAAATTATAGCCCTATCATTTGCATATTTCCCTCAAAATTAAAATATTTTCGACCAAGCAACACTTTTCCAATTTTCCATCATTTAGTTTTGGTAATCCTGTACCCTCTGAAGCCTTGTCTTCTTGGTCTTAGCTTAATTGACTAGGCAGTATGGTCTCCTGCTTCTATACTCCATCCTCTATAAAGCAAACCTGTGCTTTGCCCATTAAGGGTATTGCAACAAGTTTGCTCCAACCACCTTATCCTCAGCAAATATATTTTTTCTTTTTACAAAACTGAAAAGGATCAAGAATATATATATTAAGGATATATATATATATATATATATATATATATATATATATATATATCCTTAAGAGTGTAAAGACTACTGCCAAAGATGATCAACAAACTACCAAGAACAAGTATTCACACCCCTTGACATTTTCCACATTTTGCCATGTTACAACCAAAAACGTAAATGTATTTTATTGGGATTTTTTGTGTTAGACCAACACAAAGTGGCACATAATTTTAAAGTGGAAGAAAAATGATAAATGGTTTTTAACATTTTGTACAAATAAATATGTGAAAAGTGTGGCGTGCATTTGTATTCAGCCCCCCCGAGTCAATACTTTGTAGAATCACTTTTCGCTGCAGTTACAACTGCAAGTCTTTTTGGGGATGTCTCTACCAGCTTTGCACATCTAGAGAGTGAATTTTTTGCCCATTCTTCTCTGCAAAATAGCTCAAGCTCTGTCAGATTGGATGGAGAACGTCTGTGAACAGCAATTTTTAAGTCTTGCCACAGATTCTCTATTGGAATTAGGTGTGGACTTTGACTGGGCCATTCTAACACATCAATATGATTTGATCTAAACCATTCCATTGTAGCTCTGGCTGTATATTTCTGGTCGTTGTCCTGATGGAAGGTGAACCTCCGCCCCAGTCGCAAGTCTTTTGCAGACTCTTACAGATTTTCTTCTAAGATTGCCCTGTAATTGGCTCCATCCATCTTCACATCAACTCTGACCAGCTTCCCTGTCCCTGCTGAAGAAAAAGCATCCCCACAACTTGATGCTGCCATCACCATGTTTCACGGTGGGGATGGTGTGTTCAGGGTGATGTGCAGTGTTAGTTTTCTGCCACACATAGCGTTTTGCTTTTAGGCCAAAAAGTTCAATTGTGATTTCATTTGACCAGAGCACCTTCTTCCATGTTTGCTGTGTCCCCCACATGGCTTCTTGCAAACTGCAAACAGGACTTCTTATGGCTTTCTTTCAACAATAGCTTTCTTCTTGTCTCTTCCATAAAGGTCAGATTTGTGGAGTGTACGACTAATAGTTGTCCTGTGGACAGATTCTCCCACCTGAGCTGTGGATCTCTGCAGCTCCTCCAGAGTTACCATGGGCCTCTTGGCTGCTTCTCTGATGAATGCTCTCCTTACCCGGCCTGTCAGTTTAGGTGGACGGCCATGTCTTGGTAGGTTTGCAGTTGTGCCATACTCTTTCCATTTTCGGAAGATGGATTGAACAGTGCTCTGTGAGATGTTCAAAGCTTGGGATATTTTTTTATAACCTAACCCTGCTTTAGACGTCTCCACAATTTTATCCCTGACTTGTCTGGCTTGTTCTTTGGCCTTCATAATGTTGTTTGTTCACTAAGGTTCTCTACCAAACCTCTGAGGGCTTCACAGAACAGCTGTATTTAAAGGGGACTGAATTCAAATACACTTTTTTCCGAAATGTATTTGTAAAAAATTTTGAAACCCATTTTTCATTCTCCTTTCACTTCACAATTATGTATCACTTTGTGTTGGTCTATCACAGCTTCACAGCCGGGTCCCTACTGCATCTGCGCGAAGCTCGCTGATCTTTCTGAAGGGCCCGGCGGCAGGGGGCGGAGGAGGACGGGGCTGAACTATTTATGGACTTTGCCACTGTGGCGTCCACCGCAAGTGGGGAAAGGTACCTGTCAAAAACAGGTACCAGCTCCCCCCCAAAAGGTGCCAAATGTGGCACGGGGGGGGAATCAGATAAGCGGAAGTGTTCCACTTTTGGGTGGAACTCCGCTTTAAGTGGTTAAAGTGGTTGTAAACCCTTATATATACCCAGTGAAGTGACTGGCCTCAGGTGATACACAGAGATGAAACACATCCTCCAACATACGTTGTACTTGTTGATCTGCAGTCTTCTTTTCTCTACAGCCATTCAAAGTGCAGAATTTATAAAGTTTGTCTGAGATGTATGAAAAAGGTGGGCAGAGAGCTGAAGTTACACTCTGCAGAGCTCAGGGAGGAGAACTCTGAGAGCTGATTGGAGGAAAGGGACACACCCCCTTCACTAGAGTTGGCACCTCATCCCTTCAAACCCGAACACATATGAATTACACAGGTTCTGAAGCTAATTTAATACAGATAAGGCACAGAGTGAGTTTAATTACCACCTTAATCAGCCACAGAACCTGTGTAATTCATATGTGTTTGGGTTTAAAGGGATGAGGTGGCAACCCTACCCTTCATACATCACACAGGAACAGAGCAGAGGCTGTTATATCAGCTGGAGATCCCTCCCCTGTCACCATTTTTCTCTTGGTGTCAGGAAAACTTGTCAGAAGTGACTCATGATGATAGCAGAGGAATGAAAAATGATACTCATGCCTCATATGAAAGCATAGGGACAAAAAACGATCATAGCGCAATATGTTTAAACTATTTATTTTAAAATCCAAAGAAAGAGTATCCACTCACATTTAAAAGTGCCCTCGAGCCGGCACGAAGCTTATCCAGCAGTTATGGATGGGTGTTGGGCTGTTTGCATGGTCCGCCTAGTAGTACTGTGCGGCCTCCACCTTTGGCTTGCGCTTCAAGCCTCGTTCCCGTTCCCGTTCGTGTCCGGTCACCTGATGCAAAAAAAATCTCCCAGCAGCCACTACGCGTTTCGCATCATAGAATGCGTCATCAGGAAGCTTCCTGATGACGCATTCTATGATGCGAAACGCGTAGTGGCTGCTGGGAGATTTTTTTTTGTATCAGGTGACCGGACACGAACGGGAACGAGGCTTGAAGCGCAAGCCAAACGTGGAGGCCGCACAGTACTACTAGGCGGACCATGCATGCTTTGGATTTTAAAATAAATAGTTTAAACATATTGCGCTATGATCGTTTTTTGTCCCTATGCTTTCATATGAGGAATACTAGAGTCCAAGTATAGCCGGTGAGGAGTGTTACTTAGGTGGAGTGGTTATCCCTTGAATGAACCAAAGGCGCATCTTTAAATAAGCATCTGGTGAGTGGCCAATCTGAATGGTGGAAGTGTCTCACCAAGTCACATATGATTACTGAAGGAACATAGGAGCACGTCAGTCACAGCAATTGATAAAGGATTTTGCAGCACTTTTGAAGGACTTTTCATGCATTGGATAATATATGTTTATATCTTTGTCTGATTCAAAGTTTTTTTGGTTTAATTTAATGCACATGATATTACTTATAAGTGATTGTTTGGAAAAATAGAAAAAGAACATTGTAAGTGGTGGTAATATGGTAGTAGCGCATTCACACACACTAATCAGTATTTCTAAAGTCTGTCAGATTTTTCGACAGAAAGGGTCCGATGAAGCCCACACACGATCGAATTGTCCGGCGCATTCGTTCCGTCGGACCTTTGCTGTCGAAAAGTCCGGTCGTGTGTACACGGCATTAGTGCTCTTAATTAAGACAAGTACACACTATAGGGGGATATGCTTTGTCCATATATCATGTGTGAGGTTTAAAAGCAATTAAATATACACACTCACACACATATATATATATATATATATATATAAATATATTGAATATTCCCTGAAGAGTGTAAAGAATTACTTGAGGGAATGTATAAGCTAATTATAATAACACGAATCCAGCTTACAAAAGAACAAAGATTTATGTTCAAAATATCTCTACAATACTTGTCTGTAATTCTTTTCAGATTTTCTTTATCCCTTAGCCCACAAAAGAAAGCAACTTCTTTTTCCGTCTAACAAGTAACAGATCTGTTTTCTTTCCCTCCTGTCCAAAGAAAGTGGCAGAAACCAAAGCAAAAAAAAAAAAAAAAAAAAAATTAAATGCATAGCCTCCTGGAATCTCTGACCTATTTCAGGCAGGTTTCAGAAAAATACATGGTATTGCTTGTGTTCTGAAGACCTCCCACCAGCAAAGCACTGTGCTTGTTCAATTTAACACCTCTTGACCTCTCTCAATGCAATGATATTGTCAACAATGTGATTTTAATAGAAAAATTGACGTTCTCCTGTTGACTGCTTTGTGAATGTTGCACATGGTTTAAGACCGCTCTTCAATACAGGAAACGCTGAATTTATTTAGACACAGCTCTGCGCACCAGGATACTTGTGTTTTGCTACAGTACTGGCACTTAATGATTCGCCGACTCTTGTATTCAAGGGACCAACGTAACTTTATTTTTTTTCCCCTGTAACCTTCACCAGCTGTTCTATTATGTATACTAATAATGTTACAAAAGAAAAAAAAAAAACTTTAAAGTGATTGGGTTTTGAGTCAATTTTTTTTAAATAATGATTTTTTTTATAATTTAAAGAATATTTCTTTAAATGCTGTGTTATATTACATCTCTCGTTCGCTTCCCCTTTTCCATCTCTCTGTCCTTTATCTTTTTCTCTTTTTTTTTTTACCATTTTTACCCTCTTTCTCCCATTCCTTTATCTCTCCCTCTATCTCTTGCATTCCTTTTCCCTCCCTTTCTCCCTCTCTCTCATCTCTGTCTTTTTTATTATTATTATTATTTAACCACTTCAGCCCCGGAAGATTTGGCTGCTGAATGACCGGGCCATTTTTTGCGATTCGGCACTGCGTTGCTTTAATTGACAATTGCGCGGTCATGCGGCGCCGCAGCCAAACAAATGTGACGTCCTTTTTTCCCACAAATACAGCATTTTTTGGTGGTATTTGATCAACTCTTCGGTTTTTATTTTTTGCGTTACAAACAAAAAAAGAGCGACAATTTTGAAAAAAACACAATATATTCTACTTTTTGCTATAATAAATATCCCCATTTTTTTTTAGATTTTACCCCCTTCCTGACCAGAGCGTTTTTTGCGATTCGGCACTGCATCGCTTTAACTGACAATTGCGCGGTCGTGCGACGTGTCTCCCAAACAAAATTGACGCCCTTTTTTCCCCACAAATAGAGCTTTCTTTTGGTGGTATTTGATCGCCTCTGCGATTTTTATTTTTTGCGCTATAAACAAAATAAGAGCGACAATTTTGAAAAAAGCGCATTATTTTTTACATTTTGCTATGATAAATATCCCCCAAAAATATATAAAAACATTTTTTTCCTCAGTTTAGGCCGGTCGTATTCTTCTACATGTTTTTGGTAAAAAAAATCGCAATAAGCGTTTATTGATTGGTTTGCGCAAAAGTTATAGCGTTTACAAAATAGGGAATAGTTTTATAGCATTTTTATTAATAATTATTTTTTACTAGTAATGGCGGCGATCAGCGATTTTTATTGTGACTGTGACATTATGGCGGACACATCGGACATTTTTTACACATTTTTGGGACTATTGTCATTTATACAGCAATCAGTGCTATAAAAATGCACTAATTCCTGTGTAAATGACACTGGCAGTAAAGGGGTTAACCACTAGGGGGCGGGGAGGGGTTAAGTCAGTACTAGGGAGTGATTCTAACTGTAGGGGGGATGGGCTAGCAGTGTCACTACACTGATCAGTGCGCCCGATGACAGGGACCAGAGATCAGTGACACTTATCACTAGGCAGAACGGGGAGATGCTGTTTACATCAGCATCTCCCCGTTCGTCCTCTCTGTGAGGCGTTTGCGGGTATCCCCGCGGCGATCGAGTCCGTGGGACCTGCGACCCGACTCATGGAGCTCCCAGGCGGCGCGCACGCAATGGTATGGCGGGGAATTCAAATGGACGTCCATTTGCCTACCCGTGCCATTCTGCCGATGTACATCGGCATGCGCCGGTCGGGAAGGGGTTAAAAGAAACACATTTTTTCTCAGTTTAGGCCAATATGTATTCTTCTACATGTTTTTGGTAAAAAAAAATGCAGTAAGTGTTTATCGATTGGTTTGCGCAAAAGTTATAGCATCTACAAAATAGGGGATAGATTTATAGCATTTTTATTATTATTATATTTTCTTACTAGTAATGGTAGCGATCTGCACTTTTTATCGGGACTGCGACATTATGGGGGACACATCGGACACTTTTGACACATTTTTGGGACCATTGTCATTTATACAGCGATCAGTGCTATAAAAATGCACTGATTACTGTAAAAATGTCACTGGCAGGGAAGGGGTTAACATTAGGGGGGATCAAGGGGTTAACTGTGTTCCCTGTCTGTGTTTCTAACTGTAGGGGGGAGGGGACTGACCTAGAGGAAATGACAGATCGTGGTTCCTAGCTATTAGGTACTCACGATCTGTCTCTCCTCACAGAACAGAACAGGGATTTTATGTGTTTACACACACATGTCCCTGTTCTGCCTCTCCTGCCCTCGATCGCTCGTGGCTGGCGGTCATCGCGACTGTCGGCCACCCCGCAGTGCAGCATTTGACATATGTTGACGTATGTGCGCGCCTGCTATCCCGCTTAAAGGAGCCGATGTATAGCTATGACGGCTCGCGGGATCGTGCCGACCTGCCGCAGTATAATGACGGCGGCTGGTCAGCAAGCGGTTAAGGTACTTATATAGCACCGTCAATTTATGCAGCGATTTGCATATACATTGTACATTCACATCAGTCCCTACCCTCAAGGAGCTTACAATCTAAGGTCACTAACTCACATTCATATACTAGGGCCAATTTAGACAGAAGCCAATTAACCTACCAGCATGTCTTTGGAATGTGGTAGGAAACTAGAGTACCCGGAGGGAGAACATGCAAACTCCAGGCAGGTAGTGCCATGGTTGGTATTCAAACCAGCAACCCTTTTTACTACTTAGGCAAGAGTGCTACCCACTACACCACTGTTCTATTCCCCCCCCCCCCCCCTCTGTTTTCTCTCTCTCCCTTTATTTCTCTCTCCTCTCCCTGTTTTTTATATCTTTCTCTCTTTAACTTTCTCTGTGTTTTCTCAGCTCACCTCCTTTTCTCTCTCCCTTCCTCTCGTTCTTTCCCCTGCTTCCCCCCTTTCACACTCCTTGTTTTTCTTCCTCTTCTTCTCTCTCTGTTTTCTCTTTCTCTGTCTCCCTTACTCATCCTCTCCATCTCTTCCTCTTTCTCTCCTTCTCTAGTATGTTTTCTCTCTTGATGATATGCAGGTCCAAAACTTGTTGAGCGGGAAAGTTCTAGAAAAAGACCATCGGTGGTCTGACCGGCAGAGGTGCCTGTTGACATATGTAGCACAGACCCAAAACTGGGCTGGCTGTAATATACCAGATATCTATTCCCTGTAAGGCACACAGTAGATCACAGTCATCAGAGCTAGAAAACAGGTTGTGCTTTTTTGTTTTTTTATTTGCTGGTTTAACTTGGGTGAGGTGTAGGTGAGCCTTTGGGATACTCCAAAACTAACCACCCTTTTGAATTCAGGCGTTAAGAAAACTACAATGCAGGAGACCCTTGGCAGATGTGTGTAGCCAGGAGCTGCAATCCAGAGACAATTTCTGTGTTATTAATGTGGGGTTGGCTCCCTCTAGTGTTTGCTGGACTCTGTGTCAATTTCCTTTTTCCTGTGATAGGATTCAGAGCAAAGCATCATGGGATATGTAGTTCAGAATGCTGAAGTGACTATGCCAGTAGGACTGATATGAACTACAATTAACAGAATGCTGAGTGGACAGAACAGTTTGCTGGGAAAGGATATAAAAAGGCCTGGCGAGGCCTAGATGAGCCTCTTGGGACGCCGTTTGACTCTGCCAGTAGGATGTCTGTGTGACAGTGAGCTGCTGTTGATTTGCGGCCTACAGAGCGTGGAGCCATTCAGCTATACCCAGAGGACCTCTGTGTAGTGATCGGATATATTTATTAATCAAATATGTATTGGGTGGATATGATAATTAATATTTAGGTATAATTATAATGATGATGTAAGTACTTTGTGTAGTGATCGAATATATTAATATATACTGGGTGATATGATGTAGAGTGGGTATGATAATTAATTAGTAAGTACTCTTCCGCAGCAACCCAATTCTTCCAGAGAGATGCACTTTATTGACTTCCAACACAGAACAAAGTCCAAAGTCCACAGATGACAAAAAAAATCCGACAGAGTATATAATTCAGAACCCCATGTTTTAGGTCTGAGTGTTCCCAGCCATACACAGACAAGCCTCACTCCAAACCTATAGACTGAATGCCGTGTTATATTCACTAAATATTGAATGGCTGAGCAATTTGATTGGCCGTTTCAATTTAGGACTTTGATTAGCTTTAGTCTTTCAAACAGACAACAACTCCTAGCCGTGAACAGCTGCAGTCATAAACCGCCCCAATTTGCACTCCCGCATATCAACACATATCAACATCAACAAGTCCCTTAGATATGTGTAATTAGAATACCCTTTGAGATGTTCAAATAGACTTGCATAAGATTAACACATCAAAGAGTCTTCAGCTGTTAAAATTCAGTTGGACAAATCATCCATTGACATTCTGGCCTGGTCAACATTGACTGCATGTGTACATACACTCAACAATGTCCCACATAAATCGGTGAACATATTACAACATATACCCCCACTTGGGCCGGTTCTAACTACTAGAACTGACCCATAAATCAAACAACAAAAAATATCATTATGATTTAAGGTACTGGATGCTTTACAATGGCTCATATAAAATATGAAGTTGAAACTGGTTACATCTCTCTTCGCCAGCCTCTAAAATATCCCCATGAAACAGTTATTAGATAATATAACTTTTAGACCATGACTGGAAAAGGATTTGGTAAACGTCAGTGGCCCATATAGCTGTTAGGCCTTATTATATCACATCAAGATCTTGAATATTGCGCAAAGACGAGCTGATGTCACAGTCCATCCTTTGGTCTGACTTCATCACATCTCTCACCATCTCACTGAAAGTAAACTTGGTATGCTCTGGGAACTCCAATCCACATAAGTCCAGGATTTTTTATTTTTTTTCATCTCCAGGCTCAAGCTTTCCATGTTTAAAGATGCTTTTACGCAAACACTCTACTTTCATCTTTATAGTAAGAAGAACCATCAATGTACCAGCACTCACTTTCAAGGTCAAAAGGTTAACTGTACTGCAAACGATTTCCTTGCACTTGACATTCATGAGTCCATCTTGCAAGCATTTTACAATTCACATCTGCTTCTTTCCATTTCCTCAATTTGAACAAAGATGACCGGGTTGTGTACCTGTCAAGTACCAGAATTTGTTGATTGCCAGCCACAATTTGCTTTTGTAATTTGCTGTAGGCCGACCCCTCATTGCCTTCAATAGAGCAGTTACTTGGATCATTCAGTCCACAATTACACTTGAATGGTATACCAACATATACATATACCCCCACACGATGGTTCAGATACAGTCAGCTTGACATCAGTGTTTATCAGATCTTCTATCCAGACAAAGCGGCAGTGGAAATTCTTGCCAGTATCTTCACCATGAAAGGTAGAAAGGTCTTTTCCATCCATATATGTCATAGCCTTTAGCATATTATAAACAACTGAATCAACAAAGTTTCAAATCATGACTAGAGTGATGAATTTCACTCACCCCTCTTATAAATTTAGGAAAACCACCCAACATACTACAATTTAAGCTATGCCAAGCCATTGTGCAGCATCTCACCTTAGATGTCAAATATATTGATCAATATGCATTATGTAATATGTACAGATGTTATGAAAATTATTTTAGGTTAAAATGCTTCTCTTTGGTTTTAAGATAAAGTTCAAGAAATAAAACATAAAGAAAAAATAAAAAAATGAAAAGCAAATTATATCAGGAAAAGGGAGAAAAATCAAAAATTAGGGCGTTGAAGAAAAAAAGAAATAAAGGTCCCTTGCTTGATGAATTTCGAGAGAGTCCATGAATACTTTATAATTCCATGTATAGTGATATATTGTCTATTCAGCATTTCTCCCATATTTCTCCCCCACTAGCCAGCAATTTCAGACTGTGCTTCTGCTATTCACATGCAAGCATCTTCAGACGTCCCTGAAAGACAAAACTCTCCAACAAAACTAATTAGCAAGGTCTTTAAACGTAGTTTGAAGTTAAAACAAAACACTATTTACACGTTTACAGTTTAGAGCAAAATCACCCCCACTGCTAGAGAAGTGTCATCTGCATTCAAAAACAGATCTGGAGAATGTACATCTTGTACCCCCTTCAACTGCTGTAATAATTTATCACGTTCCCCTCTCATCTTGTCATACTCAATTTTCAGGTGGTCATATTTCTGTTTTAACTGAGAAAACGGTATGCAGGTTTTGGACCTTTTCTTATTATTATTTTGGTCAGCTCTGTTTTTCATATTAATAACACCTATGTTTGACCCGGAGTGTCCTCTCTGGGTGTTATCATAGGATATTATCTTCTGATCTTTATGTTCAGTATCTGTCCTAAACAATGTGGCTAAATCAATTTTGACAGCCTGCTCATTTGACTTTCTCCATAAATGGTCTGCTCTCAACAATATGTCTTTTAAATCATGAGGATTTGGGGTAACTAATAAAATATTTTGTTTGATATCTTCATGCAATGCATCTAGAAACATACTCATATGTATCAAGCCCCCACGCTCAAATGCAAGATTATTACCAACCAATAATTCCATAATAGTTGCTATCCTGTGTGACAATTCATAGGGAGATTCATTTTGCATCTGTTGGATCTTCCCATGAATAGTAACATCAGAACGTACACCATACAAAACACATAATAATTCCAGTAATATGTCCCTTGTCCTCAGAGGCTGAATGCAGATCTGTTTAATTCTCATCCAAAGACCACTTCCTACAGAATGTTGCAAAACTCTTTCTAAGTCAGATGGGTTGAGATTGTACATATCTCTGACCTGCTGCACGTCACAAAACCATTTTAAAAATCTGTTTAAATCATGGTAGGGAACCATTCCTATTTCTTTAAGAATTGCGTCTAATAATTTTGATTTCAAAGGCTTCATTACAAGCTGAACTTCACCTGTATTATTATTATTGTTATAAACTGTGGTGGTCACAGCGGGGGCAGCTGGTAATGAATTATCAGATTTAATATGAGGTTCTGTTTGCTGCAGATTGCGGAATCCAAGATTTGATGCATATCTGCATTCTTGAGATCTCTTCTCTAATTCCATAATTCTTAATTTTAATCTCTCATTTTCCTCTGATAATTCATCACAATGTTTAGATTTCTCAAGTAAAGCTTCTCCAATCGTAACCGCATGCAATTTTAAATTTACTGTCTCAGTGTCTGATTGGTTTTGTAACCTCTCACAAACATTGTTGCTATTATCAACTGCCTTCTGTAACTGGGTAATTTCCTCAATCTTACCATTCAAAGAACTTTCCATTGTTAAACAGCAAGATAACAAGCCCTGTATAATACAACCTTTTCTTTTACTTTCTGAAATTTTGCTATCAAAAACATTTTTCTCTAAAAATTCCTTCATCATCGTCCACGTCTGCTTACATTTTTCTGGAATTTCATAAGGACCGCCATGGCGCTTAATACATTTTAATACCCATCTGTTAACTTTATCAGAACTGACACTAGCTTCACACTGATGCCCCGTACACACGGTCAGATTTTCCGATGGACAATGTCCGATCGGAGCGTGTTGTCCGAAATTCCGACCGTGTGTGTGCGCCATCGGACATTTTCCATCGGATTTTCCGACACACAAAGTTGGACAGCAGGAGATAAAATTTTCCGACAACAAAATCCGATCGCGTCAATTCCGACCGCGTGTGGCCTGTTCCGACGCACAAAGTGCCAAGCATGCTCAGAAGAAATTCCGACACGGGACAGCTCGTTCTGGTAAACTTAGCGTTCGCAATGGATACAGCACTTTCGTCACGCTGCAATGTTAAAAATGGTTTAATACAGCGCACTCTCTTCTTCTTTATAATGTGACAAGAATTAAGTAGTTTTGCTGCTCATATTCACACACACTTCTCACAAACTTTAATTTGTGTTTTTTTAGTGGGATTCCCTCAATATATTGTTATTAGTTGTCACATCTGACAGTTTTATTTATTTATTTATTTATTTATTGGATTTTAAGCCTTTTTTTTTCTTTAATGTTTGGATTTTTTCCAAGGCTGATCTTTGTTCAATGTTATTTTTATTTTTACTCCAGAATATTTTTGTGTGTGTTTTGTGTGTCAAGTTACCCCAACACCATTGATATCTTTTATTATTTAATCTCCAGGAGATTGTTTGTTGTTGGTGTCCCTTGTTCATTTCACATTGTATATTAGAAATGTACCTGAATCCTCACAAACCAACTGTCCTTTTTGAAGTAAAACACATAGGAGAGTATAATTCAAAACAAAAATCCTTTATTAAGGTATCAGAACCAAACAAAGAGGAAGGCAACACTGGATCAACATGAGAAATTAGTGAAGCCTGGGACCCCCACGGCAGACAACAATTCTTCCACATCAAAATTGGTGGCCTGAGGAGTCCATATATAAGGGAGGGCAGTCTGGTCCGGGATTCACAGAGACTCGGATAGCAGCAGATGACATCTGTATCCCCAGGATGTGGTACCACAAGAGGCTGCATTTTTTGGCCGACCAGACTGAACCCAGGCCAATCACTGTCTGGTCTTCCTTACACGCTTCCTTCCCGGCTGTGGCTGTGCAGTTGGAGATGTGGCAGGAGGAGGAGTAGGACCTGGAGGAAGAGGAGGACTGGGGGGACCTGGAGGAGGACTGGGGGGACCTGGAGGAGAGGGAGGAGGAGGACCTGCAGGAGGAGGAGGAGGACCATCCCAAAGATGTGTGTCAGGTGTAATTTGGCCCCTCATACCTTTCTCCAGAGCCTCCAATATGAGGGCCTCACACATGGCTTTTTGGCCCTTCTCCATCCTCTGCATTTTAGATGCTATGAATGCAGCAATGTTCTCCTGCATGGTGTGGGGTGCTCCCAGGACCTCTGTAGCCCTCCAAAAAAATCTGATAGCCGCCTCCTCTAGGGTACTCCTCCTACTGCCACTTTCTGTTTTCAGGGGGGGTGGAGGGACCTTGATATCAGCCAGCCGGCTCGGCCCGGCCACCTCCTGGCTGAGACTTCCCTGTGTATGAAAAAGGGACATGGTTTTAGTTTTTGCATCATCAATCACAATCCTAAATTAGTACTCCCAACTAACATCTAGTTAACATCATTGATTGGACAAGCAGAAATATTTAGAGGAATGCTATACCTGGCTCAATCTGGGCTCCTCCACATGCGGCCTGGAAGGCCCAGGTTGGGCGTCAGAAGCCTCAGCCGGGGGGGGGGGAAGCGTGGAAGGAAGACTGGAGAGGGATGGCCTGGGTTCAGTCTGGCCTGCCAGAAAGTGCAGCCTGTCGTAGTACAACATCCTGGGGACATAGATGTCATCTGCTGCTCCGGATCTCTGTGAATCCAGGACTTTCTTGCGCTCCCTTAGATATGTGCTCCTCAGGCCACCAATGAAAATCTTTAAATATGTGATGTCTGCGGTGGGGATCACCTGCTTCACAATTTCACACAATTGCTCCAGTGCTGCCTTCCTCTTTGCTTGGTTCTTGAAATGGGGGTGGGTAATCTCCCACAGACAGGGCAGCTCACTTAGCATATCAATGAATAGTGACATGAAGTCAGTATCTCTCATTAAGATATCCATGTTCACTGCAAGACACAACACAAGACAAAGCCTAATGTCAGACAAAACTCTCCTAATCTTGTTACAATATAGGCCTCAATCTAGAAGCAGTATAGGCACAAGTTTGTCTCTTACCTTCGTTCTTACGATCGGCGCGTCCAATGCTCCTTCCTCCGCTCACAGATCGTACATAATACGCACGCGTGTTACGCTTTATACACACTGCGCATGCGTGTAACTCCGCCCGCCCCTGACGTTCTCTCTAGTCTATTCCCTGCCCCTTTTCGTTCGGCGCAGTGGGGGAAGAGCATGATGGCGGAGTTACAGCAGGTGCGTGCTAATTATAGCAACGAGGAGGAGGAGGAGGAGGAGGAGGAAAGCCCGGATCCAGGCACGTCCCGATCCAGAAGGAGACGTTTTAAGGCCACAAATATGTCGTTTGGGGAGATGTTGGAGATGGTGTACATCATGAGGAAGTCCGACTATGACGGAAAATATGGGCCTTACCCCAACCCGAACATCCGAAAGGCCAAGATCATGGCGAAAGTGGTCAGGAGTCTTGAGAGGAATTTGGGGTCCGAAGATCAAAAGATCAGCTCAGGAAACGGTGGTCGGACCTGAAGTTGAGAGAGCCAGAGCAGTACCGAAAGATCCGGAGAGTGCTGCAAAAAAGTAAGTAGTTGTGCTGTGTTCCTATTCTTTCTGTCTTTATTCCGTTCGTGCTGCTCCATATGCTTTTATTAATTGTAACGTTTAAAAGGGCAACTTTAATGTTCATGGGCCCATTATTCGTTCGTATCAAACATTTTTCTTTCGGCCTCTAGAACACCATTGTTTAGGCCATATGCATTTTCCCACATTTTTTTGGGGCCTACTTGGATGCCAAATATTTGTTTGTGTAGATGGGTTTGTTACTAGAATGAAATGCCAACTAGATTGTGTGTAAGGAGAGGACACTGAGCAGCTGTTTTCACATCTGGACACTGGAGCACTAGTGTGGGACACAAGAACACCATTTTTATTAGGGGGGGCACACAGGTGCTCCAGTGTATACTATAGGGGGGGCTACATCTGTAAAGTTTGTACCAAACAGGTAAAGTATTGCAGCTTGACAAAGGACAATAAAAATGGTACATCTTGGAACTCTGCCCAAATAGACAATTGTACCCCACTTCCAAGCAATGTTTCCTATTTCTAGTTCTGCCATCAAATATCTGTGTGCTAATTATACCATTTTTGTTTTACATAGGGGAGAAAAGACTTGGAGGACACCCCTCATCCGAGGAGACCACAGACCCCCCACCTCTGGAAGAAGGGGAAATACCAACCCAAGAAGAAGAGCAGGAGGAAGAAGAAGATGTGGTGGAGATTGGCACCACAACAGGTGAGTGTCTGCGACCACAGGCTCAGGTAAAAGAGATGGATGGTGGCAGATTTTTGAGACCTTTTTTTTTGTTCTTTATCTCTTTTTAGGTGATCGTGATGTGAGGGAGAGAGAACGTTTCACATCTGAAAGTGCCCAGATACTGATCGGGGAGATCATGGGGTGTAATCTCCAATTGCAAAACACCCAGCAACAAATCAGTGATGTTATTAAAAAAAATAATAACATCATTGATGTTTTGGGGCGAATTTAAACCCCACAAAATCACCTGTTTTATCGTGGTCCAATCTTACCAAAATTTTTTCAATGTTTAGAAAAGCCACATTTGGAGGATGCACACAGTGTGCCAACATGTGCTATCTGCCATCACGGGAGATCAATGGACGTGTTTTGGGGGTGCAACCCCTTCCTCAATTATAAAGCAGCATTGAGGAAGGGCTTGCTCCCCCAAAACACGTCCCTTGATCCCCCCTGATGGCAGATAGCACATGTTGACATTCGTAAATTTGTGTGCATCTTCCAAATTTGGCTTTTCCAGGGGTGAGTTCCCCCCATCTGAACGCTATATCAAACCCAGTTCCTAAATACTGATGTCTGATATAGCCTTCAGGTTTTACCATATGTGAACTTTGTAAGTTCAAGTTTTTTGGCTTTCTTGTTGGTTTTACACAGGCCTGTTTTATCTGAAATGGATATTTCGAATTTTGATAATGCTACTGCAAAAATTGTTATACAACAAACATGTTGGTTTGTTTTAAAAACCTTTGGTAAATGCACATGTGATTGTGCAGCTATAAAAAAGTGGCTTAATCAAGAATGTGTGGTTTATTGTCTCAACACTACAACACTTTTGGGGTGATGTAATTGCTGTTTTATGCAAAAATGGGGGTTATTTCCTAAGGGAAAATACACTTTGCACTACAAGTGCAGGTTCAGTGCAGTTGCAAGTGCACTTGTAGTGAAATGTGTTTTTGCATTTAGGAAGTACCAGCCAACACAGTTTTTTATAAGGTTACCCAATCACGACATTTTCTGCACTAAACACATTTCTGTCAGGGTCAGCTAAAACAAACACAAGCAGTAAATGTCCACAAAGAATTTTTTGGGGTTGGTTTTTATTTTAAAAAGTTTTCACAGATTGTCTGGCATATTGATAGCCCCCCCACCCGCAAAGAACTCCAGGTAGCGTAACCGGACATCACGGGCACTCAGGGAGGGCAAGCCAGGACGGCCACTTTCAAGCGCCGTCAGTGTTGATGGATTTGGATTTCCGGCCTCAGGCCCAACTGAGCCAGCATAGTTTGCTGAATGTTTTCTTAAAAAATTATGGAGAACACAGCAGGCAAGTATTATATGGTTCAGTTTATACTCCACCATATGGATGGGTGTCAGAAATATTCGAATCCGGCTGGCCAGGATTCCAAATGTGTTCTCCACCACTCTTCGGGCTCTGGCCAGCCGGTAATTAAAAACCCTCTGTGACGGGGTGAGGGTCCTCATCGGGAATGGCCGCATCAGGTGGTCCCCCAGCGCAAATGCTTCATCAGCCACAAACACAAATGGGAGACCTTCAACATTGTCCTCTGGAGGTGGCAAGTCCAAGCTGCCATTCTGGAGACGCCTGTAGAACTCCGTCTGGGCTATCACTCCACCATCGGACATCCGGACATTCTTCCCCACGTCCACATACAGAAACTCGTAATTAGCCGACACCACCGCCAACATCACTATACTATTAAACCCCTTGTAATTATAATAGTATGACCCCGAGTTGGGTGGTGGGACGATGTGGACGTGTTTCCCATCAATTGCCCCTCCGCAGTTAGGAAAGTCCCACCGCTGGGCAAAGTGGGAGGCCACAGTCTGCCATTCCTGTGGCGTTGAAGGAAACTGTTGAGGAAAAAACAATAAACATTACTATTTTTTCACAGAAACATGGCAAGCAGATTAGACACAAACATTATGGGTCAACCTCCAGATAGCATTTACTAGGGGGAATTTAACAACAACAAAGTATAAGGTACACCTATCATATTCCCCCTCCCCCCTCTCATGGGCCATTTCTAACATTATAGGGGGGGAACTCTTGGACAGGTAACCCTCTTCACTTCATTGAGAGATGAATGCCTAAATAATGGGTATTACTTGGAACAGCCCCTCCTTAGTTACACTATTGGCAGACCACTGGACAGGTAAGAAGTGTCATAATACAAAGATAGAAATACACACTGTACACATTTGAGGACATTCTGCTATTACCTATCAAGATAATAATAGGATACAAGAACTTTAAACAGTACCATTGGAAAGTATACAGGCAGGCCCTTGCACTACATGCTTTGGGGAATTCATCCATAAATCTGACCAGTAAAGAGATGGGTATAGTGTGTATGGGTTTGGCAAAGTCAGCAGATAGATGATTGAGGATAGATAGAGAATTGGGATCAGCTGACTTAGCAGTTGTGGGAGGGAGGGTTCCAAAAAATTTGGGGACACCACCAAAAAAAGCCTCTGCCACTCTGCCTGAATTTAAAGCTAAAATAACAGTTCCAAACATTTTAGGGGGTGTTTGGGGTAAAGCACTACTATGGAGCTGATAAAATACATTGTTAAGTGACTACATGAGGTGAATATAGGGCAGGAGAGACCATGCTGCGGAGGTTATTGAAGGGCAAATATGTATGAAGGACCTAAAATAATAATTACATAAAAATCCAGCATGCATGAGGACAAAGGGGACATTCACAGCATATTACAATCATGGGAATTAGGGAATGAGGAAAGAAATACAATATATTATCAAACATTCAATACAATAAAAGGTGATATTAAAGGATAAAAATCTTACCTTCATATACTCCTTCTGCAGGACCTGGATGATGGCAGAACAGGTCTCTGGGATAATGATACCCAGAGCCTGGGGGGAGATGCCTGTCGAGAACTTGAGGTCCTGCAGGCTACTCCCTGTGGCCAAATACCGCAAGGTAGCGACCAACCTCTGCTCCGGAGTGATGGCTTGCCTCATGCAGGTATCCTGCCTGCTAATATAGGGGGTCAGCGAAGCCAACAAACGGTGAAACACGGGGTCCGTCATCCTGAGAAAGTTCCTGAAATCATCAGGATTATTCTCACGGATCTCACGGAGCAAAGGCATATGACAGAACTGGTCACGCTGAAGCAACCAATTCTTGGTCTATGAACTCCTCCCCACCCTGTTCATGGACTGGACTTGTGTCAAGGTCAGGACCCCAACACCAAGCCCCCGCACAGCACGAACTCTACGAGGAGTATGCATACGAAACATGGCTAGAAAACGGTCGGCTGCTCAGAACGAAGTAACAGAACGCACTGAAGAACAGCAAGGCCTGTGAAGAGCGACCTGAAAACCAGTAACGAACGAACAAGAATACAATGACTCCTTAAAGTCATGCGGAACTTGCTTGCACGCACTGAAGAGCAGATACAAACCCACAAGCACAAACTGAACGGCAGAAAACGGTCTGAAAGCCACGAGTCTGAAAAAGCGCGAATCGTCTCTCACCAAACTTTTACTAACACGAGATTATCAAAAGGAGCCCAAAGGGTGCCGCGCTTGGTTCTGAACCGGCCTTTTCTAGTCTCGTCGTACGTGGTGTACGTGACCGCGTGGTTGTCAATCGGAAATTCCGACAATTTTGTGCGACCGTGTGTAGGCAAAACAAGTTTGAGCCAACATCCGTCGGAAAAAATCTTAGGATTTTGTTGTCGGAATGTCCGAACAAAGTCCGACCGTGTGTACGGGGCATGAGTAAGCATTTTGACTATATTACTAATAATTTTAAAAAAAGGAAATATTTTACTCACCGCATTAGTTACTCTTTATCTTCCAGTTCAGGTCTTCTGGTACACGACACCGTCCTTTTTTTTTGTTGTTGTTTCCAGTCTCCAGAGAATAATTCTGGGGCTCTCAACTTGTTAAATTTTGTAGATTAGACTCTCTTATGTCACAACCAGGCATTAGAGTCAAAGCACAGCTCTTGGTTCTTCATCAGACTTCTGTCCACCTCACAGGATTGTTGTCACCACGACTTCTGTTACTAAGTCCGAAAATGCTCTTCTGGTCACTTGAACGGCACCAGTGTAGAGATCGGGTATATTTATTAATCGAATATGTATTGGGTGGATATGATAATTAATATTTAGGTATTATTATAATGATGATGTAAGTACTCTGTGTAGTGATCGAATATATTAATATATACTGGGTGATATGATGTAGAGTGGGTATGATAATTAATTAGTAAGTACTCTTCCGCAGCAACCCAATTCTTCCAGAGAGATGCACTTTATTGACTTCCAACACAGAACAAAGTCCAAAGTCCACAGATGACAAAAAGAATCAGACAGAGTAGATATAATTCAGAACCCCATGTTTTAGGTCTGAGTGTTCCCAGCCATACACAGACAAGCCTCACTCCAAACCTATAGACTGAATGCCGTGTTATATTCACTAAATATTGAATGGCTGAGCAATTTGATTGGCCGTTTCAATTTAGGACTTTGATTAGCTTTAGTCTTTCAAACAGACAACAACTCCTAGCCGTGAACAGCTGCAGTCATAAACCGCCCCAATTTGCACTCCCGCATATCAACACATATCAACATCAACAAGTCCCTTAGATATGTGTAATTAGAATACCCTTTGAGATGTTCAAATAGACTTGCATAAGATTAACACATCAAAGAGTCTTCAGCTGTTAAAATTCAGTTGGACAAATCATCCATTGACATTCTGGCCTGGTCAACATTGACTGCATGTGTACATACACTCAACAATGTCCCACATAAATCGGTGAACATATTACAACACTCTGCGGACAGCATCGCTTCTTCCCTGCAGTGGACCGGAGGGTGTTCCAGGTCATCCAGAGACGCCTGCACTTCAGATCCCGGTGGGCTGCAGCGTGGCGTGGTGGGCACCATTTCCCAGAGCCAGGATACAGAGTCTTCTCTTCATCTACATCGTTGCCAACTGTATCTGAGTTCCAGTGTGGGAGCCCATCTTATTGTTAAAGACACTGCTTTCAGACATCATTCACACAGTTCAGCTGGTGGTACTTGTAGTTCCACCAAAGTTAGTTCTTATTTTATAACAAACACTGAAAGCAGACATCTATGCCCAGTTCACATTATTGATTCTAGTAGCTATACTGGATAACACCATTAGGATCATATCAGAGGAAGTTACAATACAACAAGGATAAACTAAAGTTCTGTCAAATTTGCTATAACCTGTTATCAAGGATTACTTTAATTACAACACAACAAAGCTAGCTGAAGACATCTGGATTTCAAGGAATACCCTTTTACCTTTCACTATCCTTTTCCCTCATCTGCTTTAATTGCATTGGACTTCTAAAGGAAGCCAGCAACTTTGAAAATATAGTCTGTATATATTATTTCTTTATATTGTGCAAGATTTAAAGCGGAGTTCTGCCAAATTATTTATTTTTTTTAAGTCAGCAGCTACAAATACTGCAGCTGCTGACTTTTAAAATATGGACACTAACCTGTCCAGGGCATCCGCGATGTCGGCATCCGAAGCCAATCTGTCCCTCGGCTCTCGGGTGGAGGCGCTGCCATCTTCAGTAAGGGAATCAGGAAGTGAAGCCTTGCGGCTTCACAGCCTGGTTCCCTACTGCACATGCACTAGTTGCGATGCGCAATCTCACTGGTCCCTGCTGTCTTCTGGGACCTGTGTGTCTCCCAGAAGACACCGGGGGGGGCGGAGGAGGCGCCAGACATGGCGTAGATATCCGCGGATACTGTGGCTATCTATGCCCGTAAGTGGGAGCAAATACCTGAATTAGACAGGTATCTGCTTCATCCTCCCCAGAAAGGTGTCAAATGTGACACCAGAGGGGGGGGATTCCCGAAAGCAGAAGTTCCATTTTTGGGTGGAACTCCACTTTAATGGCCTGTGGGTTGAGGAGGCAAAAGGGAGAAACCTGACACAGAATATATAGTGCCAGCTCTCTACCCTCCTGTTCACATAGGTTTTTGTGATTGGGTTAATATCTGTGTTCATTTAAAGTTAAAGGAACTGTGCACCATTATATTGCCTTTTTGATAAGTATAGATAAAATATCTGTTTGTAAGGGTGTTTTCTTACTATCTGACAGTGTTGAGATATACTTGATTTTGTGTTCTCACTAATACAGTAAACATACTTGAACTGTTTCTTTAACCACTTGACAACTGGGCACTTAAACCCCCCTCGTGACCAGACCAATTTTCAGCTTTCAGCGCTCTCACACTTTGAATGACAATTACTCAGTCATGCAATACTGTACCCAAATGAATTTTTTGTCCTTTTTTTCATACAAATAGAGCTTTCTTTTGGTGGTATTTGATCACCTCTGGGTTTTTTATTTTTTGCGCTATAAATGAAAAAAGACCGAAAATTTTGAAAAAAAACGCATTTTTCTTAGTTTCTGTGATAAAATTTTGCAAATTAGTAATTTTTCTTCATAAATTTTGGCCACAATTTATAATGCTACATATCTTTGGTAAAAATAACCCAAATTAGTGGATATTATTTGGTCTTTGTGAAAGTTAGAGAGTCTACAAGTTATGGTGCAAATCATAAAAAATTGATCACACCTGAAGTACTGGTGGCCTATCTCATTTCTTGTGACCCGAACAAGTCAGGAAAGTACAAATACCCCCCAAATGACCCCTTTTTTGAAAGTAGACAATCCAAGGTATTTAGTAAGATGCATGGTGAGGTTTTTGATGTTGTCATTTTTTCCCACAATTCTTTGCAAAATGAAGATTTTTTTTTTTTCCCCACAAAATTGTCATTGTAATAGGTTATTTCTCTCACATGGCATGTATATACCACAAATAACGCCCCAAAATACATTCTGCTACTCCTCCTGAGTATGGGGATACCACATGTGTGGGACTTTTTCACAGCCTGGCCACATACAGAGACCCAACATGCAGGGAGCGCTGTCACGTGTTCTAGGAGCATAAATTACACATCTAATTTGTTGACTACCTATTACACTTTTGAAGGCCCTGGAGCACCAGGACAATGACACGTGACACTGACGTGGCACTGATGACAAATGGCACTGATACGTGGCACTGATGTGGCACTGATGACAGATGGCACTGATACGTGGCACTGACGTGGCACTGATGACAGATGGCACTAATACATGGCACTGATGACAGATGGCACTAATACGTGGCACTGACAGATGGCACTAATACGTGGCACTGACAGATGGCACTAATATGTGGCACTGATGACACATGGCACTAATATGTGGCACTGATGACATGTGGCGCTGATGACAAATGGCACTGATATGTGGCACTGATGACACGTGGCACTGATGAAAGATGGCACTAATACATGGCACTGATGACAGATGGCACTAATACGTGGCGATGACAGATGGCACTAATACGTGGCACTGATGACAGATGGCACTAATATGTGGCACTGATGACACTGATGACAGGTGGCACTGATACGTGGCACTGATGACACTGATGACAGGTGGCACTAATACGTGGCACTGATGACACGTGACACTGATGACAGATGGCACGTGACACTGACAGGTGGCACTGATGACAGATGGCACTGATGACAGATGGCACTATGTGGCACTGATGACAGATGGCACTATGTGGCACTGATGACAGATGGCACTTATACGTGGCAGTGGGGACAGATGGCAGGGACAGATGGCAGGGGCAGATGGCAGGGGCAGATGACAAGGCAGATGGCAGGGGCAGATGGCAGGGGCAGATGACAGGGGCAGATGACAGGGGCAGATGGCAGGGGCAGATGACAGGGCAGATGACAGGGCAGATGGCAGGGGCAGATGACAGGGGCAGATGACAGGGCAGATGGCAGGGACTGTTAACAGCGGGACACCTTTTTTTTTTTCTTTTACACTCACCGCCGCAGCGGTTCCGCTCTCCCTCCTCACACGCTGTCTCTGTGTGAGGAGGGAGAGCCGGCGATGAGAGAGGATCTCATATGTTTACATATGAGATCCTCTCTCATTGGCACCGCCGATCGCACCGTAAACGGCCGCTGTCATTGGCCGTTTACGGTGATCTGTGACTGGCTGTGTCCGAGGGACACGGCCAGCACAAAACTTCCGCGATGCGCGCTCGCGGGAGCGCGCAATGCGGAAGTAAACAGGAGGCCGTCCAGGGACGCCCTCCCGGCAATTGGAGTCCGCGCTGTAGCCGTCTTTCGGCTATAGCGCGGACGCCTAGTGGTTAATACTGTGTGAGTCTCTATTTATTAATACAGTTGGTAATATGACTGAACCCAGGGTGTCAGAGGTAATGGAGAATTTGCAGAGTCGAGGTAATCAGTGAGGTACAGAGTCTACTAGCAGCCCTCACGGGGGTACCGCTACAGGTGTAACCTGAATAAATAAAACTGTAATGAGCTCTCACAAAGGTGGCAAGGACAGTGTTTAGGATCCTTGATGATTGTACTCACTGTGCCTTGGGTACTGTAATGCTTCCTGTAGTACCAGCCAGTGTCTGTACTGGGAGCCTCCTGCCTGGATCCTCTGCAACATTCCCAGCACTGCTCCAGGGTGCTCTTGATAAAGGTCCCCAAGCTCTAGTTGGAACTGGGATCCCAAAAAGGATTTAATTCTGCCTTGTAGCTAGCAGCCCAGAGAGCCGCAGCCCTCAGGTGGGATCTTCTTCCCCAAGGAACAAGAGACTACAATTCCAGGCCCCAAACTATTTATACCCCCTGCTGGTCACTATCTTGACCATGGATTGGCTGAGGCTGTATAAATATTCAGGCAAGGGTCTGCCTCTCCCACCAACTATATTCCAGAACTCAGTGGAAAGCAGATGGAAGTAGTTGAACCTGCACCAGCTGAACCCAGCCAAAAGCAATTGAGTACTGCTCCCCTGGAAGCCAAAGACTAAATTTACCTCAACTATAGCAACAAAACTAGGAGCGTGCATCTGCTGATCTGACCACTGACAGGCTTTTTCTAGACCTTTGTTACTCAACAAACACCTGGAAGTGTTATACGTGGGAGAGAAAAGAAGGAAGAGAGGATGGAAGTAAAGAGGGAAGGTGGGAGGGAGAGAGGAAGGAAAGCAGGAAGGAAGTATAGCACTACCCCGAAGAAGTTGCAGGTAAAAGGGATCCCCTACTCCTGCGCAGCCAGGCATATTGAGTTTTCACAAGCACCCAGAGTCAGAAAACAATCCGTGGCTTTGATTTTTTTGTTATTTATTAGAGGGTTAATAACTTGGATAGGGATGGGAGGTTATGGGATGCCCACTTTACTTCAATAAATGTCAGGGACAACTTTCTATATACATCTATATACAATCTCTTCTCCTCTTTTCTCCAGCACCAACATTTGCTTGCTCCAGCTGAATCACTCTTGAGATGAACTGACAGGCTCCCAGTCAGATTTAGCAACAGCCCATTACAGGCAGGAACTCATAGCCCCTTAAGTGTAGCTCAGATATAATGAAAGAGCACATATCTTCTTCTCTGCAGCCACTGATTCCAGCATCGCCTCTTCAGGCACTGCCAACCCACCTGGCTGCCTTTCTACACCAGTCCACCTGACTGACTCTTCACCAGCCCACCCGGCTGACTCCAGGAGATCTCTCAGGGAAAGGACTGAAGATTTAAGCACACCGCTGTCTTCAAGGGAGACTGGCTACATGTGGCAGTCTCCCCCCTTTGTTAGTCCCCAACAGTGTTGCACTACTCACTCTGTCCTCACTTGTTCCCGTCCTTCCAGGAAAGCCTCCTCCAGTGTGTTTTTAGGCAGGATCCTTCCAGCACCTGAGCCCCGGGCCAGGACAGGACACCCCACCCCCAGGCACCCCTGAGGCCACTGTCAGCCTCCTCAACAGTGTATCTCCATCCTACACCTGACTGCCCTGCTGGCCTGGCCTATGTTTATTTATGGAGTTATATCAGCCCACTGCTGAGAATTGGCCAAGGCTCCATAAATATTCAAGGCAGCTCCTCTTAACCCTCAACCTCTAGTTCTAGAAGATTCTCCAACCTTCTAAACTAAGGGGAGGCACCAGAGAGCTGCCAGGATGAGTCACCCAACCCTGAAATATAGTTAACCCTGACCCAATTAAGACTCACCAGCTTAAATATGAGTCAGAGTATAGTTTACCTCTACTAACTTCTAACGCACACTAGGGGGTGCTACAGAAGGAAGGAAGGAGAGATAGAGAGGATAGAAGTAAATAGACTTGTGTTTTATTTGGTTACACTATAAGTAGGCTTGGGAGAGGCAGGAAGGAAGAGAGAAATTAAGTAAGGGGGGAAGGAAGGAAAGAAAATAGGAAATAAAAAAAGGAAATTGGGGAGTTAGGAAAAAAAGAAAGTAGAGAAGGGAAGTTGGAGAGTTAGAGAGGATAAAAGTAAACACACCTGTGTTTTATTTGGTTACACTATAAGTACACTTTGACTAACCATACTTTTCTTTTATTAAATATGATCTCCTTGTATAATTATACAGTGTCATATGCCCGACTAAGGGAAAACTGCTGCATAAACATATTATTACCGGAATTTAGCCGAATAAAATTTGCATCCCTAAACGCTAAGGGCAATTTTGATTTAAAGTTTCTATATATCAAACACATTTGTTGTACAGCAAGTTGTAGACCTGCTGGGGTTTATTTTATTGTAGAATGGGTGATAAATTAAATTCCAGTCCTCAAATTCAATTCTCATTTTGGTTTCATTTGCTACAGTGTAGGAAGGTTACATTGCCGTTCTCTTTATGAAACCTATGTATGTTTTCGTACAATAACCTTGTTATAGATGAGAACAAAAGAGGACCATCATATCCTTTTGGTGAATTATTTTTTTATTGCTTAAATGTAATTTTTTTAAAACAAGTTTTTGGCCTCAAGAAAAGGTTTCAGAACTATTTTATACTTAGTAAAAAAAAAAAAAGTTTGTGCAAGTCTGGGAGGTATGTAAAAAGTTTCAGACAAATGTGATATATAATAGGTTTAAAGATAATGTTCATCTTTACTAAAAAAAAAAAAAAAGAAAAAAAAAAGAAATCCAGCCTAGACAAAGAAAAAGCAGTGCTAAATATAAATATAACCTTTTGATAACTTTCTCTTTGTTCCTGATTGCAGCAGGCTACTTACAGTATGCAATCTCCTAAACCAAATCCTCTGAATAATGTGTTGTCCATCCCATCCTGTATAAGGGTCACTGGATGTCAGGTAAAGTCATGCTGTGTATGTGTCACCATCCTTACCATTGCCTGATGTAGCACCCTCCTGCTAGGTTGCTAGGTTTTGGTTAGGCAAATTTAGTTTTTGGCTCTCCTGTAACCAGCAGAGCAGAGTGTGCAATTGCTTTAGGCTGCTCAGGGGTTCTACAGGCTGCAGTTTTGACTGCTTCCCCCTGTTTTCTGGAGTTTTTCAGAATACAGCAGGTGGGAGAGTCAAACAGGCAGCCTGAATATTTATGCAGCTCCAGCCAATCCCTGAGGAGGTGTGTCCAGATGGTTGTTGGGGAGTGTATAAATAATCAGAAACACCAGACAGCAATGTTCTTTTCCAGTCGGAGAGGTTCCCAGTCGGGGAAGGGGGGTGCCTACCCTCCCTGGCCATCCTGCTGCCGTGCTTGTCTATAGGGGGCCCATCTGTCTACCAGACCTTGGGGAACAAAAGAGGGTTGCCACTGAGGATCACATCTGGAGGTGCCACAGAGAACTCTGCATGCTTGGGTCTGAGGAAGACATCTAAGCCTAGGGTCCAATGGAAAAAGGACATCCAAGAGGCGCAGGGAGTACTGTGCTGTTGCTTATCCCTGCTACATTCATTCAAGGCTTGCCTGGCTTGGGACATTGCCAATAGTGTTCCAGTGTTGTTCACGTCATGTCCTAATGCTTGGTGGACTGTGCTCATATGCCACTGCTAAGTGGACAGTGTCCTCATATTATTGTTCAGCGTTCTGGAGTATCCCACAGCTCCCTAGTCCACATCTGAGTTCATTTGCAATGTACTGTTAAAAAGGCAACCCCTAGACTGTTTTATGAGCCTGAGAAAAAGAAAGTTGCTGTTTGCCTGGCTGCTGCTGTGCTGCTGCACTAGTAGGAATGGTACCTGGGGAAAAAAACTAGTGGCCCTTGTGGGGGTAGCACTACACTGTTATGACATTCTCATGACATAGGGGGCAATAAACATTTATTTTATTATGTGCAGTGCGTATGTAAACAGTGCTTAGCAGGGTTCTAGTCTTTATAAAAAATGTGACCAGGCTATAAACATTAAAGCATTTACATATTCTTAACAAGCAGTAAATGTGCTTTAAAACAAGCCTTCACTGACCTCGCTACAGACACTGTGGAGCAATTACCCCTCAAAGTCCACAGCAGAGGCCCTAAGGCTGTATTCACATTTTAGCATTTTATGAATGTGTGTATAATCAAATGTCCCCTAAGAATGGGATTCCCCACCCTGCACAGCCAGGCACACCAAATCTTCACAGGCACTCCAGAGTCAGAGAACATTTCAGTGCTTTGTTTTTTTTTGTGCTATTTATTGAGGGAAAATAACTTTGATAGGGATTGGGAAATTATGGGATGCCCACTTGACTTCAAAGAACTTCATGGACTACTTTCCAATATGCAGTCTATATACACTCCTTCTCTTCCTCCAGCATTAACTTGCTTGCAGAACTCTAGCTTGCAAACCATTCTGTGGATCTGACAAAGGCACAAAGTCAAATTTTTAGCAATAGCCCTTTACAGGTAGGAACCGAGGCCCCCTTTAAGTGTGTAGCAAATTTCAGTGTCCAGCATACATCCCCGTGGCTACTGATCCCAGCACCACCTTTTCAGGCACTGCCAGCACTCCTGGCTGCAGCTTCCCCTTTCACTAGCCCTCCTGGCTATCTTCCCCACAGTCCTCTCCAGAGTGAAACACTCACTAGCCCACCCGGCTGATTCCTCTAGGATAGGATTCCTCCATGTGTTGTAGAGGGTCCTTGCAGCACCCGAGCCCCAGGCTGGAGGTCACCCTCCCCCAGACTGGGGAGCACCCTCAAGGGCCACTGACAGCCTCCTCAGCACTCCATCTCCATCTTCCACCTGACTGCCCCTGCTGGCATGAACCATGAGCATTTATGGGGTGCCTGCTCCCTGCCAGCCCATTTGCTGGGGATTGGCTGGGGCCCCCATCAATACTCGAAAGCAGCTCATCCTGTCTTCTGCCCACTGCTTCTAGAAGCTTCTCCAAATTTATAGAAAGCAGGGGGAGGCACCAGAGATGCTGCCTGTTGAATCATCCAGCCTCCCTGAGTCACTCAACCCTGACCCAGATTAAACTCAGGCCTGGCTCTCAGCCAGACCAAATTTTCCTACACTAACAATTAAACCTATTTACACCTAGCACACTAGAGGGTGCTACACGCAATTTTGCATACAATTACATAAAGCCCCCAAAAATCCAGTTGAGATTGCATTGCCATTCATTGTTAGTGCACCCCAAACATGACAAAAAGGATGTGCATATGTTGCATGTAAAAATGCACGACATACGATGCAAACACAGATGAAAAATGCACAAAGCTGGAAATTAAGTGAACTACTTTGCCCCATTTGTTGTGCATAGGGAAGTCTATTGAAATCAATTGGCTGCCCTATGTGAATGTACAAAAACTGTGACGTGCAAAGGGCATGCAAAATGTGAATGCGGCCCAAAGTCATTTAGGTTAGCTCCCCCTGTTCCCACTTCCCAGTAGTGCCTCAGCAGCTTAGTTCCATCTGCTCCCCCTTTCCAGCAGTGACTGAGCAGCTCAGCTCCCCCCTCCAAGCAGTGACTCTGAAGCCTCGACTATAGGTCACACAAGGAATATGCATATTTTTACTTACAGGAAGAAAAGTGGGCTTTTTAAACTCAATTTGATAATATGATTTAGTAATGGTGACTTGACTATGAATTTAAATGAAACATCCAAAAGAAAAACAGTTTTCCTGAGTTTAGCGCCATTGCTGTGCAACCCAACTGGTGTTAACCCTTTACTGATTGACAGTTCACCGGAGTCCTGACAGGTTGCCTGGAGTTGCTTTCAACTTGCAGGGCATGGGAAAAAAAGCTTTCTTAAGCAGGAAAAAAGCATTAAGAGTACGAGACAGGTTTCAAACACAATTTAATAGTTTCGAGGGCTATTACCGATGTAAGTTTTGACACATGTAGAGATTAATAAGACTAAAATCTTGGTTTGAATAGAAAAATTAGCATGTTTGAAGTTTGTTCCAAGCTCCCAACTCTGTTTCAGGTTGAGCTGTGATCTTTTTTCCCTCCTACAAACATTTTCAGCCAAATATGAAATTACATTTCACCTCTGCCGAGGTCAGGGCTAGAATGAATGATTGTGCATATTTAGTGAAGAAAATAAAGTACATGTTGCATATAAATACTGGGATAGACGAGGCGTTTGTAATCCCCATAGTCGCACTTGTCCTGTGAATGGTGAGGGAAAAGTCAAGCAGAATATTTGTCAGGCTATCTCCACCATTTAATATATCCCCATAGGCAACAACTGTCAAGTCTATGACTGGGAGGCAGGCTGTGTGTAGATATTATTGTGTACACTCCCAGTGGAGCAACACTTGAAGTTTTTGTTTTTTTTTTTCTTCTCTTCATTCCGCTCAAGAAACCGAGCTTGAGATGCCTGTTCCAGACAATGATTTCCCAAGATGAAGTGACTGACATTATACAGAGGCTGGAAGACACGAAAAGCCAGATATACATTTTTGGTGTGTCGTTAAAGAGGTCGAGAGAGCTTCTGTCATTTATATGCGCGTCATGCTGGTTTTCCAAGGTGCCAGACATGATAGGGAAAAAATTAAAGGTAATAAATAAGTCATGCTTGCCTTTTTTTCCGAATATCCAGATAAGAATAGACGTGTAGCACCATGGCGAAGTGATTTGTGCTTTTGACTTGGAGCACTGGGGTTTTGGTTTTGATATATAACTTTGAATACATACTGTCAACTCCAACTCGCAAATAAAAAGGTGGGGAAGCCAATCACCATATAAAACCTCCAATACTGTTTATTTAGGCTCAACCAAAATACAGAGAGTTTCTCCTGTGCTTTACAAGGAGGACCAGGATTTTGACCAGGCTAATTTATCCACCCTCTAGCTGCTGGATAGCAGTGGGAGTTGGAATGATATCAGCAGGAGCCCCACCAGGAATGCACAAACTTGATGCACCTATTTTACCACCTTCTTGTAAAGCCTCGTACACACGATCAGATTTTACGACTGGAAATGTGTGATGACAGGCTGTTGGCAGAAAATCTGACCGTGTGTACGCTCCATCGGAAAAATTGTGGTCGGATTTTCCACCAACAAATGTTGGCTAGCAGGTTTTCAAATTTTCCGCCAACAAATGTGTGTTGTTGGATTTTCCGATCGTGTGTACACAAGTCCGTCGGACAAAAGTCCAAAGTACAAACACACATGCTCGGAAGCAAGGATGAGCCAGAAGCGGTCGGTCTTGTAAACTAGCGTTCGTAATGGAGAATTAACATTTGTGACGTGGCAAATTATGAAATCTCGAAATGCAGCGCACAATTCTCTTCTTCTTTAATGGGATAATAATGAAGCTGCTTTGCTGGTAATACTGATGGAGTTATTGCAAACAAATTTTCAAAGGCTTTTTTTTTCTAGTGATATCAAGAATAATATTATTATGCTTTTTTATTTTTTTATTTGGGCAAGTTACCACAACACCATTATCCCGTAGTTTTTAAGATCAAAGATACAACTCTGTTGGTGTCCCTTGTTAATTTTACATTGTGTTTTTTAAAATGTAACTGCTTACTCCCAAAATGTCATTTGAAGTAAAACACATAGCCAAGTATTATTCTACACAATTTTTTTATTGTGCATTAAAAAAAGAAAACAAATAAAATTAGACATGCTATCTGCCAATAGAACTTAACCAAAAAGTGCATTCTATGCATCCAAAAATATAGAAAATATACCAAATCAAATCATTATTTGATTTGCAATAACTGCAAGGCCAATAACAAATAACACGTTATCTCCTCCGATTCCGCAACATGGCTGGTTGACGAACGGGCGCTCAGGAACGAACTGAAAAGTGCAAAATGAAAAGTGCGAATCAACACTCACCAAACTTCTACTAACACAAAATTAGCAGAAGGAGCCCAAAGGGTGGCGCTAAAGATCTGAAAAACAACGTAGTACGTCACTACGGTCGTAATTCTTGGCCAACAATTGTGTGGCCGTGTGTATGCAAGACAAATTTGGGCCAACGCCCTTTGAACAAAATTCCATGGTTTTGTTGGCCAACAATCTGATCGTGTGTATGAGGCTTAAGTGTTTTTAAATTGTGTGTCGCTGGCATACTGCACCCTAGAGGCGCCTTCTCTGTCCTTTCTTGTTATTCCAGAGTTGCTTCTACTCTCTGAATAGCTGCCTTAGTGCCATTTCCACGCGTTCTTCGTGTTATCTTCATCCATACTGTAAAGACCCATGAGGCAGAGCCACCCTATATTTCCCTTACAGTTGCATATTAAAACCAAGACCCCAGTGCTCCAAGTTAAGAGCAAGTTATCTGGATATTTGGAAAAAAGGCAAGCATGACTTATTTATTACTTTTTTATAATTTTTTTCCTATCATGTATGGTACCTTGGAAGACCAGTATGACATTAAAAAATGATAGAAGTTATCCTAACCTCTTTAAACTTTTTGAAGAACGACCAGTGATTGCTGGATGCCTGCACCCTGAAGTCAGGGTTTGTGGAGGAGTGGTGCCTGGAGCGGAGTAATGTGATTAGTTTCCCATTATTGGAGTACTGTCTACATGGAATTTGTATGTTCTCCTCTGATTTATATGGATTTTTTTTTCACTTCATTCTGCTCAAGAAACTGAGCTTGAGATGTCTGATCCAGACAATGATTTCCCAAGATGAAGAGACTGACATTATACAGAGACTGGAAGACACAAAAAGCCAGATATACATTTTTGGGTGTGTCGTTAAAGAGGTGGGGTGAGCTTCTGTCATTTATCTGCCTATATGGGCATCATGTTGATATTCCAAGGTGCCATACACGATAGGAAAATAAATGAAAGGTAATAAATAAGTTATGCTTGCCTTTCTTTCCAAATATCCAGATAAGAATAGACATGTGGCACCATGGCTGGAGTACTGTCAACTCCAACTCTCAAAAAATTACGAGGGGAGCCAGTCACCATTTTTAGACTCTCCAAAATACAGACAATGGGGGTGATTTACTAAGAAGAAGGCAGGGCACCAGTTCATACATCAATTGGAAAAGTCATTAATTGAACGTGCGAACCGGCGCACATTGAGGCGCAAATAACAATAATAAATACCCACATATGTAAACTGCAACTGGCGCTAGGTTAACTGCGGTTTTCTCATTGATAATAGTGCACGCCCAATACAATTGGTTAATTTCATCTCATTGGATGTGTCTTGTTAAGAAATTAGTAGGTGTATTCAGTTAATTAACCCTTTTGATGCTAATCTCATTCCTATCACTTCTAATATATCTTTGAACAGTGTTTTTTTCTTTTTTTACCCAAATCTTTCAATACATTTCAAAGAACAGAGAAGTGTTTCTAAACCCAATAAATGTATATTTTCAGATCTTGATCTTTAAAGGTGACCATACACTGCAATCAGTTAGATCTTAAATAAATTCGATCTAGTGCAAGAGCCTGTTTGATTTCCCATATTTTGAATTAATTGTTCAAGTGCGTCTTCCTATTACCTATTTTGCCTTAATATTGAGTTGTACAGAGACTGGCCAATCAGATTGCACCCCCCAACAGGCCATGTTTGCAGGTTTACCTTAATCTTGCACAGGTGCTTTTAATCAGAGTCAATTGATTGGTATTTTGGACAGTTATTTTAGCTGAGATAAATTCTCAAAACATGTCCTGTCGGGGGTACTTGAGGACTGAGAACCACTGCTCTAAAATGGAAAATTGAATACTTACCTCTCTGTATTTTTCCTTTCCTGGTGCCTATCCATGGTAGCATACGCACAATCCATGCATATGCTACCATGAAGACACCAGGAAAGTAGCTTTTAGATAAATCACACCATTTTTTGTTTTGCCACGCCAATCAGCCTAGTTAAGCTGCAGCTGGGAAATCTGCTGCATGAAAATTGTTTGAGGGGGGAGAGAGTGTAAAATGCATTACTTGGATTGAGCATGCATCTGCAAAACAAATTATTACCAAAACACATAAAACATAAAAATTTCCTACAAATTTTATTGGTCAACAAAACAGGACTTGGAAAAGAGCAAGGAAAGCAAAAAACACATGTATGTTAATTTGAGACACTAACAGAATATGTTTTTGAGGTCTGAACATTTTGCAGAGGAAATTACCGGAGTTAAAAGGACTGCACCCACAAAGGGACAGTCTCTTAAGGATTTAAACATTTATCAGTCACAACATCTTGAGGAAGATTTTGCAAAATAATGCAGCACGGACAATTTAATCAAAGTGAAACTAACAACCTACAAACAACACAGATTGACAACATCAAAAATATTTCAGTGAAAAATATCCCCCCCTCCAAAAAAAAAGAAACAAACGTAAAAAATACTTGCTCTAAAACACATCTGTTTTGCAAAGACATAACAAACAAAATACAAAGAGAAAATACAAACTTTATAAGGAGACCCAAATGTACTCTCTTGACTGACACACACACACAATAAGCCACCCCCTGTCCAAAATTAAGCACATCATCCAGCATGCTACAAATTACAGATGGGACAAACACCCCCCGGTCCAGGGGGGCAAACAAAGAGCCTAACATGGGCAAAAGTTATACAACAAATACCATTGCAGTCTATGGGAACTGACTTGTTAACTTTGCTAGTCCCCACTTGGCAGGCTTATATTCTAGTTATTGGCCCTAAAATGCATATGGGGGCCCAGGTACATATATATCAATGTCACCAATTTGGACAACTCCAAAAACGAAACAAGGAGAAGTGCCTTTAAAAATGCTAAATTGCTTTAAAGCTAGTAACTTTGGGGGGGGGGGGGGAGGCTTACTCCTGTAAAGTGGTGCATCTGTAGCATGTATCCAAAATGCTGCTTCAAAGATGTACGGCTTTAGAGAAAACATACAAATCTGCAAGATTTTAACCCAAAACAAAAAATAGCCTGCCCCCCCCCCCCAATACATACAAGGCCAATTGGGTCTGTTAAGGCTTAAAATGAGATCCCCACATGGTGGATGCTTGGGGGCAGGAAGGGCTCAGGCACCCCAAATATCAACCACCTTTTTCCCATATTCAGGGGGACAAGGGCCTCTTCCACACAACCCTAGGCTGGGGTTGTGGGGGGCTGCAGACAGGGGGCTTTACGGAATGAGGAAAGCCCCATTAAACTAGTGGGTACAAGTGGTGTGGTTGGTATTGGGATGAGCCCAACATGCCCCAAAGGCAGCCACCTATGTTGAGCACATGGGGCCTTGTATGGTTTAGGAGGGGGTTGGGCATTCACTCTTCTTGCCCCTTTCCTAGCTGGCCCTGTTATATGCTCTGAAAAAGGATGTGGTTTGAATTGGTAAAGGCAGCTCACAGCTTGCACACACGTAACATGCTAACATGACCTGTGTGCAAATCTCCTTAAAAAAATACATAAAGGTGAACCAGTGTAAAGAAAAAAATGTCAAGTTTAGAGGTGCGCCCGTTCAACCTGTGCAATTGCATGTACGTTGCTTAACATTCACTAAGATTTTGGCCGCGCAGTGAACAAATGCATGTGAACAAGCGCAACAGCCACTTGCGCATGCGCATTGTTTACATTGGTCTCACACAGTTCTAAACGTACTTGCAGGCACAGCAGGCTTTCTCTGAAAAAGGTACTTTCTCATTCTATTTTGAACATATTTGTTACTAGGGCAGTTGTTATTGAGCTTCCTCACATCACCCCCTTATATTGGCACCTCCATCTTCTGTCAATATTGAATTGGAGATGCCTGCACCGTGTCCATAGTGGCGCACAGATTGCAATCTCCAGTGCGCCGAGATCGCTATAGTAAATGAGGGATTTGCGCTCTGTTACTGTTCATTTCATAAATATGGAAATGTGCGTTGTGCCTCGCCGTGCGTCTCTACTGATGGCGCATGGCTTTCATAAATCACCCCCAATGTCTCCTGTGCTTTACCAGGAGGAACCAGAAGGAACTGTCTGTATTTTGGAGAGCCTAAAGAAACAGGATTGAAGGTTTTTATATGGTGAGCAGCTTCCCCCCCTTTTTTTTGAGAGTTGGATTTTGGAGTAGACAGTACTCCAGTTGCATATTAAGAAAGGACAGAGAAGGCATCTCTAAGTGCAGTATGCCAGTGATTTATTGTACCACACAATTTAAAAACACTTACAAGAAGGTGTAAAATAGGCTCATCAAGTTAGTGTATTCCTGGTGGGGCTCCTGCTGCTATCATAACAAGCCCCAGTGCTGTCCAGCAGCTCGAGGGTGGATAGATTAGCCTGGTCAAGATTTGTCAGGAAAGGGGGGGCAGTGACGTGTTTTGGAGTATGCGCATTAACCTCCTTTGAAGAAGGAACATAGTGCGCATGGTCCGAAACGTGTCACCGCCTCCTTTCCTGAATTAACTTTCGGTACGTGCATTCCACACACACATCGTTCATTCCATCATGGTCCTGGAAGAGCGGCGGCCATCTTGACCAGGCTAATCTATCCACCCTCAAGCTGCTGGATGGCAGTGGAAGTTGGAATGATATCAGCAGCAGCCCCACCAGGAATGCACTTCATGAGCCTATTTTACACCACCTCCTTGTAAGTGTATTTAAATTGTGTGATACAATAAATCGCTGGCATACTGAACTTAGAGACACCTTCTCTGTCCTTTCTTGTTCTGCCAGAGTTGCTTCTACTCTACGAAGAGCTGCCTTAGTGCCATTTCCAGCTCCATTGATATGTGTTATCTTCATCCACATCTTTCCCTTACAGTTGCATATTAAAACCAAGACCCCAGTGCTCCAAGTCAAGAGCACTAATTACTCAGCCATGGTACCACACATCTATTCTTATCTGGATATTTGGAAAAAAGGCAAGCAAGACTTATTTGTTATCTTTCATTTTTTTCCCTATCATGTATGGCACCTTGGAAGACCAGCATGACATGCATAAAGGCATATAAATTACAGAAGTTCTCTTAACCTCTTTAACCTTTTTGAAGAGCGTTGAGCGACTGCCGCGAGCCTGCTCCCTGAAATCAGGGTTATTGGCGGAGTGGTGCCCGGAGCAGAGGAATGTGCTTTGTTTCCCATTACTTGAGTACTGTCTACATGGAATTTGTATGTTCCCTTTGGATTTGTGTGGATTTGCTCTCAGGCCTCGTTCACACTTGAGCGTATTGCAACTTGTAGCTCAAAGCTCAAAAAGGCTCAACAAGCAAAACCTATTGTTTTCAATAGCCCTTGTTCACATTTGAGCATCCTGCCGCTTGTAGCAGAATGCCTGTTGCTCAAAAAAGTACATGAGCTACTTTTTAGGCAGAATTAAATGTTTTTGTCCCTGTAGACTTCAAAAGAAATGCCTAAAAAGCATGACATGAGCTTTTTTAAGCGTTTTTTTTTTTCAAGTGTTTTGTTGCGTGTTTTCTTCTCAAACAGTAGCTTTCTTATATCTCCCAACTTTTTGAGATGGGAACAAGGGACACCTATTAGCAAAAGTAGGTAGGCATAGGACACACCTCCTGCCATGCCCCCTTAGGCTCGATTCACATCTATGCATATTGCTTTTGAGCGTATCTGCAGTGCTTTTTGCTGTGCTTTCCACGGTTTTTTTTACCACATTTTTACCTTGATTTTACTGCGATTTGCGGGCATTTTTTTGCTTTACATTCACTGTATATCACCAGTTTCTAAGGAGCGCGCCGCCGTGTCCTTGAGTCATCAGCTGTCAGTGGGTTCCCTGCTGACAGCTGAATGTAAAAAAAAAATGGCGGGAGCTAGTCAGAAGATGAACACTTTTTTTATTTTCAGCGGATTGGCGGCGGCAGTGGCTAAGGAAGAAGACCAGAGGAAGAAGCGAAGGAAGAAGAAGACCGGAGAAAGAAGACATTTTTAATAAAGGACATGTCAAAAACCTGTCCCTTTGTTTTTGTCACACTACACTCCTTTTTTTTTTTTTTTTGTGAATGGGTAGGGGTACAATGTAACAGACCGAAGGGTCAGGTATAGGTTTTTTTTTTTTGGGGGGGGGGGCACACTGTTTTTTTTCTTGAAATGCTTGCATTTTGGATGCAGGTCTATTGAAGTCTATTCCATGCAAAACGCTGCATGCTGCAGGAAAAAAGCCTTTCCATAAACGCAGAGGGGCACAAATATGCATAGGAACCCATGTTAAAAAAGATTTGGTAAACCCACAAGTACTTTTTTACCACTACTATTCCTTTATACTAGCTATTGAAATTTACAAATGCAACAATTTAGAAATTGGATGAAAGGTTTAGCACTGGGAAACACTTTTTGAAAGATAAAATGTTCATTTTATATACAACTATATGGATCAGACCAAAATGAGGGATAAATTAGGAGAAAAGAGGGACAGAGGGACATTGCTCCAAATCAGGGACAGTCGCTCTATATTATTGCTGACCTCCATTTGAAAATGATTGGAGGATCAGCTTGTGTGCTCACTGTCTGTTTTTAGTTCAGGAAAGTAATATCAGAAATCCTTATCTATGTCAGGTCAATGACTCAAAGCATTGCATCAAGATGGCAGGCATGGCAGTCCAGTATTTGTGAACTGTGTCCTCCATTTTATTTTATTTTTTTATTTTTATGACAGGTTTCCTTCAATTTTCTTTTAAGATTTACTTTAAAGTCAACACCCTAAGCCACAATAGACTGATAGTGTTTTGCATTTTAACAAATGATAATTTTTTTTTGAATGCCCTTCGCTGCCTTATTTTTATTACAATGAACGGCACAGATTAGGGATTAAACATTATTAATCAGAAGAATGTTTGAGAATATTTAATGTATGCACCATCTTTTGTTCAGGTAAAGCTGCTTATTTTGTGTTTTAATTTTATGGGAAAGTATTGTTTGAGGAATCGCATAAAAGATCGCAAAGATGTCGGCAAAATTACTTTTTAAAGAGGTACAAAGGGGTATTGGGAGGGTTCTGTTCTGTTTCAACGTTTTTCTTCCTTATGCATGAACATTTCAACAGCCAAAAGTTTTTCCTTTATTTTATTTTATTTTATTTTTCAGTACCGCACTACTGCTTTAGTGACTTGCTAATGGAACAAAAGGCCATCTATCACAAACCAGATTCCCTTGCACATTGTGATCAAAATGTTAAAGCCACATTCCAGCTAAACCTGAAAACTTTGCAAATAAACGAATAAAGCTTGCACTGTTCTTTTTGTCATCTTGCAATTTGTACTCTGCATGTAGCAGGTGCAGAGGTTTTACAATCATATACCTTATACGGTATTTACAGTGTTTTCTTTTGGATCTAAAGATCTTTCGACTTGTGTGACCAAAGATATTCAGACCAGATGACATTTATTAAATAATTATCTTTCTCTGTGTCCTCCTTTTTCCTCTTGCATTCCTTTTCCTTGTCTTTTCCCCATCCTTCTCCTTCTTCCCATCCCTTTACTTTTCCCTGTCCCTCTCCCCCTTTATGTATTTGTCCTTCTCCCTGTCCTTTTCCTCCTACCAGTTCTACCTCTACTTGTCCTTCACCTTCTACTTGCCCTTTTCTTTCACCTTGTCCTTCACCCTTTGCCTCTTATTTTTCTTTGCTCCGTGCCCTCATATTCCGCGTTCACTTTTCCTTCTTTTCGTTCCTACTAATTGACCTGTTCCTTGTCTCTTTCCACATCCTACTCATTAACCTTTTCCTTCTTTTTTCCTAACCTTTTCCTTTCCCCTGTCTTTCCTTTTTCATGTTCTTCTCCTTCTCTCTGTCCTTCCCGCTGTCCTTCTCATTCTTGTTGTTCTTCCCTTTCTCACTGTCTTGCACCTTTTCCATGTCCTTCTCGTTTTTGTCCTTCTCTCTTTCTGTCCTTCTGATTATTCCTGTTCGTCCTCTTCTCTCTGTCCTTCTTTTTTTTCTGTGTACTACTCCTAATCCTTCACCTTTACGCTACATTTGCTTGGGCCTTTTGGCCCAGTGCAAATTGCAGTGGCAGGAATCTTTCACACAAATGACTGGTCACCGGCGGCCACAACTATTCACGGCTGTCCACAAAGCCAATGATTACCTGCAGTGATTGTTGATGGGCGCTAGGGATGAGCCGATAGGCGTGCGCACGGGGTGTGCCGGGTGTGCCTGGGCACACCCTAATCACCCCGTGCTGTGTCCAGAGATTTGCCCCAAAATGCTGCATCCAAGAGAGTGTGTGGCTCGCGCTGCCTGTGAAACAGTTTCACAGGCAGCAGATCGTGAGAATTGCCAGAGCTGTTCAGTGTATGAAAGTGTCAGATAATGACACTGCATGCAGGGAGAGACACCAGCTGTCAAAATGTCGGAGTGATGTCGGGGGTGGGCGGGACAGAACGGCCATCAAACACCAGCCAATGGGATGGGGTCTGGGCGGGCCGCTACATTTATGTGGCCCCGCCCCCTCTCTGAAGCAGCTCAAACATTGGCTGGTGTTTATAGCGCTTGGTCCCGCCCACTCCCGACATCGCGGCTGAGTTGTAAGTCATCACAACTCAGCCGCGATGTCGGGGGTGGGCGGGATCAAGCGCCAACACCAGCCAATGATTGGGCTGCTTCAGAGAGGGGGCGGAGCCAGAGAAATGTAGCGGCCCGCCCAGACCCATCCTATTGGCTGGTGTTTGGTAACTGTTTAGTCCCGCCCACCAACAGCATCACCGCTGACTTTTAACAGCTGGTGTCTCTCCCTGCATGCAGTGTCATTATCTGACACTTTCATACAATGAACAGCTCTGGCAATTCTCGCGATCTCCTGAATGTGAAACTCCCCCTCTCTCCTATCTGTGCCACCCAATGCTGCCTATCAGTGCCAACCAATGATGCCAATCAGTGCCAACCAATGCTGCCTATCAGTGCAAACCAATGCTGCCAATCAATGCCAACCAATGCTGCCAATCAGTGCCAACCAATGCTGCCAATCAGTGCCAACCAATGCTGCCTATCAGTGCCAACCAGTACTGCCTATCTTTGCCAGTGCTGCTTATCAGTGCCAACCAATTCTGCCTATCAGTGCCAACCATTGTAAACCAGTGCTGCCTATCAGTGCAAACCAGTGCCGCCTATCAGTGCCAACCAATGCTGCCTATCAGTGCCAGTGCTGCTTATCAGTGCCAACCAATGCTGCCTATCAGTGCCAGTGCTGCTTATCAGTGCCAACCAGTACTGCCTATCTGTGCCAGTGCTGCGTATCAGTGCCAGCCAATTCTGTCTATCAGTGCCAACCAGTGCTGCCTATCAGTGCAAACCAGTGCTGCCTATCAGTGCCAACCAATGCTGCCTATCAGTGCCAACCAATGCTGTAAATCAGTGCCAACCAATGCTGTCAATCAGTGCCAACCAATGCTGCCCATCAGTGCCCATTAGTGCTGCATATCAGTGCCCATCAGTGCTGCCTATCAGTGCCAATCAGTGCTGCCTATCAGTGCCAATCAGTGCTGACAATTAGTGCCCATCAGTGCTGCCAGTCAGTGCCCATCAGTGCTGCCAATCAGTGCCAACCAATGCTGCCTATCAGTGCCAACGAATGCTGCCAACCAATGCTGTCAATCAGTGCCAACCAATGCTGCCTATCAGTGCCAACCAGTACTGCCTATCCATGCCAGTGCTGCTTATCAGTGCCAACCAATTCTGTCTATCAGTGCCAACCATTGCAAACCAGTGCTGCCTATCAGTGCAAACCAGTGCTGCCTATAAGTGCCAACCAATGCTGCCTATCAGTGCCAACCAATGCTGCCTATCAGTGCCAACCAGTACTGCCTATCAGTGCAAACCAGTGCTGCCTATCAGTGCCAACCAATGCTGTAAATCAGTGCCAACCAATGCTGCCTATCAGTGCTGCATATCAGTGCCCATCGGTGCTGCCTATCAGTGCGAATCAGTGCCTATAAGTGCTGCCCATCAGTGCTGCTAATCAGTGCACATTAGTGCTGCATATCAGTGCCCATCAGTGCCAACAATTAGTGCCCATCAGTGCTGCCTATCAGTGCAGCCTATCAGTGCCCATCAGTGCTTCCAATCAGTGCTGCCTATCAGTGCCAATCAGTGTCCATCAGTGCTGCCAATCAGTGCTGTGAATCAGAGCCTATCAGTGCCCATAAGTGCTACCAATAAGAGCCCATCAGTGATGCATATCAGTGCCCATCAGTGCCACCTATCAGTGCCAAACAGTGCTGCCTATCAGTGCCACCTATCAGTGCTACCGATTAGTGACCATCAACGCTGCCAATCAGTGCAGCCTATTAGTGCCCATCAGTGCTGCCTATCAGTGCCCATCAGTGCTGCCTTAGCAGGGATGGTGGAAACCCCTCTACAGATAATTGCAATACAAATTACCTTTGAGTGCAACAACTTTTTAGTTGGGAGGTTCACACCATTATAGCACTTTGGATTTTTTATTTTTTAGAGTGTTACACTTAGTTTTATATGTTTTAGTTAGTTATAATGTGAATTATTGCACTTGAAGTTAATTTCCCACCACCCCTGCTAAGTCCATGTCTTTATGGACCTTGCTTTGTGCACTGGTGCACAGTCATGTTGGAAGGGGCCATCCCCAAACTGTTCCTTCAAAGTTGAGAGCATGAAATTGTTCACAATGTCTTGGTTTGCTGGCGCCTTAAGAGTTCCCTTTACTGGAACTAAGGAGCCAAGCCCAACCCCTGAAAAACAACCTCACACCATAATCCCCCCCTCCATCAAATGATTTGGACCAGTGCACAAAGCAAGGTCCATAAAGACATGGATGAGCGAGTTTGGGGTGGAGGAACTTGACTGACCTGCAAAGAGTCCTGACCTCAACCCCATAGAACACCTTTTGGGATGAATTCGAGTGGAGACTGCGAGCCAGGCCTTCTTGTCCAACATCAGCGCCTGACCTCACAAATGCCTTTCTGGAAGAATGGTCAAACATTCCCATAGACACACTCCTAAACCTTGTGGACAGCCTTCCTAGAAGAGTTGAAACTTTTATAGCTGCAAAGGGCGGAGCCAACTCAATATTGAACCCTATGGACTAAAACGGCATTAAAGTTCATGTGCGCGTAAAGGCAGGCGTCCCAATACTTTTGACAATATATATATATATATATATATATATATATATATATATATATATATATATATATATATGTGTGCTTGAGCTTTCGGGTGCACACCCTAATGCAATAGGCTGCGCACGCCTATGGATGAGCCGAACACCCCCCTGTTCGGTTCGCACCAGAACATGCGAACAGGAAAAAAGTTCGCTCGAACACGCGAACACCGTTAAAGTCTATGGGACACGAACATGAATAATCAAAAGTGCTAATTTTAAAGGCTAATATGCAAGTTATTGTCATAAAAAGTGTTTGGGGACCTGGGTCCTGCCCCAGGGGACATGAATCAATGCAAAAAAAAGTTTTAAAAACGGCCGTTTTTTCAGGAGCAGTGATTTTAATAATGCTTAAAGTCAAACAATAAAAGTGTAATATCCCTTTAAATTTCGTACCTGGGGGGTGTCTATAGTATGCCTGTAAAGGGGCGCATGTTTCCTGTGTTTAGAACAGTCTGACAGCAAAATGACATTTTGAAGGAAAAAACTCATTTAAAACTACCCGCGGCTATTGCATTGCCGACAATACACATAGAAGTTCATTGATAAAAACTGCATGGGAATTCCCCAAAGGGGAACCCCGAACCAAAAAAAAAAAAATGACGTGGGAGTCCTCCTAAATTCCATACCAGGCCCTTCAGGTCTGGTATGGATTTTAAGGGGAACCCCGCGCCAAAAAAAACAAAAAACGGCGTGAGGCCCCCCCAAAAATCCATACCAGACCCTTATCCGAGCACAGGCCGCAGGAAAAGAGGGGGGGACGAGAGTGCGCCCCCCCCCTCCTGAACCGTACCAGGCCACATGCCCTCAACATTGGGAGGGTGCTTTGGGGTAGCCGCGGAGGAGATGCTGGACGAGAACGCCGGAGGAAGCACCAGAAGAGCCAGAAGAACCAGAAGAACCAGAAGATGAAGGAAGATAGAAGAAAGAAGAAGCATTTAAATAAAGGAATTGTCAAAACCTGTCTCTTGTCATTTTTAACATTTTTGACAGTTTTTTAGTGAAATGGTAGGGGTAAGTACCGGGATCGGGATCTGGGGGTCCCCTTGTTAAAGGGGGCTTCCAGATTCCAATAAGCCCCCTGCCCGCAGACCCCCACAACCACCGGCCAGGGTTGTGGGGATGAGGCCCTTGTCCTCATCAACATGGGGACAAGGTGTTTTGGGGGGCTACCCCAAAGCACCCTCCCAATGTTGAGGGCATGTGGCCTGGTACGGTTCAGGAGGGGGGGGGCCGCACTCTCGTCCCCCCCTCTTTTCCTGCGGCCTGCCAGGTTGCGTGCTCGGATAAGGGTCTGGTATGGATTCTTGGGGGGACCCCACGCCGTTTTTTTTTTTTTTGGCGCGGGGTTCCCCTTAAAATCCATACCAGACCTGAAGGGTCTGGTATGGAATTTAGGGGGAACCCCACGTCATTTTTTTTTTTAATTTTGGCCGGGGTTCCCCTTAATATCCATACCAGACCTGAAGGGCCTGGTATGGAATTTAGGAGGGCTCCCACGTCATTTTTTTTTTTTAATTTTGGTTCGGGGTTCCCCTTTGGGGAATTCCCATGCCGTTTTTATCAATGAACTTCTATGTGTATTGTCGGCAATGCAATAGCCGCGGGTAGTTTTAAATGAGTTTTTTCCTTCAAAATGTCATTTTGCTGTCAGACTGTTCTAAACACAGGAAACATGCGCCCCTTTACAGGCATACTATAGACACCCCCCAGGTACGAAATTTAAAGGGATATTACACTTTTATTGTTTGACTTTAAGCATTATTAAAATCATTGCTCCTGAAAAAACGGCCGTTTTTAAAACTTTTTTTTGCATTGATCCATGTCCCCTGGGGCAGGACCCAGGTCCCCAAACACTTTTTATGACAATAACTTGCATATTAGCCTTTAAAATTAGCACTTTTGATTTTTCCCATAGACTTTTAAAGGGTGTTCCGCGGCATTCGAATTTGCCGCGAACACCCCAATTTGTTAGCTGTTCGGCGAACTTGCGAACAGCCAATGTTCGAGTCGAACATGAGTTCGACTCGAACTCGAAGCTCATCCCTAATGGACGCACACAATGTGAGCTGTGCACATTTTTCCTAACTCTACCTTATACATTCTCCCTATCTTCCTCCTTTTCCTACTCATTTAACTTTTCTTTCTATCTGTTCTTATCTGTCAGGGAAGGATTTGGAGAAGACCTGACAAATATGCAAATGCCCAGTATGACTGTGCTAATTCACATGTTTCCAGCGTCCAGTGGCCCATATAAGGACGGCAGTCCTCCTCATCAGTTTCTGGATTATCGTCAGTCTTTTATTATCCTGTGTTACTGTGCCATGTGTTTCTGCCCGTTACTGACCTGACTTACCTGATTGTTGTGGCTTCTCTGCTGGCTCTTACCCTGGCTTGCTCCACGAACCTGCTCTTGCCTCTGTTCTTGATTGACATCCTGTGTCTGACCATGGCTTGATCCTGACCATGCCTCTGCGTCTGCTCCTGATTGACTTCCTGTGAAGCCGGGCCTGGCTTCTGACTTCACTTCTTGCTTTACCCATCTATCAAGATCCACCAGTTCATCCAGAGAGTCATCTGCTGTGTCTACTTCTATGCTCTCAGGTGTCCCCTCTTCTGCAACCATCAGGCAGCTTTACCATTTGAAATCTGTGCTTCTTTAGGCATATCACCCTCTGTCACCACCTTCAGGGGTACTTTGCACTCAGCCGCAAGGGAAGCCCTCTCAACACCTCAGCCTCCAGTCAAGCACGTAGCATTTTTTTCTTTCCAACCTTCTCCTTCTCCCTGTCCTCCTTTTTCTTGTCCTCCTTTCTGTCCCTCTTCTTCTCTCCGTGCCTCTCTATGTCCTTTTCCATTCCTCTGTTCTTCTGTTTCTCCTTGTCCTTCTTCTTTATCTCCTTACACTACTTTTTCTCTCTGTTCTATTCACCGTCTTTCTTTTTCCTGTTCTTTTCCTGTTTTTCTCCTTCCCTTTGTCCTTCTTCTCTGTGTTTCTCCTTCTCTCCGTCTCCCTCTCTGACCTTCCACTTCTCTCAGTCCTTCTCACTGCCCTTCTTCCTCTTCCTCCTTTCCTCTTCTCTCTGTCCTTCTTCTTTGTCCTTATTCTTTCTGTCCATCTCCCTGTCCTTATTTTGCTCTCTATCCTTCCTCTTCTCTCTGATCTTCTCCTTGTTTATGCCTTTTTTCTTCTCTCTGTCCTTCTCTCTGTCCTTCCTCCTCTCATTGTCCTTCATGCAAATAATATTACAAATAGGAATTAATGATTTTAAAAGCCTTGTTTCCGTACACAATTTTGAATTGTATAGTTGGCAGCCATATTAACTCATTCCATACGCATGCTCTGCTTCCTGCTTATTAGAGAATAACAGTAGTTGTGTTATACCAGGCATTCAAATCTCACATGAAATAGTGGGTTATTGACAGAATTACATGTTAAAATGGGACATATTTGGGTTGATTTACTAAAACTGGAGAGTGCAAAATCTGATGCAGCTCTACATAAAAACCAATTAGCTTCCATGTTTTATTGCCAAAGCTTATTTGAACAAGCTGAAGTTAGAATCTGGCTACCATGCACAGCTCCGGCAAATTATGAGTGTTCTAGTTTTAGTAAATCACCCCATTGCGTCTACCAGTAGTGTATTTAGGTTTTGTGCTGCCCTAGGCCTGACCCCCTAATTTAAATATGACACACCCCTTCCTGTCAAGGCCACACCCCTTGCTGTTTAAGACTTGCCCTGAAATTTTCGAGTGGGGACACTAGTTCTGAGGGCCTGGGGGGGGGCAATGGATTCCCTTAATTTACATAGATTTCCTCTCACCTCCTGGTTGGCTATGGGGCAGAAAGTGAAGGGAAATCTCTGCAATGGGACAGAGATGGTAAAAACTAAACTGACAGGGGTTATAACCCTTCCTTACTCTATCCAAAATGAAAAAAAAAAGTGTTGCCTCTAGTTGCCAATGGTGCAGCAGAAAACATATAGCACAGTGAGGAAGGTTTGTGGTCCAGGATGAGAGGACAGTCAGTTGCGGAATGCCAGCCGCCTGCATACCGGAAGCAGTGAGGCCGCTTTATGGGGGCGCTAGACTAATTTGCCTCTCTGCTCAGTCAGCCCCATAAGACTGGTGCTACACTAACAGTGTAGCGCAAGCCGGCGGGGATTCTTTCCATGCTGCCCCCCTGCAAAGTGCTGCCCTAGGCCTGGGCCTTGTTGGCCTAGGCCAGGATACAGTGTTGACATCTACTGTGGGCCACATTAGGTATATTAAAGGTGGCACTTACTTAAAGGCATTCTACTTTCACCCTGTTCTTTTTCACCTGCATAAAATGTGCATTGATAATGTAGTGTCATTAGTTGCCTTGTATGCACAAACTATAGTAGAGTAAATCTTCACATTCTATTGTTAGAAGTATTTGTTTATGTTCAAACATGAGGCATGAGGCATTGCACTGCCCAGGTTAATGCATGACCTCTGTCTGTAGTGTGATAAGTGAACTGACATTTCCTGTGAAGAAACCACATATCTCACAATCCCTGGGTCTCTTCTTGTGATATGCAAGTGAGAGCTACACAGTAATTAGATCTGACACAGAAACAGATAGAGCAATTAACAGAGAGATCACCATGTAATATTTCATCACATTAGCACTTCCACATGCATCCATAGAACTCCAATTTGACATGCCTATGCAATACAATTCCTGAAGTATTTACCCTTCAACCACTGGGGGTCACAGAGAAGGAGTGAGAGGGCCCATAAAACACCAGTTTTGACATGCCTCTGCTATAGTAATCTAACCGCTTTAAAAGAAAGACTGTGGCTGAGATTGTAGGCAGATTTACTAAGTGTGTGAATATATAAAATAGCCCCACCTCAGCAATTGTTAACCGCTTAAGGTCCACCCTATAGCATCTTTACAGGAGAGAAGGCATGGATCCTGTGTCTCTGCAAAGCAGGGACTTGGATCCATGCCCTCCCCTAGTAAAAGCACCTCCCACAGTTTAGTAAAACACTGGTTAGGCACGCATTTAACCCTTTATACTCCCATGATATTAACCCCTTCCCAGTCAGTGTCATTAGTACAGTGACAGTGCATATTTTTAGCAATGATCACTGTATTAGTACCATTGGTCCCCAAAAAGTGTCAAAAGCATCAGTTAGTGTCAGAATGTTTGCAGTCCCGCTATACGTCACTGATCACCCCCATTACTAGTAAAAAAAAATAATAAATAAATAAAAATATCCTAGTTTGTATACGCTATAGCTTGTGCAAACCAATCAACATACGCTTATTGGGATTTTTTTACCAAAAATTTGTAGCAGAATACATATTGACCTAAATTTATGAAGACATTTTTTTATTGGAAAGGTTTTATAGAAGAAAACAAATATTGTTTTTTTTTTTTTAAATTGTCAGGCATTTTTTTGTTTATAGCCCAAAAAATAAAAACCGCGGAGGTGATCAAATACCACCAAAAGAAAGCTCTACTTGTGGGGAAAAAAGGACATACATTTTATTTGGGTACAGTGTCGCATGACCGCGCAAATGTCAGTTAAAGTAACCCAGTGCCGTTTCGCAAAAAATGGCCTGGTCGTGAAGGGGGTAAATGTTTTCCGGAGGTCAAGTGGTTAATCAGAAAGGCATATAGAGTGCACCAAACACAGATGTCCACTAGAAAGAGCACACTCACAAATCTGTAATCACAGTACAATAATAAAAATATGATACAGTAAGTGAGTGAAAATGTCAAAGTGACACCAAAAAGTGAATCATAGCACTTGTGTCCAGTGAAAAAAATGCAGTACTTTTCCTGTAAAATGCACTAAAAAAATAAACAAAAAAAAAAGTCATAGTGATGGCAACATTTCCCAGATGAGTATATTTATTTGTTGGTTTGCTTTAGAATAGTGTTTCATATTTAATAGCACAAAGCAGCAACTTTTTACCAAATGGATAAAGTAATAGAGATGTCAAAAGATGTCATATTTCTTAACAAATGTTTCTAGTGCTCGGCATGCTCTTTATGTTACCTGTCACAGTCATTGTGACAAGTTTCCACCCTTTATACTGTGAGCATTTAAAGGATGACACCAAACTTAACACAGCAGGAAACACACATACATATCGAAATGTGCGACTACACCTTTACACACCTTTACATTGCTTAGCACATTAACACATACGTTAAGCTTGTTCTATAATGCATAATTAGCTCACTCTTCCAAAATGTGTAAAAGGTTTCAGCTCTGAATGTTTACTTAAAATAGATTTAAAGCTGCCTTTAAAAAGCCTACAAGTTGCTGAAGTTAAAATACAACTAAACGCAAAACTGTTTTTTTTAAATGTTTGGATAGAATAATGGAGGGTTATGGCTCCCAACTGTTTTTTTTTTTTTTTTTTGCCATCTGTGTTTCGTTTGGAAGATTTCTCTTCACTTCCTGTCACATAGCCAAAACAGAAAGTAATCTTTCTAAAGCAAGGAAATCCCTGGTGGTTACCAGAATTGGTCTGCCCATTGGAAAATTTTTCCTCTTTTGCAGTTCTGGTGGCAACCCAAAATTTGGGATTTTCTCTCACTTTCATTTTTTGATGATAATGGTAAACCAGACACATAAAAAGGATGAATCTCCCCTAACAGGGGCACAGACAGCAATAAAAACCTGACAGGGGTTTTATGCTTCTCCTTTCTGTAACAAACTCCTAAAACTAGAGTGGACTGCAAGGTACAATTAGTTGGCTCCACTGTAATCAGAGGAGCAGGGGTTGATTAATTAGGGCTGCTCCGTGTCACACAGGCTGCTGCTCTGTTACTTTCCCCTGTCTTCTAGAGAATTCAAGAATCATAATGAGAGGAAGAACAGGGCATGCAGCCTGAAGATTTGTTACTCCAGCCAATCCCTGGGGAGGTGTATCTAATTATTAGTAAGAGAGACTGTAAATTGTCTGAGGCCTGAGCAGCAAGGTGCAGAGTTCCTGGGTCCAGTCCTCCTGAAGAAGACTCCTGGGGTAGATTTCTAGACAAAGTCGTCAGGAAGACATCAAGGTCGCAGCTAAATTTAATTGGGGAGGGGAGGTGGGGGGGGGGGCTATTCGCAAGCTTTAGCCCAGGAATCAAGTTGAGTCTGGAGAAGCTCACTGAAGAGAGCCATTAGAAAGTTGGTGGGAAAGCATCCATCTGTCCTGTGGTTGTGTGAGTCTACATCTCCCTCAATAGGAAGAGCCTGGTGGATATCGGCCGGAGGCAACTGATGACCCTGTGGTTATGTGAGTAAATGAGTAGTGACTATGTGTAGCTTTTAGACTCTGGAAGGAGTACAGGTCACCATCAACATAGAGATCCCGTGGAACTTTCCTTTTTGTACTAAGCAGAAAGTTGAGGAGTCTGCAAGTTATTCAGTTCTACAGTTTATTAGGGTATCCCATGCTTCCTATGCCAGTTCATTATTCCCAATAAAAAAAAAACAAAAAAAGAAAGCCCTAGACTGTTCTTTGGAGCCAGTGTAAGAGTGAAACAATTTCTAGGTGCCTGGCTATGTGTGCTGTAAATAGAGAACTAGGACTACATTCACCAGCGACTCCTACATCGTGCACTACAACTCTATTAGTTTTACTTTTATTGCCAGCCTGCCCCTGCCACTATGAAAAGCTGGGTATTTGTAAATTGCAAACTCAGAGGGAGTTTGTCACTCAGAGTTTGTGGCTTGAGGTCAGTTGGATCCTATTCATTTAACTTCCGTTTAAGGGGGAGGCCTAGAGAAATGCAAGGGCGTTATGCATTTGTGGGACTATTGCACCCCCTTGGCATAGGATGCTGGGATGCTAGACTCCAGAACATTCCTTCTGGAATGTCTCTCATTTCTCCTCTCATTCCACTCTCAACTGTTTGCAACTGCAAGCTGTGTGCTGCTACCTTCAACGGATGGCTGAAATGTGTAAATATCAATGCTTTTATGTTTCAGTAGATAACAGAAAAAGTATTTTTCATGTGGACTCCTTCTTCTAACCTACGTAGGATCATCTTCTGGAAGTGGCCCTTTGCATTAATGCTGTGGTGGAGTTTATTGTCAACTAAGCCTAGGAAGGGTGGGAAAGTATTCTAGTGAGTGCTGGTTAGGGCTGGGTCGTTTGACCCGCAGTTGTTCTCTAGATGACCAGTGCAGTACTCAGCTGAATCAAGTAACTCCACAATGGGGAATGGTGGACTGCTTCTTCTTCCTTTTAACCAGGCTTTCTCAACCTTTTAACCCTAGAGAAACCCCAAAAATAATTTTCATGTCTTGAGGAACCCTTCCTAAAACCAAATCATCAGGACTCAATAGGAACAATGCTCCTTACATTGGTGGTCAATAGGAAGAATGTCCCCCTTAAAGTTGTATTCAGAATGCCACCCTTAAAGACAGCTAAAAAGATATTTGGTGTCATGCTGCTGGCTTTGCTAAGTGGTGCTGAACCTTGAACTCTGTAGACATCATCAAATAGGTGGTTCATCAGCCACAGCTCAAGGAACCCCTAGCAACCTCTGGAGGAACCCCGGGTTCCACGGAACCCTGGTTGAGAATGGCTGCTCTAAACTTTGTAGGAACATCTTCTGGAGTTGCCCCTTTGCATTAATGCTGTGGTGGGGTTCATTGCCAATTAAGCCTAGGAAGGTTTGGAAAGTATCCTAGTGAGTGCTGGCCTGGTTGGGGCTTGCTTGTGTGCCCTGCAGGTGTTCCCTAGATGACCAGTGCAGTACTCAGCCGAGTGAAGGGACTTCAACATGGAGAATAAGTTAAAAAGCAGTTGTGATCCACCACTACACAACAGTTCATTTAATTCTCCTACCACCAGCATACCTTAGAAGGGCAAGTGCCAGTGGGGGAGCTCAGTTTCAGCACATGAAAGCTTAAAGACCTACTGTATATCCTGAAAAAAATTTCACCTTAGTCTTTTAATTTGCAGAAAGTTCATTAGGGTACTAGATAGGTGAGGTTCTCTATGCACACAGTGAATTGCTTATTAGATCTAACTATAATTGACAGAAATATTCAGATGAATTCCTTTTATGCCACTGCATATACCAATACCTTCATAATAAAGTACAGAGCTATACTAATACAAAGCAAAAGCATGTGTTACACATAAAAACTGTAAAATTATCATTGACTTTTAATTAGGATTAATCTCGAAATTAGCCTAAGGGGAAAGCCTGGATATTTTTCGGTCACCGGCTTAAAAACAGTGCAAGATTGTTATCATATGCAAAGTCTAATTGTTTCATAAATTATACTGCATGCAGCCAATGTCATTATCATTTAAAGCTGAGCTCCAGGGAAAAGTATACAAATTCTCTTGCTGTGGGGATCCCCTGCACCGTGAGGGTTAAATATACATAGGGAACCCATATCAAGCATTTTTACTTACCTAAAACCCCCAGCAGCCGGTGCTCAAATCTTCTTCCTAATGCTCCAGCCTTTGGCCAGTCCCTCAGCATACTGATCACAAGGAGGAGATGATACAGTTGATATTTATGCTGCTTGCAGGCAATGATGATTTTATACTATTTTGAAAACCTGTTCAGAGCACCCCCTGTGTACATAGTCGTTTAGGTAAATTTACTTGGGCTCCACTGTAACCAATGGAGCCAGGGTTAATTGTTCAGTTAGCTGACAGGCTCTGCAGGCTCTGTCACCTTCCCCTGGTTTTCTAGAAGCTCCCTGATGGAAGGTTCTAGAACTTAGTGGGCAGAGGGGCAGAGATCAAGGCCTGAATATTCAAAGGATCACTACCAATTCCTGGGTAAGGATGGCTCAGAAGGTGGAGAGATGGCCCTTAAGTATTGGGAGCCTGGCCATGTGGAGAGAGATTCCAGGATCCAGAGGCCTGGAGGGGACCCCTGTGCTGAAGGGGGGGGGGGTGATTCGTGATGCCACAGAGAGAGAAGGAAAGAAGCTGAGAGGATCTCTCACCCCTTTCAGCCCCAGCCAGGCTTGACTGAGACACCCTGGAAGCACATGTAACCTGTTCAGCAGGAGGTCTGACCAGAAGATACCATCTCTGCTGTAGGACACATGGGACTGAGTGAGTAACCTCTGTTTGTTCATCACCCACAGCCTATGGGAGAAGGCAGCCAGGTGCAATACCCAGCTGCTATTCAAGAAGAGGGACAGCTACTGCCAAACCTATTGCTGAACAAGTACCAGTGCTGGGATCAGTATTGGAGTTGTTGCCAGTCTGTTTGGAAGTGGTCTCCCATAGGAACAGTCTGGAGTTAGACTAAGAAGACTGCAGTTGTCCTCAAATGTTCTTTTCCAAGTCAAGTCTGGGCATCCCATACCTCCTAATACCCCACAAAAGCTGTTTACTCCAATAACTATAAAAAACAAAGCTTTGGACTAGTTTAGTTTATTGACTTTGTGTGCCTCCTGAAAATACGTGCTGTATGGCTGTGTAGAAGAAGGGGAACCCAAAATACAGCAGCCCTTAAGGGGGTAGAGCTACACCTGCATTCACAGAACCTTTGTTCTGCCCCACTTTCATGTAATCTTTCTGTGTGGTATTGAACTGCATTAGGATTTTTTTTTTGTAGCATGCTGGCATTCAGTAGTGATTTATGGCCTCTACAGCTTGTTTACTAATATCATTTTTGTATCTTCCTCTGTCATCCCCACCTGTTTAGTGCTAGTTGGTTAAGTCCTAGCTAGACCCTCCCCACTTCTTCCATGTTCCCTCAGTCAGTTTTAGTTATTCACAGAGACAGGGCTTAGGAAAGTCATTGTCTTCTCAAAAGACATGAAAAACCTAAATTCCTACATAATTTGTGGACAGGGCTATATGCATGCCATGACTGCAGCAATTTTAACTCAGCCTGCGGAGCGCACTGCAGCTGCGAGCCAAATGCTTGGCTTGTGGTAAGATTTTTTTAATACCAAATCACCCCCTTATGCCGTGTACACACGACCGGTTTTCCCGTCGGAATAAACTCTGAAGGTTTTTCAGACGGAGTTCCGACGGAATTCCGCTGAAACTGTCTTGCGTACACACAATCACACCAAAGTCCAATCGTCAAGAATGTGGTGATGTACAGCACGTACGACGGGACTACAAGAAGGAAGTTCAATAGCCAGTAGCCAATAGCTTCTGTTTCGTACTTGCTTCAGAGCATGCGTCGTTTTTGGTCCGTCGGAACAGCATACAGACGAGCAGTTTTCCCGATAGGAATTGGTTCCGTCGGAAATATTTAGAACATGTTCTATTTCTAGGTCCGTCAGAATTTTGGGGATAAAAAAGTCCGATGAGGCATACACAGGATCGGAATATACGATGAAAAGCTTCCGTCTGACTTTTTCTGTCGGACATTCCGCTCGTGTGTACACGGCATCAGAGAAAATAAAACAGGCTTTCAGGAGGCAGCAGGGTTGCCTCCTGAACACCTGTCAGCCACTGCTATACTGCCCTCAAAAAAGTAATTTACCACACATTTCTTTTCAGAGGGTGGTAGGCACTGCCACCAGTGTGGAGAGCACCTAATGGGCTGTTCATTTTTATCTTCTTATTTTGACTGAAGTCTTGCTTTAACTGGTGCCCAAAACTATATTCAGACAGTCAACAGTTATCAGAGTCAAAGCTGGTTTACCCAGCAGAAACAGATCAGAAGGTAATACCAAGGGGAGAAACACAATCACACCCAAAGAAAACCAAAAGGCAGACCTGGGTATATTGCTTTCCTCTTTGCATAGTACTCCTTACATGACTATACTTGGGGTTCTTCTTGGAGTTCTCCTTTACACTATGCATGAGCATTTCAAGCTAAGAATAGCAAACTGTGATTCTCCATGCTGGCCTGGATGTTTAAGTCCCAGCATGTCCTGTCCTACAAACTAGAAGTCAGGACTTGTAGTTCCACAGCAGATGGAGAGCCACAGGTAGTCTACAGCTATATCTTGAATGTCACGCTCAGCACTAGCAGGAGACAGTTCTACTTATTATCATACTTTTCCTGTTTGAGGGGTAGTCACTGAAAAATGGAAAATAACTTGAATCACCCGCATTCTTCATCTCTCTGGGGACAGATTATGAGATTCCTGAAGTATCAGTTTTCTGAAGCCACAAGAAGCTTAGGAAAAGAAAGATCCTTGCCTTACTCCACCTGAGTTGCTGTAGGCTTTATTGTGAACCCGCTTACAACCATCGTCCTTCTTAGCCACAGGTAATCTGACTCGGCTGACACGTGTGATCTCGATGAAAAAATCACAGCTTGCCAATATTTCTTTAGGAGGGAGTGGTGGGTTTAATCTTGTCACCTGTCAGCAATATCCCATCTGTCTCGCAGAGCCAATGAATGGTTCTCCTCGGGAGGTAGACACTGAGAATGTTCTGAAGTGGTTAGACTATTTTTCATTCACAGATCTGTCTACAATGAATTAGGTCTATGCAGCTGGATGGAATTATATCTGTTGGGTTCTCTTCTATCACTTTTCTGCATCTATTACTGTATTATGCCATCATGGAGTCACAACGGTCAACATTGGTAAATCCCAAGGTTTGGTGTACCTTCCATCAATCTAATAGATGGAGACAATTGTGGTAAGCGTGCTGTCTAACTAGTGTGCTACATTATTATCATTTGGCTTCTTTGCCTTCATTCCACTGACTCAAATGCTTAAAACCACATCCTAGCTCCACAGCAGGACATTCCTGGGGCATGTGAAGAACTGGAGAAGTCTATGGGAATTCTCACACTTAGGAAGAGGAAACTATATAAGTTCTAAGATGCGCTGAGCAGGGAGATTAACAGGAAAGAGAAGTGCACTGGGGGAATGTTATTTACACACCATATGGACCTCAGTTTGGTGGTGGGTTCTTTTAAAATCTCACATCAGGAAAAATCTAAACCTTGCACTTTTTTGTTATTTTTTTAAGCTCGGTAGAGCCTAGGTTTTCCCTGTAAACCAGTGGTCTCCAAACGGCAGCCCGCATGCCAGATGTGGTCCTTTGCTTGCCTTTATCTGGCCCTTGAGGAACTCTTCCATCCACTGACACCAATAATGAGGCACAATTCTTCCCACTAACACTAATGATGGGGCACTATACCTCCCACTGATGCCAATGATGGGGCACCATTCTTGCCATTGACACCAATGATGTATAATGCCCCGTACACACGGTCGGACTTTGTTCGGACATTCCGACAACAAAATCCTAGGATTTTTTCTGACAGATGTTGGCTCAAACTTGTCTTGCATACACACGGTCACACAAAGTTGTCGGAAAATCCGATCGTTCTAAACGCGGTGACGTAAAACACGTACGTCGGGACTATAAACGGGGCAGTAGCCAATAGCTTTCATCTCTTTATTTATTCTGAGCATGCGTGGCACTTTGTCCGTCGGAGTTGTGTACACACGATCGGAATTTCCGACAACGGATTTTGTTGTCGGAAAATTTTATATCCTGCTCTCAAACTTTGTGTGTCGGAAAATCCGATGGAAAATGTGTGATGGAGCCTACACACGGTCAGAATTTCTGACAACAAGGTCCTATCACACATTTTCCATTGGAAAATCCGACCGTGTGTACGGGGCATTAGAGAAGGGAGGGATTGGGGTGTGTATAAAACAACAATTTGGTCTGCCTGACCCAGAATTTAGTAAGAACAAAGAAAAACCTGGTGCCAAAGGCACGGTTGGGACCCCTATGGGTCTATTATAGACATAAACAAGGTCATGTAATTTAATTCAATGACCTTGTTTATGTTGTTATACTCATGATAAAATTATACATTTTTATACTTACTCATTTGGTCTGTCTATAATTGACCCATAGGGGTCCAAACCGTGCCTTTGACACCAGGTTTTTCCTTGTTCTGACACCTATGATGGGGCACTATTCCTCTCACTGAGACCAGTGATGGGGCACTATTCCTCTCACTGAGACCAGTGATGGGGCACTATTCCTCTCACTGAGACTAGTGATGGGGCACTATTCCGCTAACTGAGACCAGTGATGGGGCACTATTCCTCCCAATGACACCTATGATGAGGCCCCATTCCTCTGACAGACACCAATGATGGGGCACTATTCTTCCCACTGATACCAATGATGGGGCACTATTCTTCCCACTGACATCAATGATTGGGCACAATTCCTCCCACTGACACCAATGATGGGGCACTATTCCTATCATTGACACCAATGATGGGGCACCATTCCTCCCACTGATGCCAATGATGGGGTACTATTTCTCCCACTGACGATAATGATAGGGTACTATTTCGATCCTAACTAACAACAATAGAGCATCATTTCTCCCACTGATACCTACAATGGGGCACTACTCCTACCTACTAAAACCAATGATGAGGCACTGTTTACTTCCATTGATGCCAAGGTGTTTTCTAATCCAGCTGGCCACACTCCAGGCCCCACTAAAGCCTGAAGAATAGTTGACTGGCCCTTTGCTTAGAAAGTTTGGAGACCCCTGCTTTAAACCAACAACCAATCCCTATTACTGCAATAGACTTGGGAGATAAGATTGTATTGTTGCTTATGGCTAGCTCACTCTTTCTGGTGACTTCAGTGAAAGTATCTGGATATGGAGGAAGGTTTTAGGTTATCGTACCACAAATTATTCTTGCTGAATAAGGGCTATGTAGCCGTCAACAAATACCTTATATTATAAGGACATCATAGTAGCATTTTCCTAATAATCTGAAACAATATAATCATGACTCAATGGTCACCCTGAGGTCATTGGCTTGTGCTTGTAAGATCTCACCCTTACATGGTCGCTGTAGGTCACAAGAAGGTACTCAATCTTCTATAATAGGAAAGGGGGACACCTTTTAGCATGGAATATTAACCACTTAAGCCCCGGACCATTTGGCTGGTAAAAGACCAGAGCACTTTTTGAAATTCGGCACTGCATCCCTTTAACTGACAATTGCGCGGTCATGCGACGTGGCTCCCAAACAAAATTGACCTACTTTTTTCCCCATAAATAGAGCTTTCTTTTGGTGGTATTTAATCACCTCTGCGGTTTTTATTTTTTGCACTATAAACAAAAAAATTGGGACAATTTTGAAAAAAACCGCACTATTTTTTACTTTGCTATAATAAATATCCCCAAAAATATATAAAAAAAAATTTTTTTCTCTCAGTTTAGGCCGATACGTATTCTTCTACATATTTTTGGTGAAAAAAATCGCAATAAGCATTTATTCATTGGTTTGCGCAAAAGTTATAGCGTCTGCAAAATAGGGGATAGTTTTATGGCATTATTATTAATAATTTTTTTTTTACTAGTAATGGCGACGAACAGCGATTTTTATCGTGACTGCAACATTATGGTGGACACATCGGACACTTTTGGTGCTATTTTGGGACCATTCACATTTATACAGCGATCAGTGCAATTAAAAATGCATTGATCACTGTGTAAATGTGACTGGCAGTGAAGGGGTTAACCACTAGGTGGCGCTGTAGGGGTAAAGTGTGTCCTAGGGAGTGATTCTAACTGTGGCGGAGGGGCTGTGTGTAACATGACACTAATCACCTCTCCCAATTACAGGGAGCTGTGATCAGTGTCACTAGGCAGAACGGGGAAATGCTTGTTTACATTAGCATCTCCCCGTTCTTCCTCTCCGTGAGACAATTGCGGGTATCCCCGCAGTTCTAGAAGGAATTCGCTTTGCTAACACTGAACCGCCTCTCAGCCAATCAGGTGCTCGGGTCTGTTACCTGTCACCTGATTGGCTGAAACGCCAGGCGCTGTGATTGGACGCCTGATAGAGAGGATGGAAGAAGACATTGAGGAGCGTACAGGACACCGCCGCTGACCCACTGCGAGACAGGTAAGTGCCGGGTAATGCACACTGGCAGCATTTGATGGGGTACAGTAGCGGAAAATTGTTGGGCACACTGGCAGCATTTGATCGAGCACAGTAGCCGCAATCGATGGGCATACTGCCAGTAATTGATGGGCACACTGGTAGCATTTGATGGGGCACAGTAGCGGCAATTGATGGGCACACAGGCAGCAATTGATGGGCACACTGGCAGCAGTTGATGGGTACAGTAGCTGCGTTTGATGGCACAGTGGCTGCGCTTGATGGGCACAGTGGTTGCATTTGATGGGCACAGTGGCTGCGTTTGATGGCACAGTAGCTGCAATTGATGGGTTTTTTTTTTCAGTTTGTTTGCGCCCCCCCAAAAAAAATTTGAGCACCAGCCGCCACTGAGTGCCAGACCAATGGATGAGCAAGTGCAAATTTATTTATTGGTTTACACAAAAAAAACAGCCACCATGTTTCAGGACTCAGAAAAAAAACTCCCCCTTTAGCATGGCTTCAGTTGGAATAAGAAACTTGGGCTCAAAATAGGGATTTCCTGTGTGAATCTGTGTAGGGAAGACAATTGCTGGATCAGGAGAGTTACTGGTTACATGAGCAATCAAGATATCAAGATTGTTTCTGAAACAGGGACAGTTTGGAGCTATGGAAATATCGTACTATTGTCAGCTGATACTTTAGGTAAAGGCAGTTGGTACTGGTAAGATGGACAAGATGGGCCTAAAAAAATTGTAATATGGTGTTTAACTTTATGCTTTAAAGGAGAACTGAATGCTGAAAGTTGTACCAAAAAACAGCTATGCAAAGCACTAGTCAACATTATTGCCTATGGTTTCCCTGGAGCTGATCTTTTCCCATCACTGGCTTCCCATTCCCATGCCTTGTTCTGCAACATGTGTCTGTGTGGAGGCAGTCATCTTGGTAGAGCAGGGCTTTGCTTCCTCATGTCATAGCATGTGAGCAGTGCAGTAGTGACATCACCAAATCACAGTCAATAGTGCGTTAGATCTTGCAACACAGATATACAGCTATGAGGCTGTAGGTACAGAAGTCTCTAGGCACATTCACATACCAGGAAGCTCACTGCTCTTTCTCTAGAGGAATCCCAGACAAAAGATATATTTTCAAGGGTATTGCTTGGTCACAATTAAAAGTTCTAGATGTTTCCTTTAACACAGCAGATCTTCACTTCTTAAGTTCAGGTCCACACTAATGGAGGAGGTTAGAGTAGGAATGTGAGCATTTCAGAACATCTATTTAAATGTACTAACCTCGTTATGTCATATGATTGCCAGGCAGTATGCATTACATACAACAACACACTAGCAGACAAGTGAAGCTATAAACCAATTGATGCTTTTGTGCTATACGCACAAGCATTACTTTCATAAGGTATGGAGCCATTATATGGATTTAATTCTTTTCAGAAGATGAGATTCTTTTATGCACATACGTGACTATTTTGCAAGACTTGTGTCCTATATTGGGTTTCAGAAGAATGGCTTAATAGATGTAGAAAAGCCTGCAATGGCAAATTCTCCCCAAATAGTAAATAGGAATCTAAACATAAAAAGCTTGTTTGGTATAAGACAATTAGAGAAACAATTTCTATAGCAAAGTAGATGATAGACAATCTTTTTCAATAAACCATTACACTGAATAGGAATCATTATTATAGGAGTCTCTTTTTAAAGAGTAGGCAAAAGAGCAGTGCTGATTTGCAGCCGCTCCACAGCAGAAAAGAATCATTGGTGCATTTTCGCAGTCAGTTTTTGCGTATTAACAGCATCTGTTATGAAAGTCGGACCCAGATTTGCTTGCGTTTACCATTAGTTCCCAGCAAATAAATGTAAAAATGTTAAAATGTAGTAGGGAAGTGGATTGTGTCAATAGAGCAGTGGGCATGTCAGTAGGGCAGTGGACTGTGTCAGTAGTTTTTTTATTTTTATCATTTTATTTTTCTATTATTTTTACAATTTTATTTATTTTATTTATTAATTTTTTTTTACTTTTTTTTTCGGAGCTTTGGAGAAATATCAGCAGGGGAATCTGTGCCGCATTGAGTGATTAAAGTGTGCCCAGGCACATCCGACACACCCCATGCACACACCTATGGTTCCCAGCAAATTGCCCTTTAGGGCTGTGTCACACTGCTGCTCTGTGGTTTGGCCAAAGTGTGGGTGCAGTGCGGTGTACTTGTGGTTTTTGTGTGGGTTAACTATGGTTTCCCACTGATTTTATGTTTTATATATATTTTTATATTTTTTTTAACCCACACTATGATCAAATGCTCTAAATTGTGTGATATCAACTTCTGCGAAACAATTAAACCAGAAAATAAACCTCAAATTATTATAATAGGCTGCTGCTTTGGTAAGGTTCTGAACCCTCAAAATTGCAAACAAACACTAAAGCACTGTCTAATATATAGTTACATGAAGCACTGCCATGCATAAATAACAAATTAATTTAAACACATGCAAAAAAAGTCCATACTGGTTCCACATGTATCTTTCAGAAATGAACAAAAGTGCGATCTCTTAGTAGTGCTATGTGCTATTCCTTTAAGTGCAAAATCTTTTGTGATGCTGCCCTCCGGTGTCCCCACTCACTCACCAACAGTTGTGGACTCTTACATATGAGATGATAGTCATATGCGCTTGATACTCAGTTGTCCTGGTGTTGCTGGGACTTGTATTCCTCCTTTACTGTAGTAATAATGGTCCAGGGTGATGGTTTACTCTCACTTGTAAAGGGAATGACAGAAGGGATCCACATAGCGTAATTCCATTTATTTGAAATCACATGCAAAATTGATTACACTCACTAAAACAGTAAAAAACAGAGCGGGATCATCGGACGAGAAGTGACACATCGACGTGCGTTCCACCATGCGCTCCACCAACAGGAAATGACGTCAGTGGTAGTTACAACCTAGCATGTTTCATCCCTCACACTGAGCAGCATCAGAGGTGGTTTCCCATGTACTTCTATTATTTAGAGGGTTGCCTCAAACAGATTAACCTAGAGGTGGAGGTGGGTACCATCATCCTGAATGGTAGGATATTGGAAGAGAATGCCTAGGGCTGTCCCAAACATGCCTCCGGCATATTAGAGAAGTTAGGACTGTCTCTGCACCTAAGGATTATGCCAAATTTATATTAAAATAACAATTTATTAAGAAAAAAGAACATGGTTAAAATTGACTTGTACATAAAGTATTGGTAAATAGTTGATTACAACCGTGCATACAGATGGTTCCAAAGAAATGGATAAACCCCATGGATAGTGTGGGGAGCTGAAATGTAGATTTTGACAGGACTGATAGGACTGTCACAGCAGCTCAATTGGTATATAACGTTTTATTTGAAGTAATATCAATAAAATGAAGCCAACGCGTTTCGGGGGAACAAGGACTCCCCCTTCATCAGGGCTGTTGTTGAAAGCTATTAGAGAATGATCCTGTTGGGTTCTGTCTTTGGCACATGGATCAGACAGATACAGTAGGTGTCCAAATGCTAGCAATAGGTTCAGAGGCAGCATTCAAACACCTACAGTATCTGTCCAATCCATGTGCCAAAGCTAGACCCCAACAGGATTATTCTCTAATAGCTTTCAACAGCAGCCCTGATGAAGGGGGAGTCCTTGTTCCCCCGAAAGCGTTGGCTTCATTTTATTCATATTACTTCAAACAGAATGTTTTAAACCTGCATTTACTGAACACCGGGCACTCCTTTACTTTCACCTTTTCTACAGCATGGAAACAAATCCTTCCTACCTGCCCACATTTTTGCATACACACAAGTAGGGATGAGCCGAACACCCCCCCCCCGGTTTGGTTCGCAGCAGAACATGCGAACAGGCAAAAAATTTGTTTGAACACGCGAACACCGTTAAAGTCTATGGGACACGAACATGAATAATCAAAAGTGCTCATTTTTAAAGGCTTATATGCAAGTTACAAAAACGGGTGGCCCCGCCCCCCTCTGACACCCCGGGAAAGCCATAGGGAAGTCCCCGTGCGTCAAAAGGGGGACGGGGTCAGCCGGGAACGTCATGATGTGGCTCCGCCCTCAGTTATAAAATAACTGTCAAAGCGAAGACGTGTCAAAAGGCAGAAGCCTCCCATGGAGGCGGGTCGGTGCGGCTTTTTTTTTTTCTTTTTCGTTCCGTCGGCGGAGCGAGAGAAGAAGAAGAACGGACTTCGTGGGACATTTTTATCTTTTATTTTTTAATAAAGGACTTGTCCCAAGCCGTGTCTTGTCATTTTTACCATTTTAACATTTTTTTGTGAAATGGTAGGGGTACATTTGTACCCCGTTACCATTTCACACAGGGGGGAGGCAGGGATCTGGGGGTCCCCTTGTTAAAGGGGGCTTCCAGATTCCTATAAGCCCCCAGCCCGCAGACCCCCACAACCACCAGGCAAGGGTTGTGGGGAGGAGGCCCTTGTCCCCATCAACATGGGGACAAGGTGCTTTGGGGGGCTACCCCAAAGCACCCTCCCCATGTTGAGGGCATGTGGCCTGGTATGGTTCAGGAGAGGGGGCATTCTCTCATCCCCCCTCTTTTCCTGTGGCCTGCCAGGTTGCGTGCTCGGATAAGGGTCTGGTATGGATTTTTGGGGGGACCCACATGCCATTTTTTTTTATTTTGGCACGGGGTTCCCCTTAAAATCCATACCAGACCCATCAGGTCTGGTATGGATTTTGAGGGGGATCCCCACGCCATTTTTTTTTAATTTTGGCACGGGGTTCCCCTTAATATCCATACCAGACCTGAAGGGCTTGGTATTGAATTTGGGGGGACTCCCATGCAATTTTTTTTACATTTTGGTTCGGGGTCCCCCTTAATATTCATATCAGACCCAAAGGGACTCGTAATGGACTGGGGGGATCCCATGCGGTTTTTTCAATGACTTCTTTTATCCGTATTGCCGGGACCGACAATTCATTATAGCCTCGAGTAGTTTTAAAAGACTTTTTTTCCTTTAGAAATGTCATTTTGTGCAGGGACTGTTCTAAACACGGGAAACATGTTCCACTTTACAGGCATACTATAGACACCCCCCAGGTACAAAAGGAATATTTCACTTTTATTGTTTCACTTTAAGCATTATTAAAATCACTGCTCCTGAAAAAATAGCCATTTTTAAAAGAAAATTTTTTTGCATTGATACATGTCCCCTGGGGCAGGACCCAGGTCCCCAAACACTTTTTATAACAATACCAATCATATAAGCCTGTAAAATTAGCACTTTTGATTTCTCCCATAGATTTTTAAAGGGTGTTCCGCAAATTGAACACCCCCAAACTTACGTTCGCCTCGAACATCGGGCTCATCCCTACACACAAGCAGTGATTGATCGAGTCAGTCCAGCACAATCCCAATCCCCCTCTACCACAAATAAGCCAACTGGTATATAGCAGACTTTCTCAACCTTTTCAACACAGCTGAGTCCTTTAAATAACTTTCTGGTCACAGGGAACCCTTGCTAAAAATGACTGTATCTACAGCTCATGATACATCAGCTTGTGGCCATTAGGCAGAATTACCCCCTTACAGTTGCAATTCCCCCTCAGTGGAAACGTATCTTAAAAGCAGAAATTGCTCATTGCTCAAAGAACCCCTAACAACCTCTGGAAAACCTCCAGGATTCCATGGAACCCTTGTTGAGAAACTCAGTCTGGAATATAGGGACAGAACATCACCCTACAAAAAGGAGCACCTGAACAAGGACCTCAATGACATGATCTCTAGGTATTAATATGTACGTTTCCAATTTTAAAACACTGAAATGTACAATTAAAAAAGCGTAACTATGTTAAAGCTTATACGAGACTTTAGTAATTGGGTTTACCTCTTGTTTAAAGTATAATGAAAATCAAAACTTTTTTTCATTTTTGGTACAGTAGGGAATAACGAAAACCCCTGTCAGGTCTTTCTTTCCCTCTATGTCCTGCTGAGAAGATGCCCCCTCATTTACTGTGCTGTAGTGTAGGGATGAGCTTGGGTTCTATCCAAACCCATGTTCAGTTGAACCCAGACTGAAGCTGTCAGTGCTGGCCCAAACAGCTACCTTTGTAGAATTGCTTGCCCCACAGGTCAATATCATTGGCCTAACATGGCCATGTGGCCATATTAGGTCAGTGATGTCACAATCATTCCAGACCCATTTTACACATGCAGCTGCTGGACAGGAAATGACCACAGCAGATTGGGCTGGCACTGAACACTTCCTTCCAAGTTCGGCTGAACACGACTTTGGACCAAGCTCAAGCTCATCCAAACTGTAGAGATAACAGGAGGTGAGAAGAAATATCTTCAAATGAGGAAAGTTCCTTCTTAGACAGTAGCATTTGGAACAAGCATCCCTACTGGAGAATTTCCCCTTTTTTCCTGTTCTGGTGGCAACTCAAAATTTGGGTTTCACCCTCACCTTCATTCCAGGTGATGGTGGTCACCAGAACAAACAGAAACAGTGTATCTCCCTAACAGAGACAGCAACAAAAAAATAATAAAGGCAAAACACTGAGCTGCACCAACAAGACTTAATATTGACACTGATTTATTGATATTGGCATTTTTTTCTGCTGAGCTCCTCTTACTGAGCCGCCATGGTACGAATGAAAACTATGCACGCAAACTAACATGTTTCGCAATATGGAAGATTTATATTAATGTTTGGGTCGTTCGACCTCTTCCTTCGAGTAATATTGATCGGCCGGCCTTTCCAAACACCACTTCATCACATGTATAAATTCATTCATGACTAATTGTGTAAGTGGAAACCAAATCTTTGTCCGATCAATACTCTGCTCCCGCGCTTTCATTCGCTTGATAGATAGAGAAGGCAGCAGATTTTGCAATGTCTCGTTATGTATCAAAGCAATTAGAGGCTTTAGGGAGAGACCAGAGTAACGTTTGGATGTATGGCAGTGATTACTGTAAAAAAATATCTGTATCCATCCACCTAACCTCAGAGATTGATCTACTAATGGGGAATTAAAAGGGAAAGAAAATATAATGTATACATCAGGGATTTTCAAATCCAGTCCTCAGTGACAAATAAAGAAAAGATATTTGCTTGTTCAGGAATGCAGTGCAATCTTTGGATTTTCACCAAAATTTTGAAGAAATTAAAACTGTATATTTTGCTTATTGAGCTGTGAAATTTGCTTAAAAATTAGGATCCACTCTTTTTGTTTATTTAGAGAGTGATTTTGTGTTTATTTAGTGTAGTTTTTCCTTCATGTTTTCCTTTCCACTGTTTTACTTCATGTTCTTTGTATGTGCGTGTTTTCTTATTTTTTTTTGTGTATTTGATCATTATTTTTGTACTGCCACTTTAAAATGGAACTAAAGTGAGCACAACAAACTGAAAACTTGATTTAATTCATTTTTAATATTCAAAGCAAACTCACTCATCCATCCATATCTCCATGCCTTATTTTCTTGTTGAAAAATCACTTTAAAATATCCCTTCCTGCCCCCCTCCCCCCAGGGTTTCTAGTCACGGCCATCTTGAGTAAGGGTAGATGATTCATGAAGCATTTACTTCCTGGAATCCATCTGGTCTTAGCAAGCAGGAGGGTGTGCTTAGCTGAGAAAGCCCCTCCTTTCCTCCTCCAGATGAAGAAGATGAAGAAAAAAATTACACTCACCTGCTACTTTATTAGGTGCACCTGTTCAATTGCTTGGTAACACAAATTGCTAATCAGCCAATTACATGGCAGCAACTCAATGCATTTACCGCCGGTTCACACAGGGGCAACACGACTTGCAGGCTGACTCACCGAGGCGACCTGCACACGACTTCAGCGGTGACTTGAAAAACGACTTCTGTATAGAAGTCAATGCAAGTCGCCTGAAGTCGCCCCAAAAATAGTACAGGAACCTTTTTGTAAGTCAGAGAGACTTGCGTTGCTCCTATTAGAATGGTTCCATATTACAGAACGGGACACGACTTGTCAGGCGACTAAGTCGCCTGACAAGTCACCCCTGTGTGAACCGGGGCTTAGGCATCTGGATGTGGTGAAGACAACTTGCTGAAGTTCAAACCAAGCATCAGAATGAGGAAGAAAGGAGATTTAAGTAACTTTGAACGTGGCATGGTTGTTGGTGCCAGACGAGCTGGTCTGAGTATTTCAAAAACTGCTGATCTACTGGGATTTTCACACACAGCCATCTCTAAGGCTTACAGAGAACGGTCCGAAAAAGAGAAAATATCCAATGAGTGACAGTTGTGCAGAGGAAAATGCCTTGTTAGGCAGCCTGGTTCAAGATGACACAGCGGCAGAAGACCACAGCGGGTGCCACTCCTGTCAGCTAAGAACAGGAAACTGAGGCTACCATTCACAAAGGCTCACCAAAATTTTGCAATAGAAGATTGGAAAAACATTGCCTGGTCTGATGAGTCTCGATTTCAGCTGTGACATTCAGATGGTGGGGTCAGAATGTAAACAACATCAAAGCATGGATCCATCCTACCTTGTATCAATGGTTCTGGCTGGTGGTGGTGGTGTAATGGTGCGGGGGATATTTTCTTAGCACACTTTCGGCCCCTTGGTACCAATTCTGCATCGCTTAAACACCGCGGCCTACCTGAGAATTGTTGCTGACCATGCCCATCCCTTTATGACTACAGTGTACCCATCTTCTGATGTCTCCTTCCAGCAGGATAATGCACTATGTCACAAAGCTCAAATCAGCTCACCACTTGGTTTCTTGAACATGACAATGAAGTCACTGTTCTCCAATTGCCTCCACAGTCACCAGATCTCAATCCAATAGAGCACCTTTGGGATGTGGAGGAATGTGAGATTCACATCATGGATGTGCAGCCGACAAATCTGCAGCAACTAAGTGATGCTATCATGTCACTATGGACCAAAATCTCTGAGGAATGTTTCCAACACCATGTTGAATCTTTGCCACAAAAAAATTAAGACAGTTCCGAAAGCAAATGGGGATCCAACCCGGTACTAGCAAGGTGTACCTAATAAAGTGTCCAGTGAGTGTAGGACTCCTAGGATGTATGACATCTTTTTGGCCTGGGCCAAAGACCAGGATGCAGCTGAAGAAATGTAAAAAAAGGTTAAAAAATGTTTTAAACAACAAAAAATACCTTTCTATCTATTTACTAAGGCAGGCCATACATGATTAATTGTTATTTTTGCTCAACCAGCGTGTTGAACCCGCAAGTTCGTGCAATGTTCAAAATTCGGCCGGTCCCTGCTGAACCGAATGAATTTCGATCCCCTTATGGTCAGCTTAAGGCTAGCAGCATAAGGATTAAAAATAGTTAATGTTGATTGAGAGAGCTCTGACCACACAGCCACATCATTCATTCACAATTTCATGTGAATTAATAAAATACAACTACTGTCTGCCACTGAGGCAGATGGACTTGTACTTGAGCGATGACGTAGTCTGTTGACATGTCCTCCACTTTTCAAGCAGAAAGCTCATACTCGAGCACAGGCTGAAAGCCAGAGAACATTTCTGTAGGAGCCCACATGGCACCCCTGCTCCACTGTTTGTGGGTGCAATGCTCTCCGGGCTCCTGCTGGAAAACATAATAAATGCACTTTTTTTTTTTCTGCAAAAATATGTGCATTTATTATTTTTTCCTTTAAGTTCGTTGAGTTGGGTGACATCGGCAGGGTTACCCATGGCTCGAATTTTGGACAAATTACAGTAATCTCCTGAAACTTTAGCCATGAATGGTCGGTCTTACTTCTCTGAGGGTATATCTCTCCAAATATCTCCAGTACACAAACAGCAATAAAAAAGAATTTTTTTAGCAGAGTGAGGAAGAGGAAGATCTCCTACCAGGCTTTTATTGCCGTCTATAATCCCATTGGGAAAATCCTTATTTTGTGCGGTGTACTCAATCAAAAACTAAACTGTGAAGCTGGAGTTCAATTTTTTGACATAGCTTTTTATTATGTTACTTTTTAAAAAATGGTAAACATGGTTTACAATAAGTGACAGAGAGATACAGTGTTATTAAGTTCCTCAGCAGGAATGCTATGTGCTAAATAAACACTTTGCAGTCTTTCAGTGAGCAAACCTAGCTAACTGTTTCGCAAGTCCCACAGCTTATTTAGCATCAACACAGTCCTTTCAGGAATGGTGTGCTAAACAAGCTTTGGGACTTGAACAATTGTTGGCTGGATCTGGGCAATGAAAAGCTGCAGAGAATTCCCTCAGAGTAGTTAACAATGTCCTCCCCAATGCTGAATCATATTTACTGTTCTCAAAATGTAAAACAGTCAAAACTATGCCTTAAAGTGGCTCTAGCTTAAAGAAGCATAAAAAACCACCACCTGTAAAGGAAGATGGTTTATATTCACCTGTCCCATCACCTGTTCCTAATTAGGGATGAGGCCAATGTTCGAGTGTATCGTAAATTCATCTCGAACATTGTGTGTTCACCCGTTCGCCGAATACTGAACATTATGGGGCGTTCGTGGGAAATTTGAGTGCCCGCGGAATGCCCCATAATGAATGGTGAGTAGGGATGAGCTTCGAGTTCGAGTCGAACTCATGTTCGACTCAAACATTGGCTGTTCGCAAGTTCGCCGAACAGCGAACAATTTGGTGTGTTCGCGGCAAATTCGAATGCCGCGGAACACCCTTTAAAAGTCTATGGGAGAAATCAAAAGTGCTAATTTTAAAGGCTAATATGCAAGTTATTGTCATAAAAAGTGTTTGGGGACCTGGGTCCTGCCCCAGGGGACATGGATCAATGCAAAAAACAGTTTTAAAAACGGACGTTTTTTCAGGAGCAGTGATTTTAATAATGCTTAAAGTCAAACAATAAAAGTGTAATATCCCTTTAAATTTCGTACCTGGGGGGTGTCTATAGTATGCCTGTAAAGGGGCGCATGTTTCCTGTGTTTAGAATAGTCAGACAGCAAAATGACATTTTGAAGGAAAAAACTCATTTAAAACTACCAGCGGCTATTGCATTGCCGACAATACACATAGAAGTTCATTGATAAAAATGGCATGGGAATTCCCCAAAGGGGAACCCCGAACCAAAATTTAAAAAAAAAAATGACGCAGGAGTCCCCCTAAATTCCATACCAGGCCCTTCAGGTCTGATATGGATATTAAGGGGAACCCCAGCCAAAATTTTTAAAAAAATGACGTGGGGTTCCCCCTAAATTCCATACCAGACCCTTCAGGTCTGGTATGGATTTTAAGGGGAACCCTGCGCCAAAAAAAAAAAAACGGCGTGGGGTCCCCCCAAAAATCCATACCAGACCCTTATCCGAGCACGCAACCTGGCAGGCCGCAGGGAAAGAGGGGGGGACGAGAGTGCGGCCCCCCCTCCTGAACCGTACCAGGCCACATGCCCTCAACATTGGGAGGGTGCTTTGGGGTAGCCCCCCAAAACACCTTGTCCCCATGTTGATGAGGACAAGGGCCTCATCCCCACAACCCTGGCCGGTGGTTGTGGGGGTCTGCGGGCGGGGGGCTTATCGGAATCTGGAAGCCCCCTTTAACAAGGGGACCCCCAGATCCCGGCCCCCCCCTGTGTGAAAGGGTAAGGGGGTACTTACCCCTACCATTTCACTAAAAAACTGTCAAAAATGTTAAAAATGACAAGAGACAGTTTTTGACAATTCCTTTATTTAAATGCTTCTTCTTTCTTCTATCTTCCTTCATCTTCTGGTTCTTCTGGTTCTTCTGGCTCTTCTGGTTCTTCCTCCGGCGTTCTCGTCCAGCATCTCCTCCGCAGCGTCTTCTATCCTCTTCTCCTCGGGCCGCTCCGCACCCATGGCATGGGGGGGAGGCTCCCGCTCTTCTCTTCTTCTTTTCTTCTCTTCTTCTCTTCTTCTTTTCTTCTCTTCTTCTCTTCTTCATTTTCTTCTCCGGACCACTCCGCATCCATGCTGGCATGGAGGGAGGCTCCCGCTGTGTGACGGCGCTCCTCGTCTGACAGTTCTTAAATAACGGGGGGCGGGGCCACCCGGTGACCCCGCCCCCTCTGATGCACGGTGACTTGACGGGACTTCCCCGTGACGTCACGGGAAATGCCACAGGGAAGTCCCGTCATGTCCCGTGCGTCAGAGGGGGGCGGGGTCACCGGGTGGCCCCGCCCCCCGTTATTTAAGAACTGTCAGACGAGGAGCGCCGTCACACAGCGGGAGCCTCCCTCCATGCCAGCATGGATGCGGAGCGGCCCGGAGAAGAAAATGAAGAAGAGAAGAAGAGAAGAAGAGAAGAAAAGAAGAAGAGAAGAGCGGGAGCCTCCCCCCCATGCCATGGGTGCGGAGCGGCCCGAGGAGAAGAAGATAGAAGACGCCGCGGAGGAGATGCTGGACGAGAACGCCGGAGGAAGAACCAGAAGAGCCAGAAGAACCAGAAGAACCAGAAGATGAAGGAAGATAGAAGAAAGAAGAAGTATTTAAATAAAGGAATTGTCAAAAACTGTCTCTTGTCATTTTTAACATTTTTGACAGTTTTTTAGTGAAATGGTAGGGGTAAGTACCCCCTTACCATTTCACACAGGGGGGGGGCAGGATCTGGGGGTCCCCTTGTTAAAGGGGGCTTCCAGATTCCGATAAGCCCCCCGCCCGCACACCCCCACAACCACCGGCCAGGGTTGTGGGGATGAGGTCCTTGTCCTCATCAACATGGGGACAAGGTGTTTTGGGGGGCTACCCCAAAGCACCCTCCCAATGTTGAGGGCATGTGGCCTGGTACGGTTCAGGAGGGGGGGGCCGCACTCTCGTCCCCCCCTCTTTTCCTGCGGCCTGCCAGGTTGCGTGCTCAGATAAGGGTCTGGTATGGATTTTTGGGGGGACCCCCACGCCGTTTTGTTTTTTTTTTTGGCGCGGGGTTCCCCTTAAAATCCATACCAGACCTGAAGGGTCTGGTATGGAATTTAGGGGGAACCCCACGTCATTTTTTAAAAAAAATTTTGGCCGGGGTTCCCCTTAATATCCATACCAGACCTGAAGGGCCTGGTATGGAATTTAGGGGGACTCCCACGTCTTTTTTTTTTTTTTATTTTGGTTCGGGGTCCCCCTTTGGGGAATTCCCATGCCGTTTTTATCAATGAACTTCTATGTGTATTGTCGGCAATGCAATAGCCGCGGGTAGTTTTAAATGAGTTTTTTCCTTCAAAATGTCTTTTTGCTGTCAGACTGTTCTAAACACAGGAAACATGCGCCCCTTTACAGGCATACTATAGACACCCCCCAGGTACAAAATTTAAAGGGATATTACACTTTTATTGTTTGACTTTAAGCATTATTAAAATCACTGCTCCTGAAAAAACGTCCGTTTTTAAAACTTTTTTTTGCATTGATCCATGTCCCCTGGGGCAGGACCCAGGTCCCCAAACACTTTTTATGACAATAACTTGCATATTAGCCTTTAAAATTAGCACTTTTGATTATTCATGTTCGTGTCCCATAGACTTTAACGGTGTTCGCGTGTTCGAACAAACTTTTTTCCTGTTCGCATGTTCTGGTGCGAACTGAACAGGGGGGTGTTCGGCTCATCCCTAATGGTGAGACCGTCAATGCACCCTCGCAGTGCACTGACAGCTGCTGATTGGCCAAAGCTTGCACCTGACCTGCATGCTTTGGCCAATCACAGCGTGCTCTGCTGAGAGAGCCATGATTGGCCAAAGGTAGGGTGCCTTTGGCCAATCATGGCTCATGGGGCTGAGTCCACGCCCCACACTATGTAAGGCTGCTTACACGGCAGCCGTACGTAGTTTTAAGAAAGAGAGCAGAAAAATGACATTTGTAAAGGAAAAAATGTCATTTAAAACTGCTTGCTGCAGTAATGTATTGCCGGATCCTGGCAATATACATAAAAATCTTTGAAAAAAAACAGCATGGGTACCCCCCCAGTCCATTACCAGGCCCTTTGGGTCTGGTATGGATATTAAGGGGAACCCCACGCCAAAACACCCTCCCCATGTTGAGGGCATGTGTCCTGGTATGGTTCTGGAAGGGGGGCACTCTCTCGTCTCCCCCTCTCTTGTCCCTCCCTTTTCCTTCGTCCTGCCAGGTTGCATGCTCAGATAAGGGTCTGGTATGGATTTTGGGGGAACCCCACTCCAAAAAAACCTATGTGTAGCAGCCTCCCCAGCACCCCTTAATTACTTAGAGCCCTTGCACACTGGGGCGGTTTTCAGGCGGTATTGCGCTAAAAATACCGCCTGAAAACCGCCCCTAAACAGCTGCCGCTGTTTGTTCAGTGTGAAAGCCCGAGGGCTTTCACACTGAAGCGCTGCGGTGACAGGACGGTGAAAAAAGTCCTGCAAACCGCTTCTTTGGAGCGGGGAAGGAGCGGTGTATTCACCGCTCCTTCCCCGCTCCTGCCCATTGAAATCAATGGGACAGCGCGGCTATACCGCTGTAATACCGCGGCTATAGCCGCGCTGTACGAGGGATTTAACCCTTTTTCGGCCGCAAGCGGGGGGTTAAAACCGCACCGCTAGCGGCCGAATACCGCTGCTAGAACGACGGTACAGCAGCGCTAAAAATAGCGCTGTTGTACCGCCGACGCCCCCACCGCCCCAGTGTGCAAGGGCTCGAGCCCCATCTCTCTCCAGCGATGTCCACGAGTGTCTTAGCCATCCGGGACTCTCCTCCTCATTGGCTGAGACACAGCAGCGGCTCCATTGGCTTCTGTGGCTGTCAATCAAAGTCAGCTAGCCAATCAGAATAGAGAGGGGCGGGGCTGGGGCGGGCCCCGTGTCTGAATGGACACACGGAGCTGTGACTCGGCTCGGGTGCCCCCATAGCAAGCTGCTTGCTGTAGGGGCACTCAACAGGAGGGAGGGGCCAGGAGCAGCGAAGAGGGACCTGAGAAGAGGAGGATCCAGGTTGCTCTGTGCAAAACCAACTGCACAGAGGAGGTAAGTATGACATGTTTATTATTTTTTCTAAAAAAAAAAATAGACTTTACAATCACTTTACTGTACTTTGGCATAGTTCCTGTGTTCAGGAAATCAAGCTTTATTAGTGCTCATTGCAGCACTCTAGATGACCTTGCTACTGTTAATGCACTTTTATAGGCAGCGGTGCCCCCCTCTTACCGTTTCCCGGTCAATTCTGAAACGGTCGGTAAGCTCGGAACCGATCCAATGTAGCCTATGGCTAGGCAGGAAGCAGAAGGAGGGCAAGATAGCCTCCACTGAGCTCTATGCCCTTGGAGGACCGACGCGACCTCCATGGTCAATTCCGGTCCTCGGGCAGATCAACGGGATTTTTTTTTTCTTAACCTCCCTGGCGGTATGATTATTTCAGATTTTAGGTGCTGAAAGCGGTACCATTATTTTTGCATGGAAATGTGGCGTTTTATATTGTAGGCCTGTAATTCTTAGGAATAACTCACTGAAATCTGTCCAAACAAGAGTCTAGTAGACATCCTGGGTATGATAAAGTTTGAAACACAAAATCATAAATTATAATATAATAAATAACTATAAATATTAACAAATAATAATATAATAGTAATAATACTTTTTATTCAATAAATTTTAGTAAATAATATAAATCAAAAACACTGACATTTTTTTTGGCCAAACAAGAGTGCAATATTAGTAGTCATATTGCTTTAGTAAACGTCTCGGGTATGGTAAATTTTAAAACAGGGTACAGCGCAAAGTCCGACGTCACAGTCAGGACAGTAGAACCTGGTTTCTTTTCTGACTTTCTTTCCTGTGTCGTCACGCTTAGAGCAGCAAACCACACACATCCTTGTGGGTGCTGCCTTCTTTTCCGTTGGTGGAATGTGGTCCATAAAGTGTCGACCTGTCAGACGTTCCGGGTTCACAACGCCAGCAGCACGACGTCCAGATCGATTTACAGTGGTTGGTGTTTGGTGCTTCAGAAATATGAGTTCTGCAACTTTCCAAACGAAGTCTGCATGAATCACAGGCCTGTCACTCTTTTTTTTTAGAAGAATGAAAGCGTTCCACAGGCACTGTTCAAGAAGATGCCTGAAGATTTTTTTGTAATATTTTTTTTGTTGCTTTCTCATAGCAGGGTAAAAAGTCATGGCCTGGTCAGCTCTGTCAACACCTCCCATTGTGTTGTTGTAGTCCATTACGAGTTGAGGTTTCATAACATCTTTTCCACCTTTTGTATGTACCATGAGAGTAGAGGTGTTATGAATGGTACTCATTAGGCACACATCTTTTTTAACTTGCCATCTTAGTGCCATCATTTTGCCTTTTTGCCAGGCAACTATTTCTCCTGCAGTGAGCTTTTTTTTGGCAAAGGTTGGCGGCATGTCACGCCGGTTAGCTCTAACAGTCCCATATGCATCCGTCTTGTGTTGTAGAAGGAACTTATAGAGTTCTGGAGAAGTATAAAAATTATCTGTGGTTACACAGTACCCCTGATTCAACAATGGCTCAATCAAAGTGAGAAAAGAAGCGGTTGCCATTCCATATTGACTGAATCTGTCGTTGAATTTGGTCCCTTTCCCGGTGTAAAGGACCGAATTCCATATATAACCAGTGCTGGCTTCACAGAGCATGAATGATTTTATGCCAAATCGTGCTCTCTTAGACGCGATGTACTGTATCCAGCTAAGTCTTCCTTTGTAGGCCATAAGACTTTCGTCGATACTGACGTCTCTGTCTGGTACATAGGTCTGCTGGAAATTTTTCAGAATAATTTGATATAAGTCCCAAATTTTTTTCAGTTTTGGTGCTGGTTGAGAAGTCTCATCAAATTCGTCATTATTTTGAAAATACAGATATTTCATTATGAGAGAAAATTTGTATTCCGACATTATGGTGCCAAAAAAAGGAGTGGCTAATATTTTGTTGGTTGTCCAGTACCATTTCTGCAGGGGTTTCCCCACCACTACCTGGAGAATAATTAGGCCCAGAAACTTCCAGATGTCCTCCTTGGTCACTGGTTCCCATTTTCTGCTCCTTGAAAACCTCTGAGGTATAGCAGCTTGTTGTTCCTGGTACCGATTGGTCTCTGTAACAATTCTTTCTATGACTTCATCAGTCAAAAAGAGTTGGAGGTATCCCAAGGGGCTGTCATCTTCAACCTCCACTTTGATACCAGGCGCTCCGGTAAAGGGGAATCTTGGGGGTGCTGTGTGCTCCGTACCGCAATCAATCGAGCACCAAGTCCGCACATCGCTGGGCAAAGTCGCAGGATCATCGCTGAAAACGCTTTCCGTGCATGATGACGAACTTCCCCATGATTCGCTATCACTCACTTCTGCAAGCGATTCTGTCTCGCTGTCGCTGTTTTCCAGCAGGTCATATGTCGCTTTTGAGGTTGAAGCGCGCTTTTTGGATGCCATGGTCGCTCTGCAGTTTCCAGACACAAAGTACAGTAAAACTGCAGGCAGGGGCACTGGACAAAGCACTGGGGGGCAATATGAGGTCAATTTTATTATATTTATTATATTTAGTAATGTAATCCAATAGGATTACAATGTATCAGTGTGTTTATGTTATATACTATTTGAATTTGCCGCCGGTTCCACCCCATGCATCGCTACGCTCGCAGGGAACGGAAGCCAGGACACACAGTGGATCGGGCGGAAGATCCGGCCGCCGAACACAGCGGGAGACCATCGCAGGATCCCGGAGACAAGGTGAGTCGCATCTTCCAGGATCCAGCGATGCAATCCCGAGTCTGGCTCGGGGTTACCGCTTTTGGTACTAAAATCTCACCCCGAGCCAGACTCGGGAATACCGCCAGGGGGGTTAGAGTCAAAATTATTATTTTTTTTTTTTTTTACTTTTAAAAGTAAATGAGAGATCTGGGGTCTTTTTGACCCCAGGTCTCTAAATAAAGAGGACCTGCCTTATTTATATTACAAGGGATGTTTACATTAAAAATAAAAAAAAGATAAAAAATACATAACTAAATGTACAGTGTAAAAATAAAAAGTAAAATAAATAAGAAAAAACTTAGGCCCCTTTCACACTGGGGCGGTTTGCAGGCGTTATTGCGCTAAAAATACCGCCTGCAAACCGCCCCTAAACAGCCTCCGCTGTTTGTTCAGTGTGAAAGCCCGAGGGCTTTCACACTGAAGCGGTGCGCTGGCAGGACGGTAAAAAAAGTCCTGCGAGCCGCATCTTTGGAGCGGTGAAGGAGCGGTGTGTTCACTGCTCCTAAACCGCTCCTGCCCATTGAAATCAATGGGACAGCGCGGCTATACCGCGGTAATACCGCGGCTATAGCCGCGCTGTACGAGCGGGTTTAACCCTTTTTCGTCCGCCCGCGGGGGTTAAAACCGCACCGCTAGCCGCCGAATACAGCCGCAAAAACAACGGTAAAACAGCGCTAAAAAAAGCGCTGTTTTACCGCCGACGCCCCCACCACCCCAGTGTGAAAGGGGCCTAAATTAAATCACCCTATCCCTCCGAGCTGGGGCGCAGAAGCGAACGCATACGTAAGTCGCACCCGTTCAAGCCACACATGAGGTATCATCATGACCAATAGAGTGAGAGCAATAATTCTAGTGCAAGATCCCCTCTGCAGCTCTAAACAGGTAACCTTTAAAAAAAATGTAAATTGGCGCCTATGGAGACTTTTAAGTACCGTAGTTTGTCGCCATTCCACGAGCGTGTGCAATTTTAAAGAAACACATGTTAGGTATCTATTTACTCAATGTAACATCATCTTTCACATTTTACAAAAAAATTGGGCTAACTTTACTGTTTTTTTTTTTAATTCATCATAGTGTATTTAATAAAAAAATGTGTTTGAAACACCTCTGTGCAAATACAGTGTGACATAAAATATTGCAACGACAGCCATTTTATTCTCTAGGGTCTCTGCTTAAAATTAAAAAAAATATATGTATAATAGTAATTTTCTAGCAAAAAATACAGATTTTTACTTGTAAACAATTGTCAGGAAAAGGCATGGTCTTAAAATGGTTAATAAAATAAGATTGAACTGACTAATACTTGACAATTCGCATGTTTTTAAATGGACCCTTATGATTTCTTTTTTCTTTTTCTTTACTCTACATTCTCTTTGGAACTTTTGGAACTTTGAAGAATATTTGTACCGTGCTCCTTAAATAAAAGAGAAAGACGCGAATCCATTAATATAAGTGGCATTTCAAATGCATTCTAAGAAATCTGAAAAATGAATTCTAATGCTTCATGCATAGTATTTTTACTCATTATTTATTTGTCAGAAGAAAAACATCTTCACAAAAAGGGAAACATAAAAATAAGAAAAAAAACTTGAGGCTTTAAAAAAAAAGAAAAAAAAAAATTCTTCCTGAAAAGCTCCCGGGCTTTGCTTGTTTGATCTCCCACTTGTTTGGCAACTCATGTCTAAAACAAGAGAATGTCCTATCCCTTTTTACCTCTGTCATCTGGCTTGTCAGCTCCTCAAAAAGTCAAGAAACAGAAAAAAACAAAAGATGATTTTTAAGACAATTCAGATGGTCCGTTGAATGACGCGGCGTATCTGCTCATTGCTTCAAACTATTTCCCCACGCCTTGTTGTCAAGCGTAGTCAGTTAATGGTGGGAAATTGGAAAATGACCCCTTCGTAATGATGGGATTTACATAAATAACTGCTGATAGTACAAAACATGCAGAATAATGTTTCCGGCCGTATCATCGAGACTGGTTGTCTCCCACTGACAAAGAGGACAACTTTTTAAAAATCGCAATTATGCAAATGACGCTAATACCAGCTTCTCATTACTGTCATGGTGGAAGAAGCAGCTACGATTTCTTCATAGACAGCGGGAGCCTGGGCCTGAAGCCAAAATGTTTGGTTTTGCTGACATAGAGTCTGAGTCAACAAAAAGGAAAAAAAAAAAAAAAATTGGAATATAACGGTAATGCTTTCGTCAAATCCATAATAGTTTAGGCCTGAAACTTAATGGATTGTAAAACCTCTGTCTAAATTGAGGGCTACCATTTAGTATTGACCCATGGTAAATACATATATGCTTCTTTTGATGTCACAGCAATAATAGATGGACATGGCTATAAAAAATAAAATAAATAAATAAAAAAGTCAAATTGTAAAATTAAATAAGCACATGATGTATCAAAATTTAACACAAACTATGAAAAGGGACCTCAACGTAGATTTAAACCAATTGCTAAAATCTCATATAAATTTTATCATGTTAACCCCTTCACACCCAACAAATCTAAATGCTTAAAGCGGGAGTCCGGCAACCAATCTTTTTTTTTTTTTTAAGGTCATTGAGACACTTTGCTAATCCCAAAATAATACTCACAGTTTGGGTGTAATATTTCCGCCTCTGTCTGTTTTCATACTGAAGAATAACTTAAAAAATGTGATGCTGGCTGTTTCCATCTTGCTTGTGGGCATGTGAAGCCCACAAGCATTGATTTCCTGGATGCGGTGAATGCTGTTCATTCACAGCTTGTTCACAAGCATGATCATTGTTTCCGCACTGAATCTTGGGAAGCCTGACACTAAGCTCCCAGGAGACAGTGCGGCGCCGGGGAAAGGCAATAAACACGCCTACTCCCATGGGAGGAGAGACAGGAAGTGCCACAATAAAGTACAATATAAAGGTAATTACAGCGATAAAAAAAAAATTTCATGCAGCATTTGAACATCTATGCAATTAACTGAAGGGGATAAGATTAAGTTAAAAATTTGAGTGGAACCCCGCTTTAAGCACAATTTAGCCATTTCGACACGTGTTAGTAAAACCGTACATATCATCACATATCAACTACTTTGTGCATCCAGGTGGATCATACCACATTTTTTTCAGGACAAATTGGGCTTTCATTTGATAGTAAATAGTTGTCGATATCTCCTGATTTTTTTTTTAAAGGAAAACTGGCCCAAAATAGTAAAATAAATATATATATTTTTTAAATTTAGCTGTATATTTCTTGTTACTACCATAACCCACCACCAAAGAACAACCCAAAAAAAATTCTACTGCTCCTGATAATCTCAATGATACCACATACTGCATGTGTATGTTATTTGTTGTTAGTACCCAAAGTACAGCCCAGAAGCAATAGTGTGCATTTTGTGTTTTTTTTTTTTGTCCTACCTAAAACATGGTGACACTCGGTTCACACTAGGGGCGGCACGACTTGCAGGACGCCTCACCGAGGCGACCTGCACACGACATCCACGGCGACTTGCAAAACGACTTCTGTATAGAAGTCTATGCAAGTTGCCTCAAGTCGCCCCAAAAGAAGTACAGGAACCTTTTTCTAAGTCGGAGAGACTTGCGTCGCTCCTATTAGAACGGTTTCATTGTACAGAACGGGAGGCGACTGACAAGTCGCCCCTGTGTGAACCGGCACTAACTAACACTGATGCTAAATAAAAAATAAAATGTTGTCCTAAATATTCTGACCCTGACCTTTGACCCTTACTTGACCCAAACACTAACCCTGGCACTGACCTAGATCAAACCTTGATCTAGGTATTTTTCTTTATTTTATTTTTTATTATTTATTTATATTAAAAAAATGTACTGTACAAACACTTTTTTCTTTCTGCAAGGAACAAGAAAGACACATTGTATCCTTCTTCATTTACAGAAAGGAAAAAACACAGGGGCAGGCTTCACGGTGACTGATCACTGTGGTAGCCAATGAGAGGCTACCACAGCGATCAGGTGACCCAGAATCAGGAAATCCGGGTCCCGATCGTTAGTACGGGGCCCGGGGCTCTCGGTGAGACCCCGGTCTCTGTGCTGGGAGCGTGCCGTGCAGAGCGACGAGAGCGCTCCCAGCACAAAGGAATAAAAACATATATGCAGCCCCACGTAAAAAAAGCCCAGTGCAGTGAGACCGCATATATGTGTGTTACTTCAGGGTTAATGTGATTTTTAAAGTAATTTTTAAGGCTAAAGTTTAGCCAAAAAGCTAAAAAGCATTTCCCCTCTACATCAGCCCTTCTCAGCCCCCTCCAGAGGTTGCTAGGGGTTCTTTAAAGCGTTTGTTACCCCAACACCTTATATTCCTGCTGTACCATGTACTTGTATGAGAAAGTATCCTGTTCTCTTTGTATTGCTTCCTTTGTGTGAAATCTCTGGTGTTCCTGCCAGTCCCTCTTCTTTCCTATTAAAAACTGACCACACTAAGGTGCCTGGGGCCAACACCACTTAAAGCGGCTGTATTGTCCGCTTGGTCATTTTTAACCTACAGGTAAGCCTATAATAAGGCCTACCTGTAGGTAAAAAGAATATCCCCTAAACGTGCACAGTTTAGGAGATACTCACCCTGCATGCAGATACTGATGCCAACGCCGCATGCTCTCTGAAGGTCCAGCATACCTTGCTGGAACTTCAGAGCTTCATGCCAGAACTGAGAGCCCCTGCACGCATTCGTGGGAGTGAAGTCACAGCGCCTGAGCAAGCAAACATGGGGAACATGTCAGCCCTCTCTTCAGTGACTTTACAGCACTGGAGGGCTTCATTCCAAGGTGAGTATTTTATAATGTGCTAGTATGCAATGTATACTAGCACATTATGCCATTGCCTTCCAGGTATTTTGGTTTTTTACATCCGTGGTTTACTCTCGCTTTAACAGAGCCAGATACATGACACTAATTGTATTTTTAGCTGTCTGTAAGGGAGGCATTCTGACCACCATGGTAAAATGGGAATTTTTTCCACTGACCCTGAAGAGGTTGCCCAAAAGCTGAAACATTTTTAAGGGTTCTTCTTGAGCAAAAAACTTGAGAAATGTTGCTCTTCGGCTTTAGTTACATTATCTGCAGCGAAGGATGTCCCATTATGTGGATTCTTTGAAAATCTTCACTGCAAGGTTGCCCTGTCCTCTTCCTGCTATGGCATTTTCGGTGCTGTGGGGGTTAACCGCCTCAGGTCTCTGGGTTCAGCAGCACTCAAGATGAGGCCACGCCCCCTCCTACCCTCTCCACCACTGGGGAAAGTTCTTTCACCGATGACAGTATACTGTCTGTAACATGATCTGTAAATGGGAGGAGTCTGATCAGTTCCCTCATTCACAGATCATGTTACAGGCAGTATAATCAGTGAAAGAACTTTTCTCACTGGAGGAGAAGGCAGGAGGGGCGTGTCCTCTTCGGATCATCTTTAGTACAGCTGAGCCCGGAGACCTGAAGCTGTTAACCCCCACAGCGCCGAAAATTCCATAGCAGGAAGAGGACAGGGCAATCCTGCAGTGAAGATTTCTACAGAATCCAGCAGCCTGCATATTGTGGGACTTACATCATTACAGGTAAGTAATGTAACTGAAGTGGTAGAGAAAAAATATTTTTTACCTTTACTTCAGCTTTAAATCTGCAGCTTTCATTAAAATATTGCCTGATGATACGATTGTGAAGGCACTTCCTGTTATAGGGTGACAACACTCTATCCCTACTTCCCAATTGTGTTTTCTCTTTATTACACAGACTTCTGAGATTACAAGTAGAGATGAGCTTGTCATTGTTCCAAATATTAAGCACTTCACCTCTGAAAGGTTTACCCCCCCCCCGTTCCTGACCAGGCCTTTTCTTGTGATACGGCACTGTGTTACTTTAACTGCCAATTGCGCGACTGTGCGACACTGTACCTGAAATTGTGTAAGTTCCCTATATAATTGTATTCTATTATGTATGTATTGCACACTGCCCTCACTGTGTACACGGCACTAATAATGTTTTCATGACATGTTTGCATTCTTCTGAGTCCTGATTAGAATTAGCCTGCCTATGTTACGCCCCTTGTTACCATAAACGTACGATTGTAATATTAATGTGATACCTACGTAATCATGTGTATTAAAACCTTCAATTGCTACATAATAAGGCAGAACAGTTATTTGAAAAGATGCTGAGCGTATCTTTTGTGTCTGTTCCCTACTGCAGTAGTTATTATTAATTTGGAACCACTAATCAATATGAGGATAGGAGTTGCCTATCTATAAATTTCCAGGTCAGTATCCAAATAATTTTTTTTGTGATTTTTTTTCCCCACAAATAGAGCTTTCTTTTGGTGGTATTTGATCACCTCTGCAGTTTTTATTTTTTGTGACCGACAATTTAAAAAAAACAAAAAAAATGTATATATTTTTTACTTTCTGCTATAAAACATATCCAATACAAAAATGTAAAAAAATCAAATTTTTTTAATCAATTTAGGCCAATATGAATTCTGCTACATGTTTTTGGTAAAAAAAAAGTAGTAATGGCGGCGATCAGCGAATTATAGTGAGACTGCGACATTGCGGCAGACAAATCGGACACTAATGCCGCGTACACACGAGCGGACTTTACGGCGGACTTTGCCCGGCGGACTGGATTTCGTCGGACAATTCGATGTGTGTGGGCTCCAGCGGACTTTGTTTTCTCAAAAGTTGGACGGAATTAGATTTGAAACTTGTTTAAAATTTATCCGTTGAAATCGAGTCCGGTCGAAAAGTCCGCCGTCTGTATGCTAGTTCGACGGACTAAAAAGCCACGCTAGGGCAGCTATTGGCTACTGGCTATGAACTTCCTTGTTTTAGTCCGGTCGTACGTCATCACGTATGAATTCGACGGACTTTGGTGGATTGTGTGTAGGCAAGTCCGTTCATTCAGAAAGTCCGTCGGAAAGTACGTCGAAAAATCCGCCGGGCAAAGTCCGCCGTAAAGTCCGCTCGTGTGTACGCGGCATTAGTGACACTTTTTGGGGACCAGTGAAACTAATATAGTGATCAGTGCTAAAAATATGCACTGTACTAATGACACTGGCTAGGAAGGGGTTAAGAATCCAGGGCGATCAAAGGGTTAAATGTGTGCCTAACTTGTGCTTGTGTAGACTGTGTGTGAGATGCTTGTACTATGGAAAGGCAGTTCCTGCTTTGCAGGAGTACCCGATCACAACCGCCCCTTCTCACAGAACAGCGATCTGCCTTGTTTACATAGGCCTGTGTCGGCCTGTGTCCCGAACGATCAGCGGGTCCCGGTGGACATCGCGTCCACCGGACACGCTGATTGGCTCTCATTGTTTCCAATCACAGCAGGAGCGGGTCACCCGCAGCATGCCCCAGATCCGGAAGTGCAGGATCACGTGCAGGATCACGTACAGGTACGTGATACTGCCCAGGAGAGCCTTGCTGCTGTATATATACAGTATACAGTCGGCAAGCGATAACCTAACATGGCCTTGTGTTCATATTATGTCGATGATGTTACGATATCCCCGACCCCTCTTGTGCGTCAGTTGCGGGGCAGGGAAATCCACACCTCCAGCTCATTGACCCAGGAATAACAGCTGACTTCTGGGTTTGGACCCCAAACAAGCTCATCCCTAATTACAAGTAGTTATTTCAACACACAAAACAAGGGCACGATCCACCACTATCAACATCAGGAAACCTGCACTGAAAAATACCATGCAGCCATCACTGGAGTGCATGTAGATAGGAAGTGGCTGCAAAGCGATTGCAGAAAATCAGCAGTACTGAGATGCAATAGAGGATAAAAAAGGTTGAATCACGTGTTTATACTGCGGCAGGTTGGCTCTATTACGTGAATCGCCATAGCTGTACGTTGGTTTGTGTAATAGATACAGTGGGCACACGCACAGCGTCGATGCGCGTGACCGGCGGGAGCAATGTCCGCCAGACACCTGCGATCGCTCCACAGAGAGCCAGAAAGGGAATATGTCAATGTAAACAAACAGATCCCCGTTCTGTCAGGGAAGTAGAGAGAGATCTCAGTTCCTATTGATCAGGAACAGCGATCTCTCTCCTTCTCCAGTCAGTACACTGCTCCCACAGTTAGAAACACCTCCCTAGGGAACACTTAACCCCTTGATCACCACTAGTGTTAACCCTATCTCTGCCAGTGTCATTTATACAGTAATCGGTGCAATTTTTTTTTTTAACTGAAGCTTTATTCACATTTTATCACATAATACAGCCACAAATCACTTATTGTTCATAGGTAAAACAAAGTGTATAAATGTCACTGGTCCCAAAAAAGTGTCAAAAGAGTCCAATCTGTCCGCCGCAATGTTGCAGCCCCGCTAAAAATTGCTGATCACCGCCATTGCTAGTAAAAAAAAAATAATAATAAAAATGCCATAAATCTATCCCCTATTTTGTAGCTGCTATAACTTTTGTGCAAACCAATCAACATACACTTATTGCGAATTTTTTTTTTACCAAAAATATTTAGAAGAATACATATTGGCCTAAACTGAGGAAGAAATTAGTTTTTTTTAGATTTTTTTTGGTGAGGGGGGGGATATTTATTATAGCAAAAAGTAAAAAATAAAATTGTCGCTCTTTTTGTTTATAGCGCAAAAAATAAAAACCGCAGAGGTGATCAAATACCACCAAAAGAAAGCTCTATTTGTGGGAAAAAAAGGACATACATTTTGTTTGACTACAGCGTCCCATGACTGCAGAATTGTCAGTTAAATCGACGCAGTGCTGTATCCCAAAAAAATGGCCTGGTCATTAAGGGGTAAATCCTTATGATCCTTCAGTGGTTAATAATATCCAATGCAATTCAGTTAGGATTTACATCTATGCTAAGTTAAAACTGCCACACACCTGAGCAATTCATACTGGAAGCCTAACTCCAGGCACAGCAATTTTTATGTTTTTTTTTTTTTTTAATCTTTAAGCAACACATAAATAATATCTTTATTTTACTACTTCAAAAGCTCTCTAAGCCCCAATGAAAGCTTTTAATACGTATTGTTATGACGCTGTAGCTGTGCTTTTTTAATCGCACAGCGGGGTAAGTGGGAGAGGGGGCGGAGGCACAACACCCTAACTGTCAATCATAGACCCTGCTCCAATGCAGCGGGAGCCGGAAGTGGGCTGTACATCTCGGCAGCGTTTAGCAGAGGTAAAGGAGTAAAAGAAAGACATTGTTTATTTGCTGATTAAAGATGAAAAAAAAATAAAAATTGCTGTTTGTAGTCATCCTTGAACATATGATAAAAAATTACTAAACTGAGGTTATCTTTGAAGCAACAGGTCAAAATGATCAGCAGATGCAGAGATATAAGCCGGTGGACTGCCGGGGGGGGGGGGGGGGAGACTCAGCCTCCCAGTTTTACCACCCCTGGATGCCCATCTGAAAGGGCCATTACATGATCCAAAAAAGTAGAGTTTGCCTTTAAAGCTGAACTAAAGAGAAAAGGTAAAACATTGCAAGCAGGCAGGTTATTTGTTGCAACAAAAAAAAACATACCTGCCTGTTTGCAGCCTTCTTTCGATTGCACATTGAGCTGTGCATGCGTACATTCTTCGCCTCGCGCTTCAGCAAGAGATTTTTTTTTTTTAAAAAACCTTAGCTCCAAACTATAATTTTTTTAAAACTCTCATGTGATGCAGTCACAAAGATCTCAGTATCCTTCCTCTGTGGGTGGTTGGGATCCAGCAATGTACTGTATTTATCAGCGTTTAACACACACTTTTTTCCCCTTAAAATCTGGGGAAAATCATGGGTGCGCATTATACACCAATCCCTGCTGTCTCTGAGGGCAGAGGAGCGAACGCCGCTGATTTACACAGAGCGGCGATCTCCTGTGTACCCGTCGCTCCGTCGCGCACAGCCACACCTCCTGGCCCCGCATTGGGCCACTGTTCTGTCTATCATATGAGCAGGGCCGGGAAGCGTGGCTGTGAGTGACGAAGAGCCAGGTACACAGGAGATTGCGGCTCTGTGTAATTCAGCGGCGCTCGCTCCTCCTCTTCCCTCGGAGACAGCAGGGATAATCCAACACTGGCAAGGCTGCAATGATGGGAAAGGTGAGGCTGCAGATGAGCACTGAACAGGCTGCATTGTTGGTCAATTTATAGGCTGCAGATGGGCACTGAACATGCCGCATTGTTGGCAATTTATAGGCTGCAGATGGGCACTGAACAGGCTGCATTGTTGGTCAATTTATAGGCTGCAGATGGGCACTGAACAGGCTGCAATGTTGGGCAATTTATAGGCTGCAGATGGGCACTGAACAGGCTGCATTGTTGGGCAATTTATAGGCTGCAGATGGGCACTGAACAGGTTGCATTGTTGGGCAATTTATAGGCTGCAGATGGGCACTGAACAGGTTGCATCGTTGGTCAATTTATAGGCTGCAGATGGGCACTGAACAGGCTGCATTGTTGGCAATTTATAGGTTGCAGATGGGCACTGAACAGGTTGCATTGTTGGGCAATTTATAGGCTGCAGATGGGCACTGAACAGGTTGCATCGTTGGTCAATTTATAGGCTGCAGATGGGCACTGAACAGGCTGCATTGTTGGCAATTTATAGGCTGCAGATGGGCACTGAACAGGCTGCATTGTTGGCAATTTATAGGTTGCAGATGGGCACTGAACAGGCTGCATTGTCTGGCAATTTATAGGCTGCAGATGGGCACTGAACAGGCTGCATTGTTGGGCAATTTAATGACTGCAGATGGGCACTGAGCAGGGTGCATTGATGGGCAATTTAGAGGCTGCAGATGGGCCCTGAGCAGGGTGCATTGATGAGCTGTGACCCTAATTTTGCTTGAAAGTTCTTTATTTAAAATGTAAGGGTTTTTTTTGCTTAAACTTCCCTCCTAAAATTGGGGTGCGTGTTATACGCCTGTGCGTGTTATATGCCGATAAATACGGTACAGACTGTACACTAGTTCCAAACCCAACAGACGTCATCGCTCAACAGGATAATGAAGTAGGCATCTGAGGGCTGCCAACAGATGTTATTCAGCAGTGCTGGCTGCTCGTTGTCGGCCCTATACAGGAAATACTGGCCGGTACAGGAGGGGACAGAGGGCAGAATCCAGAATGGAGCAAAGACAGGCAGCAGTCTTGAGAGTAGTTGATATCCAAGCAGAGGTTGACAGAGGTGGCAAGCATGAGGGTAGTTGATATTCAAGCAGAGGTTGATGCTGGCAGCAGGCATGAAAGCAGTTGATTTTCAAGCAGAGGTTGAGGGAGGCGACAGTCATGAGAGTCGTTGATATCCAAGTAGAGGTTGAGGCAGATGGCAGGCATGAGAGCAGTTGGTATCCAAGCAGAGGTTAAGGCAGGCAGCAGGCAGCAGGCAGCAGGCATGAGAGTGGTTGGTTTCCAGACAAAGCTCAAGGCTTGCATCAGTAAACAGAATAGTAAGTCAATATTCAAGCAGAGATCAAGGCAGATGGCAGACAAGTTAGTAGTAGGTACGACCAGAGTCACCAACAGGGATAAGAGACCCGAGCAGAGTCAGGCAATCTAGGTCACAACTGGCAAAGCATGAACAACAGTAATCTCTATCATAGGGTAGCTGAAAAAGAAAGCACAGCTTTAATCACCATTAGTGATAGGCGAGCGGTTTAGCCCGAGCATGAGTTCGGGCAGAACATTTGCCTGTTCTACCGTTCGCCGAACACCCAAATTTGCAGGGTGTTTGCCGGGTGTTCGCTCCCACAAACACCCTGCAATACACTGAGTGCTGCACAGTGCAAGCTGTGCTCAATCAGGGTGCAGTATAAGCTGGTTGTTAAGGAGCAGGGCTAGGAAGCCTGCATACTTAAAGAGGAAGTAAACCCTGGTGGGTTTTACTTCCTCTTTATTTCCCCGCAAAGGTAATGCATAATGGGCTACTGTGCATCGCATAGTAGCCCATTATGTGTCACTCACCTGAAACCAAATATAGTATATATTAAAGCAAAGTGGGACTTTAATTGAAGCATAACTGCAAAATAAATATGCAAGGATATGTCTGATAGTTCTTTTTCTACATACAAGATTGGGGGTAAAAAATTTAGCAATTGTAAAAAATGATAACCATAGTAGTTAAATAACTTATATTTCATATATATACACACATATATTACAACATGGTCCATGGGTAATGGATATATTGACATGAGGTACACAGTAACAATAGTGGTTAGATAACTTGTATTTCATATATGTACACGCATTCATTACAACATAGTCTATGGGTAATAGGCATATTGACATGAGGTACAGTGGCTTGCGAAAGTATTCGGCCCCCTTGAACTTTTCAACCTTTTGCCACATTTCAGGCTTCAAACATAAAGATATAACATTTTAAATTTTTGTGAAGAATCACCAACAAGTGGGACACAATTGTGAAGTGGAACGAAATCTATTGGATATTTTAAACTTTTTTAGCAATTAAAAAACTGAAAAGTGGTGCGTGCAAAATTATTCGGCCCCTTTACTTTCAGTGCAGGAAAACTCACTCCAGAAGTTCAGCGAGGATCTCTGAATGATCCAATGTTGTCCTAAATGACTGATGGTGATAAATAGAATCCACCTGTGTGTAATCAAGTCTCTGTATAAATGCACCTGCTCTGTGATAGTCTCAGGGTTCTGTTGAAAGCGCAGAGAGCATCATGAAGACCAAGGAACACACCAGGCAGGTCCGTAATACTGTTGTGGAGAAGTTTAAAGCCGGATTTGGATACAAAAAGATTTCCCAAGCTTTAAACATCCCAAGGAGCACTGTGCAAGCGATCATTTTGAAATGGAAGGAGTATCAGACCACTGCAAATCTACCAAGACCTGGCTGTCCCTCTAAACTTTCAGCTCAGACAAGGAGAAGACTGATCAGAGATGCAGCCAAGAGGCCCATGATCACTCTGGATGAACTGCAGAGAACTACAGCTGAGGTGGGAGAGTCTGTCCATAGGACAACAATCAGTCGTACACTGCACAAATCTGGCCTTTATGGAAGAGTGGCAAGAAGAAAGCCATTTCTCAACGATATCCATAAAAAGTCTCGTCTAAAGTTTTCCACAAGCCACCTGGGAGACACACCAAACATGTGGAAGAAGGTGCTCTGGTCCGATGAAACCAAAATCGAACTTTTTGGCCACAATGCAAAACGATATGTTTGGCGTAAAAGCAACACAGCTCATCACACTCAACACACCATCCCCACCGTGAAACATGGTGGTGGCAGCATCATGGTTTGGGCCTGCTTTTCTTCAACAGGGACAGGGAAGATGGTTAAAATTGAGGGGAAGATGGATGCAGCCAAATACAGGACCATTCTGGATGAAAACCTGTTGGAGTCTGCAAAAGACCTGAAACTGGGACGGAGATTTATCTTCCAACAAGACAATGATCCCAAACATACAGCAAAATCTACAAAGGAATGGTTCACAAATAAACGTATCCAGGTGTTAGAATGGCCAAGTCAAAGTCCAGACCTGAATCCAATCGAGAATCTGTGGAAAGAGCTGAAAACTGCTGTTCACAACCTCACTGAGCTCGAGCTGTTTTGCAAGGAAGAATGGGCAAGAATTTCAGTCTCTCGATGTGCAAAACTGATAGAGACATACCCCAAGCGACTTGCAGCTGTAATCGCAGCAAAAGGTGGCTCTACAAAGTATTAACGCAAGGGGGCCGAATAATTTTGCACGCCCCACTTTTCATTTTTTTATTAGTTAAAAAAGTTTCAAAAATCCAAAAGATTTCGTTCCACTTCACAATTGTGTCCCACTTGTTGGTGATTCTTTCCAAAAAATAAAAGTTTTATATCTTTATGTTTGAAGCCTGAAATGTGGCAAAAGGTTGAAAAGTTCAAGGGGGCCGAATACTTTCGCAAGCCACTGTACATATTTAAGGAAAATAACATAGATCTTAAATTAATTAAGGAATAACATTTTTTGTAAATGGGATAACAAAATCCAGGGAGACTTCAGACATGTGCTTGCAAGTGGTAGCATGTAAGTGCTCTACGCGTTTCGTGGAGTAACATCCACTCATCAGGAGCAATTCCAAGGGTAAAATATCTATAAAAGGACAAATGAATAGAGGGGGGTCAGCCAGGAGAGCACAGAGGCAAAGAGGGGAAGAAGAAGAAAATAACTTCCCCAAATATTCTTACCTATAACAGGACTGGTATTAAAAGGTAAAATGTAGACAATTGAGGGCACCATATGACATGAGTCTTCACCGGAGCTGAGGCAAAAGTATCCTTGGCCACAAACCACCACAGTAGCTTGGGGGTAACACATCTAGGCGGCTGCAAACTCCAGGGTATCATGTATGGCGTGTTCAAAGGAACAGCTGTGTAAAGATATAATACGTATAATATAACTTATTTTCTTCTTCTTTCCCTCTTTGCCTCTGTGCTATCCTGGCTGACCCCCCTCTATTCATTTGTCCTTTTATAGATATTTTACCCTTGGAATTGCTCCTGATTAGGGATGAGCTTCGAGTTTGAGTCGAACTCATGTTCGACTCGAACATTGGCTGTTCGCAAGTTCGCCGAACAGCGAACAATTTGAGGTGTTCGCGGCAAATTCGAATGCCACGGAACACCCTTTAAAAGTCTATGGGAGAAATCAAAAGTGCTAATTTTAAAGGCTTATATGCAAGTTATTGTCATAAAAAGTGTTTGGGGACCTGGGTCCTGCCTCAGGGGACATGGATCAATGCAAAAAAAAGTTTTAAAAACGGCCCTTTTTTCAGGAGCAGTGATTTTAATAATGCTTAAAGTCAAACAATAAAAGTGTAATATCCCTTTAAATTTCGTACCTGGGGGGTGTCTATAGTATGCCTGTAAAGGGGCGCATGTTTCCCGTGTTTAGAACAGTCTGACAGCAAAATGACATTTCGAAGGAAAAAAAAAACATTTAAAACTACCCGCGGCTATTGCATTGCCGACAATACACATAGAAGTTCATTGATAAAAACGGCATGGGAATTCCCCACAGGGAAACCCCGAACCAAAATTTAAAAAAAAAAATGATGTGGGAGTCCCCCTAAATTCCATACCAGGCCCTTCAGGTCTGGTATGGATATTAAGGGGAACCCCAGCCAAAATTAAAAAATCACGTAGGGTTCCCCCTAAATTCCATACCAGACCCTTCAGGTCTGGTATGGATTTTAAGGGGAACCCCGCGCCAAAAAAACCCCCAAAACAACGGTGTGGGGTCCCCCCAAAAATCCATACCAGACCCTTATCCGAGTACGCAACCTGGCAGGCCGCAGGAAAAGAGAGGGGGACGAGAGTGCGGCCCCCCCCTCCTGAACCGTACCAGGCCACATGCCCTCAACATTGGGAGGGTGCTTTGGGGTAGCCCCCCAAAACACCTTGTCCCCATGTTGATGAGGACACGGGCCTCATCCCCACAACCCTAGCCGGTGGTTGTGGGGTTCTGCAGGCGGGGGACTTATCGGAATCTGGAAGCCCCCTTTAACAAGGGGACCCCCAGATCCCGGCCCCCCCCTGTGTGAAATGGTAAGGGGGTACTTACCCCTACAATTTCACTAAAAAAGTGTCAAAATAGTTAAAAATGACAAGAGACAGTTTTTGACGATTCCTTTATTTAAATGCTTCTTCTATCTTCCTTCATCTTCTTCTTCTTCTGGTTCTTCTGGCTCTTCTGGTTCTTCCTCCGGCGTTCTCGTCCAGCATCTCTTCCGCGGCGTCTTCTTCTCCTCTGGCCGCTCCGCACCCATGGCATTGGGGGGAGGCTCCCGCTCTTCTCTTCATCTTCTTCTTCATCCTCTTCTCTTCTTCCTTCTTCTCTTCTTAATTATCTTCTCCGGGCCGCTCCGCATCCATGCATGGAGGGAGGCTCCCGCTGTGTGACGGCGTCTCCTCATCTGACGGTTCCTAAATAACGGGGGGCGGGGCCACCCGGTGACCCCGCCCCCTCTGACGCACGGGACATGACGGGACTTCCCTGTGGCATTCCCCGTGACGTCACAGGGAAGTCCCGTCAAGTCACCGTGAGTCACCGGGTGGCCCCGCCCCCGTTATTTAAGAACCGTCAGATGAGGAGACGCCGTCACACAGCGGGAGCCTCCCTCCATGCATGGATGCGGAGCGGCACGGAGAAGAAAATTAAGAAGAGAAGAAGAGAAGAAGGAAGAAGAGAAGAGGATGAAGAAGAAGATGAAGAGAAGAGCGGGAGCCTCCCCCCAATGCCATGGGTGCGGAGCGGCCCGAGGAGAAGAAGATAGAAGATGCCGCGGAGGAGATGCTGGACGAGAACGCCGGAGGAAGAACCAGAAGAGCCAGAAGAACCAGAAGAACCAGAAGATGAAGGAAGGTAGAAGAAAGAAGAAGCATTTAAATAAAGGAATTGTCAAAAACTGCCTCTTGTCATTTTTAACTATTTTGACACTTTTTTAGTGAAATAGTAGGGGTAAGTACCCCTTACCATTTCACACAGGGGGGGCTGGGATCTGGGGGTCCCCTTGTTAAAGGGGGCTTCCAGATTCCGATAAGCCCCCCGCCCGCAGACCCCCACAACCACCGGCCAGGGTTGTGGGAATGAGGCCCTTGTCCTCATCAACATGGGGACAAGGTGTTTTGGGGGGCTACCCCAAAGCACCCTCCCAATGTTGAGGGCATGTGGCCTGGTACGGTTCAGGAGGGGGGGCCGCACTCTCGTCCCCCCCTCTTTTCCTGCAGCCTGCCAGGTTGCGTGCTCGGATAAGGGTCTGGTATGGATTTTTGAAGGAACCCCACGCCGTTTTTTTTTTTTTTGGCGCGGGGTTCCCCTTAATATCCATAGGAGACCTGAAGGGTCTGGTATGGAATTTAGGGGGACTCCCACGTCATTTTTTTAAAAAAATTTTGGTTCGGGGTTTCCCTGTGGGGAATTCCCATGCCGTTTTTATCAATGAACTTCTATGTGTATTGTCGGCAATGCAATAGCCGCGGGTAGTTTTAAATGGCTTTTTTTCCTTCGAAATGTCATTTTGCTGTCAGGCTGTTCTAAACATGGGAAACATGCGCCCCTTTACAGGCATACTATAGATACCCCCCAGATACAAAATTTAAAGGGATATTACACTTTTATTGTTTGACTTTAAGCATTATTAAAATCACTGCTCCTGAAAAAACGGCCGTTTTTAAAACTTTTTTTTGCATTGATCCATGTCCCCTGGGGCAGGACCCAGGTCCCCAAAACACTTTTTATGACAATAACTTGCATATAAGCCTTTAAAATTAGCACTTTTGATTATTCATGTTCGTGTCCCATAGACTTTAACGGTGTTCGCGTGTTCGAGCGAACTTTTTTCCTGTTCGCATGTTCTGGTGCGAACCGAACAGGGGGGTGTTCGGCTCATCCCTACTCCTGATGAGTGGATGTTACTCCACGAAATGCGTAAAGCACTTACATGCTACCACTTGCAAGCACATGTCTGAAGTCTCCCTGGATTTTGTTATCCCATTTACAAAAAATGTTATTCCTTAATTAATTTAAGATCTATGTTATTTTCCTTAAATATGTACCTCATATCAATATGCCTATTACCCATAGACTATGTTGTAATGAATGCGTGTACAGTACATATATGAAATACAAGTTATCTAACACTATTGTTACTGTGTACCTCATGTCAATATATCCATTACCCATGGACCATGTTGTAATATATGTGTGTATATATATGAAATATAAGTTATTTAACTACTATGGTTATCATTCTTTACAATTGCTACATTTTTTACCCCCAATCTTGTATGTAGAAAAAGAACTATCAGACATATCCTTGCATATTTATTTTGCAGTTATGCTTCAATTAAAGTCCCACTTTGCTTTAATATATACAGTACTAGGGATACTACACATTCATCGCCTCATTTAAAGTCCCATAATTCCCCTCCCCCTCTCTCTTTTCACCTAAAACCAAAGCCCGCAATGTCACCATTGTCCCCACTAACGGGCAGCGTCCATCTTCACCCCTGTTCCTTCCGGGGCCGCGAACTCCGGCTCTGTGACTGGTTGGGGTCGCGTGACATCACTCCCGCTGCCAGTCACGACGTGACCTCTATTAGAAATGGCATGATGTGCTCTTTCTGAAGCGCGCATGTGCCGATGACATTGGCGCATGCGCCGTAGTCATCAGCGCTCGGCTTTTTCGTAAATATCTCCTAGACCGTGGAGGTTTAGGAGATATTTCTAGCACCTACAGGTAAGCCTTAATATAGGCTTACTTGTAGGTAAAAATGGTTGTACAGGGTGTACAACCACTTTAACAACCAATGACTTTTCCCGCTGACAGCTGAACAATTAGAAAAAAAGTGCTGGTAAAAGAATGAAGAAAAACGGCGTGGGGTCCCCCCCCCCCCAGTGCATGCCAGGCCCTTCGGATCTGGTATGGATTTGGAGAGGAACCCCACGCCATTTAAAAAAAAAAAAAATTGGCGTGGGGTTCCCCTCCAAATCTGTACCAATCCCTTATCCAGGCATGCAGCCCGGCAGATCAGGAGGGGGGGGGGGCAAGTGAGTCCACCATACCAGTCCACATGCCCTTAACATGGGAGATGGGTGCTTTGGGGCAGGGGGGTATTGCCTAGAGGTATTTACACAATGGGAACAGTTCAGAGTTGTCTCAGTAGTGCCTGTTTATTGTTTACATTTTTTTTGTTTATAATGTCACAACCTTTCACTGCACTTGCGGCAAGCAATATTAAAACATTTTCCTCTGGATAACTTTTACCAGTATGAACCAGACAGGTGATAGATAACTTTTATAAGCTGTTTCTTCTATTATAATGACAAATTTTTGTCCATTCTTGAAACACAAAACATTGTCTGACCACTAGAGGGAGGATTACAGAATCTGCATATGAGTTCAAATAATAAAAAAATAATAAAAATATGGCACAAGCATGTAAATATATATGTCACCAAATATTACTTTCATGCACATGTTATAATAATAAAACATAAAACGTGTATACATTATAAGAACATGTACAAATTATAACATTTAATGTACACACTGAAAGTATGCAGTAGTGTCTGTTTAACACATTGTACCACTACAGACATTTTGCTTAATTACCTGAAAACAGATAAAACTGACCTTAGAATTAAAGAGCCTTGTTGTCTTACATTGAGGTTTTTTTTTTCACTTCGGAATTTGTCGGAAATGTGATTTGAAAAGATTCCATATGAAATACAGGCAGCCAACATCTGTTCATGGATGAAGCGACAGCTCGCTGATTGGAGACAAAAGAGAGTTTGGTTTAATCACTGTTGTGCTGAGAAGCCATTTTGTATCTTTTTTTCCGTAAAGGCAAAACATTCCATATATTTTGCTGTGATATTCAACTGCATTCTGTTATAAAATCATATTTGAAATGGTTTTCATTTTCCAATTAGCGAGCATAATCCTGATCTTTTCTGGAAAAGGTTGGCAGTTTTGTGCCGTGCTGAAAAGAGCAAATTATATTATGTCGGTACACTCATATCAATGGATTATTTATTTAGAAACATTTATGAATTAGTAAAAAAAGACATACAGTCATGAAAATATGAAATGGAAAAAAAAATTTCTTCATCAGTTTAGGCCAATATGTATTCTTCTACATACTTTTGGTAAAAAAAAAAAAAAAAATCGCAATAAGCGTATATTGATTGGTTTGCGCAAAAGTTACAAAATAGGGAATAGATTTATGGCATTTTTTTTTTTTTTTTACTAGTAATGGTGGCGATCAGTGATTTTTAGTGGGACTGAGACAATGCGGCGGACAGATTGGACACCTAACTGACATTTTTTACACTGGTTTGGGTACCAGTGACATTATTACAGTAATCAGTGCTAAAAATATGCACTGACATTGTACTAATGACACTGGCAGGGAAGGTGTTAACATCAGGGGTGATCAAGGGATTCAATTTTTTAATAATTTTTTTAATTTAAAAAAGTCCCCCCTTTTATGACAAAAGTGACAAAAAGCAACACACCAATTTGATTCAATTAAAATCAAATTGAATTGAATAATTTAATGAAAATGGAAGAACTATCAGCGTAGTTACATGACCAACACTCTCATTTTCAGGACATATGGGTCCCCTGGATATCTTTCATGAACAACCCTAATTTTGCAACTTTATTATCTTAGAATTCTCCTACCTGGCCTCTGAACCTTCAGAAACCCTATCTCTTTATATAGCACTGGATATCAGATACCTTGCCGATAGGCATATTTCCCTCCCCCACTCCCCCCCCCCCCCCCCCCCCCTTTTCCTTTTTTTTTAAACTTCTTTTTTTTATTTTTTTATATTTAACTTTGGTTTTTGGTATCTAATACCTTAAATGCATGCTTGCAATGTTACTTTCATATTTTTATGGCAATGTATACCAAGAGCCATAACTATGTCATTACGTGTATTTACTGTACTTATGGGCTCTACTGCATATCTACGTTTTGTTCTTTCTCTCTTCTCAAATTTCTTATGATGATAAATCTTAATAAAATATATATTGTATTACAAGGCAACATATAAAAAAAGCACTAAGCTTGGGAAAGAACCAGCTAAGTCATGGCGACTCCTGCAGGGGTATCGCTACATTAGGTTCTTCTTATGTTCAGCTGAAGCAATAATACCCAAACCCAGGAACACCACTAATACTCCCACTGTAAAAGAATGATCTGAGTCATGACAAATCATGAGGATACAGAAATGTATCTCCTAAAGCCATAATTAGGGATGAGCAGCATGATTTAATCAGAAATTGATTTTGCTATGCTAAGTTACCAGTCCCAAAAATGTCATCAAAAATAGTTCTGCTTACATGGAACTTTGTTCGCTCCGTTATTATGTGAGAAAAATCTTCAGGCTTGTTCCTTCGGATAATTTTGCATGAACTGCCATGATTGGCTCTCGAACGATATGTACTAATGATCAGATTATTGGGCGATTGCTCAGAAAGCAGTATTTTTCATCCAATTTTCTCATTGTGTGTACTAGGCTTAACCCCAGGAGCCATTTAAAGTCAATGAAGGCCCAAAAACCCCCACTACCCAAGTCCAGGATATTTCTTGTCCCTAGGCAGTGTTTAAAATATATTTAAGAATAAACAGAATTTCATGCTCGGAAATGTGAGAAAATAAGGGCTGTTGCACCCAAGTACACTTGAATACTAGGTAATAAGTGATAACAAATAAAACAAAGAAAACGTGCACTGCCTCCTTGCAAGATATTAAAAATATAATAAGCGATTAAATATAATATAAACTAATTGTAAATGTGAACCAAGTGCATATTTCATTAAAATCAGTCACATGATTACCACCCCTCACAATGCACCACTAGTAATTTAAAATGCACAATCCTTAATAAATAAAAACTTATCAGCTTCGGCATATTGATGTCACAGACCCAACTCCACCAGACACGTTTCCCCGTAAGAGGCGTCTTTCCCCAGAAGATGCCTCTTACGGGGAAACGTGCTGGGTGGAGTCGGGTCTGTGATGTCATCACGCCGAAGCTGCTTGGATGAGACCGTGGCCGAGGCTTGCTTGCTAGCTATCTATATTTATGCTCTTACATCCCTTCAGTAAATTCCACCTTGGAAGCATGACTGGAAACCAGATAGATACCGGTCTTTGGACACTGGATCCTGGACCTGTATGGGGATTCCTGTTTTGAGAGTGCTGGCTCTTTGGATTACACACCTATAATTACACATCTATAATTTGAGATAATTTGGTTCTGGTAAGGAACTGCAATGCTGCATGGGAACTTTTGGAGCACATTTGCTACTTTAATGTTTACAGAGAGCACCGAGCACTTTTTAGCATGTATATGGACTTTATTTTTGATGGACTTTTTATATTTATTTGTATGAATTTTTGCTTTATATGATTAAGTTTTTATTAATTTAAGATTGTGTATTTTGAATTACTAGCAGTGCATAGTGTGAGGGGTGGTAATCATGTGATTGATTTTCATGAAATATGCACTTGGTTCACATTTACAATTAGTTTATATTATATTTAATCACTTATCAGTGTTTAAAATCAAGCAACAGCTCATGCTGCAATATTGATCTCCTCTCTGGTGTTGTCCCCCACAGTAAGGCCTTTTTACTACAAGACATCCTTAGTCTTCCAGGTTTGAATAATGCCCAAAACACAGATGACAACTGCAGGGCGTCATGGACCCACTTCCTGAGAGCGCATCACCACGGCCCCCCCGAAATCATATTGTGATGATTTAGAGGTCACAGTTTTTTGCATCATCAAGGACTGCCCACCAACCAGGAGAGGATCCGAAGAGGAAAAGGACAGGCCTGAAGACATCTGAAAAAGGTAAAAAAAAAAAAAAAAAAAAACATACAATATTGCTGGTGGCATCCTCTGGAAGGAGGTGGAAGGACAACATGGAGGAACGCAGGGTTAGACTTTAATTACAACTTGTGAATTTTCTGAAATGTTTTCTTTTTGTAGAAATTTTGACAAAGCAAATATTTTCAGTTTTGGTCATTTTTTGCCATGATAGATATACCTCCTCTCTATATAAATGGATATATACATGAAGAATGTAATCCCTGACACAAGGTTTAACTAAAAAACGAATAATCTAGTTATTACTTTCCATACGCAGATCCAAGAAACTCTCAACCCATTATCCTTCTTTAACACCTACGCTTTTCCCTCTCTCTATTCTTCTGGTAACTCGTCTGTATAGAAGAGCTTGCCTTATACTTCTCTAAACCTTTTCGCATATCTTGCATATTTGAGTGTTAAAGGTATGATATCTATGAAAACATGAACATGAACAAATAAGCACAAGCTCAGTGGTCCATTCTTAAGAAAAAAAATATTTATCTACGTTGAGCAGTTGAACATATGAAATAACATACATGTCTGTACCTGTCATTGTATTACCATATCACTGGAAAATATGTGACACATACTAAGCTACTGTACCTCTGTATCAAGTTCTATGAATTAATAAAGACTTTCACCAGCTTCAGGTTTTTTTGTTTGTTAAATATTACATTTTCCCCTTAGTATTGAAAAAAGGTTAAAATGCTCAATACTCAAGTAACAACAAACAAACACTCTTGCGCATTAGTGTGATGACCGAGTGGTCTATAACTCAAGGGGTAGTGTCTCTGGCCTTGCTGCCCTCCAGGATAGGGGATGTCCTAATAGTCATAAAAAAGTAAAAAGAAGAGGGCGCACCAGCCTCTTGCATAATCCAAATGCTGCTTACTGACGTCTTTCGAAGGGGACTCTGGGGAAGAAGGTACTGATTTGAAACATGTCAGTCAGCAGCATTCTTGAGGTCCTCCCCTTTGCTATCTGGAGACTATTGGTTCCATGATTGATTGCCACAATTTGATGGCTTTTACTAGCAGTTACTCTCCACGTGTTTGTGAGTAGTTTTTATCTTGTTTTTACTAATAAATTACATTTGGATAATGCACGAAGCTGGTGCGCCCTCTTTTTTTTATCTTTCTATAGCTCCATACTCAAGCTCTTCCCTTTACATCTTTTGCAACATTAGTTGTAGCTCTGTTTCCAGGTTATATGAGGCCCAGCATCATCCAACCCAGACACAGACACAGACACACCCCCTGGGCTAAGGTATTAGTCTGACTCCAATTGTTGTATTAGTCACCTATCTAATCCTCAGACCTCTAATCTTGGCCTAAATATAGCAAAGACACTCACTGCAGACAAACTTCATTGGATAGCTAAACTCCCCAAACTCTTGACAGCCACAAATATTTTTATTGCATGCAGAAGGGTTGAGTTAACAATATGATGCAATACATGTTTGCATTGCAGTGTTTAAAAAGGGCAAAATGACACAAATTGGACCCTGAAATTGTTATGACCAACACAATATACATGCTCATCTCCAGCCCCAAGCCTCAAAAGAAAGGTATTTCCTTGTCCTATAATACCCTCAACGACATCAGTTCCTTTTTTAAAAAAGAACTGTGATTAATAAATGGGAAATGAGCTGGCTCTTGAATACCATGATCAATTTTGGAAACTAGCAATATCCTCCACTTATAGAACATCTTGCTGCATAAACCATTGGGAAGCTTTACAAAAAATCATACATAGATGGTACCTTACTCCTTACAAAATCTCCAGATTTGATACCTCACGTTCCTCTGGAGTGCTGGAGAAAGTGTGGAGAGGTGGCCTCTCTCTACCACATATTCTGCCTCTGCAAATCCCTTCACTCTTACTGGAACCAAATCTTCCCCCTGATCTCTGATATTACAGGTACTTTTGAGAAGCCATCTCTGGCATTTGCCCTACTACATTTAGGAATTGACCGTTTCCACCTTTTTTCCACAAGTATTGTAACTCCTAATACCTCCTGATAGCTGCTAAACTGAACATCTCTAGATTGTGGAATTTTGCACAATCAAGATTCCTCAACACGGTTAAGGATCTAATGTTCCTTGGAACAAATGATTGCACTGAAAAATCACTCTCACAAGCATTTCACCACTTCCTGGTTCAGCCGGCTGAGCAACCCTAAGGCTTCATGTACACTTGAACTAATTTGACCGCCGGCCGTGGGAAAAAGCAAAACGGCACGTCTTGCGGCTGGCTGTCAAAATGTTCCTATCCTGAACGTGATTCTTCCACGTTCAGGAGAGGGAGGTTAGGGGAGGTTGAACCTCCCCTAACTGCAGCAACTCCTAAACTATCCTAAAAGCCTATGTGTACATGGACACATAGGCTTTTATAGAATTGAGATTAGGAGCTTTGGCAAAAAAAACACCAAAAGCTTCTAAACTCTGGTTAAGTAGGAACCAGATGAATTTCGATCCATGTATGCATAGGCTGGTTGTATTGAAGTCGATCATTCGATCAACTTCAATACAACCAGCCTGTCAGGCTTTTTCATTCGATCACTGCTGCCAGTTATAGCCGCAAGCAGTGATTATTGCATTCTGATAGCTTGGAAACTTCCCACTGCCAGAATACAATAGCTCTCATCACAACTGACTGTGTTTTCCTTCCTTCAACCCTGTGTTGAAGGAAAGAAAATTGCATAATGTATAGCCTGCCTTAGGCATACTGGCCTTCAAGTTCTCTCTGTGTTTATCATCCATTAATTACCCCCTGTTCTTATTGTCTTAGAATTCCTGTTTGGACTACGAACCTGATGTCACCCTTACTTTAAATGCAGGGCATTTAACACAGGATTACACATCTACTTAACACATGCTTAACACCAATTGTTAGCTTGCTGTGTCTACTTGGTTTGTATCCCATAACCTGTGATTTGTGTATTATTTTTCTGTACCTGCACTGACATTAACCATTGTTAACATGTATGATGCTTTTTGTGATCTCTCATAGAGAACAAGTGAATGCTAAAGTGTTCAAAATTAATATTTCTTTTCACAACTTACATGTGTGTCTTGTAGGAACAATACAGGAAGTCAAAAACGAGGAAGGAGGAAATTACATCATACAAAAGGGGAGAATTTAGAGAAAATTATGTGATAATTAAACAGTGACCACAGGATGAGAACATACCTAATAAACAACCAACTTAGGGAAATGATTGGAGATGGAAAAGAGAAACATGCTCATCAAGGGACCACTTAGAAGACACCTGGAAATTAAGGTAAGTATGCTTTAATATATATATACTTTAAAGTGATATTAAAGCCTTGTTTTGTGTTTTTGTTTTTTTGTTTAAAAATAACAAACATGTTACCTGCCTATCAGCTCTGTGCAGTGGTTTTGCACAGAGCAGTCCAGATCTTCCTCTTCTCGGGTCCCTCTCCAGCACTCTGGGCTCCTCCCTCTTGCCGAGTGCCCCCATGACAAGCAGCTTGCTACGGGGGCACCCAAGCTGCTGCTCTGTGTGTTCATTCAGACATGAAGCCTCGGCTCGGCCCCACCCCCTCTATCTCCTCATTGGCTCACTGATTTTGATTGACAACAGTGGGAGCCAATTAGCGACCGCTAGGGCAACTGTTGCTGTATCTCAGCCAATCAGGAGGGAGAGTCCAGGACGGCTCTCGTGCAAGATCACTGGATCGAGATGGGGCTCAGGTAAGTATTAGGGGGGCTGGTGCACACAGAAGGTTTTTTTATCTTAATTCATAGAATGCATTAAGATAAAAAAAAACTTCTGCCTTTACAACCACTTTAATTCAGTAAAATTTTAGTGTGTGGGATCTGGGAAGATCATCTTTTTATTCAGGTTTTTTAATGAGTTTCAATATGTGGTCTATATAGTTTTTGTTTAGCAAAAGAGACTTTTTATTGTTATACAGTTACGGATATAAATAAGTTAAAGCAGAACTAAACTCAAACAAACAGCAATTTTGTATTCTGCCCCCCCCCCCCTCCCTCTTACACAAATGCTAATTAAATGCTTTCTAATTTTTACTTATGGGCATCCTTTTGTGCTGAGCTTTCAGGTTTCTGGCCCAGGTCAGGCCAGGTCTCTCTCTCTCTCTCTCTCTGAATATATATATATATATATATATATATATATATATATATATATATATATATATATATATATATATATATATATATTACATATACAATTTAAATCGATATGAAATATTTACAAAAAATATACATATACACACAGACGCACGTGTGTTTTAGTTTTGGTTTGAGGTGCACACCCAATGAGATCCCAATGAGAGCCAGTTGGGTCTGGCTGGAGCAGTGGATCATGGGAAGTTTCCCTTAGCTTAGTAATTGTAGGGAAACTGAATTTAACTATCCAATCATCTGTAAACATTTTTTTCTTCATGCACGTGATTGGGGATTTTTGTCAAAATGAATTTTCACCACATTCACTAAGTACAAATTCACTTACAAAGTGAACAACCTATTTGCCTTTAGTAAATCAACCCCTGTGTCTCAGAAATTAACAAGTTGTGATCAATCATGGGAGAACCTTGTACATCTCAAAAAATAACCTCAATATCAGCCAAATAGTTTGACTTCAGACAGTTCTGTAGAAGCTTTTGTAGAAAGTTTTTGAATTATTTTGGAAACTTCATATGAAAGAAAACAGAAACAAAAAAAAAAAGACCTGTAAATTGTTAGGCCGAGGAGGATTCGTAGCCAGCATTTACTTAGATCTATTTCAGCTGGAAAAAACGTGGAAAAAAAAAAATCAATCTTAAAGCGTATAATATTGTGAAGAGAGGTCATGAGGTTATCGATGCAGTCCGTGTTTTGTAACATCTTGCGTTGAAGGGGACACTTATCCCTGTCACTTACCTTGTCTGCAAATTGTACAATTCCAGGCGCTAAGTGTCCTGCTGCCTTGCCTATTTTACCTCGGCTATCTTTTCTAATGGCGGTTACCTTTTACTGATCCAGACTCCATCTTCTAATATAGACTCATGGATAGATCAATATGACAAGATAAAAGTCAGGCAGCTGAATGTGGATAATATTAGGCTTCATATAATGGAAGGCAAATTCCAGACGGAGGAAAAAAACATGTCTGTGCGGCAATAACTAGCAGTATACTGAAGATGTCTCTAATAATTCCCTGTTAGTTCTGAATAAAATACTGTTGGGTTACCAATGATGCAAATAATTGTCCTAGAGGGCAAACAGAATTAAGTGGCTCTTTCACTTAGCTCAATGGTTACCATATCTGAAAATCGTAGGAAAGTGTGATGGTTTAGTAGGTTTAACTACAGTCGTGGGAGTAAATAAACACCAGATCCATGCTTACCATAACATATGGGAATGGAAACAGGTATCCAATGGCCTGGCAGTACTACAGTTCCTCAAGTTCTTAGGCTGGCCATACTGTACATTATACAAATTTTATGTACAATTTTAACAAAATCATATAATATGAGGTCAAACTTAAACAAGTTTAATTTGTACCTGAATTCAGGCAGGCCCTGGCACTTCATAGTTGAAGGTAAATCTAAAGGAAACTGAATAAGAACATTTTATAATGATTGGCCAGCTCTAGTTTATCCAAATCCAACTTGAAAATCCGCAATAGACTATCCATGTTTATTTCACAGGCAAAAATCAGGACAGCCAAGGAATGATCATACTTTTTTGTATAGGGTAAATGCTATATTGTTAAATATAGGCATACCCCACTTTTAAGTACGCAATGGGGCTTATTTACTAAAGCTGGAAAGTGCAAAATCAGGCTCACTTCTGCATAGAAACCAATGAGCTTTCAGGTTTTATTACCAAAGCTTAAATGAACAAGCTGAGGTTAGAAGCTCATTGGTTTCTATGCAGAAGTGAGCCTGATTTTGCACTTTCCAGCTTTAGTAAATAAACCCCATTGCGTACTTAAATGTGGGGTATGCCTGTATACTGCTAGCTGTGGTTAAGAGGAAATAAAATGGTATATAGGCATGATAAAAATATGCCAAAATAAAGAATTATGGGATGAATGATATTATTTTGGCCGAGGCCAGAAACCTGGAAGCCAGAAGAAAAAAAAAATGAAAACAAGTAAATATAATATACCTGCCTATCTATTTACTATGCTAATAGCATAAGAATCAAAGGATAAGTTCATGTTTTAACAAAAAATAATAAAATGGACATTTTGCTGCACATAAAAAAATCTAATATCTAATATTTTTTTTGTTTCTGGAGCCTCTAAAGCGTTGCACCAGCGATCAGCAGAACTCTGGTGACATGCAGGTCTTCTGCAGATCTGTCAGTGCATCTGTGTGCCTGTACATCCCATACAGGCAAGCAGATACAATCTGACAAGAAGAGAGAATGAACTAACATAGCTCTCCACACCACAGCGATGTGACTACAAGCCAACAGCCGCCAAGGCTGCCAGTACCTTATAGTTTTCCATTCACAGAGCGCAGCAAATGAGTGACACGGCCAGGTGGGCGGAGCACCGCTTGGTCACGTTTTTTTTTTAATTGTGACAGCTAGCGAGGGGGGGGGGGTTGAAGAAGAACCCCGCTAGCTGTCAGATCAGGGAATCGGGGGGGGGGGGGGGCTGCTCTATTCGTAACATGTTGCACCTGAATATGGGTGTAACATTTTACGAAAGGTGAACTTATCCTTCAAAAATAGTTCATGTTAATTGAAAGAGTTTAGTTCCGCTTTAGTAAATGAACTGCCTTCCCCTGGCATTTGAGAATTGAAGCTTCAGGCTACTAAAAATGCATACATTTAGTAGTTTTGGTCTGTGAACAAGTCATTTATTGATGACTGCGCCAGTGACTCAAAGCTTTTTAATATCTCATGTTGCCAAAGGGGAAATAGGGACATGCGGCAGGGGCAAAGTAAAAATAACAAATACAATTAAAGAATAACTAAAGGCAAAATATATATTTTTTTGTTTTGGATAGAGCAGAGAGGGTTTAGAACCTATGGAGATTAGGGAGATTAGGGAGATTCACCCTCTTTATTTGTCCTATTTACCATTATCATTAAAAGTTAAAGTGAAAGCAAATTCAAAATTTCGGATTGACCCCAGAACAGAATAGAGGGGAAATGTTTCAATGGGGACACTAGTTGCGGTGACCTTGGTGACAACAATAGATTCCCTCACTTTGGATGGATTTCCTCTCACTTCCTTTTTTGGGTATGGGACAGGAAGTGAAGGGAAGTCTACCCAATGGGACACTATCTACCTATCTATCTATCTATCTATCTATCTATCTATCTATCTATCTATCTATCTATCTATCTATCTATCTATCTATCTATCTATCTATCTATCTATCTATCTATCCATCTATCTATCTATGTTTTTTGTAAATCATTTTTAGTGACATGTTCTACATCATACACTCATGTCATGTAGTCAACGGGCGTTGACGGGCCGTAACACCTGATGCTTGTTGCACCATGAGCTCTACCTTCCTCTGGAGAAGCCAATGTCCTGTGTAAGATATCCTTCATTTGATTATCCCACCATACCAGTAGCTGTGCTGCTCCCGGTTCTACATTGAACCTCTACTTTTTAAGTTCCTTTGTTCCATTTCCTGGAGGCATGCTTTGTTTTCGTTCCTCTATATGTTGTTCATTATATATTCTTTACTGTTTTATGATCCACAGCAGATACCTCACCTATCGGACGCAACATTCACAGCCCATAACCATGGATTCCAGGCTATATGCCCACTCATTTCATTTTGGTCCCAATCGTGGTCTACACAACTATCATGGCAGATGCCATCTATTTCTCTGCGTTTAACTTTCTGTTGTCATGACCCTCAAAATTCTATCACTGAATACCTGTGTCCTTAACTACTCGGCCAAAAGATTCTCTCTCTGGAAAGAAGCTATTTCCTCTAAGGCGGATGTTTTCATAGCACAGGAAACACATTTTCAAGCCTCTGCAGCCCTGAAATGTCTCCATAAGGACTTCCCCCACATGTTTGCAGCGATCTATTCCTCAAAAAAAATGAGGGGTTCTTATTGCTATAAAAAGCTGTTGTTTACCCTACACTCTTCAATTATTGATGTGGAAGGTAGATATATTATACTAGTATGTGATATTAATGTTAATTGCTATACCATCGCTGGTGTTTATGCTCCTAATGCTCACCAGGGAAGATTTCTCCGTAAGTTGTTTGCTCGTTTACACAAGACCAGAAGTGGCAATCTTATAGTATTTGGTGATTTTAATTAGGTTGTGGATCTGAATGTAGACATGTCTGCCACTAAAGGGGTTCGGCCCTCTTCATTACATTCTATGTTACTGGCAGAAGATATATATGATGCTTTGACATTGTTTGCACGCATCCGAAAAAGATTACAGGCATACCCCACTTTTAAGTACACACTGGGGTTTATTTACTAAAGCTGGAAAGTGCAAAATCAGGCTTACTTCTGCATAGAAACCAATGAGGAGAAGAATAGTGTTGTTTATAATTTAAATATTAACTTTTTAAATTACAAGCTGGAGTTGGAATTTACCTGGGTAAGTATTTCAGATGGAGGGGTGGTGTAGTAACATTTCAATGAATACAATTTGAACAGTACAGTGTGCACTTGGAAGAAGATCAGTTGGCCCATTTCATATAACAGCTATACCGTGTTTGTGTTGTTTCCTGGACAATGGCCAATGGGTATGAAGAAGTTTGTATAGTCTTGGGTTACATGAGTACCACATGTATGTGTGTGAATGTGTGTGTGTCATGCTTTGCCAGAATGCACCTGCCACGCGCTATTAAACAAAACACTTCATAGAGTCTTACGTAAACATCTGGAAATGGACAGAGTTCTCACCAACACCGGAAAAGTTTTAATACATGATGGCTGTCTGGAATGTCAGGAATTCCATTTAATAATGAAGACATTTTTCAAGTATACAAAATTGTAAATGTATGGTTGTGAACTGGCAGTCTATCAGTTATATGATCTCTGAGCTGGATAAAGAAACAAGTCAACAAGACACAACACATGGCCTAAGGTCAAAGTCTTCTGAAAAATGTTTCGGTAGTTTTAGGTTTATTGAAAGGGCAGCAGTATGGGTGATGACATAATGGCGTTGATTTACTAAAACTGGAGAGTACAAAATCTGGTGCAGCTGTGCATGGTAGTCTATGCCGGAAGTGGGTGCAAATACCTGTCTTAGACAGGTATCTGCACCCCCCTCCCCCCTGAAAGGTGCCAAATGTGACACCGGAGGGGGGGAGGGTTCCGAAAAGCGGAAGTTTCATTTTTGTGTGGAACTCCGCTTTAAAGGGGTTGCAAAGTCTACAAAAATGGCAGTGCAAGTAGGGATTGTATACAGAAAACCAGATAGGGTCAGAGATTTTTCAATTGTAAGTGAATACCATAGATAAGGCTTTAGGCATAGACATGAGTTCCAGGCTTAGTTTGGTGGGTCAAGGAAGCGAAATATTTTGAGTTAAAATTTAGGAGAGCATTCAGGATGTTGAAGCCAAGGGTTCCATTGTCTGATAAATTTTGTTTGCAAGAGATGTGCTCTAGGGAAAGAATATTCATAGGAAAGCGTGCTCATCGAGGATTTGTATGAATGTTTTATAGTTGGGTGGTGTCGGGAGTTTTCAGTTACGGGCAATTGTTAAACTGGCTGCGATGAAAATGTGGGTAATTATAGGGTGGTACTCAGGGTGCCAGGAATTCATGTTTAAGCCCAGTAGGGCAGGCTTGGGGTAGGTGGATGTTGTAGTCCTGTGATGATGGCAATGAGGGAAATGATCCTGAACCAGAAGTTTCAGATGTTGGGGCTCAGTGGTATATTTTACAGACCAAAAGGGAGAAAATAGGAGAAATTGATTGTTAAGGTTTACATAACATTTTAAGATGTTAGGGTGAGTTTACTGGTAGAAATTGGTGTAGTGTAAGGTTTAGGTACCTGGAAAGTTGAGTTGGTTCACTGGAGTTGATTAACTGAAGGCAAACAGTCTCTTCACTTGGAAAATGAATTTGCCCCAGCGCATAGTGCAGCTTTTCTCAACCTTTTTATCCCAGATGAACTCTTAAAATAATTTTTAGGACTCGGGGTACACCTGCTAAAACCAATTCATTGTTGCTCAGCAAGAAAATGCCCCTTTCATTAGTGGTCAGTGGGAAGAAACCCCCCCCCCCCACACACACACACACACGCACACACACACACACAATGGTGGTCTTAATGCCACCCTTATAGAAAACCAAAAAACTTTTTGGTGTCATGAAGCTGGCTCTGCCAAGTGGCATTGACCCCAGAAATATGCAGGTACCATCAGATGGGAGGTTAATGAGCCATACGTTTAAGGAACCCTCCAGCAAACTCTGGGGGAACCCTAGGATTCCACTGAACCCTGGTTGAGAAAGGGTGGCTTGCTGAATGCAGTGACGTTTTGATTTGCAAAGAATATGCTATCATAGGCAAGTGACATTTTTTTAAAAAAAACTAAATTTTTGCTTGCCAATGATTGGATGATGGAAGTCAGCAGAGCTTTACCCCATTCACTAAGTTATTGGACAAATTCTGTTGCAAAGCTCAACTTCCCTTGCAAATTGAATAGCCTATCTGACTTTAGTAAATCAACCCCGCAGAATCTGACTTATTCCCACTCATTAACCGCGTATCTGCTGTCACAGTGTGCCTGTTCTACTTGCAAGGGACTGTCAGCTCTATCCGACAACATGCATACATTCATCTTAGCATTATTTAAATTGTTTGCAAAGAATGTTGTCAAAGATAATTGCCTTTGTCACACACTTATATATAAAGAGAAAATGTAGCTGCTGCTGTCACTCACCCATTAGAAGAATCGTATACGTTTTTAGTGAAATTGATTTGTTTACAGGCTTATTTAGAGGGGTTATATCATTGTCCTTGGGGTTCTGTTAATTCCAAGCAGTGAAACGCATTCTAGTAGGTTCATTTCCTTCAAAGTATAGCAGCCCTACAGTGTGTGAGTGTGTCTGCAGGTACTTACCGTATTTATCGGCGTATAACACGCACCCCAAGTTTAGGAGGGAATTTTAAGGAAAAAAACTTTTAGGAGTAAAGTTTAAGGAAGAAAAAGTTACATTAAAATGCCCATCAATGCAGCTTTATCGGTGTCCATCTGCAGCCTTGTCAGTGTCAGTGCAGCCTTGCTCCAGTGTCCATTGCAGCCTTGTCAGTGCAGCTTTGCCCCAGTGCAGCCTTTTCAGTGCAGCTTTGCCCCAGTGCAGCCTTGCCCCAGTGCAGCCTTGCCCCTGTGCAGCCTTGCCCCAGTGCTCGCCGCGATCACCGCTGACATACACAGCTGTGTGTAAATTCAAATATGGCACCGAGACTGCAGTGACTCGCGGAGCGGAGATACACATACCCAAGAGTCCTCGGCTTTTTTCGGCGCCGCTCACAGTCACGCCCAGTGCCGCCCTATAGGCGGGACTGTGAGCGGCGCCGAAAACAGCCGAGGACTCTCGGGTATGTGTATCTCCGCTCCGCCGAGTCCCTGTAGTCTCGGCGCCATATTTGAATTTACACACAGCTGTGTATGTCGGCGGCAATCGCGGCAAACGCCGCGATCGCTCCGATCCGAGCAAAAGTGACGGGGATCGGCCTATAACACGCACTCACGATTTTCCCCTGATTTTCAGGGGAAAAAAGTGCGTGTTATATGCCGATAAATACGGTATATAACATATTTTCAAACAACAGGCTGTATGTTGCATGCATTAAAAACTGATATTAAAGTAGAACTATAGGCAAAACTTTTTTTTTTTTTTTCATTTTTTGGATAGAGTAAGGGAGGGTCATAACCCCTGTCAGATTATTTTCTGTAATCTGTGTTTCATTGGGGAGATTTTCCCTTCACTTCCTATCCCATAGCCAAAATAGGAATTGAGAAGAAATCCCTGCAAATTCCTTGGGGACTCCAAGATCACCAAAACGTTTCTCACCATTGGAAATTTTTCCTTCTATTACTTTTGTGGGGACAACCCAAAATTTGGAATTTTCTTTTACTTTCACTATCAATGATAATGGACAGGACAAATAGAGAGGGTGAATCTCCCTAACAGGGACACAGACAGCAGTAAAAACTGATAGGGAGTCTAATCCCTCTCCACTACATCCAAAACTAAAAAAAAAGTTTTGCCTTTAGTTGTACTTCAAAAAAAAATCCAATTTCATTGAAAGGCGCACTATAGGTATTTGCATGACCATGGATGTTATTATTAAGTATTCTACTAATCATTATTACAGTTTTGTTTAACTTTTAGAAGTCCAAAATAGGCAAACTTGGGCAACACTGACTACATGAATAACTAGTTGTAAGTATGTGACTCGCTGCTGTTCCCTGGAAGACCAAGTTATATGAGCTTTGGCATTCTTAACATCTCTGCACCAAGGTCTTCTCCTATCCATTCTACTGATAATATACACTCACTGGCCACTTTATTAGGTACAACTTGTACAGGTTGGACCCCCTTTTGGCTTCAGAACTGCCTTAATTCTTTGTGGCCTAGATTCAACAAGGTGTTAAGCCACATTCAAAGTCACTTAAATCCCCTTTCTTCCCCATTCTGATGCTCAGTTTGAACTTCAGCAAGTTCTCCTCACCACGTCTAGATGCCGAAATGTATTCAGTTACTGCTACGTGATTGGCTGATTAGCAATTTGTGTTACCAAGCAATTGAACAGATGTACCTAATAAAGTGCCCAGTAAATGTACTTATCATATACACAACACTAGTTAGTGACTGTAGTTGTGAAGCACATATAATTCATGTTCAAAAGATGGAAAGGGGTGCTAGGTTGCATATATGGCTTAAAGACACCTGTTTCTAGGGGAAAAAAAGTCTATAACAACTGCTGCAGGTATAAAGCACAGGCTTCTAGAATATGCAGTTCAGTTTTGGGTACCAGTTCTCAAAAAGGATACCGGGGAACTGGAGAAAGTGCAGAGAAGGGCAACCAAACTGATACAGTGCATTCGGAAAGTATTCACAGCGCTTCACTTTTTCCACATTTTGTTATGTTACAGCTTTATTCCAAAATTAATTCAATTCATAATTTTCTTCAACATTCTACAAACAATACTCCATAATGACAATGTGAAAGAAGTTTGTTTGAAATCTTTGCAAATTTATTAAAAATAAATGAAAAAAACATATACATAAGTATTCACAGACTTTGCTCAATACTTTGTTGAAGCACCTTTGGCACCCATTCCAATCTAAAGTCTTTTTGAGTATGATGCTACAAGCTTGGCACACCTATTTTTGTACAGTTTCTCCCATTCTTCTTGGTAGGACCTCTCAAACTCCATCAGGTTGGATAAGGAGCGCCAGTGCACAGCCATTTTCAGATCTCTCCAGTAGGGATGAGCCGAACACCCCCCGGTTCGGTTCGCACCAGAACCCGCGAACGGACCGCAAGTTCGCACGAACGTTAGAACCCCATTGACGTCTATGGGACTTGAACGTTCGAAATCAAAAGTGTTCATTTTAAAGGCTAATTTGCATGGTATTGTCCTAAAAAGGGTTTGGGGACCCGGGTCCTACCCCAGGGGACATGTATCAATGCAAAAAAAACTTTTAAAAACGGCCGTTTTTTCGGGAGCAGTGATTTTAATGATGCTTAAAGTAAAAAAAAAAAAGTGAAATATTCCTTTAAATATCGTACCTGGGGGGTGTCTATAGTATGCCTGTAAAGTGACGCGTGTTTCCCATGTTTAGAACAGTCCCTGCACCAAATGTCATTTTTAAAGGAAAAAATCTCATTTAAAACTGCTTGCGGGTTTAATGTCATGTCGGGTCATGGCAATATGGATGAAAATCAGTGAGACAAACGGTGGATCAAGAAGGGTTGCCATTACCAGGCCCTTTGGGTCTTGTATGGATATTAAGGGGAACCCCGCACCCAAATTAAAATAAGGAAAGGTCCCTATATACTCTGAACAGCAGTATACAGGCGGTGCAAACAAGACAGGGACTGTAGGTTTGTTGTTAAGTAGAATCTGTTTGTAATTTTGAACATTTTTAACTTGTTTAGCTCCAGCCAAAAAATCTTTTCTAAGCTTTTTGGAAAACATAGGGAAGGGTTATCACCCCTGTGACATTTGTTTTGCGTCTTTCCTCCTCTTCAGAAGATTTCACCTCACTTTTTTGTCCCAATGAAAAATGTTTTTTGAAAATTTGGGTTTTTTTGTGGAACAAGGATTGGAAAGCATCAGTGGAAAGGAGAAATTGTTCTCCCATATTAACTCTTACAGGAGAGAATTTCCCTTCCTAGGGGTAGATTTCATCTCACTTCCTGTTGTCTCCTTCCGTTTGCAAGTAGGAGTCGTTTGTAAGTTAGATGTTTGAAAGTAGGGTCCTGCCCTATATACTCAGCAGAAATTTGGGCCTTAGGTGTTGCTGTGGCCACAACACTGTAAGCCCTCACAGGGCCCTGCTGTGAAATATTAGATCAAGAATTGTAATTACATGCCCCTGTTGAACAGGAGCTGAAAAATTAGGCCTTAGGCACTGGTGCTGGTGCCACAACACTGCAACCCCTCACAGACACTCTAGTTGGAACGCAGGAACGAGCCCTGCTGCAAAGTATTGCATCAAAAATTGTAATTACACGCCCCTGTTAGACAGGGGCAGAAAAATTGGGCCTTAGGCACTGGTGCTGGTGCCACAACACTGCAACCCCTCACAGACACTCTAGTTGGAATGCAGGAACGAGCCCTGCTGCAAAGTATTACATCAAAAATTGTAATTACACGCCCCTGTTAGACAGGGGCAGAAAAATTGGGCCTTAGGCACTGGTGCTGGTGCCACAACACTGCAACCCCTCACAGACACTCTAGTTGGAATGCAGGAACGAGCCCTGCTGCAAAGTATTACATCAAAAATTGTAATTACACGCCCCTGTTAAACAGGGGCTGAAAAATTGTGCCTTAGGCACTGGTGGTGGCGCCCAGAACCAAAAATGTTCTTACAAGCTATCAGCGTGATGATTGAGGAGGAAGAGGATAATTACTCAGGGATAGTCACTCAGCATCAGCATAGGCAGTCTTTGAAGGGATCTGAGATTTCAAAAAAAATTATTCGGTTACATCTGCATCAGGTGCTTGGTAGCTGGTGGTGATCCAAGACTGATTCATTTTTATGAAGGTCAGCCGATCGACCGAGTCGGTGGACAGACGCACCCTGTGATCGGTTACCACGCCTCCAGCAGCACTGAATGTGCGTTCCGAAAGAACGCTGGATGCAGGACAGGCCAGTAGCTCAATTGCATACTGTGCAAGCTCTGGCCAGTGATCCATCCTCAAGACCCAGTAACCCAGAGGATTTTCGGTGGGAAAGGTGTCCAAGTCTGATCTTGCCCCTAGGTATTCCTGCACCATGTAAAACAGACGCTGGCGATGGTTGCTGGAACCGATCATACCTTGGGGCTGCGGACCAAAAAATTGTCTGAACGCATCGGTCAGACGGCCACCTTCTCCACCGCTCCTTCTTTGACTGACCGAAGCCTCAGCAACACGTTGTCCAGAAACAGGAGTTTGTAACCTCCCAGTCTCTGGGAACGCGTTGCACAGACCTTTCTGCAAGGCCTCCCGAAGATGTTTCATCCTCTGCTCCCTCTGCGATGGCAAGATAAGGTCCGCAACCTTACCCTTGTAACGTGGATCAAGGAGGGTTGCCAGCCAGTATTGGTCCTTCTCCTTGATACCACGAATACGAGGATCCTTACGCAGGCTTTGCAAGATCAGGGAGGCCATGCAGCGTAGGTTTGCTGAGGCATTCGGTCCGGAGTCCTCTGGGTCACTAAGGACAACAACGTCCGCAGCCACCTCCTCCCAGCCACGTACAAGTCCATGTGTTCCTTGGGACTGATCCCTTAAAGACTGCTGATGCTGAGTGCCAGGCTCCACCTCCATACTGACACAATCTTCCTCCTCCTCCTCCTCCTCCTCCTCGTCCTCTTCCTGTGTGATCGGCGGGCACGCAGGAACACTGTCTGGATAAAGGGGGCCTTGAGAGCTAAGGAAGTCCTCCTCTTCCTGCCTCTGTTCTGCCTCAAGTGCCCTGTCCATTATTCCACGCAGCGTGTGCTCCAACAGGTGGACAAGGGGGACAGTGTCACTGATGCATGCACTGTCAGTGCTCACCATCCTCGTGGCCTCCTCGAATGGTGACAGGACAGTGCATGCATCCCTGATCATGGCCCACTGGCGTGGGGAAAAAAAACCAAGGTCCCCTGACCCTGTCCTGGTGCCATAGTCGCACAGGTACTCATTTATGGCCCTCTGCTGCGTGTGCAGCCGCTGCAGCATGGCCAATGTCGAGTTCCACCTGGTGGGCATGTCACAGATTAGGCGGTTCTTGGGCAGGTTAAACTCCTTTTGGAGGTCCGTCAGCCGAGCACTGGCATTATATGACCGGCGGAAATGCACACAGACTTTCCTGGCCTGCCTCAGGACATCCTGTAAGCCCGGGTACCTGCCCAAGAACCGCTGCACCACCAAGTTAAGGACGTGAGCCAAACAGGGCACATGGGTCAGTTGTCCCTGTCGGAGGGCAGAGAGGAGGTTGGTGCCATTGTCGCAAACCACCATTCCTGCCTTAAGTTGGCGTGGCGTCAACCACCTCTGAACCTGCCCCTGCAGAGCTGACAGAACCTCTGCCCCAGTGTGGCTCCTGTCCCCCAAGCACACCAGCTCAAGCACCGCATGGCATCTTTTGGCCTGCGTACTTGCGTAGCCCCTTGAACGCCTACGGAGCACCGCTGGTTCCGAGGAAGAGGCCATGGAGGAAGAAGAAGAGGAGGGGGTGGAGGAGAGAGGTGTGTCACAATCAGCATTTTGGAGGCGTGGTGGCGGAACAACCTCCAACACTACTGCACCTTGTCCTGCATCCTTCCCAGCTGCCAGCAGAGTCACCCAATGCGCCGTGAAACTTAAGTAACGTCCCTGTCCATGCCTGCTGGACCATGAGTCAGCGGTAATATGCACCTTACCGCTGACCGCCCTGTCCAGCGAGGCATGGACATTGCCTTCCACATGCCGGTAGAGAGCTGGAATCGCCTTCCGTGAGAAAAAGTGGCGTTTGGGTACCTGCCACTGAGGAACCGCACATTCCACAAACTCACGGAAGGGGGCAGAGTCTACCAACTGAAAAGGCAGCAGTTGAAGTGCTAGCAATTTTGCCAAGCTAGCATTCAACCGCTGGGCATGTGGATGGCTGGGAGCAAACTTCTTTCGGCGGTGCAGCAGCTGGGGCAGGGAAATTTGCCTGGTACAATCTGGCGTCGGTGTACCAAAAGCAGATTGCCCACAAGTACTTGGCTGTGACACACCTAATTCTACACCTTCATTCCTCTCACTGCAGGTCTCAGAGAGGACTGAAGGTCTAGTGGGGTTGGAAATCTCAGCTGATGAGGAGCAAGGAGAGATCCTCTTTGTTCTTTGGTGTGGGTCTTTTAGATACGCTTGCCAACGAACTGCATGGCAGGTCAACATATGTCTGGTCAAGCATGTGGTACCCAAGCGGGAGATGTTTTGGCCACGCGAGATACGCTTGAGACATATGTTGCAAATAGCAGCGGTGCGATCTGATGCACTCGTCTCAAAAAAGGCCCACACCAAAGAACTTTTTGAATAACGCGCAGAGACTGCAGCGCCCTGCACATGTGGAGCTTTGGGGTGTGATGCAGTCAATGTGCTGCCCTTAGGCTGGCCCCTGGAGGGCATCCTGCCTCGTTGGTGATGTGCCGCCTCCTCCTCCTCCTCCTCCTCCTCCTCTCTCCTATCAGGCACCCACGTTGAGTCAGTGACCTCATCATCCCCTCCCTCCTCATCACTGGAGCAAACCTGGCAGTATGCTGCAGCAGGGGGAGCATGACTGCCAGATTGCTGTCCTTCTTGGGCACCCCCTCTGTCCGTGCTCATGTTACTGCCTTCATCGAGCTCAGTATCATCATCAGAGCCTTCCAAACGCTGGGCATCCTCCTGGAGCATGTACCCAACACTGTGGTCAAACAGTTCGAGGGAATCCTCATGAGGACATGGTGGAGCTAGGGAAGGAGTCACTGATGACATTGAGCTGAGGGAAGAGGCCGCTGCTTTGCCAGACAAAGCACCCTGGGCATGGGTGAGAGAGGATGAGGAGGATGAGGACGGCTTGGTCATCCACTCGACCAAGTTTTCCGCATGTTGCGGCTCAACACGGCCAGCTGCCGAAAAAAAGGCCAAGCGTGTCCCATGGCCACGTGCTGATGAGGATGCACCGTCTCCACGACCAGCACTAGACACAGAGCCTGCTTGCCCTCTCTTATTGGCTTGTGACTGTCTGCCTCTCCTTCTTGGCCTTCCAGACATACTAATGGCCTGTAGCTGCACTAAGCTGGGATAGAACACCTGTAATTTTCTTCAGGTAGCTTTATATACTGTAACCAGACAAGCCTGCCTGTCAGTAGGAAGATAACAGGAACGGATCTAGCTGAACACTGTGAGCAGGACGCACTGCACTAAATGTAAATAGTCTAGCTGCCTGACCGTGGTACTAATAGGATCAAATAGAACACCTGTAATTTTCTTAAGGTAGCTTTATATACTGTAACCAGACAAGCCTGCCTGTCAGTAGGAAGATAACAGGAACGGATCTAGCTGAACACTGTGAGCAGGACACACTGTACTAAATGTAAATAGTCTAGCTGCCTGACCGTGGTACTAATAGGATCAAAAAGAACACCTGTAATTTTCTTAAGGTAGCTTTATATACTGTAACCAGACAAGCCTGCCTGTCAGTAGGAAGATAACAGGAACGGATCTAGCTGAACACTGTGAGCAGGACACACTGTACTAAATGTAAATAGTCTAGCTGCCTGACCGTGGTACTAATAGGATCAAAAAGAACACCTGTAATTTTCTTAAGGTAGCTATATATACTGTAACCAGACAAGCCTGCCTGTCAGTAGGAAGATAACAGGAACGGATCTAGCTGAACACTGTGAGCAGGACACACTGTACTAAATGTAAATAGTCTAGCTGCCTGACCGTGGTACTAATAGGATCAAAAAGAACACCTGTAATTTTCTTAAGGTAGCTATATATACTGTAACCAGACAAGCCTGCCTGTCAGTAGGAAGATAACAGGAACGGATCTAGCTGAACACTGTGAGCAGGACACACTGTACTAAATGTAAATAGTCTAGCTGCCTGACCGTGGTACTAATAGGATCAAAAAGAACACCTGTAATTTTCTTAAGGTAGCTATATATACTGTAACCAGACAAGCCTGCCTGTCAGTAGGAAGATAACAGGAACGGATCTAGCTGAACACTGTGAGCAGGACGCACTGTACTAAATGTAAATAGTCTAGCTGCCTGACCGTGGTACTAATAGGATCAAAAAGAACACCTGTAATTTTCTTAAGGTAGCTATATATACTGTAACCAGACAAGCCTGCCTGTCAGTAGGAAGATAACAGGAACGGATCTAGCTGAACACTGTGAGCAGGACGCACTGCACTAAATGTAAATAGTCTAGCTGCCTGACCGTGGTACTAATAGGATCAAATAGAACACCTGTAATTTTCTTAAGGTAGCTATATATACTGTAACCAGACAAGCCTGCCTGTCAGTAGGAAGATAACAGGAACGGATCTAGCTGAACACTGTGAGCAGGACACACTGTACTAAATGTAAATAGTCTAGCTGCCTGACCGTGGTACTAATAGGATCAAATAGAACACCTGTAATTTTCTTCAGGTAGCTTTATATACTGTAACCAGACAAGCCTGCCTGTCAGTAGGAAGATAACAGGAACGGATCTAGCTGAACACTGTGAGCAGGACGCACTGCACTAAATGTAAATAGTCTAGCTGCCTGACCGTGGTACTAATAGGATCAAATAGAACACCTGTAATTTTCTTAAGGTAGCTATATATACTGTAACCAGACAAGCCTGCCTGTCAGTAGGAAGATAACAGGAACGGATCTAGCTGAACACTGTGAGCAGGACGTACTGCACTAAATGTATATAGCAGGAACGGATCTAGCTGAACACTGTGAGCAGGACGCACTGCACTGAATGTAAATAGCAGGAACGGATCTAGCTGAACACTGTGAGCAGGACGCACTGCACTGAATGTAAATAGCAGGAACGGATCTAGCTGAACACTGTGAGCAGGACGCACTGCACTAAATGTAAATACCAGGAACGGATCTAGCTGAACACTGTGAGCAGGACGCACTGCACTGAATGTAAATAGCAGGAACGGATCTAGCTGAACACTGTGAGCAGGACGCACTGCACTAAATGTAAATACCAGGAACGGATCTAGCTGAACACTGTGAGCAGGACGCACTGCACTGAATGTAAATAGCAGGAACGGATCTAGCTGAACACTGTGAGCAGGACGCACTGCACTAAATGTAAATAGCAGGAACGGATCTAGCTGAACACTGTGAGCAGGACGCACTGCATTAAATGTAAATAGTCTAGATAGAAGATAACAGGAACGGATCTAGCTAAACTGAATACAGTGTATATATATATATGCAACACCTGGGATGCATATATATACACAATACACTGTAAGTGCAGCTAACTGACTGACTGTTCTGCCTAATCTATCTAACTCAAATCAAATGACACTGTCTCTCTCTCTCTCTAAGCACACCGGAACACACACTACACAGGGCCGCCGTGCAGGCGGCCTTATATAGTGTGGGGTGTGTACTAAATTCCCTGAGCCATAATTGGCCAAAGCCACCCTGGCTTTGGCCAATTACAGCTCTCTCTACTGACGGCGCTGTGATTGGCCAAGCATGCGGGTCATAGTGCATGCTTGGCCAATCATCAGCCAGCAATGCACTGCGATGCCGCAGTGAATTATGGGCCGTGACGCGCCACACGAATTTGGCGCGAACGGCCCATATCGTTCGCAATTCGGCGAACGACCGAACAGCCGATGTTCGAGTCGAACATGGGTTCGACTCGAACACGAAGCTCATCCCTACTCTCCAGAGACGTTCATTCGGGTTCAAGTTTGGGCTCTGGCTGGGTCACTGAAGGAGATTGACAGAGTTGTCCAATAGCCACTTCTTTGTTATCTTGGCTGTGTGCTTAGGGTCGTTGTCCTGTTGGAAGAAGAACTTTCGCCCCAGTTTGAGGTCCAGAGCAGTCTGGAGCAGGTTTTCAACATGTCTCTGTACATCGCTGCATTTATCTTTCCCTTAATCCTGACTAGTCTCCCAGTTCCTGCCTCTAAAAAACATCCCCACAGCATGATGCTGCCACCATCATGCCTCACTGTAGGGATGGTATTGGCCAGGTGATGAGCGGTGCTTGGTTTCCTCTAGATGTGACACTTGCCATTCAGGCCAAAGAGTTCAATCTTTGTTTCAGAACAGAGAATTTTGTTTCTCATGGTCTGAGAGTCCTTCAGGTGCCTTTTGGCATACTCCAGGTGGACTGTGTGCCTTTTACTGAGGAGTGGCTTCCGTCTGGCCACTCTACCATACAGGCCTGATTGGTGGGGTGCTGCAGAGATGGTTGTTCTTCTGGAAGGTTCTCCTTTCTCCACAGAGAAATGCTGGAGCTCTGTCGGAGTGACCATTGGGTTCTTGGTCACCTCCCAGACTAAGGCCCTTCTCCCCTGATCGCTCAGTTTTGGCCATTCCAGGGAGAGTCCTAGTGTTTCCAAACTTCTTCCATACAGATGATGGAGGCCACTGTGCTCATTGGGACCTTCAATGCTGCAGAGTTCCACCTGGTAGTCATGTCACAAATGAGACGGTGGGTGGTTAGGTTGCATTCCCTTTGAATGTCAGCCAGCCGAGCACTGGCATTGTATGACCAGCAGAAATGACCACAGACTTTCCTGGCCTGCCTCAGAAGATCCTGTAAGCCCAGGTACCTGCTCAAGAACCACTGCACCACCAAATTCAGGACGTGTGCCAAAAATGGAACATGGGTCAAGTATCCCTGTCGGAGGGTGGAGAGAAGGTTGGTGCCATTGTCACATAAAAGCATTCCTGGCTGAAGCTGGCGTGGCATCAACCACCTCTGAGCCTGCACCTGTAGAGCTGACAGAATCTCTGCCCCAGTGTGGCTCCTGTCCCCTAGGCAGACCAACTCAAGAAACGTGTGGCATCTTTTAGCCTGACTGCTTGCGTAGCCCCTTGAACACTTATGGAGAACCGCTGGTTCAGAGGACAAATCAGCAGAAGAGGCCATAGAGGAAGAAGAAGAGGAGGGGGTGGAGGAGAGAGCTGTGGCAGAATCACTACTAGCATTTTGGAGGCATGGTGGCGGAACAAGCTCCATAACACTGAACCCTGTACTGCATCCCTACCAGCTGCCAGCAGAGTTACCCAGTGAGCTGTGAAGGAAAGGTAATGTCCCTGCTCATGCCTGCTGGACCATGAGCCAGCTGTAATATGAACCTTACTGCTGACCGCCCTGTCCAACGAGGCCAAAACATTGCCTTCCACATGCCGCAAATGGCCTTCCGTGAAAGGAAATGGCGTTTTGGAACCTACCACTGAGGTACCGCACATTCCACAAATTCACAAAAGGGGGAAGAGTCTAACAGCTGAAATGGTAGCAGTTGCAGTGCTAGCAATTTGGCCAAGCTAGCATTTAGACGCTGAGCATGTGGATGGCTGGGACCGGATTTCCTTTGTATGGTTCAGCATTTGGGATAGGGAAATTTGCCTACTAAAATCAGATGGTGGTGTACTGCTAGCAGATTGGCTGCAAGTACCTGGGACACCTATTGCTATACCTTCATTCCTCTCAGTGCAGGTTTTTGCACTGGTGGTATAGTAGGGTTGGAGATCCCAGATGAGGAGCAAGGAGAAGTCCGCCTTTTTCTTTGATGTGGGTCTTTCAAGTGCTGTTGCCAACAGACTGCATGGCAGGTCGTCATATGTCTGGTCAAGCATGTGTGCCCAAGTGGCTGCTGTTCTGGCCACGCTTGATCCGCTTCAGACATAGGTTGCAAACAGCAATGGTACGATCTGCTGCACACGTGTCAAAAAAGGCCCACACCAGGGAACTTTTAAAAGTCAGTGAGGAGTCATCAGCACCCTGCATTTGAGGAGCTCTGTGGTGTGATGCAAAAGGGTGGCTGCCCCCTAAAGGATATCCTGCTTCGTTGGAGTTGTGCCTCCTCCTCCTCCTCCTCTCTTCTCTCAGGCACCCAAGTACAGTCAGTGACCTCATCATCCCCTCCCTCCTCCTCACTAGAGCAAACTTGGCAGTATGCTGCAGCTGGGGGAACATGACTGCCAGTTTCTTGTCCTTCTTGGGCACCCCCTCTCTCTAGGCTCACATTACTCCCTTCCTCAACCTGGGAACCAACATCGGAGCCTTCTGCTCAACCTCCAGCAGCATGTACCCGACACTGTGGTTGAATAATTCTGGGGACTCCTTGGTGCATGATGGTGGGGTGGATGGTGCCTTCCTCCACTCACTTCAGAAGCAGCCACAGATTGCTGGGTGTATTTGCACAAACAACTATACAGGAGAATTCTGCCAGAACCCAACTAATCCGTGTATTCAGGGCTGCTAACCTAATGTGACATGTGATAATACAACTGGTTGTGGACCATGTCCATCTGGCTTCTCTGGGGATGATGGGATCCATTGTACAGATATTGATGAATGTTCCGCTGGTACTAATAAATGTGATCAAAACGTTAATTGTACCAATACCATGCACATGCAGAGAAGGATTTAATGACTGTCATACTGGATGGAGCTACCCTGTTAGTTTCTGGTCCTTACTTGAAAGCCATGGTGTGACGTTATCAGCCACCGAGTGTCAGGTCGCCTTACAAGCTTACCAAAGCTTGCCGTCTGGTAAGCGTACAGTACATACGGTGGTGGATCTCCTCACATATTGGTGTCTGTGTGATTGATTAACCTCACCTTTATTTGTTCCGAATACTTTTGGATGATTTTATTCACGGACTTTTCATTATTCACATCCCTTATTGTTGGGACTCATTTTTACCACCCTTTTTGCAAATTTTTTGCAAATAAGTAATTTTTCTTCATGAATTTGGCCAAAAATGTATACTGATACATATCTTTGGTAAAAATAACCCAAATTAGTGGGTATTATTTAGTCTGTGTGAAAGTTATAGGGTCTACAAGCTATGGTGCCACTCACTGAAAATGTATCATTTTGATCACACCTGATGTACTGACAGCCTATCTAATTTCTTGAGACCCTAACAAGCCAGTAAAGTACAAATACCCCCCAAATGACCCCTTTTTGTAAAGTAGACATTCCAAGGTAGTTAGTACAAGGCACATTTAGTTTTTTGAAGTTGTCATTTTTTCCCACAATTCTTTGCAAAATGAAGATTTTTTTTTATTTTTATTTTTTTTCACTCCAAATTGTCATTATAACAGGTTATTTCTCTCACATGGCATGTACAGACCACAAATGACACCCCAAAATGTATTCTGCTACTCCTCCTGAGTATGGCGATACCACATGTGTGAGACTTTTACACAGCCTGGCCACATACAGAGTTCCAACATTGAAGTAGCAACTTCATGCGTTCTAGGAGCATAAATTACACATCTAATCTCTCAACCACCTATTACACTTTTGAAGGCCCTGGAGCACCAGGACAATGGAAACGCCCACAAAGTGACCCCATTTTGGAAAGCAAACACCCCAACGTATAATCTATGAGGCATAATGAGTCTTTGGAACGGTTCATTTTTTTCCAGAAGTTTTTGGAAAATGTGGAAAAAAATGAAAACGCATTTTTTTTACACAAAGTTGTCCATTTATAAGATATTTCCAACACATAGCATGTACATAGCAAAAATGACACCCCAAAATGTATTCTGCTACTCCTTCTGAGTATGGCGATACCACATGTGTGAGACTTTTACACAGCCTGGCCACATACAGAGTCCCAACATTGAAGTAGCAACTTCAGGCGTTCTAGGAGCATAAATTACACATCTAATCTCTCAACCACCTATTACACTTTTGAAGGCCCTGGAGCACCAGGACAATGGAAACGCCCACAAAGTGACCCCATTTTGGAAAGCTAACACCCCAATGTATAATCTATGAGGCATAATGAGTCTTTGGAACGGTTCCTTTTTTTCCAGAAGTTTTTGGAAAATGTGGAAAAAAATGAAAACGCATTTTTTTTTACACAAAGTTGTCCATTTATAAGATATTTCCAACACATAGCATGTACATAGCAAAAATGACACCCCAAAATGTATTCTGCTACTCCTCCTGAGTATGGCGATACCACATGTGTGAGACTTTTACACAGCCTGGCCACATAGAGGCCCAACATCCAAGAAGCACCATCAGGTGTTCTAGGGACATAAATTACACATCCAATTTCCTTACAATCTATCACATTTTTGAAGGCCCTTCATATTTCTAACACAGCATGTACATACCAAGAATTACACCCTAAAATACATTCTGCTGAGTAAAGGGTAAACAAAAGATTACCTGTGATTTTAGTAGTGCAATTGTCCACAGGAGGAGAGCCCTGATCCAGGCAGCAGGCAGGGACGTGGTCAGCGACAGTGAATGGAGTTGTCCAGGCAGCAGGCAGGAATATTGTCCATAGTCAGTACAGGCAGGGATACTGTCCATATACAGTCCAGGGTCAGTGCAAGTAGAGACGTTGCCAGCAGTGCCAAAATATTGGTCCTGGTAGTAAGCAGAAACACGATCCAAGTAGCAGGCCAGGAAAGAATGGGGACAGGGGTAGAGGCTTCTCCCACCCAAATCTCTTTGAAGCCTCCGAGTCTCCAGACCCTAATCCAGTAATGAGAAAACTAAAAAATCAGTTTTCTTCATCCAGAAAAACATTTCTGGAGCCCCTCACATATGTGAGACCCCTGTGTTCCCACTAGCACAACAGGGTAAAAGATCAATCCAAGAGGCAGGCAAAAAACGTGGTCAAACAGTCCAGGGTCAGTTCCAGAGCAGGCAGAGGTAAATACAGTTTAGCGTTCGGCAGAAGCGTGGTCATATAACAGTCCAGGGTCAGTTCCAGAGCAGGCAGAGGTAGGTACAGTTTAACGTTGGGCAGAAGCGTGGTCGTATAACAGGCCAGGGTCAGTTCCGGAGAAGGCAGAAGTATGTTTAGCGTTAGGCAGAAGCTTGGTCGTATAACAGGCCAGGGTCGGTTCCGGAGAAGGCAGAGGTATGTACATTTCAGTGCAGTGGCATAAGGGGTGTGGAGGAAAATGACAGGAAATTAGAATTACGTTTACCATACTTCCCTAATAATGTAGAGAAGTATGGTAACGGCGGAAACATCCAACTATACAGAGGCCTGGTTGGGAAGGACAATCGGGACAATAATACGTGGTGTCTCTTCTAATTCCTCCACTGGAGCACACCCGGCATTTCTTTTGACGTCTGCGGCCTGTTTCACGGGGGGGGGGGGGATTTTGTCAGGAAAGTGGCGCTCGTGGAGTCTGCTCACGGAATCAGAGCAAATAGTTTCTGGTGGGCTTTCAGGGTACAAAAGGGCAGAAATAACTTCTTCTTGGTAGTGGAGTTAGGATACGGGGTTCTCTGTGGATTTTTGGTAAATAACATAAGTGTTATACATGGCCAAACTGAAAAAATAAATGGACACTTTTTTATACCAGTGGCCGGATTTTCTTGTGGGAAGGTAGGGTTCAATCATCTGATCGTCGAAGTCCACTCCCCCCATAAACAGATTATAATCGTAAATGCAAGTTGGTTTCTGGACTGGGCCGTTTCTTCTTGGGACTTCCACGTAGGTGTCATTATGGATTGTCGTCAGCATGTGGACGTTTCGTCTGTCCCTCCACTTGACAGCCAATAACTCCTGGTTCCGCAAAGATGCCGTCTCCCCTCGGCGTAGCCTTTCATTGACCAGTTTTTGCGGGAAGCCCTTTCTATTGGCTCTTACTGTACCACATGCTGGGGTGTCTCTCCGGTGAAGATTGCGGAAGAGGGGCAAGCTGGTATAAAAATTATCCACATAAAGATGGTATCCCTTTCCAAGCAGTGGATAGACAAGATCCCAGACCACTCTTCCGCTGGCTCCAATGTACTCTGGGCATCCAGGGGGATGAAGTTGGGAGTCCTTCCCTTCGTACACCCGGAAGGCGTAGATGTACCCAGTGGCTCGGTCGCAAAGTTTGTACATTTTTACCCCATATCGGGCCCTTTTGCTGGGGATGAACTGTTTGATGCCAAGCCTGCTGGAGAATTTTACAAGGGACTCATCCACGGAAATATTCTGTTCGGGGGTGTATAACTGGGGACATTTTTCAGAGAAATAATTTAGGAGTGGCCAAATTTTAAATAGTTTGTCAAAAGCTGAGTCATTTTGGGGAGGGCATTGGGTGTTGTCATTATAGTGAAGGAACCGCATGATCATTAGGTATCTGGATCTTGGCATAAGGGATGAGAAGAGTGGCATGTGGTGGATGGGTTTGGTAGACCAATAGGAGTACAATTGTTTTTTTTTTTATGAGTCCCATAGTAAAAGTTAGGCCTAAGAAAATTTTGAATTCCTCTATGGTTAGTTCTCCCCACTCAAAGGGACGGGCGTAACTAGAGCCAGGGTTGCTTACTATGTGCTGCTGTGCGTAGAGGTTGCACTGGGCCACAATGGACGATAGTAAGTCCTCAGTGAAAACCAAATGGAAAAAATCAATCATGGCAAAATCATCAGTGTTCACCTGGACACCTGGCTGGGCGGAGAAAGGGGGGATATTTGCTGCTCCGGAATTAGGGGGAAGCCACAGGAGGTTTTGAAGGGCATAGGGAAGGCTGGCATGGCCCCTATCCCTTTGGGGCTGAGATGACACCCTACTGGTGCCTGGCCTTTGTTGTAGTGGCTCTGCTCTCGAGGTGGACGGCACTGCTCTCGAGGTGGACGGCACTGCTCTCGAGGTGGACGGCCCTGCTCTCGAGGTGGACGGCCCTGCGCTGCTGGTAGTAGGCTGCTGCTCCATGCCAGAACGCCTTCTTTTCACGGGCACACATTCCTCTTCAGATTCTGTATCAGAACCGCTGCTTATTACAGGTTCATAGGTCGAATCCGAATCGGAATCGGACTGAGACCCAGAGAGCTCCCCGCTGCTCTCATCGGTCATGCTTAGACGCTGGTAGGCCTCCTCGGTAGTAAAATATTTTTTTGCCATACTGGTGGCTGATGAGGCTGCACTGCAGAGCACTGTGGTGGAACTGGTGGGCACAGGTGGCACTGGTTGGCACAGGTGGCACTGGTGGGCACAGGTGGCACTGGTGGGCACAGGTGGCACTGGTGGGTACATGCGGCACTGGTGGGCACAGGCGGCACTGGTGCTGGTGGGCACAGGTGGCACTGATGTGGCACTGCAGTGGCGCAGGTGGCACTGATGGGCACAGGTGGCACTGATGGGCACAGGTGGCACTGGTGTGACACTGGTGTGCACTGTAGTGGCACTGGTGTGGCTCTGGTGGCACTGATTAGCACACAGGCGCACTGGTGGGCACAGGCTGCACTGGTGGGCACAGGCGGCACTGGTGGGCACAGGCGGCACTGGTGGGCACTGGCGGGCACTGGCGGCACTGATGTGGCACTGCAAAGGCGCAGATGAGTACTGACAGGCACAGGTGGCACTGATGGGCACAGGTGGCACTGGTGTGCACTGTAGTGGCACTGGTGTGGCTCTGGTAGTACTGGTGTGGCTCTGGTGGCACTGGTGTGGCACAGAGGTGGCACTGGTGTGGCACAGAGGTGACACTGATGTGGCACAGAGGTGGCACTGGTGGCACAGGTGGTACAGGTGACAGATAGTGACAGATAGCACTGTTATGGCACTATTGGGGCACTATTGGGGCACTGCTGGGCACTGCTGAGCACTGCTGGGCACTGCTAGAATGTCACAACTCACAGTTAGCACACGATCTGCTCTTTGACAGCTCTTTGCTGTTTTTGACAATTCCTTTATTTAAATGCTTCTTCTTTCTTCTATCTTCTTTCTTCTATCTTCTATCTTCCTTCGGTTTCTTCCTCCATCTTCTTCTTCTGGTTCTTCTGGCTCTTCCTCCGGTGTTCCTGTCTGGCATCTTCCTCCGCGGCGCCACCCGGTGACCCCGACCTCTCTGACGCACGGTGACTTCCCTGTCTGCCCCCCTCTGACGTCACGGGGAATGCCACAGGGAAGTCCCGGTCTAGTCCCCGTGCGTCAGCCTGGGGACTTCAAGCTCATCAAGCTCATCCCTAGTCTACATCAGTATTTTTTTCTCCTTCAGACAGAAGGTCACGTAAACTATTGTTGATGTGCCAATTTTGAAAATATAATGTGACTAGTGTGGCAACTGTAAAAAAAAAACACCAAAAAAAAGTCCAACTGTTCGCACAAAAAATCTTGCAATCTGTGCCAAATAAATACTGGTACCAAAATGGGCTTGCACATGGAGGTGTGCACCAAGAGGATTATGCCCCAAGACAGTTACACATTCTACCATACCCCAAATAAACTGTATGTGCTGCAACATAATTGTTTATTTGATATACAAGATAAGATGTCATATGCGACAATTGCATTGCTCAATAACCACCAATCTTAATTATCTGGCTCAGGGATCTCTTTAAACATGTCAGTGGTGATATGGAAGGTAGAAGAAAAAAGAACACATGGGAATGCAACATTTTTAATGATGATGTATCTCGGCGATATACTGTTGTTATTAATATGTTGGTCCATGGACAGGAATTACGTTGTAAACACAGTGAGCATATTTGTAAAAATCATTGTCCACATACAAACTTACACAAAAGTTCTGCTCTTTTCAGATCACTTGTCGTTACTTCTTAATTCTACAAATCTTCCCCAGACAACACTGCAGGGTGACCGGTCATAAACAAAGTATTAAATCCCAAATCCCTTCATATCATACAGTTCAGATGGTGTAACACTTTCAGAAATATATTCCTCATTCAGAATCCCCTGCCTTATAACATGAAATGGAATCCAAACCCGAATCAATAATTTCTAAATGATTTTGCTTCTCTCAACAACTTTCAATGCATCTTCTTTCGGCGCCCCGTGGTGCGTTATTGCTTGGAGTGTCTGATCTGAGGAAACAAGAGTGGAAAAAATGGTCTTATTGTTCCCATTTATAAGCTCTTTCGCTTATCCTTGCAGAGCTTTGATGTGACCTCTGACATTCAACGGTGACCTTTTACCTCTCTCCATTTTGATCCTGGCTGGAGGAACTTGTTTAGGTTCTTCTCTGACAAGAGTTAGCAGCAGGATATTCCCTCTGCACACGATCTTATCAGAAATTTGATTTTTGAGAGCCTCTTAACACACTTGCAGTGCCGGGGAAGACTAAATATATTGTAGTGAGTATCATGCTAAGCCCCCACAACTATATCCCGCTGAACAATTGCCATTGATCCCTCTCGATATCACTTGTCTGTATTATCTTACACAGTTTTCCACTTTAAAAGCCTTAAGCCAAAAAAAACTGAAGCATGCAACCAAAAGGATTGCTTTATAATGGGGACAAGATAGTTGAAATGGAAAAATCATATATTGTGCAGATAAGGGTGACCTTCCAGGATTAGCGGATAAAGGTCTGCATAGGTTCCAGCCCAGGGCAGGAAACTTTTAGATCTGTATTTTGTTTCATTGCTAATGTTTGTAACAATCATTAACTTGGCGAAAGGCAGATTTTCCCGTCAGCTGCATCTACTGCACTGAGCAAAAGCAAACTGATTTAGGCATTTACAAAATTTTATTCAAAATTTTTTGTCATATTTACTATATGTTTGTGAACACCTGACCATCACACTTTTATGAACTTGTTAGGCATTCAAATGTTAAATCATGGGCATTAACATGGCTTCAACCCCCCCCCCCCCCCCCCTTTTGCAGCTAAAACAGCCTCCACCCTTCTGCGAAGATTTTGGAGTGTGTTTGTGGACATTTCTACCCATTCAACCAAAAGAGAATTTGTAAGGTCAGGTACTGATGTTGGGTGAGATGGGGCAATGGGCTGCTATCAGCAATAACTTCTCTTAACCACTTCAGCCCCGGAAGAATTTACCTGACCAGAAGATTTTTTGCGATTCGGCACTGCGTCGCTTTAACTGACAATTGCGCGGTCGTGTGACGTTGTACCCAAACAAAATTGATGTCCTTTTTTCCCACAAATAGAGCTTTCTTTTGGTGGTATTTGATCGCCTCTGCGTTTTTTTTTTTTTTGCACAATAAACAAAAAAAGAGCGACAATTTTGAGAAAAAAAGCATTATTTTTTACTTTTTGCTATAATAAATATCCCGCAAAAATATATTACATTTTTTTTTCCTCAGTTTAGGCCGATATGTATTCTTCTACATATTTTTGGTAAAAAAAAAATCGCAATAAGCGTATATTGATTGGTTTGCGCAAAAGTTATAGTGTCTACAAAATAGGGGATAGATTTATATCATTTTTATTATTACTTTTTTTTTACTAGTAATGGCAGTGATCTGTGATTTTTATCATGACTGACATTGGACAATTTTGACACATTTTTGGGACCATTGGCATTAATACAGCGATCAGTGTTTAAAAATTGCATTGATTACTGTAAAAATGTCACTGGCAGTGAAGGGGTTAACACTAGGGGCCACTCGAGGGGTTAACTGTGTTCCCTGGGAGGTGATTCTAACTGAAGGGGGAGTGCACAGAATGGAGGAAGTGACAGATCGTGGTTCCTAGCAAATAGGAACACGCGATCTGTCACTCCTGTCAGAACAGAACAGGGAAGTGTGAGTTTACACACACTCGTCCCTGTTCTGTCTATTCTGCTCACGATCGCTCGTGGCCGGCAGTCATTGCGACCGGCGGCCACAAGCTCTGGCACACCCGCTGTACAGACCCAGCTAGCCGACGTATAGCTACGACGGCTCGCGCAGGGGAGCCAACCTGCCGCAGTATAACTGCGGCGGTTGGTCGGGAAGCGGTTAATTTATTATGATCATTATACAAGATTATACAAGTCCTTCTCACTTAGTGACCAGGTTCAGTTCCAACGACCGGGTCGAGGAGCCACAAGTAATCAATATTTGAAGCATTCTTAACTACTGTACTATACTGTATTGTAAACAAAAGGTCTAAACACAAAACTCCAGCTCAATAACGTTGTTTTAACGGCTTCCCGACCGCCTCACACAGATATACTGTGGCAGAAGGGCATGTACAGGCAGATTAACTTACCTGTACATTGCTCTTTAAGAGGCAGCTTGCGGGCGCGCGCGCGCCAGCCAGGGGCTCCGTGACCGTGATCGCGGGTCCCACGGACTCGGTGTCCACGGGGATACCTGCCATCGTCTCACGGTGAGGAAGAACGGGGCGATGCTAATGTAAACAAGCATCTCCCTGTTCTGCCTAATTACACTGTCACTGATCACAGCTCCCTGGAATCGGGAGCGGTGATCAGTGATGTGTCACACACAGCCCCTCCCCCCCACAGTTAGAATCACTCCCTAGGACACACTTAACCCCTACAGCACCACCTAGTGGTTAACCCCTTCACTGCCACTGACATTTTTACAGTAATCAATGCAATTTTTTAGCATTGATCGCTGTATTAAAGCCCAAAAATGGTTTAAAATTGTCTGAAGTGTCTGCCATAATGTCGCAGTCACGAAAAAAATTGCTGATCGCAGCCATTACTAATAAAAAAAAATTATCAATAAAAATGCCAGAAAACTATTCCCTATTTTGTAGACGCTATAACTTTTGCGCAAACCAATCAATAAACGCTTATTGCGATTTTTATTACAAAAATATGTAGAAGAATATGTATCGGCCTAAACTGAGAAAAAAAAATGTTTTTTTTATATATTTTTTGGGGATATTTATTATAGCAAAAATGGTCGCTATTTTTTTGTTTATAGCGCAAAAAATAAAAACCACAGAGGTGATCAAATACCACCAAACGAAAGCTCTATTTGTGGGAAAAAAAGGACGTCAATTTTGTTTGGGAGCCACGTCGCACGACCGCGCAATTGTCAGTTAAAAAGACGCAGTGCCGAATTGCAAAAGGTGCTCTGGTCAGGAAGGGGATAAAATCCTCCGGGTCTGAAGTGGTTAATTTGCATAAGTACAGAACATAAATGAAAATCCTGTACTGTACTGTACAATATAATGATGTATAAGGCGTCGTTCGGGTCGGGAGAGCTGGTCGTAAGTCCGAGTGGTCATTAAAGCGGGATTCTGGCCAGCTAAAAAACAATGTTAAAGTCAGCAGCTACAAACACTGTAGCTGCTGACTTTAAATAAGTAGACTTACCTGTCCTGGGTGCCCGCGATGTTGGCTGCCCGAGGCCGACCCGTCCCTCGGCTCTCGGGTCCCGTCACCGCCATCCTATATAAGGGAAACAGGCAGTGGAGCCTTGCGGCTTCACGGCCAGTTTCCTACTGTGCACGCGCGAGCGGTGTGGCGATCTGTGAATGGCCCCGTGGTGTTCTGGGAACACACACAGTTCCCAGAAGACAACGGGGCCGCTCACCGAGGAGAAGAACACGCCGCAGAATAGTAGGAAGCAGATTAGGAAGACTGCCTAGCAACAAGGGTTTAAGTATAATTAAAAAAAAAAAATTACAAATGGTTTTTTTTTTATTTTTTTAGGATTTTTGGTGGCATTTTTTTTTTCCAGGGTGGCCCTCCACTTTAAACAGCAAAGTCGTTAAACGAGGAGTATCTGGTATAGCACCAACAGTTTGTGCAGCACTTTACAACATGGAGGGAAACAGCACAGTTACAGTATTTATTTATTATTTTTATTACAGGTACTTATATAATCCAATATAAGCAGGATCAGATGGCCCTGCTTGTTAAAGCATACAATCTAAAGAGGAAGGTCAAGTGATACAAAAGGTAATAGCTGTTAAGGACGAGGACTGATATGCTTCATATCTGCTAGACAAGGTAGTGTCAAATGCTTTTGCAAATGTTGAGCGACTAAAATCTCTGTTTTTAATGCAAAATATTACACAGTGTATTTTTTTTTTCTTTGCTGGCTAGCTGGAAAGTGTAGCGCCAGACACAGGAGCCACTTAGTAGATTGGGTTCTCTTCTACCCCAACTCTGAGAACAGACTGGTTAGTGGTAAATAAACACAATATATTGCTGTGGGTTGCTGTAAATAGCAGTATGCACATAAATGAATAAGTAAAGGAAAAAAAAAAAAAAACTATCATAGTTCACTAGACAATACATTCACTAGACTATAGCAGCATAGAATAGTTCTGTGCAGCTAAATCAGAGTAAAACTGGTAATCCACAAAATCAGAAATAAGTAATGACAATAAAAAACAGTAACAGCAATGATAATCAATACTGCGATAACTCCTCTGAAAACAGTAGGCTATATTGACTTTAGAGTGCACTTTATATAAATGGCAGTGATGAAGTTTAAAACTTCCTGAAGAGGTACCTCTTACTATGGGCATTTGGCAAAGTTTGTGTGAAGCAGCAATCTGAGTGAGCAGTCTTTAGCCCTAGTTCTTCAGCTGGCTATCTTTGGGGCCCAGTCTTTAAGGTGGTGCACATGAGTACAGTCTGTCAAGTACCTGGTCAGAGGCCGAAGTGCTGAGAGGACTTCCCTTGTGGCTGAGAGCAGAGCGCCCCTGAAGGTGGTAACAGGGAATGCTGTGCTCAGAGAAGCAGGGGTTGCCAGCTGCGACAGGCTGAGGTGATGAAGTGATGCCCGCTGGATGGTAACTGACAAGCAGGATGCACTGCTGGGCAGGAGTCCCTCAGGAGTTCTGGGTGAGACTTGGCAGCAGGGGAGCCAGGAGCAGAGTCAGGAGTCATGCCAGAAGTCCTGCACAGAATGTTAGTCAGGGGTAGAGCAGCAAGCAGAGTCAGGAGTCTTTCGGGGTCATTCATTGGTAATTAGGCAGTAGCGGAGTCAGAAGAGCAAGCCAGGGGTCAAGCATGAATCAGCAGGCAGAAGCTGTGTCACTGGAGTAAGCCAAGAGGTCAAAGCTGGAAGTGGAGACAAGACAGGTCAAAGGCAAGCCGGTTTGGTTACAGGAAATCCAAAGATATTAAGAGCAGGAACAAAGGAACACACGAAGGAAGCTGAAGATCATCCAGCAATTAGTGTTTGCTGCTGCTGGCTTTAAATAGGCCACTGGGCACCAGAATCTGTCACGCACTGTGTGCGCATTGATGAACGTGTGTGCGCACTGGCACATATCTATCCTTGACCATTCTTGCCCGTGTGCACATGCGCATTAGCATTGGCGAATTTCCATTCGCCAACATGCAAATCTGCTGGATATTGACAGATCTACCAATCCTTCTGCGAACTGTTCTCTGACACAGTCCCAGTAAAGTCTGCATGCATTAAATACCGTATTTATCGGCGTATAACACGCACTTTTTCCCCCTTAAAATCAGGGGAAAATCGCGGGTGCGTGTTATACGCCAATCCCCTGCGATCCCCCGCTGACTGAACGGAGCGATCGCCGGCCGCCGATTTGAAAATGGCGCCGCCGGCGCCGAAATACACAGAGCCGGTCCTCGGCTCTTCTCGGCCACTGTCGGCTCCACTCCAGCGCCGCCCATATACAGATAGCCGAGTGAACTCGGCTAGGTTCGGCTAGCTCCGTTCACAGTCACGCCCATCCCGGCTCTCGAAAGTGATCGAGAGCCGCTGAGTGTATTTCGGCGCCGGTACCGGCGCCATTTTCAAACTGCAGTGACACTGACAAGTCATTGCAGTTTAACTGCAGCCTGGGCAAGGCTGCAAATGGACACAAAAAAGCTGCAGATCGGCACTGACAAAGCTGCAAGGCTGCAAATGGACACTGATAAGGCTGCAAATGACTGCAAGGCTGCAAATGACTGCAAGGCTGCAAATGACACCAAGGCTGCAAATGACACTGGACAAGCATGCAGATGGACGCTGTGCAAGGCTGCATTGATGGGCATTTAAATGTAAGTTTTTTTCCTTAAAACATTTTTTTCCTTATAATTCCCTCCTAAACTTGGGGTGCATGTTATACGCCCGCGCGTGTTATACGCCGATAAATACGGTAATCCATTCAATAATATATATAGTGAGCGCACCAAACCAATGCAGCAGCTAGCACTCAAGGTGATTATGCAACCCTTGTAAACCACAAAAACCAATAGATGTGCATAACGGCGGTATTATCGGTTTATATTTATACGGTTATTTTTAAGATAATACCTCCGCTAAGCGCTGCACATCTATTTGTTTTTATACAATAAATAATGCTACTGATTAGATGCCAGTCCCTATGTGCTCAGTCTCTGCTATCAGCATCAGGTTAATGGCAGCAGTGCCCTCTCACCAGTCCCAGCAATGCAGCAACAGGGGTCCCACACAGCACATATATTGATGTCTGAGCACAGAGTGATGATGCACCTGCAAGGGGAATGTCCATGACGGCCTCAGCTCACAGGAAGAAGTTAAATGGTCTTCATTTAGTCCGGAAATAGATGACAAATGGCAGGGGGGAACACAATGTGGCAGTGGAGGGTGAAAAGTACAAATTTAACATATTTTTTTGCAACACATCCAAATTTAAAAATTCATGCACACCTTTCAGTTTATGATTTATAACCCCAAACAAGAATTTTGTTTTGATGGGTAAACAGACATTGCAAGCACGCGAAAATAATGTATGCCTAAATATCTATTCCTTCCATAACTCGCTTCAGTTTGAAATACAAGTAGCTGAAATTCCCCTGACGCAACTACAGAACAAAGACTTAGAGGACAGAAACACTAAAAAAAAAAGCTTCCCTGTTACACAGCGACAACATGAAAAGACCGATCCACCTTTAGAGTTTAATCTACTAATTATGTCAATCTTATTGAAAGAATAAAAGAGCATAAAGTAGTGCATTTGTGTAATGAGATATTGGGGATTGTGGAATTCCCAGGCGCACACTGTGTGCTTATCTTTACAGCGTGTTTGACTTTGCTACTGCTGCTGTGTAGAAAATGACAGAGAACGGCATTAGTTGAGGGCTATAAGGCTGCAGAGATTTCTGGGGTCAAGTTCCTTGGTGGTCCACCACCCATCGTTAGAGATTGGTGGGGAAGTCTAGTAGTCGTATTTTATACCAGTGGTTCATTGGGCATATGGTTGGAAAGTTTTACAAAGAGCGCAATATATGATGACTAGGTAGTCACCAGCAATAGTTTTGGGCAAAATAGGTCCTGTTGGAAGATGCCAACCAGATGCTGCTAATCCCTTTGATGAGATCAGTGGAGCAAGATACGGATGCACAACAAGGGAATAACATACCTCCCAACATTTTGAGATGGGAATGAGGGACACCTACTAGCATACATATGTAGGCATAGGACACGCCCCCGGCCACACCCCCTTAAAGGAGAATTAACCAAAAAAAGGTTAATTAAATCCACAAGGGCTTTATTTTTACCACTACTATTCCTTTATATTGGCTTTTAAGATTTACAAATGCAGCAATTTAGAATTTAGATTAAAGGTTTAGCACTGGGAAACACTTTTTGAAAGATAAATAGTGCATTTTATATACAACTATATAGATCAGACCAAAATGAGGGACAATGAGGAGGAAAGAGGGACAGAGGGACATTGCTCCAAATCAGGGACAGTCCCTCCAAATCAGGGACAGTTGGGAGCTATGGAATAACAAATTGTGAATAACTGCTAATATATAAAAGAGCTGAAAGTGTCTCTAAAGCTTCAAGGTTTTTTAGCTTAACACATTATATGTATTAAGGTAAATAACCTTCTGTGCTGCAGGAGACCCCCAGCCCCCCCACCCCCCGCCCTTATTCTTAACTGAGCTTGATCTCGTGCAGCTCTTGTCGCTGTCTTCTTCCTCATTGGGCAGGTTGATAACAGCGGCTGCCACTGGATTCTGCTGCTGTCAATCAAATGCTGTGATTGGGAAGTGGGGCTGAGTTGCCCAATCTATCACAAAAGACGCAGACTGGGTGGCTTAGGAGCAAGCATGCACGGGTGCGCTCATCAAAAAGGAGGGGCCTGTAGTGCCGGCGGGGGACCTCTGAAAAGGAGGATTGGGCTGCTCTGTGAAAAACCATTGCACAGATCAGGTAAGAATGACATGTTTGTTATTTTAGGTTATGTGTTCCCTGAATTCACCATTATCCTCTCCCTAAGACTGCAGATATCCATGGCTATATTTACCCTAGTTCCAGCATCACCCTCTCTCTTTGTCAGCAGAAATTGATGGCTATGTGTCCCTGGTTCCAGCACTGTGCTCTCTCTGAGCCTACATTTAGGCAGGTGCAGTCTACTTTCTAAAAAACAATTAAAGTGCAGCGCAAATAATAAAGTCCATAAATAAGGAAACACAATTCTCCTGTAATAAAATCCTTCTTCTTAATATGAAAAAAAACAGCAAGCTCTTCTCCACTAATGTGCATATGAAAATGCTTACCAGATGGAAGATCATATAGGCATAGGTACCACAGATACTGGAAGGCTTGCAAGGAGCCACATGTATGGACCCTCCGGGGATGGGGAAATTCTACAGCACTTCTAGGACTCTGATCTTTCATGTGCAACAGCTCTCCTAGAAGTGCTGTAGAATTTCCCCATCCCTGGAGGGTCCATATATGTGGCTCCTTGCAAGCCTTCTGGACCCGGGCTTCATCTTGAGAGTTGGGAATGGTGTGTGGAGATTTTTGGACTGCTGGGATCTTTTTAAACAATTTATGGCTATAGGATAGAGTTCCATTTCTTGAGCGTTCATCCATACATCTGCTGCATTGGAGAGATAGCTGCTGGCCATCAGTGAGGACAACCAGACTATCCGATCCGTGTGTATCCAGTATGTGTGGTATCTATGCCTATATGATCTTCCATCTGGTAAGCATTTTCATATGCACATTAGTGGAGAAGAGCTTGCGGTGTTTTTTCATATTAAGAAGAAGGATTTTATTACAGGAGAATTGTGTTTCCTTATTTATGGACTTTATTATTTGCGCTGCACTTTAATTGTTTTTTATTATGTTATTTGGGCTTGGTGTTAACCCTAATGGGGCGTACACACGGTCGGACTTTTCAGCTACAAAAGTCCAATGGACGCTGACGGACTAAAGCTGGCTAGTAATCCGATCGTGTGTGGGCTTCTCCGGACTTTCAACTGACTTTTTCAGCCTCAAATCCGACGTACTTTAGATTTGAAACATGCTTCAAATCTTTCCGACGGACTCGAGCCCGGTCGAAAAATCCGCTCGTCTGTATGCTAGTCCGACGGACAAAAACCCACGCTAGGGCAGCTATTGGCTACTGGCTATGAACTTCCTTATTTTAGTCCGGTGTACGTCATCACGTAAGAATTCGACGGACTTTTGTGTGATCGTGTGTAGGCAAGTCTGTTCTTTAGAAAGTCCGCCGCAAGTCCGTCGAAAGTCCGCCAAAAGTCCGTCAAAAGTCTGTCAGACAGGCTGTCGGACTTTTGTAGCTGAAAAGTCCGACCGTGTGTACGCCCCATTAGTGTTCAGCTTGCAATAGTTAGATTACATTTACTTTCTCCATTGTAGGTGGCGCTCGTCTGCAGTGACATTAGAGTTGGAGGGAAAGTCAGAAGGAACATGGTTCCTCTATGGTTTCCTGGGTCACTGGGGAAGCTATTCGATTCGCCGCAGCTGCACCATGTGACTCTGGCAGCCATCTTGGGCAGGGCAGAGCCTATATAAGGCCCTGGCTCCCAGGCTTGGTGAACATTCTGCATGTGGGTAGTGCAGAGACAGGTCACCCATCTGAGAGGGACAGTGATTAACGGCAGGGAGAGGTTCCAGATGAGTAGGGAAAGGATAGGGGCACGTCATCCTTCCTGGAGACCTCCCCATTTTGGTGTGGACCAGCCAGTCTGCACTCCACCCCTCAAGGACAAATGCTGTCAGCGTGCTCAAGACCTGTTCTGCTACACAGTGTTCCCGGTTAGAGACCTTCCTTCCGAGTTTGTTGAGATAGGATGAACTTTTACATTAATACAAGTTTCATTCTCTGCAACTGGAGTCTGAGTGTTTACTGCCACCGCACCACGTTGCACCTTCCCACATGTAGAAATCAATCGCAATGTGTTCCCTGGTTCTAGTTCCACCATCTCTCTGAACCTACAAAAGTCTATAGCTATGCGTTCCTGGTTGCAACACCACCCACTCTTTGAGCCTGCACAAACCTATGACAGTGTATTTTTGCGTCCATGCACCATCAGCTACACCCTTTTTTTTGTGTGCCTAATAAACTATGACAGCCAGGCAACTAGAATTTTCAGAAGTCAGTAACGGCAGTTTATGTGTTTCTCTCAGCCCAGATTTTCTTTAAGCCCAGGTTCACACCTATGCGAATTAGATGCGGCTTACACCGCATCTAATTCGCAGAACATTTTAAAATACATTCATATGAATGCATCTGGTTCACATATGTGCGTTGAATTCGCACTGCGCATTGCACAAAAAAGTGTGCGTTTCTTGGGCATTGCGGTGCGAACTACAAGCCTATTATCTTCTATGGGAACGCATCTGATTCGCAGATGCATTGCGTTCTGAACAAGGATTTTCTACTTCTCCTCACTACACCTCCCCCTTCCCCCCCCCCTCTCCCTGCTCACTGATCCTGAGCTAAAACGCAATGATTCCTTTGAACAGGAGATTTTTATCTCCCCAGTGAAACCTGAGCTTCAATTCGCACCGCACATGTGTGAAACCGGGCTCAATGATTCACATCAGTAATGTCATCATAGGAGCCTAAAATATAACGTTACTAGCGTAGTCAGAGGTCCCCAAGTGAACTTGTAACGGGTCCAAAAAACCTTTTTACTAGTTCACTGAGTGTCATATATAGATAGAAAATATCAACCAAGAACAGCTATCCTTGTTTGTGACCATTTGGTGCTTTTGCATTGTTTAAAACATTACATTAAAACCTGAAAATCCCTTTAAAACTTCTCCAACCCTATCCGTCATGCATTTACCACTATGCTCGAGTCTGTCTATTACACACCAGGCTCTTTAAAAAGATAGCAGAATGTTATTTAAAAGAGAATAAAATATTCCATATCCGTCGGCTGTTTTTTTTCTCTTTCCCTCCTTCAGAAAAAGAACAAAAATTAACACTTACTATGTATCTGATGAAACAGGTTTTAATACTGCCTCGTGCTTAAGCGGCAATCACTTGAAGTGGTGACTGGTCTACCGGATTAATCGTCTGCAATGGTAACTGTTGAATATTGCTAGCGAGCCCATTCCATTTATCAGCTCAGTGGTGAGTGAGATCTACTTTACATACGCCGTTTATAAATAATTCTCAATAATGATGTTTAGGAACCTATTACCACCCCGCTGTGCTGCACCTCTTGAAAATATCAATAGGCGAGTCGGGGAACAACGCTTTTAGTCTAATTCCTATCGGAAAGGTAGCAGGAAGGTTATTACTAGTAACAGTCAATTAAAAGTTTTATTAGCAGTAAACGGCGCAAGCTAATGGCGATGCCAACTCTGGATAGAATAATTGTCACAGTTAATTCTGAAGTCCTTAATAATAGTAAGCGCAATAGAAAGCATATTACACGGCCCATATCACTCATGAGTGCCTCAGGCCTGACTGACTAGTTATTTACCTCCTGAGTGAAATAAAAACAGAGACGGCTTTCTGTCGGAGGGGTAGTTTTTCATGAGAAGGGAGGACATGGTAGCGAAAGAGTCTTTCACTCTTGGCTTTGCACTTGCAATTGTTCTGCGAGTATCTCAGGACAGATTTAGAAACTTTTGAGGCCTTTGGAGTTGGGAGGAAGCTGGGCATTTTGGGCCTCCTGGGAAACAGAAGGTATAGGGCAGTATAGAAAAAAAAATGTATGTGACAATAGAGAATATTTGCACGGAAACTTTATTGACATTGGACTTTTTTTTAAAGAGTTACTAAACCCTTGTTTTTTTTTTCAAATAACAAACATGTCATACCTCTTCTGTGCAGTTAGTTTTGCACAGAGTGGCCCTGATACTCCTCTTCTGGTGTCCCTCAGCAGCGCTCGTGGCTCCTCCTCTGTGCGGGCGCGCTCCCTTGTCCTGCTGCTGCGTCTATTGACAAAGACAGCAGAACTTGGCCCCACCCCCCCAGGTGCCCACGTCATTGGATTTGATTGACAGCAGTGGGAGCCAATGGCTGCGCTGCTATCAATCTATCCAATCAGGACACAAGACACCTAGAGGTGGTGTGCTCGTCCCCAGGGCGAGAAAACATGGGTTCAGGTAAGTAAAACGGGGGGTCTGGGGGGCTGCTGCATGACAGAAGGTTTTCGATGCATTAAGGTGAAAAAACACGAGGGTTTACAACCCCTTTAACTCTATAAAAGTAATACTAAATGCTGAGTGTTTTTTTAACCTTAACGTGGTTGTAAACCCTTACAGACGATACCACACTAATGGCAGAAAGTGGAAAAGAACTAAAGAGTCTCTTAATGAAGGTGAAGGTGAAGCTGGCCTGAAATTGAACATTGAGAAAGCTAAGATCATGGCAACTGGTCCCATCACTCCTTGGCACATAGAAGGAGAAGAAATTGAAGCTTTGACAGACTTTATCTTCCTAGGCTCCAAGATCACGGCATATGGTGATTATAGCCATGAAATTAAGAGACACTTGCTTCTTGGGAGGACAGCAATGACAAACCTAGACAACATTATAAAAAGCAGAGACATCACCCTACCAACAAAGTGCCATATAGGCAATATACTGGTATTCCCAGTAGTAACCTATGGCTGTGAAAGTTGGACCACAAGGAAGGCTGAATGCCGGAGAATTGATGCTTTTGAACTTTGGTGTTGGAGAAGACTCTTGAAAGTCCCTTGGACTTGGACAGTTAATCTTGATGGAAATCAACCTTGAATATTCACTGGAAGACAGATCCTGAAGCTGAAACTTGAATACTTTGGCCACCTAATGCAAAGTGAGGACTCATTGGAAAAGACTCTAATGCTGGAAAACATGGAAGGAAAAAGAAGAAGAGGACAACAGAAAACAAGATGGATAGATAGCATCATCGAAGCAATGAACATGAAGTTAAGCAAGTTCTGGGAGGCAGTGGATAGGGATGAGCCCACGGTTGTGTTCGATTTGAACATCGGGTGTTCGTTTGTTCTAAAATGAACCGAACATATGGGGTTTTCGCTGAAAATTTGAGCACCACGGAACTCCCCATAATATACTGCGAGATAGCAGTGCATTGCTGTATGATGATTGGCCAAAGCATGCACCTGACATGCATGCTTTGGCCAATCACAGCGTATTCTGTTGAGAGAGCCATAATTGGCCAAAGGCAGGGTGCCTTTGGCCAATCATGGCTCAGGGGGACTAAGTCCACGCCCCACAATATGTAAGGCTGCTTACAGAGCGGCTGTGTGTAGTATTGTTGGCGTGGACAGAGAGATAGCTTGAGTTAGATTAAGCAGGCAGGTTATTCAGTTAGTGGCAGTGTATTTGATATGTATATATATATATATATATATATATATATATATATATATATATATATATATATATATATATACTCTCCATCCAGTGTAGCCTATATCTACAGTGCATTCTGTGGTGTACTGTTTCTAATACACTTCAGCCTGCGTATTAATATATACTGTATATACAGTAATATATATATATATATATATATACAGTGTTTACTCGATATTTAGTCAGTGCAGGCAGTGCATTAATATATATATATATACAAAAAATACATCATGTCTGGAAGGCCACCAAGGAGACGCAGACGCTCACAGGCCACTAAAAGAGGGCAAGCAGAGTCTGTGTCTACAGTCAACAGTGGTGGTCATGGACATGGTGCATCCTCTGCAGGTGGCCGTGGGGCACGCTTGTCCGTGTTATTAAGCCACAACATGCAGAAGAGTTGGTGGAGTGGACAACGAAGCCGTCCTCATCCTCTGTCACCCAGGCTCAGAGTAGTTTGCCCTCCAACGCAGCTGCCAAAGCAGCCTTTCCCACCGGCTCCTTGTCCACAGTCACTCTTTCCGTAGCCCCACCATCATGCACGGAGGAGTTTCCATAATTATTCGACCACAGTGTTGGTTATATGCTGCTGGAGGATGCGCAGTGATTTCAAGGCTCCGATGTTGGTTTCCAGGTTGAGGAAGGGAGTAGCATGAGCCTAGAGAGAGGGGATGCCACAGAAGGACAAGAAACTGGCAGTCATGTTTCACAGCAGGGCCCGTTTCTGCTCCCAACACGAGTATCTGTGAGGGGTTACAGTGTTGTGGCACCAACTTGCAACTAACTTGCATATAAGTCTTTAAAATGAGCACTTTTGGTTATTCATGTTCGTGTCCCATAGATTTTAATAGTGTTAGCGTGTTCAAACAAATTTTTTGCCTGTTCACATGTTCTGCTGCGAACCGAACCTGGGGGGGGGGGGGGTGCTCGGCTCATCCCTAGCAGTGGAGGACAAATAAGCCTGGCGCGCTATGGTCTATGAGGTCATAAAGAGTCAGATGCGATTAAACAACTGAACAACAGCAAACCCTTACATATACCCAGTGAAGTGATTAGCCTCTGGTGATACACAGAGATGGAACAAATCCCCCTACATACCTGTTTATCTGCAGTCTTTTCTCCTCTACAGCCTCATAAAGCACATATTTTGCACAGCATCTCTGAGTTCTTGCAGGCAGGGAGTGGGGATCTGCCTTCACACACTGCAGAGCACAGAAAGGAGAACTCAGTGTAACCTGAGACTTGAGTGGAGGGAAAGGACACACCCCCTCAACACAATATCATAAACAAACATGCACAGCTGAGATTGTCAATCACCTTCTATGTGCTGTAGAGGGGCAGGGTGACCTATGATTCTGTGGTGTCGGCATTACCTGTCGCAAGTGACTCTTGCAGATAGCAGAGAGAAGAGACAACAGATAGGAATAACACTCTGTGCTTTGGTTTGAGGCTAGTACACACTATACAGGTATATTCTTTGTTCTTTTTTTTTATTTCAGAAGTTTACAATGACTTTATTGCATTAACAACATTTAGGATTCATGTAGGGTAGTCTACATTTACCACGACCGCCAGAAAACGCAAAACGCGGCAAAATCGCACCGTGATTTTGCCACGTTTTCATGCGGCTGGTGGTCAAAACATTCTTATCCTGAACATGATACTTTTACGTTTAGGAGAGGGAGGTTGAAGCTCGTCTATACGTGGCAGCTCCTAAACTCTGCTAAAATCCTATGTGTACATGGACACATAGGCTTTTATGGAGTTGAGTTTAGGAGCTTTGGCAAAAAAACACCAAAAGATCCTAAACTGAAGTTTAGGAGCTGCCAGTTTAGGCTAATGTACATAAAGCCTAAGGCAAAAAAAAAATGCCCCTGGTACATTTTTTAAGCCCCCTGTCACCAAACACTTACTTTTTGACTCCCATCAACTCCAGGTCCCAGCATGCCACTTTTCCCAAACTTTCAGGTTGTAGGGGAGTGATAGGCTGCTGCAGCTGTCATTCAATTTGCCAGAAAGAGGGGGTAAGGCCATGGGTTACTGGGTGCTGTGTGTGTCTTTGGACGCACATAGCTTGGCTGAGGTCCCGGCCAGAATTGTCCATACATGGGTGTCTGCTTAGCACTTTAAAGAGGATCTTCACCCTTGAAAGAAAAAAATGAATATCAGCAGCTACTTATTCTGTAGCTGTTGACTTTAATAAAAGAACAATAATCTGTCTCGTGATTCAGCGCCGTCCTACACTTTAACTATGACAGTGTTGCTTCCTGTTACATGATTCTTTGCTGTTCGAAGTGGTTCTGTAAGAGACAGAAAGGAGGCTACCTGGCCTTCATGTTTAGCAGTCTCAGAAGTTTATGTCACTAGACCACCAGATTACTGGCAGCAAGTACAGAGATGGGAGAACAGTTTATAGGATGATAATGAAGAGGCATGTGTTGCAGAAAAACTTGGCATAGATAAACTGTTTAGGGGTTGTGGCTTAAAAAAAAGGGGGGCTTACAAATGTACACAGTAAATATGTTGATGTAGATGTTGAGGAAGCAAAAGAAGCGTATAGGAACATATCATGCCATATCCAATAAGACATAATAAGAGATACTGAGAATTACACTCAGCGTGCAGGACATCAGAAGTATTACTGTGTACGGTTGCCAACTGTCCGGGATTCACCCGGTCAGTCGGGGTTTCAGTTCACCTGAAACCTGGACATATTATTCGAACAGGAATGTGACATTGAACAGGGCTTGACAGGAGGGTGAGGAGGCAATATGTGCGCCACATTCTCTTTGGAGTGCCCAAAGGTGTCCCAGGTCTGTTACAATCCTATAGTGTATACAAAAGAAAAAAAATGCTACTGTGTGCCACTTAAGTGTTCGGGTTTGGCTTGAAGAAAAAGTAGCAACCCTATTACTGTGTGTTGTCCATACATACAAAATAAGAACAGATGATGAGAAATATACCCAGCATACAGGACAAGAGAAGTTACTATGTAGCACCCATACAGGTACTGAGGATTACATCCATTATATAGGACAAGCATAGGCGTGAGCACAGTGTGTGCCGGATGTGCCTGAGCACACCCTAATCACCCCATGCACATTAGTATTATCACTCTGTGTGGTGACAGGAAGATGGTAAAGATCTCCCTCTTGTCAGCTATGCCATAAGAGAAGTGTTTACGCTCTTCCCTTTCACTGTGCAGGAAGGGAGATCAATGTGTCGGGGTCATATATAGGTAGACACAGACACACACGAGTGTTTGAGCTTTAAGTTGCACACCCTAATGCAATAGACGGCACACACCTATGAGGACAGGAGATGTGTTACTGTGCCGTGCCCCAATCATAGAGAATAAGAAGAGATACTGAGAAAACAAAGTACAAAATCAGAGATTTGCCTCCAGAATGTATATCAAAAATACTATTCAATGCCCATATGTAAATATTGTCAACCTTTTTTGAAATTGTAGCCAAACAGAAAAATACTATACCTGTTGACTGCATTTTACATATACATACATACATACAGTGGGTATAGAAAATAATCACCCCCTTTTAACTACTTAAGGATCGGGCCTATTTTTCAGACTCTGTGTTTACAAGTTAAAATCATTTTTTTTTTGCTAGAAAATTACTTAAAACCTCCAAACATTATATATATTTTTTTCTAACACCCTAGAGAATAAAATGGCGGTCGTTACTTTCTGTCACACTGTATTTGCGCAGCGGTCTTACGCACTTTTTTTGGAAAAAAGACACTTTTTTTTCATTAAAAAATTAATACAACAGTAAAGTTAGCCCGATTTTTCTTTTTTTATATATTGGGAAAGTTAACGTTACGCCAAGTAAATTGATACCCAGCACGTCATGCTTCAAAATTGCTCGTGGAATGGCGACAAACTTTTACCCTTAACAATCTCCATAGGTGATGTTTAAAAATGTCTACAGGTTACCAGTTTTGAGTTACTGAGGAGGTCGAGGGCTAGAATCACGGTGATACCTCACATGTGTGGTTTGAACACCGCTTTCATATGCAGGCGCTACTCACGTATGCATTGGCATCTGTGCGCAAGCTCGGCAGGACAGGGCACTTTAAATTTATTTATTTATTTTTTCCTTATTTACTTTACTTTTTTTTTTTTGACACTGTCCTTTAAAAAAAAAAAAAAATTGGGTCACTTTTATTACTATAATGCATGCGACCGTGTGTATGCTCCATCAGACTTTTGCTGGCCGAATTCCAGCCAGCAAAAAATTGAGAGCATGTTCTCAATTTTTCGGTCGGGAAAAGTTCCTATCCAAAAATGCGATTGTCTGTGGCAATTCATACGCGCAAAATTCCCATGCATGCTGGGAAAAAATTTGACGCATGCTCGGAAGCATTGAACTTCATTTTCTTGGCTCGTCATAGTGTTGTATGTCACCGCGTTCTTGACGGTCGTAAGTTCAGCAAACTTTTGCATGACCGCGTGTATGCAAGGCAAACTTGAGCGGAATCTCATATTTACACTAAAATGCAATTAAAAAATAAATTTAATTTGAAAAAAATAAATTAAAAAAAATCTCCTTTAAGAGCATTTGGCGGAAGTGACATCTGACGTTGCTTCTGCCAGTCAATGCTATGGAGCCGAGTGGGAGCCATCTTCCCCTCACTCAACAGCCAGGCATCCATGGGAAAGGACGCATTATGTCTCTACTAACTTTGCACATCTAGACTTTGCAATATTTTCCCACTGTTCTTTGCAGAACTTAGGTCTCATGCACACTGGACGTTAAAATAACATTTTAAAACGCCAGTAGCTTCGCAGTGAGTTTTTCAACATTTTTCAAAGTTTTTGCTATAGCGTTTTTTAGTGTTTATTATCGTTTTTTAGCAGTTTTCCGCATTTTTCCGCGTTAGCATTTTTTTGAGGGAAAAAAGATTTTTTTTTTTTTCAATGGATCAAAAATGTCCAAAAACGCTGGTGTGCCACATTTATCGGCGTTTATCAGCGTTTTTTGACGTTAGAGTGTTTTTACAGCTGAAAAGAACTAAAAAACTCCTCTCAGAACCCACTAGTTTTGGTTTCATTTTAAAGCCAAAAAACGCCCCAGCCAGAAACTGTTGATAACAGCCTAATGCTGCATACACAGGATCAGATTTTTCAACAACAAATGTTTGATGGGAGCTTGTTGTCGGAAGTTCCGACCGTGTGTAGGCTCCATCGGACATTTTTTGTCGGAATTCCCGACAACCAAAATTTGAGAGCTGGATCTCAAATTTTCCGAAAACAAAATCCGTTGTTGGAAATTCCGAGCGTGTGTACACAATTCCGACGCACAAAATTCCACGCATGCTCTGAATCAAGTACGAGACGGAAGCGATTGGTCTGGTAAAACTAGCGTTCCTAATGGAGATAGCACATTCGTCACGCTGCAAATTTTGAAATCAATGCAGCGTATTCTCTTTTTCTTTAGAGTGCTAGAATAATGAAGTTGTTTTGCAGCTGATATTCACACAGAGTTCTGACAAACTGATTTCTTTATTATTTCTTGTGATCTCATGATTGAATATAATTTTTTTTCCCAAGATCTCCAGAATAATGTTTTTAATTTTATGTTTATAGTAATCTATAAATAGCACACACTGAGAACCAGATACGAACCCACAAACTGAAGAGCAGTAACGATCTGAAAAGCACCAGGCTGAAAAGCGCGAATCGTCTCTCACCAAACTTCTACTAACACGAGATTAGCAGAAGGAGCCCAAAGGGTGGCGCACTGGCTATTGGACTTCCTCTTTATAGTGCCGTCGTACATGTTGTACGTCACCACGTTCTTGACGATCGGAATTTTCAACAATATTTGTGCGACCGTGTGTATTCAAGACAAGCTTGAGCCAACATCCGTCAGAAAAAAATCCCAGGATTTTGTTGTCGGAATGTCCGATCGTGTGTGTACGCAGCATATGAGTGCATGATCACATAGGATAACATGATGGGGAGTTTATTGACTGTAGAAAAAAACATCTGAAGCCAAAAACAGCTGCTTTAAAAAAGGTCCAAAAACATCCAGTGTGCATGAGGCCTTAATGTTGCCCTGAGAGCATTATTAACCACTTCAATACTGGGCATTTTTACCTCCTTTTTGCCCAGGCCAATTTTCACCTTTCAGTGCTGTCGCATTGTGAATGATAATTGTGCAGTCATGCAACACTGTACTTATATTAAATTTCATATAATTTTATCAATTTTTCACACAAATAAAGCTTTCTGAGGCTGCACTGATGAGGCTACACTGATGGGCACTGATGAGGCTGCACTGATGGGCATTGGTGAGGCTGCACTGATGGGCACTGGTGAGGCTGCACTGATGGGCACTGGTGAGGCTGCACTGATGGGCACTGGTGAGGCTGCACTGATGGACACTGGTGAGGCTGCACTGATGGGCACTGGTGAGGCTGCACTGATGGGCACTGGTGAGGCTGCACTGATGGGCACTGATGAGGCTGCAATTATGGGCACTGATGAGGCTGCACTGATGGGCACTGATGAGGCTGCAATTATGGGCACTGATGAGGCTGCACTGATGGGCACTGATAAGCTGCACTGATGGGCACTGATAGGCGGCACCGATGGGTACATGGGTACTGATAAGCAGCACTTATAATCAGTTTAAATAATCTGCTGACAGGCTTGTCGCTTATTGGCACTCCTTTCCTCACACAGACACAGCATGTGAGGAAAAGACTGACGATAATCAGCAAGTCTGTTCACATGTGATCAGCTGATCACATGGTAAAGGGCCACTGTCCAAAGGACACAGCGATCACATAGCGAGCCAGATGCGTGCCCCAGGGGGCGCACAGGAGGCGCATTCTGGAAGGACGTCCATGGCCACTGTCCCAGAACGAGAGAGCTGTGCTGTAGCCATCTTTCGGCTATAGCGCAGTATTAAAGTGGTTCAAATTTCTGCTACTACCAAACTGAATTTTTAAAAATATTTTTTTGCTTTGAAACATGTTCCCCATGGCAGTGTCCAACACCCCACATGCTTTATTGGACAATCCCTTGTCTATTAGCCTAGGAAATAGCCTCTACTTTTTTTTTTAACATTCAGCTCTTATTGACTTTAAGGGGGCTCACATTTGCCACTCAAACTTTATTCATGTTCTGCAAACTTGCCCAGGATTCGACTCATCCTTAATCAGGACTGTTTGCAAAATATAGGTCACTTGGCACCTATGCAGGGAAAAAGGCCGAGTCAGGTCTCAAATGAATAAAAGGAATCATGGTTGATCTGTACAACGTCAATCAGTTTGGTATAGGAGAAGAGAGGATTTAAATTACTGCTCTTCCACTTAACTGTTATGCCATTGTAAGGGAAGTAGACAATTATTTTTCAGTTTTATTTACTGGTTTAAGCAGCTTCTCATTTGAAACAATATCCCGATTTGCCATTAGTCAAGAGTTCTACTTTAACACTTCCAAGATGTCAGTAAACAGAAAAATACACTCGACAAGCTCCTATTTAGAGCATCTATTTATTTAAACCTAATTTACAAAGAACCAGTTATAATGTCACCAGTGAGTTTCGGGTTATTTAATACGTCTTGAAAATGAAAAACAATATTTTAATATATAAGAAACCCAGCCGTTTTTAGCACGCTCATTCACTGCTGGTGAGTGGCGCAGTCAATGTTATTATCAGTAATGAGTTTGCTGATACATGGCTATGTCAATCTCTCGCTAACGCTGCCATAGATTCCGCTCCCCAGCGGAAAACACAATTGCTCTTCTCAGAATTAACATGGCAAGACATTACCTGTATTTATCGATGGGCACCGAATAATTATCCGCTTTGAATTTATATGAAATATAAAACTTTTAGAGACTAAAGTCTTGTAAAGGATCTTATATCATAAAGCTGTAACAGTGTCTAAGGCGAGAATTTACCTGGTGTAGCTAGAATAACTGGGACCTTGCTGTGTCAGTGTCAACAGCACTGGATGGAAATCCTGGGGGGGTCACAGTATACACACATACACACACATCATGGCCAAAGTGGACACCCCTCCAAATGAGTTCAGGGGTTTCCAGTGAAGCTACATAATTTAAAGACATTTTACGTGATTTGGAGCTTCCAAACTTGTGGGAACAGTTTGATGAAAAGATCCCTTTGTGTTCCACCATAACTGTGCCCCTGTATCTAAAGCCAGCTCCATTAAAGTCTTAAACATGTTATACTTACCTGCTCTCTTGTAATGGTTTTACACAGAGCAGCCCAGATCCTCCCTCCTCCTCTTCTCAGGTCCCTCTTCGGCGTTCCTGGCCCCTCTCTCCTGTTGAGTGCCCCCACAGCAAGCAGCTTACTATGGGGGCACCCGAGCAGGACCGCAGCTATGTGTGTCCATTCAGACACAGAGCTGTAGCCCGGCCTCGCCCCCTCTCTCTCCTCATTGGATCACTTACTTGATTGACAGCAGCGGGAGCCAATGGCCCTTCGCTGCTGTCTCAGCCTATCAGGAGGGAGAGTCCTGGGCAGCAGAGTATCCCGTGCAACATCGGTGGATCGAGATGGGGCTTAGATAAGTATTAGGGGGGCTGAGTGGTGCTGCAGCACACAGAAGGTTTTTTTTTATCTTAATGCCTAGAATGCATTAAGATTAAAAAAACCTTCTGTCTTTACAACCACTTTAAAACCCAAGCAAAGAAAAACGTTTTCCCTTGCAGTCGGCTGTGTCCGCACTGCAAGTGTCAACTGCTCATCTTGTCTAGAAGTGAGGAGAAACTTTATACTCAGCCGATCCTTTGTTCCACGGCAGATGGCGCTCCCTCATGGTCCAACAGTGGACTGTTGCTGGTCCATAGAGCCTGCTCTGGGCTTGATGACATCAGGAACAGTCCACAACTAAAAACCGCTGGAGTGCAGGGATGCCAAACTGGTCTTGTGTTGGAAGGATCAGAGGATTAGGTAAGTAAATCTCCTTTCTCCCCTCCCCTAAGCAAAAAAGAGCAGCTGACCCATGTAGTGTTGGCACAGCCCCACTTCATGGGAACATTTTTTTTTCGCCAGAGATGGGCTTTTAGACATTGGGGTTGATTTACTAAAACTAGAGAGCACAAAATCTGGTGCAGCTGCGCATGGTAGCCAATCAGTGTTTGACATCAGCTTGTTCAATTAAGCTTTGACAAAAGAAAAACTGGAAGCTGGTTTATATGCAGACCCGCAGCAGATTTTGCACTCTCCAGTTGTAGTAAATGAACCCCGTTGCTTGCTGAGTTTGGTGTGGAGCAATCTGAGTGGCCTGCACAGAAACCCGAATTTAACCTTACTGAACACCTTTGGGATGAATTAGGGTGTTGGCTGCGAGCCAGGTCTTCTCCTCCAACATCAGTACATGACCTCCCAAATGCCCTTTTGGCTGAATGGGCACACATTTCTAAAGACACACTCCAAAATCTTATGGGAAGCATATTGGGAGACTGGTGCTTGTTAAAGCCTCAAAGAGGGGGCAAATCAATAATAATGTCCTTGGTTGGGTATGGAATCTCCAACAAGTTCATGTAGGCGTGATGGTCCACAAATGTATAGGGTATATCAATATCTGTATCTACAATTGTATCGCTGATTCTGGTTGGAGCATAGCAGGACATGTGGTTGAGACTCAGCAGAAAGCAACAACCTTTTTTTAATGTGTACAAATCACCAGTGTTGAGGTGACCACCAAAAATGTGAAAAATCATGAGATGCCAAAAATGATACAGCAAATGAGAAGCTGTAACAAAATGTATGGCACTTATTTACAAAACCATTGACCATTTGCTGGAAGTGTCACCACATTTATAAAGTTTTCAATGGTTGGACCGGATTATGGTGTCCGTTTATGAAGCAGTGAACAGCGGTGATCTCGATGATCGTCACTGATCACAGTCCATAAACGTTTTATGATACAGAAATAATTGGGGGAGAACGTGTTTGAACATGTTCTCCCACCGATGATCTCCGTGCACAGAGAATCCTCATCGACAGACACAGAAACGGTCAGTTTATAATGCTGTGATCTCAACACTTCACTGGCGATCTGTGTCAGAATTCACCTCCCCGCTTCACCAGCTCAGAGGTGGAGAATCAGGGAGTGAAGAGAGAATCCCGGGGGATCTGAGGGGGAAGAATGAAGATTATTAACTTCCTTCTACCTCGATCAGACCCCCCCAAGACAGTAACCATGTCCCCTTGTCATATTTATGTGCAGTGGCGGCCCGTGCATTGTGGGCGCACGGGCGCCGCTCCCCCTATCTCTGCTGCTGCCTCCCTGATCATGCACTCGGCCCTTTTAAGGATGCAGAGCGCATGGACTCCTATGGTGGGGGCAGGAGGGGGTGTATTTTTGTGAAGCACCTGATTAGAGCGAGAGGCTCTAATAGGCTTCAAAAAAGAGAGTGCGCCCTGATTTCACCCAATTGTGTGACCATAGCGAATGAATATTCGCTATTTTCACACCGCATTGCCTCCCCACCAATCTGGAGGCAGGTCAGTGAGACCTGTTTCCAGATTGGCGAAAGCACCAGGTGTCCCTATTGGATGCTCAGAGCTTTGGCGTAAGTGGGACAGAGCGGAGGAAGCTCACTGGAGAGGAGATGAGGGAGAAGAGGGCACCTTACCAAGGTAAGCGCCAGTCCTCCTGGGGTGTCCCGCGATCCATCCGTGGGGGGGTGTGAGCAGCATGTCCCGGGATGGACACTGGCAGCATTTGATGGGCACACTGGCAGCATATGATGGGCAGACTGGCAGCATTTGATGGGCACACTGGCAGCATAAGATGGGCACATTGGCAGCATATGATGGCACAGTGGCAGCTTCTGATGGCACAATGGCAGCTTCTGATGGCACAGTGGCAGCGTTTGGGCACAGTGGCAACATTTGATGGGCACAGTGGCTGCAATTGATGGCACAGTGGCAGCATATGATAGCACAGTGGCAGCGTTTGATGAGCACAGTGGCAGTGTTTGATGGCACAGTGGCTGCAATTGATGATTTTTTTTCAATAATATTTGCGCCCCCCCAAAAAATTTTGAGCACCAGCCGCCACTGTTTGTGTCATACATATATACAGTATCTCTAAAAATGAGTACACCCCTTACATTGTTGTAAATATTTTATTATATCTTTTCATGTGACAACACTGAAGAAATGACACTTTGCTACAATGTAAAGTAGTGAGTGTACAGCTTGTATAACAGTGTAAATTTGCTGTCCCCTCAAAATAATTCAACACACAACAATTAATGTCTAGACCACTGGCAACAAAAGTGAGCACACCCCTAAGTGAAAATGTCCAAATTGGGCCCAATTAGCCATTTTCCCTCCCCGGTGTCATGTGATTCATTAGTGTTACAAGGTCTCAGGTGTGAATGGGGAGCAGGTGTGTTAAATTTGGTGTTATCGCTCTCACTTTCTCATACTGGTCCCTGGAAGTTCAACATGGCACCTCATGGCAAAATACTCTCTGAGGATCTGAAAAAAAGAATTGTTGCTCTACATAAAGATAGCCTAGGCTATAAGAAGATTACCAAGACCCTGAAACTGAGCTACAGCACGGTGGCCAAGACCATACAGCGGTTTAACAGGACAGGTTCCACTCAGAACAGGCCTCGCCATGGTCGACCAAAGAAGTTGAGTGCACGTGCTCAGCGTCATATCCAGAGATTGTCTTTGGGATATAGACATATGAGTGCTGCCAGCATTGCTGCAGAGGTTGAAGGGGTGGGGGGGTCAGCCTGTCAGTGCTGAGACCATACGCCGCACACTGCATCAAACTGGTCTGCATGGCTGTTGTCCCAGAAGAAAGCCTTTTCTAAAGATGATGCACAAGAGAGCCCGCAGTTTGCTGAAGACAAGCAGACTAAGGACATGGATTACTGGAACCATGTCCTGTCGTCTGATAAGACCAGGAAAAACTTAGTTGGTTCAGATGGTGTCAAGCGTGTGTGGCGGCAACCAGGTGAGGAGTACAAAGACTAGTGTGTCTTGCCTACAGACAAGCATGGTGGTGGAGTGCCATAGTCTGGGGCTGCATGAGTGCTGCTGTCACTGGGGAGCTACAGTTCATTGAGGGAACCACGAATGCCAACATGTACTGTGACATACTGAAGCAGAGCACGATCCCCTGCCATCGGAGACTGGGCAGTATTCCAACATGATAACAACCCTAAACACACCTGCAAGGCAACCACTGCCTTCCTAAATACGCTGAGAGTAAAGGTGATGGTCTGGCCAAGCATGTCTCCAGACCTAAACCCTTTTGAGCATCTGTGGGGCATCCTCAAATGGAAGGTGGGGGAGCGCAAGGTCTCTAACATCCACCAGCTCTGTGATGTCATCATGGAGGAGTAGAAGAGGACTCCAGTGGCAACCTGTGAAGCTCTGGTGAACTCCATGCCCAAGAGGGTTAAGGAAGTGCTGGAAAATAATGGTGGCCACACAAAATATTGACACTTTGGTCCCAATTTGGACATTTTCACTTAGGGGTGTACTCACTTTTGTTGCCAGTGGTTTAGACATTAATGGCTGTGTGTTGAGTTATTTTTAGGGGACAGAAAATTTACACTGTTATACAAGCTGTACACTCAATACTTTATATTGAAGCAAAGTGTCATTTCTTCAGTGTTGTCACATGAAAAGATATAATAAAATATTTACAAAAATGTCAGGGGTGTACTCACTTTTGTGAGATACTATATATATATATAGGGGGACTCTTTATTTTTTTAGTATTAACCATGTCGTCTGTCCGTGTATTGAGCAGTGATAATTTATCACTGCCTAACAAACTGACATCTTGGTGTTTCTGTGATTTTCTCGTACTGTAATCTCGTAAAGTCTCATGAGATTCCAGTATCAGGGGCCGTTCTCCACTGTTTGAAGTGTTTGTAGATCACTTCACTCCTCCAAAGGAGAAGTGATCTACAAAGCTTCATAAACTGGCATCCAGAGGAGAATGATCTCCTCTGAGAATGCTGGAGAATGAAGCAGTGAAATTTTTTCACTGCTTCATAAATGGACGACTATGTTTTATTTTTGTAGTAATTTTTGATGTTCAGTTCACATCTTGCATTTGTGCCAGTTTAGTTTCAACCAACATGCAAAGAGCATCCAAAGCAATGCTTTCTCTGACATCTTTAGTGACTTGTACAAGCTCTGTTCCATGCACACTATTGACACCAATGTTGCGTTCCACCAAACACAACCAACACAACTAGAGCAGTGGTAGCATGCTAAGGGGCATATTTATCAAGTAGGGGATGTGACTTTCCCCAAACATTCACTGGCTGTGATTTAAAACACCTTCACCAGAAGATTCATCTGCAGTGAATGTTTGGTGACCACTGTAAGGAGGGCATTATTTCCACTGACCACCATTGTAAGGGACATTCTTTCCACTAGCCACCACTGTAGGGGAGAATTCTATTCTTCCCATTGACCACCATTGTAAGAGGCATTTTTCCCACTGACTACTACTTTAAGGGGGCATTCTTCCCATTGACCATCACTGTAAGGAGGCATTCTTCCCACTGACCATTACTGTAAGGGGGCATTCTTACCACTGACCACTATAAGGCGGACATTCTTCCCACTGACTACCACTGTAAGGAGGGCATTATTTCCACTGACCACCACTGTAAAGGGCATTATTTCCACTAGCCACCACTGTAAGGGGAGCATTCTTTCCACTTACCACCATTGTAAGAGGCATTCTTCCCACTGACCACTGCTGTAAGGGGGCATTCTTCCCACTGACCATCACTTTAAGGGGACTTTTTCCCATTGACGACCACTGTAAGGAGGGCATTCTTCCTGCTGACCACCATTGTCAGGGGGGCGTTCTGCCAACTGACCACCACTGTAAGAGACATTCTTCCCACTGACCACCACTGTAAGGGGCATTCTTCTTTTTGCTAACCACTCTTTCCATCAGCATTCTTTCCGATGACCACCAATATTAGGACATTCTTCCCACAGACCCCCAATGAATTATTTTTATCATGGGTCCCCTGAGACCTGAAAATTATTTCAAGAGTTGAGAAAGGCTGCCCTATAGTACTCCCCTTCATTTCTCCAAAGTTATATAAGGAGGTGAAGGGAGAGGTGGAAAGGCTGGCATCACAGACAATGCATTTTCTAGCAACTTCAAAGGCATATTCAAGCGCATTCCTAGAAAGGAAAAATACAGTAAGCGTTTAAAATATTTAACTTTTCCGTGATTTAACCTGCAGCTATTTAAGTCAGTGATGGGGTGTTTTTATGCTGATTTAGCCAATCATATTTTATCAAAAGACTATTATTTCCTTTTCAGCACACTTTTTTTTGAGGTTTTAGTCCCTTTAAGGACAATAAAAAGCAGTATTCTAGGTATAAAATATTTAGGGGTTCACAGGTTAAGATCAAAGGATGCACGTCTTGGCTAACTCACAAAAACTGTCGTTTTCTCTGGTTTTCACAACTTGTCAGATTCTATCAGATCATCTCAATAGAAATATGGGAAGACAATTAATAGCAGCAGGAATCGGTTAGGAATTATCCAACGCGCAGCTGTGAAGACCCTTGCGAGGGAGCCGGGAACGCGGCTATCTGCTGGGAGTCAATGAGTGAAAGTGGATAGTCGGATGATGGAGTTGACAGCAGTTGTCAGGAAAAGTGTTATTTGAAGGACGTGCCGAGTCGGGGTAACTCAGGAGAGCAGAGCCGCTGTTGTGAGAAGTGAGCGATAGCGAGCAGCTGAAAACATGTGGGATTTATATGGAGCTGAAAGACATAAATGATAAAACAAGATGTACAGAAAACACGCGGCTGTGAATGAGGACTATCGACCAGCACCAAAATAATTGTCTGCTAATAGGAATTGGCTTGGAGTGTTAGAGGGCCCTAGATGGGCGAATTTATCGCTGAGAACGAGAGGTGAAAGATCTCTCTGCTTTTGCTTGAATCACTGCACAGCTGGCATTGCAAATTGGAGACGGGCTTTAACCAGTTCATGGACTGATTATAGCAAGCGATGCTCAGATCTGTTACAGTATATTGCTTGCTTTTACCAGGGCCAAAGCAAAAAAGGAAATTGTACAACTGGATTGATGTACGCGTTTCCATCTTTATGCCCATGTGTACAGTATATGCTCCCTCTAGTGGTCTCCTGCATATCAGGGACTGTAATGATCATCTCTGCAGGTGCCAGCCCTTTAAGGGGTTCTTAATGCCAGGAGGCAGATGCTGGCTTTTCCATTATACGATCACTCTGATTGGCTGTCATAGTAATCAGGTAGCAAATAAGGAAAAATTGGGACTTTAAATATATAACCCGTAGAAGATCATAATACACAATGTACAGTTATGTACAAATATGCAAATGTTTATCATACCAATTTAAAAACAGATAATGATGAACAACACCCAATTCATATTAACACAAAAAAGATTGCAATCATAGTCCCATAACAGTTATTCTGTCTACGCATTTCGCTGAGTCCACTTCATCAGGACAGAGGCATCAATCTTCATGAATATTGTGATAATACCTGTGAAGATTTAAGGAAAAGGTAAATTCTGGTGCACAGAGTTATATTCAATGTCCGGCTGGCTTATATGAGTCTCAAAGATATACCTGGATGTAACCAGGTATAACACAAGTCTATAGGTGGTCCAGATCTATAAAGGATCATAAGGGCATAAGTAGGAGTATCCCAAGTAGAAGAATTTATTAAAAGGATTAAGGACACTCACGAGAGTAAGAAATATACATGCTCACCTGGTAAATGACAAGGAGGATCCATCAATCATCTGTCCTGCAGGATCGCTGGAGTCAGGCTCCGACTGCTGGAGGTGATAAGGGCCCAGCTCTGGGGTCTGCACAAGTCCCGGGAGGCTATGCTAACCAGCGTGGAACGCACAGCGGTAGTGACATCACCAGAAGGAAGGGGGGGACCATATAGCTCCTTCTAAAGGCCTGAGAGGCCTCTAGCAGCCGGAACCTGACTCCAGCACCCCGGAAAACGGATGATGGATGAATCCTTCTTGTCATTTACCAGATGATCATGTAGACTAGATTACCAAAAGTATTGGGACGCCTGCCTTTACATATGGACTTTAATTGCATCCCAGTCTGTAGGGTTCAATATTGCGTTGGCCCACCCTTTGCAGCTATAACAACTTCAACTCTTCCGGGAAAGCTGTCCACAAGGTTTAGGAGGGTGTCTATGGGAATGTTTGACCATTCTTCCAGAAGCAAATTTGTGAGGTCAGGTACTGTGATGTAGACGAAAAGGCCTGGCTCACAGTCTCTACTCTAATTCATCCCAAAGGTGTTCTATCAGGTTGAAGTCAGGACTTTGTGCAGGCCAATCAAGTTCCTCCACCCTTAACTTGCTCATCCATGTCTTTAGGAACCTTGCTTTGTGCACTGGTGCACAGTCATGTTGGAACAGAAAGGGGCCATCCCCAAACTGTTGAAAGTTGGGAGCATAAAATTGTCCAAAATGTCTTGGTGTGCTGACACAATAAACATTCCTTTCACTGGAACTAAGGGGCCAATCCCAACCCCTGAAAAACAAACCCACACCATAATCCCCCTCCACCAAATGATTTGGACCAGTGCACAAAGCAAGGTCCATTAAGACATGGATGAGCGAGTTTGGGGTGGTGGAACTTGATGGTCCTGACCTCAACCTGACAGAACACCTTTGGGATGAATTAGAGTGCAGACTGCGATCCAGGCCTTCTTGTCCAACATCAATGCCTGACCTCACAAATGCGCTTCTGGAAGAATGGCCAAACATTCCCATAGACACATTCCCTTGTGGACAGCTTTACCAGAAGAGTTGAAGCTGTTATAGCTGCAAAGGTGGGCAAACTCAATATTGAACCCTATGGACTAAGACTGGGGTGCCATTAAAGTTCATGTGCATATAAAGGCAGGCGTCCCAATACTTTTGGTAATATAGTGTACATTTCTTACTCTTGTGAGTGTTCCTAATCTTTTTAATATATTCTTCTACTTGGTCCTGATGAAGCAGTTCTCTTAACTGCAAATACAGAAGAATTGTAACAGATCGGTATTAGCACAATAACTATGAAGATTGGTGCTTCTGTCCTGGTGAAGTGGTCTTAGTGAAACACGTACACAGAATAACTGTGTTATGGTGCTATGATTGCAGTCTTTTTTTGTGTTATTATATGCATTGGGTGTTGTCCATCATTATCTGTTTTTAAATTGGTATAATAAACATTTATATATTTTTACATGCCTGTACATTGTGTGTTATGGTCTCCTGAGGGTTGCATTTCATTTTTCCTTATTTGCTCTGTTATGGGATGATTCCCCCAGGACACCTGATCAAGCTTATTGAAAGGTGTAAGTTCCATTAATGATTCTGTGATGCATAATCTGTCACAGTAATCACATGATGAAAAGCCCATCCCTGGCTCCCAATTATAAGCAGTTACCTGGAGCTGTGGGTGAGAGTGCGATCCCTGTGCTGGAGATGCAATCACTTGGCGCCCCAGCACAAACAAGAGTAATGGAGGGCAGTGACGAAGCTAGACATTCTTTCACCCGGGGCAAAGAATCAGTTTGGTGCCCCCCTGTAACGGCACAAGATTAGGCAGGAAAGTGAGAAACTCCCAGGCTATAGCTGTTGAGTCAGCTGTATGTCCTCTCCCCCGTGCTCCTCTGGTGCCCCCTGCTCCTCTGTTCCCCCCTGCTCCTCTGGTCCCCCACATGCCCCTCTGGTCCCCTGTGCTCCTCTGGTCCCCCACATTATCCTCTGGTCCCCCTATGCTCCTCTGGTCCCCTACATGCTCCTCTGGCCCCCCTGTGCTCCTCTGGCCCCCCACATTCTCCTCTGGTCCACCCCATGCTCCTCTGTTCCCCCAGGCTCCTCTGTTCCCCCCTGCTCCTCTGGTACCACACATGCTCCTCTGGTACCCCCATTCTTCTCTGGTCCCCCTATGTTCCTCTGGTCCCCCACATGCCCCTCTGGTCCCCTGTGCTCCTCTGGTCCCCCACATTATCCTCTGGTCCCCCTATGCTCCTCTGGTCCCCTACATGCTCCTCTGGCCCCCCTGTGCTCCTCTGGCCCCCCACATTCTCCTCTGGTCCACCCCATGCTCCTCTGTTCCCCCAGGCTCCTCTGGTCCCCTACATGCTCCCGTATGCCTCTGGTCCCCCACATGCTCCTCTGGTCCCCCACATGCTCCTCTATTCCCCCTCCCGTGCTCCTCTGGTCCCCCACATGCTCTTCTGGTCCCCCCGTGCTCCTCTGATCCCCTCCACACTCCTCTGCTCCCTCACATGTTACTCTGTTTCCCCCATGTTTCTCTGGTCCCCTACATGCTCTTCTGGTCCCCCTGTGCTCCTATGGTCCCCCTTGTGCTCCTCTGCTCCCCCTGTGCTCCTCTGGTCCCCCACATGCTCCTGTGGTCCCCCACATACTCCTCTGCCCCACCCCATGCTCCTCTGGTCCCCTTATGCTTCATCTGTTCCCTCCATGCTCCTCTGGTCCTCCACATGCTCCTCGTGCTCATCTGCCCCCCCCACATGTTCCTCTGGTCCCCCCTGCTCCTCTGCCTGCTTATCCTTTGGATCCCCCATGCTCCTTTGGTCCCCCACATGCTCCTCTGGTCCCTCCTGTATGCCTCTGGTCCCTCCTGTATGCCTCTGGTCCCCCACATGCTCCTCTGGCCCCCCACATGCTCCTCTGGTCCCCCTGCTCCTTTGCCCCCTTATCCTTTGGTCCCCCATGCTCCTCTGGTCCCACACATGCTCCTCTGGTCTCTCCTGTATGCCTCTGGTCCCCCACATGCTCCTCTGGCCCCCCACATGCTCCTCTGGTCCCCCCTGCTCCCTTGTCCCCCTTATCCTTTGGTCCCCCAATGCTCCTCTGGTCCCCCACATGCTCCTCTGGTCCCCCACATGCTCCTCTGGTCCCCCACATGCTCCTCTGGCCTCCCACATGCTCCTCTGGTCCCCCCTGCTCCTCTGCCCCCCTTATCCTTTGGTCCCCCATGCTCCTCTGGTCCCCCACATGCTCCTCTGCCCCCCAGGCTCCTCTGGTCCCGACATTCTCCTCTGTTACCCCCTGCATCTCTGTTCCCCCCATGCTCCTCTGGTCCCCCACATGCTCCTCTGGTCCCCCCTGTATGCCTCTGGTCCCCCACATGCTTCTCCCCCACATGCTCCTCTCCTCCCCACATGCTCCTCTGTTCCCCCCTTCTCCTCTGGTCCCCCCTGCTCCTCTGCCCCCCCTTCTCTGGTCCCCCCACAGCACTCAATCCTCAGCACTCGTCCCCCTGCTTTTTCCTTCCCCCCGCTCTCCGTCTAGATTATTCACAGCAGCAGACAGGATGGAGAGCAGGGGAAGGAAAGAGCAGGAGAACGAGTGCTGGGGATGATTATGTTATAACTGTGTGTGGCTTCCTGTCTTTCCAGATCATATGATCAGCTTCTCAGTGCTGAGGATCATGTCTTTATCCATCCCGTCCGCATACTGCACAGCTAGCCAGGGACCAGGGAGAGGATGTGAGTGCTGCAGGGGACCAGAGAAGCGGGGGGGGGGGGGATTGGCGGCGGTCCGCTTGCAAGAAGTAGAGGTGGGGATGCAGGAGGATTGGTACCAGCTGCGGCACCCCCCTCAGTGCTCTGCCAGGGGAATGTACCCCCCCCCTAGTTTTGGCCCGATGAAGGGTATAACCCCTTTGAGATTTTTTGTTTTTGCCATTTGTGTTCCAGGGTGTCATCAGAGTCACCAAAACTAGTGTCCCCATTGGAAGATTTCTTCTCTATTATTGTTCTGGTGTCAACCCAAATTTTGGAAATTTCTTTTACTTTAATTTCCGATGATAATGGTAAACAGAAAAATTGAACTCATGTGGGCGAGGCAGGTTTCCTGGCAGCCTGGAAAAGTCTAGCACCACCTTCAGGTTCGGGAGGACAAACTGCAGCCCACCACCTGCCTACACCCTAGCCTAGAATTCAGCTTTAAAATACTAAGCGCCACACTTATATTTTTTATATCCTTTTTCTTTAGAAAGTCAATTTTTTTCTATTACATTTGTTTTTATGAATAGTTTGCATATGAAACAACAGGAGCTGTACTTATCTTACTATACTGCAGTACTCTAGCTGTACTTAACTGCCATATGTATTCAAATGTACAAAAAAGTCATAATAGTAACAAAGTAAAAATAGTAATACTGTGTATATCTGAAGAAAAAAACATCAGTATGTTTTCAGGAACATATTGCAGGCAATCAATGCACGCCGTAGTCTTAGCACCTCATCTTAAAAAAAAAAAAAAAAAAAAAGAAAATGCTGGCACTTCATTTGCATAACAATTCAGGATAAATCATCAATCACATGTAACTTACAGAAATATGATGAATTGACTGGAGAAAAGGCAAGCAGAATTGTGCTGTACCTATACATATTTATGTTAGCCAGAAGGATGATACCACAAGTCGTATTGTGGAAACATTTGGAGCACCTGTTATATAACAATATCCCATTTTCTTCTCTGAGAAATTTGAATTTCATTTGCGGAATTTTTAAACAGAAGAATCATAAAGTGCCGGATCCATGTGGTGATCGTTTATGCCAGTAAAATAAAAGACGCCTTTGTTGGGCTGGTTGCAGGGAGTTGTGCGGTGAATGCCGACAGAAACCATATGTTCCAAGTTCCAAAAGTCACTGCGCTTTGTCACTGACATACAACAAGTTAAATTCATATTCTATGTCATTACAAAAAAAAAAAAAATATGGGGAAGCATAAGTTGAATTTCAATGAGGATTGAGCCTGTCCTATCAGTGCTTGTACTATGCTGCTATCAGTTAAAGAGACCCTGTTCTCTAAATACGGTCTGTGTTGGCCAAGCTCCTATGCCCCTCTATGCCCCTCCATTCACCTCTCTACATAACCTTTTATGCAGCTGCTGGGGAGCAGTAAAGGGGAATAATATAGAGTGCCACTTGTGTGATAGTCTACCAAGTCTACAAGATGGAGGCAGCAGTCTCAGGGCTGTTGGATGTCTACACAAGGGAGGATTGTTCTGGTAAATTGCATGTCTAAAATTAAATGCAAATACAATCTTATAGGGAGATTGCCGAAATGAATGGTCTGGTGACAGGGTTTCTTTGATTGTATTATTATTTTAATAGTTACAATTTTATTGTTCCAAAAGCTAAATGGAGCATTGGGTTGTTTGCATTAGTCCCTGCCAGTAATGAAGCCTCCACTCCCATCCCATTTATCCCCCTCTCTCCTTCCCTTCCCACCCCTTGCCTACCTCCCTCTCCTCTCATCTCCTCTTGCCTCCTCTTCACTTCCACCCCTCTTCCTCCTCTCTTCTCCTCTCCTCTCATCTCCCTCTTTTTCTTTCTTCTCTCTTCTCCTTCTCCTTCTCCATCTCCTCTCCTCTCCTCTCTTTCTCCCTCTCCCTCCTCTCTTTTTTTCAGCCCTTGTTTTCTTTCTTATCTCTCTCTTTCTCTTCTCTTCTCTCCCTCTCCCTCTTCCTCCCCTCTTCTTCCCTCCCTCTTTTTCTTTCTTCTTGCTTTTCCTTCTCTCTCTCCTCCTCTCCTTTCCTCTCCTCCCCTCCCATCTCCTCTCCCTCTTCCTCTCCTCTTCTTTTCTCCGCTCCCTCTTTTCCTTTCTTCCCTCTTCTCTTTCTTCCTCTCCTCTCTTCACCCTCTCCCCTCCCCTCCTCTCCCTCTCCATCCCCTGTTCTCTTCTCCCCTTTGCCTTTTCCTTTCTTCCCTCTTCTCCTTCTCCCTCTCTTCTCTTCTCCTTCTCCATCTCTTCTCTTCTCCTTCTCCTCTACTTCTCCTCTCCTTCTGCCTCTCCATTCCCTCTTTGTTTCTCCCTCCCTCCCTCATTTCCTTTCTTCCCTCTTCTCCAGGCGAGGAATAGAGAACTCTAGAAGGAGCTCCAAGCCCATAGCCTACTCCTCGCCTGCCTAGCCTGGCCGTTTTATGTTCCGGTGACATCATATCCGGCTGCGTTCCATGCTTTTTATGTTTTCTGCTTCCTGGAGGCCACAGGACACACTGAGGATATTCCATCCATCTCTATACAGCCCTGAGAATGATACAGAACCGGGAAGGACGCTGAGACATGGAACCCCCACCTCCCCTAGTTTTGATGAGCCTGTTACATTTCGTTATCCTGTAAGTGATTTTTAATCCTTGCGCAAATAAAGTATGTTGTGACCTCTACACTTAGGTGGCGCTTCCCCTTTCTCCCCCTTTTTGCCTTACAATGCTAATCCTTGGCCTCTCAATTCACTGCATCATTGTTAGACTGCCACATACAGCCTTTTAAGCTGACCACAGATGGTTCTTGCAATCATGGGTTGCAGGAAAAAAAATCAATTGATTCTCCCATCAACTTAGTCAGTGTCGATGGGGGAATCCCTCCCATGGAGCTATTGTGTTCTCTTGGCACAGGAACACACAGAACACACATTGATTATTGCCAGCGGTTATAGGCACTGGCAATAAACACATGAAAAATCCAACAGGCTGGTTGTACAAAAGTTGATCAATTTTTAAATTTCGGTCTTTGCTGAACCATTCGAGATTTGAACCATCTATGGCCAGCTTTAGTTGCCTGCTGAGTTGCCTTTTAGGTCTATCAGATAAGCAGTTCAAGGGCTAACTGAAGGAGCGCACATGGCAGACAGACAAGATTACTGCTAATTGTGAGGCAGTGGCTTAGCTGTGTCAGTCTGCAATCCTATCAACTGTATACAGTGAAGCATGATGTCAATCAAACTGAAAAAATCGATTTGGGGCTTTCCATACAGTTTCAGGCTCGGTAGTCCACAGCAGCCACCAATACACTCAGGAAGATCAAATCTTTTGCATATGCTATTATTACTGGATTCAGATTCCGGGGTCAGAAAATACCTGCTGGATGACTGAATTTACAATTATGAGAAGGAGAATAATATTATATATTATATTATATATAAGGAAAAAAGTTTGTCCTGTTACTTCTACAAAAGTGTACCAACAAACCTTTGTGTTGTGCGGCAAACAATTCTGGATTTTGTCTGAATTTCACTGTTCTTTAGACTATTAAATAAAAAGTAATTTTCACTTGACTAATAATACTAATTAGCAACCTAAATTACTGTAACATAACATTAACAGTAAATTGTCTTCCCACATAATTAAAGTTTAATGATTCATATTTGTTATTAAAAAAATACAAAGACCCAATTTATTAACTTGCCAACTTTGGCAAAATCAGGGGAGGGAGATGGATTATGTTAAGTGGTTGACAAATTTTCTCAATTTGTATGTGATTTCTTTTTTAACAAAGTAGATAAAGAGTAATAAGACCCATAGGCTGCACATATATATCATTTATTAATCATTTATTGCTAAATTTTGGTTAAAGTAGCGCAGTGCAAAGCTCAATTTGGCACATCAGAGGTGTCTATTATCTCCCCTGGTCTCCTAGAAATGACTCCCTAACCAAAACCTTTACCCAACATTTGGCTTGGATGCCTTCCATTCATGATGGCTTAGATACTTTAAATTCTTTAACTTTTAAACTCTAACTGGCTGGAACTGGATGGGAAGGATTGGGAGGATATATGGGAATACCCAATGCTCCATTTAGTTTCTGCCAGAGACCAAATGATACACATCGTGCATAGAATATATCCTATTCTCCAGCAGTTACATTGAATATATCCTTCTGTCCCACAAGGCTGCTGGAAAAGTATAGCTGACCAGGCTGACTACGCTCAAATATTTTGGAATACAAACTTTCTGGGCTGAGCTTGTATGCTTTATTTTTTTAGTTGACTACCATCCAAATCTCCTTGAGGACAGATTATTTGTATACTGGGCCAGGTCAACCCATCAGCTCCCACCAGAGTGATTAGGATTCTCCTGGGTCTCCTTTTATTTTATGCTAGGAAAGCAATCATTTTGAAGTGGAAATCTCCTTAGAGTAAAGGAAGCTCCTAGTCCATCCAGCTATCCCACCCTATAAATTCCTGTATACCCCTGGGGATATAAGCTTTGTGAAGGTATGGGACGTTTGGCTAAACCCTACCAATGTCTCTCTGGAGGTATGACTCTTGTTTTTTGTATTTTATGCAAGCCAGGATATGCCCAATTGCCTCTGTTTTGTATCACGATACGACAAAACTTACTAAAAAGGAATTGTAAAAAAAAAAGTAGAGTATCACTTATATAGTATATTTATTATCAATAATAACTTAAAAGTAAGAGTATATTTGTCACAATGACAGTGGCTCTCCAAGTCTACTATGCAGGACAGAGCTGTCAGTTTAACAGCTGGGTCCTGCACAGGACAGGACCAGGCACTGAGGAGGCTGGAGAGGCTGTCACCCGAACCGCAACACCCACAACACATTGCCCATGTCCGGCACTTCTCCTGCCTTGGCTATCTCTAGTGGTTTGAAAACCTAAGAAATTTGGCAGGACAAAGACATGATTTCTAAGTACCCTGTTTCCCCGAAAATAAGACCTAGCGTGATTGTTGGTGATAGCTGCAATATAAGCCCTACCCCCCAAATAAGCCCTACCCTGTTTCCCCAAAAATAAGCCCTACCCTGAAAAGAAGACCTACAAAGACTTTAACTAGGGCTTATTTGAGGGGTAGGGCTTATATTGCAGCCATCACCGACAATCACGCCAGGTCTTATTTTCGGGGAAACAGGGTAAGACTCATACAGTACAGTCCTTTGTGGTACAGCACGATAATGTGGTTCCCAACATGTTTCGCCCTATAATGGGGCTTTCTCAGAGGATACTGTCCAATAAATATCAGAGCCTTCTAACAGCCTTCTCCCTGACCCCACTCTTTATTTCTATTTAATATTTGTTATATAATTGTTATTATACAGGATTTATATAGCACCAACAGTTTGCGCAGTGCTTAACAAAATGAAGGCAGACAGTACAGTTACATTACAATTTGGTACAAGAGGAATAAGCCCTGCTTGTTAGAGCTTACAATCTAGGAGAGAATTATCAAGGAATCTGCATGCACCACTGACTGACATGGACACCTGGGCAAAGGCATTCCACGTCTGGGGATTTTTTCCCCATATCTGGACGCCCGTTTTGTCATGCTAAGCGCGGCTGCGCCTCTTCGCTGTCCCACCCACCGGCCCCCCCGTCTCATTGTACTGGTTTCCTGGCCATTGTCATCCTCTCTGGGCACTGGAGGGTGGTGCCCTCCTCAGCGTGTGCCGGTGCTAGGGCTCTGAACCTGGGGCGGGCAGGTGGAGGGATGACGTGGGGACGTCTGCGCTGCGTGACCTCTTGTCCGCATTTTAAGGCCGCTCCTTCCGGGAAACACACTAGCTGGAACCCACAAGAAGAAAAACACTCCATTCGGAATCTCAGGTACTCAGCACTAATACCTTCATAGTTTTTATTACAGAGCATTACTTGGTGGCTTATTTTAGCATGGGATCCCCTGTAATGCATCCTTGTTCACTATTTATACCCTTTTTTTTTTCATCTGGCTCTTATACTTAGTTTAAACGAAACAGATATATTATTTTCTAGACTCTGTGCTGAGTGTCCCCAATGAGAGTTTTCTCATCCTCGTGGTTACCCTCTCTACAAATTGGACTCAGTAAGTGTAAACTCCATTTTGAAGCATTTGTTGCAATATATCTTATGATATACTTATTTATTTGACCAAGTACAGACTGTTTTTGTACCTGCCCCTTTCTTGCCTCCTATGATTGCCTGCAGTCCGTTGCTCTGTCTTGTGGTGTTCACTTGACCCATTGATATGTACGGTTTTACTAACACATGTCAAAGTTTCAAAATTGTGCTTAGGCATTTAGATTTGTTTTACCCTTCAGTGTGAAGGGGTTAAGGTAGGTACTGTTCTCCTCGTGCTGATTAAAAAAAAAATAATAACCAAACATGGGATTTAACAAAATACAACCAGTATTCATCATGGCGGCCAATTACTTGTAACATTCGTCCAACATTTTTTTTTATAAACAGAGCCATGAGAATCAAGGTGATTTATAAGCAATAAACATTGGCCATGTGATCACAGTAACGGCTGACCGTCTTAGCTTTAAAAAAAAAGTGCCAGCAAGGCCAACAACACCTCCAGAACAGATGCAATTAAAGCATTTATCACCCCAAAATTTCATATTCCTGATATGTGCCTTCTGTACCATGTACTTGTATGAGGAAGTATCCTGTTCTCTTAGTATTGCTTCTATTTTGTGAAATCCCTGGGGTTCCTTCCAGTCCCTCTGCTTTCCTATTAAAAAACAACTACACTAAGCAGGAGAGCACATCGTGGTCAGTCCTCTAGCAATGCTGGGAACTCAGCCTGCTCTCCTCCAATGATTAGACTTGTCCTGACACGCCCCCCGCTGCACACCCTTTCACTGGGAAGCTCAGTGTGCTGCTGTTTCTCCTCTCCCAGCTCTTATGCAGCTGAGAACAGAGGGTGGGGGAAGGGAAAAATATAAAAAAGGGGAAAAAAATATTTATAATGTATTTTTATAGCTCTACAAAAATGTTTTGCCTATTTTAAACTGGATGGGATGTTTTACAAGTTGATTGATTACAATCACTTTAAAGTGGAGTTCCCCTCCAAAAATTATTTTAGCATTATTCAGCTCAATTAAAAACGATTAATAACCTTTGGAAAAAAAAAATACTCACCTCTTAATGCCTGTTGCTAGGGGGTCCCTCGTAATCTGCCTCCTTACTCACCTCGGATTCTTACGTCACTTCCCTCAGCGCCCTCGTCGCCGGAAGGAAGATCACCTCTCCCTCCGCCCTCTAGGCAATCATCTGGGACCTGTGTCGTGCACGGCCAGTCACGGCACGCAGCGCGACTCGCGCATGCACAGTGGGTGCCCGGCTGTGAAGCCACAGCCGGACAGTTACAATGCCGGCACCTCATCGCTGGACCCTGGGACAGGTAAGTGTCCGATTATTAAAAGTCAGCAGCTGCAGTATTTGTAGCTGCTGACTTTTAATTTTTTTTTAAGTGGAACTCTGCTTTAAGAATGCGCAATAACGTTTGCTCAGGACCGTGCGGTGTATATAGTTCAACTGGAGAGTGTTTACACTGGTCATGCTATAAACTGCTAGAACAATAAACAACTAAAAAAGAAAAAAAAAATGACCGACTGTTCATACCAAAATCTCGTTTCCAATAGCGAGATGCCTTAGATAGCAGACTTTTAGAAGATCCCATCTGCACTTGTCTCCTGCAGTCTTACATGTGGGACGGCTGGGCTGGAAGCTTCTTGAAAAGATTGAATTTGGTCAAGGATAAAAGGAGCCGCCTGTGACGGAAAACTTTGATGTAGGCTCTGCAGTTTCACAAATCTTGCAAATCGGTTTCACGAGATGACTTACAGCACACCCAACACACACACACACACAGAAGACTTAATAGACTTAGAGAATAAAAGTTCGGGCTTTAGCTAAAGAAATATATCTGCTGCAATTTAAGGTAATCATTAGTCATTTTTTCCATCAACCCAGTGACACGGGGAAAGAAAGATTATCCGCTGTAAAAGTCCCCACTGACTTTCATGATATTACTCGGATTCACTTTTGTGAGCTCCTGTGACATCAGACATTATGAATTGCTTACAGTGTGACAAAAAAATAAAAGAAATCTTTGGCATGTCTGCCGTGGAGAAGATATAATCCACATTACACTCAGTATTTGGCTTTCTTTGTCACTTTTCCAAACAAATGGATTAAAGAAGAACTCAAGTTTATTGTTAAAACTTTTATTTTATCTGTACAAATTCACTGAAAAAATGCTCTTACTGCTAAATTACCTTAAAGTGACAGTGCCATTACCTAAAGAAATGTTAAAGTGACACTGCCATTACCTAAAGAAATGTTAAAGTGACACTGCCATTACCTAAAGAAATATTAAAGTGACACTGCCATTACCTAAAGAAATATTAAAGTGACACTGCCATTACCTAAAGAAATATTAAAGTAATACTGCCATTACCCAAAGAAATGTTAAAGTGACACTGCCATTACCTAAGGAAATATTAAAGTGACACTGCCATTACCTAAAGAAATGTTAAAGTGACACTGCCATTACCTAAAGAAATATTAAAGTAATACTGCCATTACCCAAAGAAATGTTAAAGTGACACTGCCATTACCTAAAGAAATATTAAAGTGACACTGCCATTACCTAAAAAAATGTTAAAGTGACACTGCCATTACCTAAGGAAATATTAAAGTGACACTGCCATTACCTAAAGAAATATTAAAGTGACACTGCCATTACCTAAAGAAATGTTAAAGTGACACTGCCATTACCTAAGGAAATATTAAAGTGACACTGCCATTACCTAAAGAAATTTTAAAGTGACACTGCCATTACCTAAAGTAATGTTAAAGTGACAGTGCCATTACCTAAAGAAATATTAAAGTGACGCTGCCATTACCTAAAGAAATGTTAAAGTGACACTGCCATTACCTAAAGTAATGTTAAAGTGACACTGCCATTACCTAAAGAAATATTAAAGTGACCCTGTCAGGTTAAAAAAAAAAGAATCCAGGTGAAATGTCTCTGCAGCTTTTACACTGACGTCTCCGGTGGCTCTCGTCCCCCTTCTTTTTGCTCTAGCGCAGCAGCCTCCATAGGCATCTTTCGCATTCAGCACATTCGGGAGTGATGCCTGTGTTCCCTCCTAGTCACTTAAAGCGGTTGTTGTTTTTTTTTACACCCTGCAAGGAAAGGCATAATGTGCTAGTATGTACCTTAAAATGAAAGCCCCCCCCCCTATGCCGAGTTCTCAGAGCTGCAGCAGACTCCCATGTTCACCATGTCTTGCTTCCGGGTTTGCGGGCTCCGGCTCTGTGACTGGCCAGGGGTGCTGCGATGATGTCACTCCCGTGCATGCGCACACAGGCATATACTGGCCATCGGGACTACCGGGAGTTTCCCGGTGGGCTGATGGCTCAGTGGGCCGGTTTCAGTGCCCACCTAATCTGCCTATTGCATCGTTTCTCAACTGGGGTTTCCCAGTTGTTCTGTGGTGAATTCCCCCGGAGGTCCAAGGCAATCTACCCATCAATCACCGACAGCTGGCGCCTGATGGGTAGATCAAGATTTAGCCAGCATGCATCATCTGGGATGGACGAGAAGAGAGTAGGGGCCGCCGGGGAGCAGCACGACATAAGAGAGAACTTAATACAGACGCTTCCTGCGCTACTTTGCATTTGAAGAAAACTAGTAAACACTGTGCCCTAATGTGCCCCATGTACCCTGATGTGCCCCATGCGCTTTGATGTGCCCCATGTGCTTTGATGTGCCCTACGTACCCTGATGTGCCTAATGTGCCATGTGCCCTGTGCCCTCATGTGCCATGTGCCCTAATGTGCCCCTTGTGCTCTGTGCCCTTATGTGCCATGTGCCCTGATGTGCCCTGTGCCCTGATGTGCCCAGATGTGCCATGTGCCTGGATGTGCCGTGTGCCCTTATGTTCCCTGTTGTACCATGTGCCCTGATGTGCCATGTGCACTGATGTGCCCTGTGCCCTGAGGTGCTGTGCCCTGATGTGCTGTGCCCTGATGTACCCTCATGTGCTGTGTGATGATGTGCTATACCCTGATGTGCTGTGTCCCGATGTGCTTTGCCCTGTAACCTGATGTGCTGTGTCCTGATGTGCAGTGCCCTGTACCCTGATGTCCTGTGCCTTGATGTGCTGTGCCCTGATGTGCTGTGCCCTGATGTCCTGTACCCTGATGTGCTGTGTCATGATGTGCTATATCCTGATGTGCTGTGTCCTGATGTGCTGTGCCCTGTACCCTGATGTGCTCTGCCATGATGTGCTATGCCCTGATGTGCTGTGCCCTGTACCCTGATGTGCTGTGCCCTGGTGTTCTGTGTCCTGTACCCTGATGTACTGTGCCCTGACGTGCCCTGATGTGCTGTGTCCTGTACCCTGATGTGCTGTGTCCTGTACCCTGATGTGCCATGTGCCCTGTCCTGATGTGCCCTGTCCTGATGTGCCCTGTCCAGATGTGCTGTGTCCTGTGCCCTGATGTGCCATGTGCCCTGTCCTGATGTGCTGTGTCCTGATGTGCTGTGTCCTGATGTGCCATGTGCCCTGTCCTAATGTGCTGTGTCCTGATGTGCTGTGTCCTGTGCCCTGATGTGCTGTGCCCTGTACCCTGATGTGTTGTGCCCTGATGAGATGTGCCCTGTACCCTGATGTGGCCTGTTGTGCTGTACCCTGATGTGCTGTGCCCTGATGTACCCTGTACCCTTATGTGCTGTGCCCTGATGTGCTGGGCTCTGTACCCTGATGTGCTGTGCCCTGATGTGCACTTTACCCTGATGAGGTGTGCCCTGTACCCTGATGTGGCCTGATGTGCTGTACCCTGATATGCTGTGCCCTGATGTGCCCTGTGCCCTAATGTGCTGGGCTCTGTACCCTGATGTGCTATGCCCTGATGTGCCCTGTGTCCTAATGTGCAGGGCTCTGTACCCTGATGTGCTGTGCCCTGATGTGCATTGTACCCTGATGTGCTGTGCCCTGGGCCGGTCTGGATGAAGTCCAGGGCCACATTTTTATCCCAGTCCAGCCCAGTGCGCACGGGAGCCGCCAATTACGGCACAGGACTTGGAAAGAAAGGCGCGGCTGGCCAGTCCTTCAGAGCGCATGCGCCAGTGATGTCACTGGCTGTATGTAATGTAAATATCTCCTAAAAACAGTAATATGTAGAACTTTACTTCCTCTTTAAAAAAAATCCAGATCAAAGTTCCCTGCAAATCTGGTATAATGCGCTCAACTCTTTGGTGGCCCATGTCCCTCCACTCCAGCACTGCAGCCCCCAGCAGGCTTGCGTTCCACCCTTCTGGGGGTATCTGTGTCTCAGTTGTCCAATTTCCAATTTCTTTTTTCTTTATTTCTTTTATAATGAATCTTGTTAAAAGGAATATCAAATGGGGCACAATTAAAAGAACTGTAATATGAGTCTGTTCTGACTCAACTACAAGGCTATAAATGTTATCTTCAGCTTCACATAGAGCTTACATGACCTGGTGATCTATTTATCCCTTGCATCAATTCAGGCAGCTTAACTCAATGAATAACTCACTGTATGGAAAGACAGACGATGAATCCTCTCGAATGTTCCGTTTAATGATGGATATTCATAGATAGAAAAACGTTGCAGTTGTAAGCCACATGTAAGATGTTACAGCAATGAGGTATACTGTGCACAATGAATCAGAGAGAGGAAGGGGAGGAGAATATACAGAACTACGGTGAGAGAAAGAGTTCAGATAGACAGAGGGAACAAATCTTAAAGACACAGAGCATAATAAATCACATAGTGTAACACAACACTCCCCGTCTGAAATCTTTAGATTTCATAACCATAAACATTTATATATATATTCAATAAGTCCAATACTGTTAAATGTCCTGGAACCTGTAATGAAAAACATGCAACAAGCAAGTATAAACATAAGTCCAACAGGATTGAAGAACATGTAGTCCGATGTATGACGTCTTTAAAGAGTTCCAAAGTTCAAGGTAGAACCTGTAGATAGCAGCAATGTACTCCCCGCCGTGCCAACAGCATGGCTAGTCCTTGCATAAGTCACTCACCTGGCAAAAGGAGTACTAACTCAGTAATTGGTCGAGTGAAGGTTCGTGTGGATCCTCCCTTGGTTACCTTGACTTCTACCTTCCGGACCTTGTTATCGTCACTGGGCATAACCTTGGTAATAAGACCCATAGGCCACTCATTCCGACAAACTTCCTTGTCTTTTAGAAGGATGAGATCTCCAACCTTAAGATTAGGCTTAGATGTTTGCCATTTGTTACGACCTTGAAGGTGATGAAGATACTCCTTCCTCCAGCGATGCCAAAACACATTGGCGAGATGCTGCACCTGCTTCCATTGACGCCTGTAAATATCCTTGGGTTCAATCTCACTTGAAGATATTACAGCAGTCCCAATCTTTTGAGTAAGGAGCGAAGCTGGAGTAAGGATCACTGGAGCATCAGGATCTGAAGATACCGGCACTAAAGGTCTTGCGTTCACTATAGCACACACTTCAGCGAGAAAGGTAGACAAAGTATCATGGGTGAGTGGTAAAGACTTGTGAGTCTGCAACATGGAGTCGATAGGGGGTGAGTAGGACTCCTCACACAAAAAGCTTGGAGGTTACAGCCATAAGCTGTCCTGAAGAACATCAGATGACACGGCTCTGGTCCCACAGTCAGCTGGATTGAGTTCAGTGGGAACGTAATGCCATTGACTTGGTAGGGAGAATCTTTTAATACGTTCAACCCTGTTGCTGACATACACATGAAACTGTTTTGTTTGGTTATATATGTAACCAAGTACTACCTTACTGTCTGTATATAAAGTGAAAGAATCAATTCTAGTGTCCATTTCACTTCGTATGACTTCGGCAATTTCTACTGCTAACACGGCTGCACAAAGTTCAAGTCTTGGTATGGTATGTGCAGGTTTGGGAGTGAGTTTTGCCTTGCCTAGGACAAAACTACAGTGTGATTCCCCATTCATTTCAGAGATCTTCAAATAGGCTACAGTAGCAATAGCTTCAACTGATGCATCTGAGAAAATATGAATTTCCCTCCGGTAAACAGTTGAAATAGAACCTGGAACATAGCAACGGGAAATCTGAAGTTTTCCTAGTGACTTCAAAGAATGTCTCCACCTTTCCCACTTGTGTTGATTCTCACTAGGTAAGGGAGTATCCCAGTCTATGTTCTCAGTAGATAACTGTCTTAGCAGAATCTTACCTTGAATGGTAACTGGAGCAAGGAAACCGAGTGGGTCAAAGATGCTATTCACCACCGACAGGACTCCCCTCTTAGTGAAGGGTTTGTCACAAGTTGACACTTGGAAGGTGAATGTGTCTTGTTTGATGTTCCACAACAAACCCAGACTTCGCTGTACAGGAGGCACATCTGTACCCAAATCAAGGTTTTTTAGACTGGTGGCATAGTCCTCAGAGTGAAAGGCATTCATAAGTTCCTGGCTGTTGGATATAATCTTGTGCAGTCTAAGGTTTGCTGCAGCCAGCATCTCCTTTGTTCTGGTGAGGAGATCAATCGCTTCTTTAGCGGTTGGAAAAGACTTGAGTGCGTCATCAACGTAGAAGTTTCTTTCAACAAACTGACGAGCATCAGATCCATATTCTTCTTCTCCAGTCTGAGCTGTTCTCCTTAGCCCATAAGTTGCCACTGCAGGAGAAGGACTGTTACCAAAGACATGTACCTTCATTCGAAAGTCTATAACTTCCTTGTGGATGTCATTGTCTTTGTGCCATAGAAACCTGAGGTAGTTTCTGTTGTCTTCTCTGACAATGAAGCAGTGAAACATCTGTTGAATGTCTGCCATAACTGCTGCAGGTTCTTGTCTGAAGCGAATCAAGACTCCTATTAGACTGTTGTTCAAGTTAGGCCCTGTAAGGAGCATGTTGTTAAGAGAAACACCTTCATGCTGAGCACTGGAATCAAAGACAACTCTGATTTGGTCTGGTTTACGTGGGTGATACATGCCAAAGGATGGAAGGTACCAGCATTCTTCTCCCTCCTTTAGTGGGGGTGCAGGCTCTGCATGATCTCTGTCAAATATATTTTGCATAAAGTCGACAAAGTGTCTTTGCATCTCTGGTTTCCTGCTTAAGTTTCGTTTTAAGGAGGAGAATCTACTGATGGCCTGTTGCAAGTTGTTGGGCAGTCTCTCTCTTGGGAGACGAAAAGGTAGGGGTGCTACCCAGTTATTTGAGTCGTCTTGAAAGAACTCATTGTCCATTACCTTGATGAATTCTTTGTCTTCCATTGAAGGAGCCAGTATGTCATCTTCACTGGTTGTATTAAACACTGTAGAGCCAAAGTCGTCATCGTGGCACGAGGAAGGGCTTGTGTTACCTGAGATACCATGTTGCCATCTATGGCTGGCTATCTTCTCTTTCACCCAGTAGTGATGTGGGCATGGCTCAAAGTAAGTGTTTCGGCCATTTGGCAGAACATTTGTCTTGAATGACGAAATGTTGGTAGGTCTCTTCATTTTGCCTATACAGACGTTGCCTATGATGACCCACCCTAGATCCATGCGCTGAGCAAATGGGGCATCTGGGGGTCCACTGACTTGTCTGTGTACCTTGTGAATTCTTAGAATGTCTCTTCCTAACAGAAGAAGGATCTGAGCATCTTTGTCAAGCGGCGGTATCTCATTTGCTATTACCTTCAGGTGAGGGTGATGGAAAGCAGCAGCTGGAGTAGGGATTTCTTCCCTGTTAGCAGGTATCTGATTGCACTCGACAAGTGTAGGTAGGGGTAATTGCAAGTTACCTTTGAGAGAAGATACCATGAGTCCATGAGCCCTTCTTCCAGAAGCCTCTGTAGTTCCACTACAGGTACCCAAGGTGTAAGGATGAGCTTCGCCTTTTATTTCAAATAGATTAAACAGTTCTGATTTTGCAAGCGATCTATTGCTCTGATCGTCTAAGATAGCATAGGCTTTTAGAGTCTTTTCTGGTTGGTCCTTGGTCCACAGGACTTATCACAACGGTCTTCTCCACAAACTTCAGTGCAGGATGAAGAAATGATGGTAGAATTAGGCACTTAGTCTGTATTCTCCCCGCCATGCATTAACCTGGGAGGAGAGTTAGCAGGTTGTGCAGAGCTGGGCTCAAGCGGATGTAGGGCTTGCACATGCTCTTCGGAGCCACACTCTATGCACTTGATGGATACATTACAGTCCCTTGCAAAATGTTCGGTAGAAGCACAGCACCTGAAACATACCCTAAATGTCTTTAAAAGCTCCTTACGCTCTTCAAGAGGCTTTTTCCTAAAGCCGATACATTTTTTGAGGGGGTGTGGCTTCTTGTGAATGGGACACTCTCTGTTAGGGTTTTCAATCTTCCTACTCTGTCTGTCCGTGGCAACAACTGTGGTAGGAGTGGGAAGGATGTCAGTCTTTTTCACGGATACTGGGCCTCTACGGCTTCTATAGTTGCCCTGAAGACTGGTACTCTTAGGAAATGGTGAAAAGAGACTGTACTCACTGTAGGAAAAACTTGGATCATTCTTGGTCTCTGCGATTCTCCTGATGAAGTTGCAGAAGAAAGAGAATGGTGGGAAGGAAACCTTGTTCTCTTTTTTGTATGATGATCCTAGTGCAGACCATTTCTCTTGTACACCATACGGGAGCTTGGAGACAATTGGGTTTACCCCTCTTGCAGTGTCAAGGTAACTGAGTCCGGGTAGTTTTGGGTCTGCCTTGGCTAGCTGAAGCTCAAGGAGAAGGTCACTCAGTCTCTGGAACTCCTTGTTGTCCTTACCAGATATCTTTGGGAAAGTTTCCAGGCGCATGAACAAGGCATTTTCTATAGCTTCTGGACTGCCATAACTTTGCTCTAGTCGCTCCCATGCAGCTGTGAGGCCTGCTGTAGGATTGTCCATGAAAACTGATCTTAATGGCTTAACACGTGCAGCAGATAGAGGACCAAGCCATCTAATCAGGAGATCCAATTCTTGAGCCGCTGTAATGCCAAGATCGCTGATTGCAGTTCTGAAAGCACATTTCCAACTTCTGTAGTTCTCAGGTTGGTCATCAAAACTTGTAAGACCAGTCTTTGGGAGCTCTCTGCGAAGTATGTACCTCACAAACTCTGCTGTCTCAGTTGTCTCTGCCTTTATGTGAGATGCTGTTGGCTGAACGGTGCTGATTGCACTATCTTTGGCATTATTGTTAAAGGACACAGGTAAATATGGTGCAGCAGATGCGTTCAGGTGAGTTGCTTGCTTGAAGTCAGTTGTTCCAATGGTACGTTGATTCAATGCTGTACCGATGACAGGAAATTGATGACTTGCTTGCAGCTTGCTCTGATGCTCTGTGGCATAAGAAGGAAGGTTAGGTAGGCAGGCAGGAAATGCATTGGAGTGATTTTGCATGCAGGAAGTTGCTGGAACCTCTTTAACTTGGAGCTGTGAAGGAGTTTCTAAGTTGCCAGGAGCATTGGAGACAATGGAGTGTATACTGCAGTGGCTTAGGACATAGTCTTTAGTGCGTTTGAGGGGATCTTCCATATCTGCTATGTTTAGGTTGATGCTGTCTTTCTCATTTGCACCTTCGTCTGCACTGATAGCTTGCTCTAAAACTCTTAGCCTTGCCATAGCTGCGTCATGTTTACACTGTTCATTTAAGATTTCTATAGTTGCTCTTTGACGTGCGGTCTGAAGCACTGACTCCGTTTCCAACTCTGCTCTTTTTTCTGCATATGCGACCTGCACCTTGCTGGCTTCCGCTTCAGCGCGGGCACTAAAAAGTCGCTCACTGAGTGTTGAGTATCTTGAACTATGACTTCTAGAAGACCTTTTAGAATGTCTGGTGGAAACAGATCTGTGAGATGCAGTGTCCTGTATCAGCTTTAACTTTGCTACTGCCTTTAATTTGGTTTGCTGGATAAAACTGTCTCTTTCCAGATTAAGAGCCTTGAAATTCTTTAATTCCTCGAGTGAAAGTTCTGTGTTCATATTTTGTAAGACATTAATGAACTTGTCACTGGTAAGCTGATAGAGCTCATAAGAGATAGAGAGTTGTTTAATGGCGCCCTCTAGTGTCAGTAATTCACCTTCAACAGACACTGTATTTGATTCAAAGGCAATCCTGTCCCAAATTAGCTTCAAGCTATTAAACAATTCAGTTCTTAAGGCTTCATAATTCTCCATCACTTTCCAGGTGGGTTTGACTGAGCGTTTGGGTAAGTCAGTTGGCTCAGTGTCTTGTGTTGGAGTGGCTGTATATTCACATTGAGAGCTGTGGTAACTCATGGCTGACACAGTCAGAGAATGTCTCAGTGATAAGCAGGCAGGATCTGTGTGCTGTAATATGACACCCTGCAGCCTGGTCTCAGGTTATGAAGATTCCATGTGCTGCTGTCTCATTCTTTCTTGCAATGAGGGCAGTAAATCTTGTCTGTAACAGTACTGAATGCAGAAATCTTGTAATTAGGCTGTGGAACTCCGTTTTTCTACTGTTCTGACTCAACTACAAGGCTATAAATGTTATCTTCAGCTTCACATAGAGCTTACATGACCTGGTGATCTATTTATCCCTTGCATCAATTCAGGCAGCTTAACTCAATGAATAACTCACTGTATGGAAAGACAGACGATGAATCCTCTCGAATGTTCCGTTTAATGATGGATATTCATAGATAGAAAAACGTTGCAGTTGTAAGCCACATGTAAGATGTTACAGCAATGAGGTATACTGTGCACAATGAATCAGAGAGAGGAAGGGGAGGAGAATATACAGAACTACGGTGAGAGAAAGAGTTCAGATAGACAGAGGGAACAAATCTTAAAGACACAGAGCATAATAAATCACATAGTGTAACACAACAGAGTCATTATTAACAGTCTTTGTAACATCCACAATCTTTAACCATCTCTTGCAGCAGGTTGTAGGCAGATGTAGTTTAGCCTCCCTGCAGGGGTGGCGCTGTTTGGCAGCCGCTGTGCAGGAAGGGTGGAGGACAAGAGGGAAACCAGATTCCTCCAAGGCCTCTGTAGCTGTCAGTGTGGCAGTTGTCTGATTGGACGCTGCTGTTCTGACTGATCTGGCATCCATCTTTGACATGGGCAGTGCATAAAAAAAGCACTGTTCCCTTCGGGTTGGCAAGCATTTTGCATAGTGGCTAGAGTGTCATGTCTACCCCAACACAGGTAGTCAGACACTATAGCTGACTACTGTGTGCTTCACCTATAGCAGCCCCCTTTCCCATAAGGCAAGCAGCCCTACTTGTACTTGGTTGCCCCCGGGACTTATACACAATGCTATAATGCATGGCTACCACACCAGGGCAGGCGCAAACTGAGCAAAGAAAACAGGTACTTGCGGTTGGCAGACAGGCAGAGTGGTTCTATGACAGTCCAGGTAAAAGGCAAGCTGAGTTCAGGGAATAGTCCAAAATCTGGTCCAAGATCATACACAGGGGAATCCAATCTAGCAGAGCAGGGCAGACAGACAGACAGAGAGCTTGATCAGTAGGGATGAGCTTCGTGTTCGAGTCGAACCCATGTTCGACTCGAACATCGGCTGTTCGACCGTCCGTCGAATTGCGAACGATATGGGCCGTTCGCGCCAAATTCGTGTGGCGCGTCACGGCCCATAATTCACTGCGGCATCGCAGTGCATTGCTGGCTGATGATTGGCCAAGCATGCACTATGACCCGCATGCTTGGCCAATCACAGCGCCGTCAGTAGAGAGAGCTGTAATTGGCCAAAGCCAGGGTGGCTTTGGCCAATTATGGCTCAGGGGATTTAGTACACACCCCACACTATATAAGGCCGCCTGCACGGCGGCCCTGTGTAGTGTGTGTTCCGGTGTGCTGAGAGATAGAGAGAGAGAGAGACAGTGTCATTTGATTTGAGTTAGATAGATTAGGCAGAACAGTCAGTCAGTTAGCTGCACTTACAGTGTATTGTGTATATATATGCATCCCAGGTGTTGCATATAGATATATACACTGTATTCAGTTTAGCTAGATCCGTTCCTGTTATCTTCTATCTAGACTATTTAGTGCAGTGTGTCCTGCTCACAGTGTTCAGCTAGATCCGTTCCTGCTATTTACATTCAGTGCAGTGCGTCCTGCTCACAGTGTTCAGCTAGATCCGTTCCTGCTATTTACATTCAGTGCAGTGCGTCCTGCTCACAGTGTTCAGCTAGATCCGTTCCTGCTATTTACATTCAGTGCAGTGCGTCCTGCTCACAGTGTTCAGCTAGATCCGTTCCTGCTATTTACATTCAGTGCAGTGCGTCCTGCTCACAGTGTTCAGCTAGATCCGTTCCTGGTATTTACATTTAGTGCAGTGCGTCCTGCTCACAGTGTTCAGCTAGATCCGTTCCTGCTATTTACATTCAGTGCAGTGCGTCCTGCTCACAGTGTTCAGCTAGATCCGTTCCTGCTATATACATTTAGTGCAGTACGTCCTGCTCACAGTGTTCAGCTAGATCCGTTCCTGCTATTTACATTCAGTGCAGTGCGTCCTGCTCACAGTGTTCAGCTAGATCCGTTCCTGCTATTTACATTCAGTGCAGTGCGTCCTGCTCACAGTGTTCAGCTAGATCCGTTCCTGCTATTTACATTCAGTGCAGTGCGTCCTGCTCACAGTGTTCAGCTAGATCCGTTCCTGCTATATACATTTAGTGCAGTACGTCCTGCTCACAGTGTTCAGCTAGATCCGTTCCTGCTATTTACATTCAGTGCAGTGCGTCCTGCTCACAGTGTTCAGCTAGATCCGTTCCTGCTATTTACATTCAGTGCAGTGCGTCCTGCTCACAGTGTTCAGCTAGATCCGTTCCTGCTATTTACATTCAGTGCAGTGCGTCCTGCTCACAGTGTTCAGCTAGATCCGTTCCTGCTATTTACATTCAGTGCAGTGCGTCCTGCTCACAGTGTTCAGCTAGATCCGTTCCTGGTATTTACATTTAGTGCAGTGCGTCCTGCTCACAGTGTTCAGCTAGATCCGTTCCTGCTATTTACATTCAGTGCAGTGCGTCCTGCTCACAGTGTTCAGCTAGATCCGTTCCTGCTATATACATGTAGTGCAGTACGTCCTGCTCACAGTGTTCAGCTAGATCCGTTCCTGCTATTTACATTCAGTGCAGTGCGTCCTGCTCACAGTGTTCAGCTAGATCCGTTCCTGCTATTTACATTCAGTGCAGTGCGTCCTGCTCACAGTGTTCAGCTAGATCCGTTCCTGCTATTTACATTCAGTGCAGTGCGTCCTGCTCACAGTGTTCAGCTAGATCCGTTCCTGCTATTTACATTCAGTGCAGTGCGTCCTGCTCACAGTGTTCAGCTAGATCCGTTCCTGCTATTTACATTCAGTGCAGTGCGTCCTGCTCACAGTGTTCAGCTAGATCCGTTCCTGGTATTTACATTTAGTGCAGTGCGTCCTGCTCACAGTGTTCAGCTAGATCCGTTCCTGCTATTTACATTCAGTGCAGTGCGTCCTGCTCACAGTGTTCAGCTAGATCCGTTCCTGCTATATACATTTAGTGCAGTACGTCCTGCTCACAGTGTTCAGCTAGATCCGTTCCTGCTATTTACATTCAGTGCAGTGCGTCCTGCTCACAGTGTTCAGCTAGATCCGTTCCTGCTATTTACATTCAGTGCAGTGCGTCCTGCTCACAGTGTTCAGCTAGATCCGTTCCTGCTATTTACATTCAGTGCAGTGCGTCCTGCTCACAGTGTTCAGCTAGATCCGTTCCTGCTATTTACATTCAGTGCAGTGCGTCCTGCTCACAGTGTTCAGCTAGATCCGTTCCTGGTATTTACATTTAGTGCAGTGCGTCCTGCTCACAGTGTTCAGCTAGATCCGTTCCTGTTATCTTCCTACTGACAGGCAGGCTTGTCTGGTTACAGTATATAAAGCTACCTGAAGAAAATTACAGGTGTTCTTTTTGATCCTATTAGTACCACGGTCAGGCAGCTAGACTATTTACATTTAGTACAGTGTGTCCTGCTCACAGTGTTCAGCTAGATCCGTTCCTGTTATCTTCCTACTGACAGGCAGGCTTGTCTGGTTACAGTATATAAAGCTACCTGAAGAAAATTACAGGTGTTCTTTTTGATCCTATTAGTACCACGGTCAGGCAGCTAGACTATTTACATTCAGTGCAGTGCGTCCTGCTCACAGTGTTCAGCTAGATCCGTTCCTGTTATCTTCCTACTGACAGGCAGGCTTGTCTGGTTACAGTATATAAAGCTACCTTAAGAAAATTACAGGTGTTCTTTTTGATCCTATTAGTACCACGGTCAGGCAGCTAGACTATTTACATTTAGTACAGTGCGTCCTGCTCACAGTGTTCAGCTAGATCCGTTCCTGCTATATACATTTAGTGCAGTACGTCCTGCTCACAGTGTTCAGCTAGATCCGTTCCTGTTATCTTCCTACTGACAGGCAGGCTTGTCTGGTTACAGTATATAAAGCTACCTGAAGAAAATTACAGGTGTTCTATCCCAGCTTAGTGCAGCTACAGGCCATTAGTATGTCTGGAAGGCCAAGAAGGAGAGGCAGACAGTCACAAGCCAATAAGAGAGGGCAAGCAGGCTCTGTGTCTAGTGCTGGTCGTGGAGACGGTGCATCCTCATCAGCACGTGGCCATGGGACACGCTTGGCCTTTTTTTCGGCAGCTGGCCGTGTTGAGCCGCAACATGCGGAAGACTTGGTCGAGTGGATGACCAAGCCGTCCTCATCCTCCTCATCCTCTCTCACCCATGCCCAGGGTGCTTTGTCTGGCAAAGCAGCGGCCTCTTCCCTCAGCTCAATGTCATCAGTGACTCCTTCCCTAGCTCCACCATGTCCTCATGAGGATTCCCTCGAACTGTTTGACCACAGTGTTGGGTACATGCTCCAGGAGGATGCCCAGCGTTTGGAAGGCTCTGATGATGATACTGAGCTCAATGAAGGCAGTAACATGAGCACGGACAGAGGGGGTGCCCAAGAAGGACAGCAATCTGGCAGTCATGCTCCCCCTGCTGCAGCATACTGCCAGGTTTGCTCCAGTGATGAGGAGGGAGGGGATGATGAGGTCACTGACTCAACGTGGGTGCCTGATAGGAGAGAGGAGGAGGAGGAGGAGGTGGCACATCACCAACTAGGCAGGATGCCCTCCAGGGGCCAGCCTAAGGGCAGCACATTGACTGCATCACACCCCAAAGCTCCACATGTGCAGGGCGCTGCAGTCTCTGCGCGTTATTCAAAAAGTTCTTTGGTGTGGGCCTTTTTTGAGACGAGTGCATCAGATCGCACCGCTGCTATTTGCAACATATGTCTCAAGCGTATCTCGCGTGGCCAAAACATCTCCCGCTTGGGTACCACATGCTTGACCAGACATATGTTGACCTGCCATGCAGTTCGTTGGCAAGCGTATCTGAAAGACCCACACCAAAGAACAAAGAGGATCTCTCCTTGCTCCTCATCAGCTGAGATTTCCAACCCCACTAGACCTTCAGTCCTCTCTGAGACCTGCAGTGAGAGGAATGAAGGTGTAGAATTAGGTGTGTCACAGCCAAGTACTTGTGGGCAATCTGCTTTTGGTACACCGACGTCCGATTGTACCAGGCAAATTTCCCTGCCCCAGCTGCTGCACCGCCGAAAGAAGTTTGCTCCCAGCCATCCACATGCCCAGCGGTTGAATGCTAGCTTGGCAAAATTGCTAGCACTTCAACTGCTGCCTTTTCAGTTGGTAGACTCTGCCCCCTTCCGTGAGTTTGTGGAATGTGCGGTTCCTCAGTGGCAGGTACCCAAACGCCACTTTTTCTCACGGAAGGCGATTCCGGCTCTCTACCGGCATGTGGAAGGCAATGTCCATGCCTCGCTGGACAGGGCGGTCAGCGGTAAGGTGCATATTACCGCTGACTCATGGTCCAGCAGGCATGGACAGGGACGTTACTTAAGTTTCACGGCGCATTGGGTGACTCTGCTGGCAGCTGGGAAGGATGCAGGACAAGGTGCAGTAGTGTTGGAGGTTGTTCCGCCACCACGCCTCCAAAATGCTGATTGTGACACACCTCTCTCCTCCACCCCCTCCTCTTCTTCTTCCTCCATGGCCTCTTCCTCGGAACCAGCGGTGCTCCGTAGGCGTTCAAGGGGCTACGCAAGTACGCAGGCCAAAAGATGCCATGCGGTGCTTGAGCTGGTGTGCTTGGGGGACAGGAGCCACACTGGGGCAGAGGTTCTGTCAGCTCTGCAGGGGCAGGTTCAGAGGTGGTTGACGCCACGCCAACTTAAGGCAGGAATGGTGGTTTGCGACAATGGCACCAACCTCCTCTCTGCCCTCCGACAGGGACAACTGACCCATGTGCCCTGTTTGGCTCACGTCCTTAACTTGGTGGTGCAGCGGTTCTTGGGCAGGTACCCGGGCTTACAGGATGTCCTGAGGCAGGCCAGGAAAGTCTCTGTGCATTTCCGCCGGTCATATAATGCCAGTGCTCGGCTGACGGACCTCCAAAAGGAGTTTAAGCTGCCCAAGAACCGCCTAATCTGTGACATGCCCACCAGGTGGAACTCGACGTTGGCCATGCTGCAGCGGCTGCACACGCAGCAGAGGGCCATCAATGAGTACCTGTGCGACTATGGCACCAGGACAGGGTCAGGGGACCTTGGTTTTTTTTCCCCACGCCAGTGGGCCATGATCAGGGATGCATGCACTGTCCTGTCACCATTCGAGGAGGCCACGAGGATGGTGAGCACTGACAGTGCATGCATCAGTGACACTGTCCCCCTTGTCCACCTGTTGGAGCACACGCTGCGTGGAATAATGGACAGGGCACTTGAGGCAGAACAGAGGCAGGAAGAGGAGGACTTCCTTAGCTCTCAAGGCCCCCTTTATCCAGACAGTGTTCCTGCGTGCCCGCCGATCACACAGGAAGAGGACGAGGAGGAGGAGGAGGAGGAGGAGGAGGAAGATTGTGTCAGTATGGAGGTGGAGCCTGGCACTCAGCATCAGCAGTCTTTAAGGGATCAGTCCCAAGGAACACATGGACTTGTACGTGGCTGGGAGGAGGTGGCTGCGGACGTTGTTGTCCTTAGTGACCCAGAGGACTCCGGACCGAATGCCTCAGCAAACCTACGCTGCATGGCCTCCCTGATCCTGCAAAGCCTGCGTAAGGATCCTCGTATTCGTGGTATCAAGGAGAAGGACCAATACTGGCTGGCAACCCTCCTTGATCCACGTTACAAGGGTAAGGTTGCGGACCTTATCTTGCCATCGCAGAGGGAGCAGAGGATGAAACATCTTCGGGAGGCCTTGCAGAAAGGTCTGTGCAACGCGTTCCCAGAGACTGGGAGGTTACAAACTCCTGTTTCTGGACAACGTGTTGCTGAGGCTTCGGTCAGTCAAAGAAGGAGCGGTGGAGAAGGTGGCCGTCTGACCGATGCGTTCAGACAATTTTTTGGTCCGCAGCCCCAAGGTATGATCGGTTCCAGCAACCATCGCCAGCGTCTGTTTTACATGGTGCAGGAATACCTAGGGGCAAGATCAGACTTGGACACCTTTCCCACCGAAAATCCTCTGGGTTACTGGGTCTTGAGGATGGATCACTGGCCAGAGCTTGCACAGTATGCAATTGAGCTACTGGCCTGTCCTGCATCCAGCGTTCTTTCGGAACGTACATTCAGTGCTGCTGGAGGCGTGGTAACCGATCACAGGGTGCGTCTGTCCACTGACTCGGTCGATCGGCTGACCTTCATAAAAATGAATCAGTCTTGGATCACCACCAGCTACCAAGCACCTGATGCTGATGTAACTGAATAATTTTTTTCAGATCCCTTCAAAGACTGCCTATGCTGATGCTGAGTGACTATCCCTGAGTAATTATCCTCTTCCTCCTCAATCATCACGCTGATAGCTTGTAAGAACATTTTTGGTTCTGGGCGCCACCACCAGTGCCTAAGGCACAATTTTTCAGCCCCTGTATAACAGGGGCGTGTAATTACAATTTTTGATGTAATACTTTGCAGCACGGCTCGTTCCTGCATTCCAACTAGAGTGTCTGTGAGGGGTTGCAGTGTTGTGGCACCAGCACCAGTGCCTAAGGCCCAATTTTTCTGCCCCTGTCTAACAGGGGCGTGAAATTACAATTTTTGATGCAATACTTTGCAGCAGGGCTCGTTCCTGCATTCCAACTAGAGTGTCTGTGAGGGGTTGCAGTGTTGTGGCACCAGCACCAGTGCCTAAGGCCCAATTTTTCTGCCCCTGTCTAACAGGGGCGTGTAATTACAATTTTTGATGCAATACTTTGCAGCAGTGCTCGTTCCTGCGTTCCAACTAGAGTGTCTGTGAGGGGTTGCAGTGTTGTGGCACCAGCACCAGTGCCTAAGGCCCAATTTTTCTGCCCCTGTCTAACAGGGGCGTGTAATTACAATTTTTGATGCAATACTTTGCAGCAGGGCTCGTTCCTGCGTTCCAACTAGAGTGTCTGTGAGGGGTTGCAGTGTTGTGGCACCAGCACCAGTGCCTAAGGCCTAATTTTTCAGCTCCTGTTCAACAGGGGCATGTAATTACAATTCTTGATCTAATATTTCACAGCAGGGCCCTGTGAGGGCTTACAGTGTTTTGGCCACAGCAACACCTAAGGCCCAAATTTCTGCTGAGTATATAGGGCAGGACCCTACTTTCAAACATCTAACTTACAAACGACTCCTACTTGCAAACGGAAGGAGACAACAGGAAGTGAGATGAAATCTACCCATAGGAAGGGAAATTCTCTCATGTAAGAGTTAATATGGGAAAACAATTTCTCCTTTCCACTGATGCTTTCCAATCCTTGTTCCACAAAAAAACCCAAATTTTCAAAAAACATTTTTCATTGGGACAAAAAAGTGAGGTGAAATCTTCTGAAGAGGAGGAAAGACGCAAAACAAATGTCACAGGGGTGATAACCCTTCCCTATGTTTTCCAAAAAGCTTAGAAAAGATTTTTTGGCTGGAGCTAAACACATTAAAAATGTTCAAAATTACAAACAGATTCTACTTAACAACAAACCTACAGTCCCTGTCTTGTTTGCACCGCCTGTATACTGCTGTTCAGAGTATATAGGGACCTTTCCTTATTTTAATTTGGGTGCGGGGTTCCCCTTAATATCCATACAAGACCCAAAGGGCCTGGTAATGGACTGGGGGGTACCCATGCCGTTTGTCTCACTGATTTTCATCCATATTGCCAGGACCCGACATGACATTAAACCCGCAAGCAGTTTTAAATGAGATTTTTTCCTTTAAAAATGACATTTGGTGCAGGGACTGTTCTAAACATGGGAAACACGCGTCACTTTACAGGCATACTATAGACACCCCCCAGGTACGATATTTAAAGGAATATTTCACTTTTTTTTTTTTACTTTAAGCATCATTAAAATCACTGCTCCCGAAAAAACGGCCGTTTTTAAAAGTTTTTTTTGCATTGATACATGTCCCCTGGGGTAGGACCCGGGTCCCCAAACCCTTTTTAGGACAATACCATGCAAATTAGCCTTTAAAATGAGCACTTTTGATTTCGAACGTTCGAGTCCCATAGACGTCAATGGGGTTCTAACGTTCGTGCGAACTTGCGGTCCGTTCGCGGGTTCTGGTGCGAACCGAACCGGGGGGTGTTCGGCTCATCCCTATTGATCAGGAACAACACACGTATCACTCTCTATCACAAGCATCCAAGTGAGAGTTTAGCTGGCTTATAACAGGTTTGAGTTTCCACCCAGAGACTGACCACATCAATTAGCTAGCAGGTGGACAAAGACAGGGAGAAGGCCCTAGCCAAAACCCGGATGCTGGAATTAGGGGCAGGAGCGATAGACGCTACTGACATAGGGACAGTCGAATTACTTAGAGTCAGGTTTCCGGTGGAGGAGGGACAGAGTAGGGACTCTCGCTGTGTCTTGAGCGGTAGCCTTCCTGATTTAGAGTCCCTATTGCCAGTTTACCTTCCAGCCACCTCCTCTGTTGGATGCTGTCAGGTGTCAACAATGTGCACCATTACTCCTTGCCTGGTTCATTGTAAGTGCTCCAGTCCGGTGTGTGGCCCTATCTGTAGAGTTTGATGTTCTCTCTCAACATTACTATGCTATTATACACTTCTACATCAACCAGTTTGTGTGTGAGTTCTCTTCCCCTGTGGGTAGTGAGTTGGGGACACACCTACAAGGTTCTCAGTCTCCAACCACTTTTGTATAATGTCTGCAGTCTCTGAACCTCTATGTAGCATGTCTGTAGTCTCTGACCATCTTCTGATGCAGGTCTACAATCTCTGACCAACATCTGTAGAACATATGCAGTCTCTGGCCATCTTTAGTAGGAAGCCTGCAGTCTCTGACCTTCCTTTGTAGCATGTCTGCAGTCTCTGACCTTCCTTTGTAGCATGTCTGCAGTCTCTGACCTTCCTTTGTAGCATGTCTGCAGTCTCTGACCTTCCTTTGTAGCATGCCCGCAGTTTCTGAACTTCTTCTATGACAATGTCTGTAGTCTCTGACCATCTTCTGCAGCATGCCTGCAGTCTCTGACCTTCTTCTGTGGCAGATCTGAAGTCTCTTCCCATGTTCTGTAGCATGTCTGTAGTCTCTGACCATCTTTTTCAGCATGTCTGCAGTCTCTGTCCATCATCTGCAGCATGTGTGTAGACTCTGATCTACTTCTGTAGCATGCCTGCAGTCTCTAACCCTCTACTTTAGCATGCTTGTAGTCTGACCCTTTTCTGTAGCATGCCTACATTTTCTTGAATGTGTATTGAGGCACATTTGGTACAAAAGTTCATCTCACTTGAAGGACTTTTTGAAACATTTAATGGTAAAGTATCAAATACACCCAACACATTTCGGGGGGAAAAAACTCCTTCTTTAGGGCTTGACCCTTGTTGTTATTAAAATCACAACAGAAAGTACTTAACCTGTTTTAATGCTTGATGAAGCATAACATCCCCTGAAGGCACTACATTCTCTATCTTATTTAGCATGCCTGCAGTGTCTGACCATCAAATATAGTATGCCCACAGTTTCTGGAAGTTTTATGCAACATTACAGACACTGACAATAAGATCCCCTTGAGAATATCACTGACCTAGGTTGACAGGAAGTATACATTTAGCTTTGCCTATTAGTAAAACATGAAAAATATTTGCAATTGCAGAGCCTGAATCCACCGCTTCAACTGATAATCGGTATTAATCAACTAAAAATATATTCACAACCATTCACCAAATAATGACATTCCAAATATGGTGCAGTCCACGTGACCAGAAATCGCATACAAAAAAGAAAGGAAACCTATCAAGAAGGTCACATCTGAGGTACACCTCGGTTGAAATAAAATAATTCTATTGTGGAAAAAAGCACCTTATAGAAACAGCAAAAAAATCCGGTGAAAACCTTCCAAAACAGTATTAAAAAGACAACGTTGTTTGTCATTAAGAAGAGATCGCAGCTGCGCACGCACCCATTCAAACAGTCAGACACACATCTTCAGGGACTAAGAAGCTGGAATATAAGTGTTAAGCCGCGTACACACTGTTGTATTTTCCAACGGGAAATGTTGGATGTGAGCTTGTTGTCGGAAAGTCTGACCGTATGTACATAAGTCCGTAGCACAAAATTTCACGCATGCTCTGAATAAGGCAGAAGGAGCCGCACTGGCTATTGAACTTCCTTTTTCTCGGCTCGTCGTACGTGTTGTACGTCGCCGCGTTCTCACATTCGTAATTTTTGGCCAACATTTGTGTGACCGCGTGTTTGCAAGATAAGTTTGAGCCAACATCCTTCGGAAAAAAATCCACGGTTTTGTTGTCGGAAAATCCGATCGTGTGTACGGGGCATAAAGTCCTCTATTATAATAAACAATAACCTAACAGTCGCAAGTTTCCATTAGAACCAGAAGAGGGGGAACATGGGTTTTGCCACTGAGTGAATGCAGATGCTAATAAGCGGGTTCAGTGTTCTTAGAGCTGCCCAGTAAAGCATATTCAGTGGTAACAATTCAAACGATTCCAAATCCTAACAGCTTGGGACTATGCTCTCTAGAACATTTGTGAGGCGTTTAGCAGTTGCTGACTGATACAGACTTGTAATGTCCAGGAACAGTCTGGGGAAGATCACCCAAAGGGAGGCTGTATTTTTTGCAGAAACTTCATCAATGGAAAAGGAGGATGGGAAGGGTTATATGCAGGGGGAGAGCGCCACACCACCTGTGCAGCACTAACAGCTTCTGCTGATACCTTGTGGTTATTGATCAAAGTGAAACCATCTCACCACCTCTGCTGTCTCATCTGAACCTTCACCCATCACTCCTAACTCTGCTCCGCCTGGCGGGCCTCCAGATGAGCTCAAAGATACAGTTGAGCCGCTGTATAGCGCGGTTTCACTGCCTCCAAAGTGGCTTCCAGGGGTCCCTTCACCTCCGCCTCACAATACCGCATGTACTGCAAGCTACGATCCCATGAACGTCACAGACGTGCTAACGTTAAACTGACGCGTTTCGTTAGCCAATAACTGCTAACTTCTGAAGAAGGCAGTGACACTGTGCTATACATACTTTGATCAATAACCACACGTTTTTAGCAGAAGCTGTTAGTGCTGCACAGGTGGTGTGGCGCTCTTCCCCTGCATACAACCCTCCCCATCCTCCTTTTCCATCAATGAACTTTCTCCAAACAATACAGCCTCCCTTTGGGTGATCTTCCCCAGACTGTTCCTGGACATTACAAGTCTGTATCTGTCAGGGTTCTTACCTTGGCAGGCGGGGCGCCCGCGGTGGTGTGCGTCAGGGTGCGTCGGCGCGTGTTGGCGCGCGCGTTTCTGCGGACCTCGCTGTGCGGGCTCCTCGCGGCGCCGGTGTGTGTGTCCGGGATCGTTCCACTGTGCACGCCGGTGTGCGGGGGCGCGCGCGCGGGCGTTGGCGGGCGCGCGTGCCTGGGTGTGCCGGGGCACGCGCGTGCACGTCATTTGGCGCCAAAAGCCCTATTTTAGCCAGTAAGTTCTGGTGACCAGTGCTGCCTAATCAACAGCTAGTAGTTCCAGAGCCTGTCCGTGTACCTTGTTGTTCCTGTTATTCCTACTGATCCGGTCTTGTCCCCTGACCACTCTCTGAACTCTGCCTGCACCGACCTTTGCTTGTTTGACCATCCGCTTGCCTGTTCCACTGTACCTCTGCCGTCCGCCTGTTGCCAAACCCGGCCTGTTTCCTGACCATCCATTTGCTGCTCCCTGGGATCCTGTCAGCCTGTCTGCAGTCTTCCTGCCTGTTGTCCACACCAGCCTGCTCTGCTCAGTGAAGGTGCTCCAGTCTACTCAGCCTTTGCTACAGTTAACCCTGTGACACCCAGACAGCAATACCGGAACAGCCATACAGGCCTTCATACCACTCCGTACTGTTGTACCCCCTGTTTACTCTATCAGGGGGCCAATAGTCGGAGGGTAAGGGAGCCTACCCTCTGCCCGACAGGACTCGCCGGTCTGGTAAGTAGGAGCCTGATAGTATTAGGCAGCCATGACCGAGTCCGGGCAGGGGGCCTCCCCCATGGATGAACTTTGCCGACACTTGGCGGGTCTAACCCAGGCAGTGAAAAGCCTACAAGAGGGATATTCCAGCTTGGAAGAACGGGTGCAGGCTCTGTCCGCACCTACCGGTCCACCAGGGTCCGCAGCAGCCACCTCAACACCTTCTGTGGTCATGTTACCTCCTGAGCCCAAAGTACCAGTACCCGAAAGATTTCTCGGAGATCGGAGTAAGTATCGTGCCTTCCGGAATGCTTGCAACCTGTACTTCGCTCTTCAGCCACGCACGTTCTCCCTGGAAGCCACTAAGGTGGGCTTTGTTATTTCCTTGCTGTCTGGTGAACCACAAACATGGGCCCACCGGCTCCTGGAGCAAAAATCTGTCGTATTGGATAGTCTGGAGGCCTTCTTTGGAGCCATGTCCCAACTATACGAAGACCCCCAGCTCACTGCCACCGCAGAAGCTTCCTTACAGGCCCTTCGTCAAGGCCGCCGAGCAGCTGAAGATTATGCCGTCGAGTTCAGACGCTGGAGTTCTGACACGGCTTGGAATGACGCTGCATTGCGCCATCAGTTCAGGATGGGGTTGTCAGAACCTCTCAAAGATGAGTTGGCACGAGTAGGGGTACCACAGACCCTGGAAGACCTTATCAATCTGTCTATCCAAATAGACCGTAGACTGCGAGAACGACGTACCGAAAGAACCACCAGTACCTTTCGTCCCACCTGGATGATTCCACAAGTACCCTGTCCTCCCAGTAGATCTCCTGCTCCACCACCTGCCTCAACCTATGATGCACCTGAACCAATGCAGCTTGGTCTGTTCCGTCCTTCTTTGACCCCAGAGGAGAAGACACGTAGGCGGGCACTCAACCTCTGCCTCTACTGCGGGGAGTCGGGGCACTACGCCAGCGGTTGCCCCAACAAGATGCGTAAGTGTCGTTCTGATGTTCGTACCTGTGCTACTTTTGTACCCTCCTTGGGCACGCACCTAACCATTTCTATCACTTTACAGCTTCCCGGAATGGCCATCCAAGTCCCAGCTATCATTGATTCTGGAGCCTGCAGCTGTTTTATTGACCGGACCTTTGCCTTTCAACATGCCATTCCTCTCCAAACCAAGACTCAAAGCCTTGCTGTTCATCTCGCTGACGGCTCTGCTCTCCGCTCCGGCCCAGTCACTCAGGAGACTGTCCCTTTAGAAGCTATCATGGGCCAGCAACACCATGAATATCTCTGTCTGGACGCCATCTCGTCCCCCCTCTTTCCAGTTATTCTTGGAATACCCTGGCTTCAAACGCACAACCCCCAAATCAACTGGGCTTCAGGAAATGTCGAGTTCCTCTCTGGATACTGTCTTCAACACTGCTTGCAAGGGACAGGCCGTGAGGTTGCCCCACTCCTCTGTCTACATCCAGATGTTGATCCGCTTCAAGCTATCCCTGAGCCATACCAAGACTTTGCGGATGTGTTTAGCAAGAAGGGGGCAGAATTACTACCACCACACAGGCCCTACGACTGCCCAATTGAATTGCTTCCTGGAACCGAGGTACCTTTTGGCCGGATCTTCCCCTTGACTGAGCAGGAACTGGGCACCCTGAAGCAGTACTTGGATGAAAATCTGAAAAAGAAATTTATCCGCCCGTCCACCTCTCCGGCCGGTGCGGGTTTATTTTTTGTGGAAAAAAAGGATCATTCCCTGCGGCCATGTATTGATTACCGCGAACTGACAAGATCACGATTAAGAATCGCTACCCGCTCCCTCTGGTCCCTGAGTTATTCCAAAGGCTGGGAACCGCCAGACTCTTTACTAAACTGGATCTCCGGGGTGCTTATAACTTAATCCGCATCCGAGAGGGTGACGAGTGGAAGACTGCGTTTCGCACTCGTTTCGGGCATTTTGAGTACCAGGTCATGCCCTTTGGTCTTTGTAATGCCCCGGCTACGTTCCAGCACTTTGTGAACGACATCTTTAGAGATATCCTGGACCTTTATGTCATCGTTTATCTGGACGATATACTCATCTTCTCCTCTTCTTTAGCGGATCATCGCAGGCATGTCAGGAATGTTCTCGTCCGGCTCAGGCAACATGGCTTATACGCTAAACTAGATAAATGTGAGTTCGAACGCCAGAGTATTCAGTTCTTGGGACTCATTATTTCTGTTGAAGGAATCAAGATGGACCCACAAAAAGTATCGGCCATCCTGGACTGGCCGGCTCCTACAGACAAAAAAGGAGTCCAACGTTTCGTAGGATTTTCCAACTTTTACAGGAAATTCATTAAAGACTTTTCTAAAATCATTGCACCAATAACGGAACTTACTAAACAGGGGGCACGATTCTGTTGGTCATCCCAAGCACAGGCAGCGTTCGAGAAATTAAAGGGACTGTTTACTTCTGCCTCTATTCTCAAGCACCCGGATCCTGCGTTACCGTTTGTACTGGAAGTGGATGCTTCGGAGATCGCAGTGGGGGCAGTACTTTCCCAACGTCAGGGCCCCAAGGCCCTCTTGTTTCCTGTAGCATTCTTTTCCCGTAAACTTTCATCATCTGAGAGAAATTATGATGTCGGAGACCGGGAACTGTTGGCCATCAAAGCGGCTTTGGTAGAATGGCGCTATCTACTAGAGGGTGCGGTACATCCGGTTCTCATCTTTACCGACCACAAGAACTTGGAATATTTAAGAGCAGCCAAGCGACTTAGACCACGACAGGCTAGATGGGCACTTTTTTTTTCCCGCTTCTCCTTTCATATAACGTACAGGCCCGGATCCAAGAATGGAAAACCTGATGCTCTATCACGGATGTTCCATGACTCCAAGGAAAGTACTCCTCCTGATACTATTCTGCCTGCAGGTAGTTTCTTACTTCTCCAGGAAGATTTAATTTCCAGGATTAAACAGGCCTCCTCTGAAATTCCTCTACCTACGGGAACCAGTTTAAATGATGGGTTGCTCTGGCATGAAGGCAAGATTTTCGTACCTGAAAGATGTAGGGTACTGGTACTGGAACTATGTCATGACCACAAGCTGGCGGGTCACTTCGGAGCCCGGAAAACCTCAGAATTGGTGCTACGCACCTTTTGGTGGCCACGTCTTCTGGAGGACTGTAAGAGGTATGTGGGTTCTTGCCGCACTTGTGCCCGGAATAAATGCAACCGCTCAAAGGCCTGGGGTTTATTGAGACCCTTACCGATTCCTGACAGGCCTTGGAGAATGCTATCAATGGATTTTATTGTGGAGTTGCCCCCCTCTGAAGGTTTCTCAACCATCTTTGTGGTGATTGATAGGCTATCCAAGATGGCACACTTCATCCCTATGAAGGGTACTCCCACAGCCGTAGAAACGGCGAAGATATTCATCAAAGAAGTAGTAAGGTTACATGGGGTGCCCGCGAATATCGTATCCGACCGAGGTGTTCAATTTACCTCCCGGTTTTGGAGAGCACTGTGTGCCGCTTTGGAAATTGAATTGGCGTTCTCCTCGGCCTACCACCCTCAGACGAACGGCCAGACAGAAAGAACTAACCAGACGCTGGAGCAATACCTCCGTTGTTTTTCTGTATTTACTCAAGACGACTGGGTGTCCTTGTTACCAGTCGCCGAATTCTCATATAACAACTCCCTACACTCTGCTATCAACCAGACTCCTTTCTTTGCGAATTATGGATTCAATCCTTCTTTCCTTCCCAGTTCTATCCCGGAATGTTCTCTACCCGCAGTAACGGAAACTATGGAGTTCTTTTCTAGTAACTGTAAGATCTTGCAGGAAACCATGGCCCAATCCCAGGCTTCCTTCAAGAGGATGTTCGATAAGAAAAGGTGAGGAGAACTCGTCCTTGAACCTGGCAACCAAGTATGGCTCTCCACAACTAATCTAAAGTTGGCTTGTCCCTCCAAAAAGTTGGGACCTAAGTTTCTGGGCCCATTTCGGGTGAAGAGAAAGGTGAATGATGTTGCTTTTGAACTTAGTCTGCCAGAGTCCCTTAGAATCCACCCGGTCTTCCACGTTTCATTACTGAAACCAGTTATCCACGATCCTTTTCCTGACCGTAAGGCCAAGCCACCGGAGGCTGTTTTGGTCAACAATGAGGAGGAGTTCGAAGTCGAGGCAATCTTGGACTGTAGGAAAAGGCAGAATCAGCTCCAGTACCTCATCAAATGGAAGGGGTATGGACCCGAGGATAATTCCTGGGAACTTGAAGATAACCTGCATGCCAACAAATTGCTACAAACCTTCAAGAACTCCCATGCTCCCAGGCTGGCCCAGCTGGGCATCCGGAGGCTGCCCTTGAGGAGGGGGCACTGTCAGGGTTCTTACCTTGGCAGGCGGGGCGCCCGCAGTGGTGTGCGTCAGGGTGCGTCGGCGCGCGTTGGCGCGCGCGTTTCTGCGGACCTCGCTGTGCGGGCTCCTCGCGGCGCCGGTGTGTGTGTCCGGGATCGTTCCACTGTGCACGCCGGTGCGCGGGGGCGCGCGCGCGGGCGTTGGCGGGCGCGCGTGCCTGGGTGTGCCGGGGCGCGCGCGTGCACGTCGTTTGGCGCCAAAAGCCCTATTTTAGCCAGTAAGTTCTGGTGACCAGTGCTGCCTAATCAACAGCTAGTAGTTCCAGAGCCTGTCCGTGTACCTTGTTGTTCCTGTTATTTCTACTGATCCGGCCTTGTCCCCTGACCACTCTCTGAACTCTGCCTGCACCGACCTTTGCTTGTTTGACCATCCGCTTGCCTGTTCCACTGTACCTCTGCCGTCCGCCTGTTGCCAAACCCGGCCTGTTTCCTGACCATCCATCTGCCTGCTCCCTGGGATCCTGTCAGCCTGTCTGCAGTCTTCCTGCCTGTTGTCCACACCAGCCTGCTCTGCTCAGTGAAGGTGCTCCAGTCTACTCAGCCTTTGCTACAGTTTACCCTGTGACACCCAGACAGCAATACCGGAACAGCCATACAGGCCTTCATACCACTCCGTACTGTTGTACCCCCTGTTTACTCTATCAGGGGGCCAATAGCCGGAGGGTAAGGGAGCCTACCCTCTGCCCGACAGGACTCGCCGGTCTGGTAAGTAGGAGCCTGATAGTATCAGTCAGCAACTGCTAAACGCCTCACAAATGTTCTAGAGAGCATAATCCCATTATTACCACTGAATTTCCTTTACTGGGCAGCTCCAAGAACACTGAACCTGCTTATTAGTGTAGTGTAATGGTCACAGCCAAATAATCAGACCAGTGGTGATGTGCAATCTCTACTTTACTTAACAGTGAACTTCAACATAAATTGTACCGGAAATCGTGCGAAACTGGGTATACAGTACAGAACATTAATATGAACCGTAAAGAATAAGGATATAACTATTACACTGCCGTTCAACTAATGTCCACAAAGTGGCAGCAGAGTGTTCTGAGTCCAATCTACAGATAGAAATGAAAACTTAAGAATCTCACGTGTCCCAAAATAGTAATCGTTCGTTCCACAGACTGTAAGCTGAGTGGACCTCCTGCTGACACAAACTTCACGCTGGCACTGCTTTCTACTTGCTTTGGTCAGGGGGTTCTGGTGGCTGGAGATAGGGCCAACTCACTTCATGGACAGCTTCCACCAATGGACTGTAACAGAGTCCTCTCCAGTGACTGGGGCTTGGAAAGATACTGCGTGCTCTTGTGCTCACTGCTGGTGGCCCGCACACCAGACTTAACAGGGGAGGACCCAGCACCTGGGAACAGCTCACTTGCCCAGTCACTGCTGTCCTATCAGGCAGGATCTCTCTGAGCACAGGAAGCTGGGTGGAGCTGACTTTTATATCCCCTGGGTGTGTCCAGGAGCTCAGAGGATTGTGGGGAGTTGAGTTAAAGGGACCTGCACCAGAATCTGGACAAAAGGGCATCCCACTACATTAGCATCTGCATTCACTCAGTGGCACATTCCTCCTCTTCTGGTTCTAATGGAAACTTGGGACTGTTAGGTTATTGTTCATTATAATAGAGGACCTTACACTCCAGCTTCTTAGTCCCTGAAAATGTGTGTCTGACTGTTTGAATGGGTGCGTGCGCAGCTGCTATCTCTTCTTAATGACAATGTTTTTTTTTTTATATTGTTTTGGAAGGTTTTCCCTGGATTTTTTTGCTGTTTATCTATATGGTGCTTTTTTCTACAATAAAATTATTTTATTTCAATCTAGGTGTACCTTAGATGTGACCTTCTTGGTAGGTTTCTTTCTATTAGTAAAGCATGCTGCAGCAACACTTATCTAGTCTGATCAGATGTTGAGCACTTACTCATTAATGTTATACAGTATGTATTGCCCAGACTTGATCTCTTGGCATAAGAGGATTTGCTCAGACAGCCAACAAGCTTGCCCGATGGGTACATGTAGACAGGTGCAGTTAGTTATTTGCCACTAGGTGGCTCTGTACCAGAATAGTGTTTGGTTTACAGCAGATAGTGTCATCAGGTGCTTTTAGGTAGAGCACTCCTGCAGTGATGCCAGGGGTGAGTTAGCACCCATATATAAGGCAGGGAGGGGCACAGACAGATTTGGGGTATGGGAGCTAATCACCTCACATCTATGTGGATGTAACGAGCACTTGTAGGCCATGGACAGGGCAGAAGGCTGGGAGAAGTGGGCCTGTACTCAGGAGGAGCTGGCTGTAGTCCTTCTGTCTCTTACTGAGGTGGGGGCTAGGGCAAACTGCAACAGGCCTTTTAGGCCAGGCCGAGAGAGCCCTGCGATTGGCTCCTTCCCAGGAGGGCCCTTAGGAGAGCTGTATCTTGCGAGGAGGTGTCTACAGAGAACTCAGACCTGTGAGTACTGATAACCCTGGCAGCAGAGAGACTGTAAGGAATATGGCTGCTGAGGTGCTGCATATGCTTTCACATGTGACTACTGCGGACTGTCCACTAAATGTGATTGACTGTGTAATGTCAAGTGACTCCGGAATGTCCTTGTGATGTGACTGTTTTGCCATTTCCTGAATAACACCATTACAGCACAGTAAAACTACTTTTATGTGTGGACATTCCTTCCTTGGGGATATAAAGGTCAAAGGCTGGGAATGTTGTGTAGAGGCCCATGGCAGGGAGCAGGGCACAAGGTGGTGGAGGGTTCAGGAGGCCTCAGCAGGAGGGACAGTGTTCTTACAGGGCTGGAGTGGGGGTAGGGACTTGTGATCTTGGTAACAAATACAGCCAACCATGAAGCCCCTTTTCCACATAGGGGCTCAGTACTTGTTCTTCTTTCTCTTTGGATGATGCTGATGGCTGTATTTAGTGATCACACAGGGGTCAGTGATGTTAGGAAGTGGGGAGAAGACCACCTGGCAAATAACTGCAAGCACAGAAAATGTGGTCACACTCTTCAAATTATGTATACATTTAGAAACTAACAAAACTAATGAGTGGCTAGACAGAAATAGAGAAGCTTAAAATATGGAATGTAGCCATTATTAATGCTTGAAAGTACAATTTTTTTTGTTCTTTCTGAATAGAGTTCCTCTTTTTTTTTTTGTCAGAATTAAACAAGGAAATCTTTTTCCTAGACATTGCTTAATGTTTTCTTTCCCTTTATTTATTTGAAATATCCGTCATTTTAGAATTGCTTTGAATGAATTAATTGCTCTGATTTAATTGTTCTGTGTTGTATGACTAGCAACTATTTTTCGCGTTGACGTTTTTAATTTGGAAAATGTAAGAGATTTTTCATGGTCAAAGTTTAAAGTATGTTTTAAGTTTTGTGATTATTAAAGCGGTTCTACACGAAAGACTCCTGTTTTGTGCAGTTAATTCTGTGAAGGTGGCCTTCCCCTAATTTTAAGCCTTCAATACTTTAACTTGCATGGGGCGCCAATATAGAAATGAGCCCCAGACCCATCTCTCTAAGAAGCTGTACTGAGAAAAGTTAGTAGTAGTTAGTTGCATTCAACTGGACTTGTTCTGTAATGTTGAAGATGTTTTGTCTCTCATCCAAATAACTTCCTCAGCTCTAATGAGTGTGAGGAACATACACCAGCATTTACAGTCACATGGGTAACTCAGTCACCTTAGTCCACTCACCATAGTTTCATATATTGTGTCAAGGCATATGTTGATTGTCCAAGAACATGCTGGTAGGTGGGAAGGTTTGTGGAGCCATTATGTTCTATTTCCATAATCCAATCCCATGGTGCTATGATGCCGGGGACAGGTATTAATTGTTCTTGGTACAAATTGCAGTTAAATAGCTATGGTAACTTTATTCCATGTTGGTGAGAGATAGTTTTAAAGGCCCACTACCCTACTTAGGGATGGTTGGTCCAGTTTGATGCATATGGTCTCTTTCATGCCTCGTGAGTCAGTTGTCCTTTATGTTCTGAGAAGATTCTGTCAAAGGAATGTAGCACCCTTCTGCTAGGCTGTTAGATTTTATTTGTTGAGGGAAATTTAGTTTTTGGCTCTTCTGTACTTAGCAGAGCAAAATTGGTTGCTTTGGGCTGGTTCTACAGGCTGCAGGCCTGCTTCCCTTTGTTTTTTGGAGCTTTCCAGAATATAGTGGGTGGAAGAGTCATATAGGCTGTCTGAATATTTATGCAGCCCCAGCCAATTCCTGGAGAGGTGTGTCCAGATGATGGTTGGGAATATATAATATTCTGTAGCCCAGAGACCTTGGTTCTTGTCCAGGAGGAAAAGTTCCCAGCCTGGGAGGGCTGCTTACCTTCCTGGATGTCCTGCTGAAGGTCCAGCTTGCTCATCAGGATACCAGCCATACTGAGGGAGCCTGCTCAGCCACAGACCCTTTTATGGATTAAGAGGGGTGCCACTGAAGACCTGCCTTGGGAGTTCACAGGGGGAGCCTGTCTGCTGGAATTAGAGAATTACATTCCAAGCTGGAGAGACACTGAATACTCACCCAAGGGATAATAATTTCAGTGACTGTCGCTTTTATCACCCCTTATGCACAAAGTACAAGACTTGCCTGGCCTGGGTCATTGCTATTGGTGCCCCAGTGCTCTTCACTCAATGTCCCACTGATTAAGGGACTGTTCAGCAGAAATACTACAAGGAAGAGTGTCCTGTTAGTAATGTGGAGTATCCCACAGCTCGCCGGAACCGTATCCAAGTTAATGCTGCAATAAAACTTGGAAAACCTAACATTTATGGACTATGATTTCTGAATCAGAGTGTGAAGTTTTTGTTTGCCTAACGGGAATAGAACCTGGGAGATCAGGAAACCTGATCAGAACCAGGGAAATCAGCAGCCCTAGTCAAGGGTAGCACTACAGGAAGTTCCTGCACCATTGTGAAATGAGTGAGCATAACCACAAAATTGTTTTTGTCAAATCATACTTTTGCTTTTTTTTTTGTATCATTTTTTTATCAACAAGCCACATTTTCCACATTGCTTCTATGTGCACAAATTTATGGTTGTGAAGTCAAATTCTTAGTTCATATTACAGGCAGTCCCCCGGTTACGAACACAATAGGGAATATAGGTTTGTTCGTAAGTCGAAGTTGTTCGTAAGTCGCAACACTGCATTTGTAAGTGTAACTTCTGGTCGGAACACTGCGTTCGTAAGTGTAACTGCCGCCTGTGCATGAATGTGAGATGTTTCGGGCGCTTGTTATGTTATCTGGGGCGTACTACGGCAGTGTGGGTTGTGTTCGGAAGTGCTTGAAAGTGCTCGAAAGGTATCCAGGACCCGCATGGAGCACAAGTGGCTGGCATTTGAGGTCGTTCGTAAGTAGGAGTCATTCATAACTCGGGTGTTCGTAACTCAGGGACTGCCTGTACCTAATTTTTCATGCAGCCTATAAATCATGTTACCCCCCCATTTGTTCTGTATTGTTTGGTTTATGTCTAAGTGTGCTACATCTACCATGTGTTATTTAAAAATCTCAGTTTTGAAAATGTCATTTGGGAAGCTTATTTTTTTTTTTTGTTTCATAAGGGATGCTTATAACACACTAAAGAGTTGGGAGGTCCTTCAAAAGGCCAGGTTGTTGGTTCATTTTGGAAGTAATACGAGAGGAGAATCATGGGACCAGATCTTTCTAATGTACAACATCCAACCTCCCGTCTTCCATGATATCCTCTGGCTGCAGCTTTTTAGACTAGTAGAACATTTAGCACACAGATAATGTATAAGCCAGGTCACCCCACAACAAACACTCCAATCCTTCACCAAGCATCCAAGGAGATGTACACTTTCCAGATTAAAAACATCAATCAACACCTGAATTGACGTGATTGCTTGGTTTTAATGCATTGCATTTAATAGTTTGTAACATTTTTAATAAAATTACTACACAAGGAGAAGCTTTTCCATGTTACACCTTTCTCCCCTCCAATGGTAGGGCATTCTAACATCACACGTTACTGGGCAGCTTACAGACAGGGGAGAGCAGTGACAACTAGCATGAATGTAAAGCCAGGACTTCACCAGGACATGGAAGCTAGGAGACTGAAAAGACACTCTAAAGCCCATACAGAACAAAACATGTGTAGTCATATTTGTTAAGCTAAGTGGACATCTTTATGGGTCCTCAGGTGTGTAGTGTAGTATTTGATACGAGTGGTACAGCTTATACAAGACAATTATGAGAATTTTGCTTTTAGAGATAAATTTATATAATGTAGTCATATCAAGTCAACATAAAGACATATCTGGGAAGTTTTGGAAAATTAGATAAAAACAGAAGCAGCTGCTAGCAGCCCAGAAAGTTTATTATGTGCTAATCTTTCTTGGAAAAAAATGTATTCCCATGGGTTTTGGAGGAGGTGGCAGATTTGGTGTGTTAAGACAGCAGTAGAAATAAGGTCAGGAACATTGCAGGCATAAGAAGTAGCATGAGCCACTTATTATACAAATTGTACCAGGAAAACGAAAATATTACAAAGAATATGGGCCTTGCAGGCGGCAGGAGCCTTGTGTTAGCAAGATAACTAGAGCAATTTTTAAGGCTTATATGCAAGTAATCTGGTCTGGGTACTGTCCTGGGGGACATGTATCAATAATTATTATTTTTTTTAAAACAATCTTTTTTTCAGGAGCTGTTATATTAATTATGCTTAAAGTGCAACAATAAAAATGATTAAATTCCTTTAAATACAGTGCCTGGGGGTCCCCTTAGTGTGCCTGTAAAGTGGTGCAGTGGTGCATCTGTAGCATGCATAAAACATGCTACAGCAAAAATGAAATTTCTAAAGAAAAAAATGGAGTCAAATCCCATTTAAAATGACTCACGGTTACAATTGCCAACACACGGCTATCCCCCTATCCAAACATGCAGCCTGGCAAGTCAGGAAAGGGGAGGGGACAAGCGAGCACCCCCCCTCCTGAACCATACCAGGCCACATGCCCTCAACATGGGGGGGTGTGTGCCCCCCCTCAAAGCACCTTTTCCCATGTTCATTGGGACAAGAGCCTCTTTAAGACAACCCAGGGCTGTGGTTGTCAGGGTCTGCAGGCAGGGGGCTTATGGGAATCTGGAAGCCCCCAGATCCCGCCCCCCCCCCCCCCATTTGAATGGGTATTGGGTACATTGTACCCCTACCCATTTGCCAAAAAAGTGTCAAAAAGTAATTTCCACAAGAAACAGTTTCTGACAAGTCCTTTATTAAAAAATTTTTTTAAAAAGTGTCCCTCAATGTAAATCCATCGTAAATCACGATGCCCGCTGGACCCGAAAAATAGAAAAAATTAAAATGTTCCACCTCCTGGGAGGCCTCCTGCCGTATTCCCGCTCTGCGCTTTGACATTTCTTATATAGGCAAGGGGTGGGGGCCACCCGGCTACGTCACCTGGACCCCATGCAGTTTTTTTTTTGCTATTTTTTTTTTTACCGGCACTTTTTTTTTTTTTGTTTCATTCAGCTGTCAGCGGGGAAACAGCTGACCACTTAACAGTTGTTAAGGATGATACGGTCGGCTTCCCAGCGCCGCTTCTTAACAACCAGCTTACACTGCCCCTGATTGGGCAAAGCTTTGCCCAATCAGGGCGCAGAATGCACTGTGCAGCACTATGTGCATTGCGGGGTGTTTGTCTTGGCAAACACCATGCAAATTCGGATGTTCAGCGAATGGCTGAACAGGCAAATGTTCGGCCCAAACTCATGCTCGGGCCGAACCATTCGCCCATCCCTATTGCTCAGAGTTTGGAACCAAAACACAAGTGAAAAACCTCCTGTGCTTGAGAGCGGACCCCAGAGTTGCCTGTTGCCTACATTTCCGTAATGGTTTTTGTGGCCTTGCTTCCCTCTCAAGACTGGGGAAGTCTGGATACACTAAAACCATAAGCAAAACAGAGGGTATCCCAGTCTATTCCATTATCTTTAAAAACATGTATTTTTTTTTAAGTGGTAAGTAATATACTCACAAACCAACGGGTGTATCAAAGATTATCAAAATACAACAAATGTCCTTGATACATCACATCTCAACTCATAGCAGGACAAAAGGAATCCAATCGGTCTGGTAGGTGGCAGGTGCCTTGGGTTAGCAAGGTGACCACAGCAGTGGGCATAGGTGCATTAATTTTTTTTGCAGCTACATGGCTCCCAGAAGCCTTGTGGGAAACTGAACTGCCAAAAATAGCACTGTAATTTTCATTCAGCTAGGCACATACAAATAATGAAATTCATTCCAAATCTATTGCCATTTGAATTAACTCTATTGCTGAATTTAACCCCCATCCCCCCACCCCAGCAAAAAAACAAAAAAACAAAAACAGAAGAGACCAGAAGAGGGTAACAAAAAAAAGGAAAAAGCTCACTTCTATATACTTGCCAGGGAAGGTTGCCCATAGTGAAGATGGTTCTCCAAGGTGCAGGCGCAGGCCACCAGGTAGCCATGTAGGCTTGCACAGGCATGCTGGCAGCAAATGGACTATTTAAACTGGACTGCTGCAATGGCTCATTGCTGTCTGATCTACAGCTTTTCCATGTTACCAGTTCCTGTACTTGACTCCTTGTTTCTGACCCTGCTTGTTTTTGACCACTCCCTACCCAGACCCCGGCTCGTCCCTAGAATCAGCCTACTTACGCCTTACTTGATTGCTCTACCGCTGCTGACCTTGGCCTGTGACCTGATTGCTCTTATGCCTACTTATGCTTGATCTGCTCATCTGTTACTGACCCGGCTGCTCTGAGCCTGCATGCTGCCTGCCAGGTGCCTGTGAGTGGTCCTCTTCTTACTTGGTCTCGCCAGCCTGTCCAGCACTGGCAATCTTTATGTGCCTGCCAAGCATCAGCCAGTCTTTTGTCTTTCAGTCCAGGTCTGCCAACACCTACCTGCTACCTGCTGTCTTTGCCACCTTACTTATCCCTGAGGAAGCACCAGCTACCTACATGCTCAGTTTACTGGACAAGCTACGGGCCCTCATACCCCACCGTGCTCTTGAGGCCACTGTCTCACTACCAGGGGCCCCTGAGCTGGAGCTGTAAAAGAGTCCTAGCTCCTTCCCTCAGGCTCTACCACCAGATAAGTGATATTACTGCAAAGTTAGGTCAGAATTCTCTCTGATTAAAGCATTAGATAGAATTCCATGATCGGAGGAGAGGCTGGTCACATGATCTGTTCCTGTTACCATGCTCTCCTCTCAGTTTCTCTTTTTTCCTCTGTTCCTCCATTTAAAAAATAAATGCTCTGCCGGCACTGACCGAAAGCCAACAGAGCGTTAAGCACATCTGTATAGCACATTATTGGTTTTTTTTTCTAAGCAGCAGCATGGCCATACTTCTGCTTTAAATTTGGGTTGGTGCCTTCAATTCAACTATCCTAGCAACTGGCCCACCAGTACTATTATGACAAATATAACCCTGGCCATGCCTGCACAATATGAATAAAGTTTGGAAGTGATTTTCAATTGAAGGTGGAATATCCCTTTAAACCTGTGTTCATATAAAGAGAAGCACACGCAGTCATTTACAACTCTCAAGAACCGAGAGGCACAGGCCAAATTGCTATTACACATTTGTTTGCTCCAATCTCCAGCGAAATCAGCCAGGATTGACTTAAGCATATATATGCCTGATAGAATCTGATCAGCGAAAGTTTACTTAGCGGAAATCTTGTTATTAAAGGTTTGTGCAGCTCGCTGAGAATGTTAATCATAAGGCAATCAATGGAGCAATTACATTCTCTGAAACGTCAATACATTAGAAAATATGAAAAGAAATAAAATACTAACACTTCTATAAGACGGCAAGAAGAAAAAAAAGAAGTACTAAAGCAATTGCAATTACTTAATGTAATTACAGGTTACTACAATTAGTTCTCCCTAGCAGATTGCGGTGTTATGATTTGTTTGTCAGCCGTGGTTGAAATGAATGCTTTGTTCTTAATAGTTGACTGTGCAAAAGTTTTGCCTTGGAAAACATTAGCGGAACAGTTTCATTTAAAAAGTATGCCACAGTCGAACGCCAATGTTTTCTGTGAATAATCGCAAGGCACTCAGTATACTGGTCCGGTGCTTCTAAATGTGCTGCAAAAGGCCTGTAAATTCGAAAAAATCATTGTGAACAACAGACATTCACATTTCTGGTACCGCCATTCCCTGCGTTCCTTGGCCTCCCCCTCTACCCTGTTTTCGTCACCCTGACCCTTCTCTCTCTTGGAGAACCTCTGTACCCTTTACATTTAAAGATTTAAATTAGAAACAAAGGAAAAAAAAAAAAATATGGTTGGTAGTACCCTGCGAGGCGCCTCCATCCCCATTGTACATGGAAATGCAGAGTTTTGTCCATTGGGACTTTAGATGAAGCGCCACACAGCCAGTAATAAAAACATAGTACAGGTTTTTTGAGTATATGCCAGCAATAACACTGGGAAAAGGTGGTGTCATATTGGTGTCATGATGCTGATGGTGTCAGTTGGCCCAAATATATAGATCCATTACATGGTTACATACAGTAATTAAATAGTCCATTGTAAGTGTGTCATAGCATCTATGGTGACCCAACGCGTTTCGTGAGTTCAGTCTCACACTTCAGGGGTTGTTGCATAGACATAATCTATAAAGTAAAATGGTTAAGAAATATAACATAGTAATGAACATGGAAATGTATCAGGTAGATTGAAATGTGGGAATCAGACTAAGGGATCAATACTCACAGAGATGCAAGATGCTGCATGCCAAAGCCCCCCCCCCCCGGTAGCCACCGGAAATGTCTGACCCAGGAACTGTGGGTAAAAGATCCAAAATGGGCCGGCAGCGCAATACACAACAGATGAAAAAACAGGCAAACAGAACCATCCAGCATGGCCACCAGGATAGTGGCTAGAAAAAAAGAGTGTATCTGGGACTCCTCCCGTGGTTTGGCTTCCGACTACTCTCTCCTCTCCCTCTCTTTCCCCCATTTCATCTCTACTCTTTTCTTTCCCCCTCTTCTGTTATTTGTTAGGATGATTTATCAAGACGATGTTATGTCTGTTTTCGACCAAACCGTAGTAGGGACCCCGAGGGTGTCTCGCTCCCAAGGGAAGCATACGACATTGGTTTCTATTCACTTGTTCATTGCCAAGAGATCTTTAGCGTTAAATAATGGGGTGCAAGGGGAGAGTTGGAGTGCTCCGTTCAGGCACAGTGTGTTCCCTTTTGGGGTGCAGACGGTCTCTCCTTCCTCCCCTTCTCCCAACCCTCTCAAGTTTCAGGGTTCTTTGGTTTATGTGAACGAGTTTTAGTCTATAATGGTATTAATGTAAGGTCACAGATCAGAGATATATTCATATCTACAGTCGTCAGTTGGACTTGTAACCCCAAGGGGGTCCGAATTATTCTGCTTTATATTTACTCATTAAATGCTGATGATTTGTATGCTTTTTCCTGAAAAATCAATAAAACATTTTGAAAATAAAATAAAAAAAAAATAAATAAAAAAAAATAAAAAAAGAGTGTATATGGGTGATGAGTGCACTAATTAATTAGGAAAAAAATGAAAGAAGATGAAAAAAAAAATTGTTAAGAAAATAATAAAATAATGATTAAATATCCAAGAGCAACCACATGGTACAATTGGGAAGGGTAAAGGTGACCTGTACAGTGGAATTGAATAAGAATCCACATGTGAAAACTAAGTATATGTGTTATAAAGTATAAAATGCAACTTGGTGAGGCATTGACACCAGTGCGTGGGAGTACCCCAGTAATGCAAGATCAAAATGGGTCAAAAAAGTAAATATGTAGTGACAAATGAGGGAGGGGGAGGGTTTGTGCCTACCCGGATCAAGATAATGCTGACCAAAAATAGTGTGTGCCCAACCACCTGGGAGGCATTGCATAGACCGGGGTCTGAGCCCTGCTATTTATAGCCCTGCAGGCCCATCCCAGGATTCCTCCCAATGCAGGGTGGAACGATGCCCAGGGGGAGGATGGGACTGACAATTAACCCCACCTGCCCTGGTTGTAGTAGGGGAAAGGACAACGTTGGAGTGCGAGTCCCTCCACAGTATCACATGACAAAAGTCACGTGATTCGCCGCCGCGACATGTCAGCTAGGCCGGTGCCATGCACGGAACGCTGTCCCTGACCCCGATGCATCTCACTGGCGCATACAGGATGGAACGAGTGGGGACAATGGATGATGAATCTGCATCGCAGCTCCCGAGAAAGAAGTGAACAGCACAGCCACTGGGGGGAGCAAGACACACAGCACACCAGCAAGCGAGTAATTCCACAAAATGCAAAGCAGACATGAATATGATAATGTCCTAATACAAGGACAGATGTCTCCGGTGGCTACCCGTGGGACTTGGGCATGTAGCATCCTGCATCTCTGTGAGTATGGATCCCTTAGCCTGATTCCCACATTTCAATCTACCTCATATACAGTATCTCACAAAAGTGAGTACACCCCTCACATTTTTGTAAATATTTTATTATATCTTTTCATGTGACAACACTGCAGAAATGACACTTTGCTACAATGTAAAGTAGTGAGTGTACAGCTTGTATAACAGTGTAAATTTGCTGTCCCCTCAAAATAACTCAACACACAGCCATTAATGTCTAAGCCGCTGGCAACAAAAGTGAGTACACCCCTAAGTGAAAATGTCCAAATTGGGGCCAAAGTGTCAATATTTTATGTGGCCGCCATTATTTTCCAGCACTGCCTTAACCCTCTTGGGCATGGAGTTCACCAGAGCTTCACAGGTTGCCACTGGAGTCCTCTTCCACTCCTCCATGACGACATCACAGAGCTGGTGGATGTTAGAGACCTTGCGCTCCTCCACCTTCCATTTGAGGATGCCCCACAGATGCTCAATAGGGTTTAGGTCTGGAGACACGCTTGGCCAGTCCATCACCTTTACCCTCAGCTTATTTAGGAAGGCAGTGGTTGTCTTGGAGGTGTGTTTGGGGTTGTTATAATGTTGGAATACTGCCCTGCGGCCCAGTCTCCGAAAGGAGGGGATCGTGCTCAGCTTCAGTATGTCACAGTACATGTTGGCATTCATGGTTCCCTCAATGAACTGTAGCTCCCTAGTGCTGGCAGCACTCATGCAGACCCAGACAATGACACTCCCACCACCATGCTTGACTGTAGGCAAGACACACTTGTCTTTGTACTCCTCACCTGGTTGCCGCCACACACGCTTGACACCAACTGAATCAAATAAATTTATATTGGTCTCATCAGACCACAGGACATGGTTCCAGTAATCCATGTCCTTAGTCTGCTTGTTTTCAGCAAACTGTTTGTGGGCTTTCTTGTGCATCATATTTAGAAGAGGCTTCCTTCTGGGATGACAGCCATGTAGACCAATTTGATGCAGTGTGCCACGTATGTTCTGAGCACTGACAGGCTGACCCCCCACCCCTTCAACCTCTGCAGCAATGCTGGCAGCACTCATATGTCTTTTTCTGAAAAAAAAAACCTCTGGATATGACGCTGAGCACATGCACTCAATTTCTTTGGTCGACCATGGCGAAGCCTGTTCTAAGTGGAACCTGTCTTGTTAAACCGCTGTAAGGTCTTGGCCACCGTGCTGCAGCCCAGTTTTTAGGGTCTTGGCAATCTTCTTATAGCCTAGGCCATCTTTATGTAGAGCAATAATTCTTTTTTTCAGATCCTCAGAGAGTTCTTTGCCATGAGGTGCCATGTTGAACTTCCAGTGACTAGAATGAGAGAGTGAGAGCAATAACACCAAATTTAACACACTTGCTCCCCATTCACACCTGAGGCCTTGTAACTACAATGTGTCACATGACACCGGGGAGGGAAAATGGCTAATTGGGCCCAATTTGGACATCTCACTCTCATTTTACTCAGGTATATACTCATTATTGTTGCCAGCGGTTTAGACATTAATGGCTGTGTGTTGTGATATTTTGAGGGGACAGCAAATTTACACTGTTATACAAGCTGTACACTCACTACTATTTGGCATCATGACAGCATTATGACACCTTTTTCCAGTGTTATTGCTGGCATATACTCAATAAACCTGTACTATGTTTTTATTACTGGCTGTGTGGTGCTTCATCTAAAGTCCCAATGGGCAAAACTCTGCATTTGTATAGAACTAAAGGCTTTTTTTTCCATTTTGGATAAGGTAAGCCTACTATGTAGCTATGTAACTATGTAACTATATAAGGGAGATTATAACTCCTGTCAACTTTTGTTTGCCATCTGTGTCTCAATAGGAAGATTTCCCTTAAAGCAGAACCTAACTGTGTCTGAGCACCACAAACTGAAAATGCTATTAAATTCAGTTTAAATATTCAAAGCAGAGTTTATTTTATTATACTCATGTATTCTTTTTATTTAAATAAAATATATTAGCCTTTCTTTGATAACCAAATCAAGTTTAGGTTCAGTTTATGTGTAATATACCGGACTATATAGCGGCTATCTTTTGCAAACAATTCATGGTCATCTTTAACCACTTGCCGCCCGCCATATAGCAAAATAACGGCGGCAAAGTGGTTTCAATATCCTGACCGGACGTCATATGACGTCCAGCAGGATAACAGCTGCCTCGTGCCCGTGGGGGGCGCGCAACACGGCGATCGGTGGTGTGGTGTGTCAGTCTGACACACCGCTACACCAATCTTGGTAAAGAGTCTCTGATGGAGACTCTTTATCACGTGATCAGCCGTGTTCAATCACGGCTGATCACAGTGGAAACAGGAAGAGCCGTTGATCGGCTTTTCCTCACTCGCGTCTGTCAGATGCGAGTAGAGGAGAGCCGATCGGCTGCTCCTCTCACAAGGGGGGTCTGTGCTGATTGATTATCAGTGCAGCCCCTCCGAGGATGCCCACACTGGACCACCAGGGATGCCACTAGGACCACCAGGGATGTCACCACCAGGTATGCCACCCTAGACCACCAGGGATGCCAATCAGTGCCCACAATGGATGCCAATCAGTGCCCACAATGGATGCCAATCAGTGCCCACAATGGGCATCACTGATTGGCAGGCATTATTGTTTGGCACTGATTGGCATCCATTCGTACCATCAATTACTGTACATCCATGCCACCTATCAGTGCCCATCCATGCCCATCCGTGCCACCTATCAGTGCCCATCCGTGCCACCTATCAGTGCCCATCTGTGCCGCCTTTCAGTGCCCATCAGTGCCACCTATGTGTACCCATCAGTGCTGCATATCAGTGCCACCTATCAGTGCCCATCAGTGCCGCCTATCAGTGTCCCATCAGTGCCGCATATTAGTGCCCATCATCAGTGCCCATCAGTGCCACCTCATCAGTTCCACCTCATTGGTGCCACCTCATTGGTGCCCATCAGTGCTGCCTTATCAGTGCCCGTCAGTGCAGCCCCATTGGTTCCCATCAGTAAAGGGGAAAACTTACTTATTTACAAAGTTTTGTAAAAAAAAATCTTTTTTTTTTCAACATTTTCGGTCTTTTCTTTATTTGTTTAGCAGAAAATAAAAATCCCAGAGGTGATCAAATACCACCAAAAGAAAGCTCTATTTGTGGGAACAAAACTATAAAAATTTAGTTTGGGTACAGTGTAGCATGACCGCGCAATTGTCATTCAAAGTGTGACAGCACTGAAAGCTGAAAATTGGTCTGGGCAGGAGGGTGTATAGGTGCCCTGTATTGAAGTGGTTAAAATCACTATGAGGCTTGGTTCCAATAGCCAAAGTAGAACATGGCCACTGAAACCAGAATGAGGCTTGGCGATCTATTTCATATATACAGTGACTATTTTAAATGAGAAGAGAGGCCTGGATAGGCTAATGTGGTTGTCTCCTCTTAATTGGATTCCATATAAAGGCGTGGTGGCGAGCGTGACCTCCCTGCTCCCAATGACGTCAATTGTGGCGAAACATGTAGGGAGCAGTTTACGCTTGTGACATCACCACGTACTCCAAAACCCGGGACCAGTACTCTTTTACTTACATGCTTGCTTTTATGTCCTAACTTTTGAGTAACTAGTATTCCCCTTTGTACAATAAATCTATTATACACTATGTGGCTTTTTGTTTCCCCTACATGTTATGATGGAGCGATCTTTATCTGCACTGCACTAACTATGAAAGGAGCAAAAGGTTTCCATCTCAGATAATACTTTATTGATGCAGTGTTTTTGACCCTTTTTAATTAGGAGTCCACAATTTCTGGTAAGAAGCCACTTTTTACATTATGGTGGAGGCACACTTGGGTGATTTACCTTTTGAATTGTTATCTTCATTTACACATTGGACAAATTTGCTGGGCTTGAATGAAATTGGAACCTTTACACTCAGAATCTTCATACTGTGTCATTATAGACTGTCTTACCACATGGGACTCACTTTTTGATTTATATGCACTAGACGTTTCCTAGAAGTTGTCATATTGAATTGAATTCACTGTTAGCGCGGCAAACAAAAATCTTATATATACTGTTCACAATCCAATCCGATTGTTCTTTTGCCAGCTGCTTTTTCCGTCTGATCTACCAGCGCAATATTTTTTTGTTTTTAGTTTCCTGCAGCAGGACTAGACCCAGGAACTCTGCTGCTGCTGCCTAGGCCTTAGCCTATTTATGAGCTCGCTCACCACCTTCTGGGCACACCTCCCCAGGCATTTGCTGGAGTTCCATTAATATTCAGGCTGCTTGCTTTGTTCTTCCTCCTACTTATAGAATCCTCTAGAACACAATAGGAAGTAACAGAGTTGCAACCTATGAAACATTGAGCAGCCCTAATTAATCAACCCCTTGCTCTTTTGATTACAGTGGAGCTAACTTAATTTTACTGGAGGGTGCTACAAACATATACTGTATATATTTCACTAAATTTAATACGATTGTAAAAGGATTTTTTTTTAAACTAACAAGCATCTCTATACTTAGCTGCTCTGTGCAATGCACTTGCACAAAGCAACCCCGAACCTCCTCTTCTCGGGTCCCCCAATGGTTCTCCTAGCTCCTCCTCTCTGTCCAGTAGCCTGCTTTGCATGGGGGCACTAGTGCGTGCCTGCTCCCAAGCACTGCTACTGCGTCCATTGACACAGACAGCGTGACTTGGCCCCGCCCCCTCTCGCCACTAGTGTTGATTGACAGGAGCAAGAACCATTGGCTATCGCTGCTATCAATATGCCCAATTAGAAGGAAGACAGCCGCGAGAGTCACTGCTCCTGTGTAAGTCGCTGCATCGCATTGGGCTCAGGTAAGAATAAAAGGGGGGGGCTGGGGTGATCATGCAGCAGAGAAGGTTTTTTTACCTTAATGAATCGGATGCATTAGGGTAAAAAACCTTAAAGAATTAGAACCACTTTAAGATTTAAATACTGTACATATGTGTGAATATTCTCAGGAGATTTTTCACACCGTGTATATTTACTTGACATTTAAATACCGACATTGAATTATTACCTTTTTAGGCAATATAAAAAGATACTTAGAGCTGACCAAGGTACAAGGTGTGGGGGCAGACAAATAAAAACTTTGGGTTGCCTGGAGACAGACGGCATTCCACAGAACAGAAAATGACATAAAACCACCTGAAAGGGAAAAAAAAAAAACAGAAATAATTACATCTGATGGTTTCAAATGCCGAGACGGTGAACAACCATCAATCAGGCCTGCATTAGTGATGTCAGACCCTCCTTATTTACTCAGGACGAGATCCTCTGAACAGATATGTGTCACCTTGCAATGCAATCTAGCAGCGGAAAACAGACTGTTCCGAAGGTTATTATGGAGAATTAATCATATTTGTGACTGTGGCGATGGGCAACTCCCACATATTTATCCGTCCATCAAGGCTGAGCCCGGGAATTGTTCTGTAATGATTTATTGGACATCAGATTGTGTTTGTTGCTGTCTGCTTCTTCTGCGGCTAAGGAGTCTATTTCTTTGACTTTCACCTCATGGGAAATGTGTAAACAGATTTGTACCATGTTTAGATAAATAGATGAAAATTAAAAGAGATTTTATTGGGCTGAGCTTCAAGTATGCAATAAGAGTTCAGTCTAGGCAGTAGTATACTGTGTATTCTTTTTCACCCAGTTGAAAGTCCAGTCATGCGGAGATAGGTAGTTAGGTGGCAGGGAGAGAATCAACAGTTGCGCAGGGTTTTTTTTTGGCAATCTTGAATGACCCTTGAGCCACAATGATGGGCCTCTTAAACGTTGGGAGTAGAGCATATTTAGAAGTTAAAGTGATAATAGACCCTCAGTTTTTAAACACTTTCAGCAGCTGATTAAATCATTTACTGAGTAAACAGCTTCTTTATTCTATATTCCTTGTCTATGTTCCAATTTAGGCTGGTTCCATGACCACTGCCCCATTTTTCCTGTTTCAGGGTGGCTCTTTTCTCTTGCAGTATCCTATGGAGCCACCCTTGCAGAGACTAGAGTTGTGAAATACGCTATGGGGGATTTTTACGAAAGGCATATCCACTTTGCACTGCAAGTGCACTTGAAAGTGCACTGAAAGTGCACTTGGAAGTGCAGTCGCTCTAAATCTAAGGGGTAGATATGAAATAAGTGGAAGCTCTGCTGATTTTATCATCCAATCATGTGCAAGCTAAAATGCTTTTTTTTATTTTCCTTGCATGGCCCCCTCAGATCTACGGCGACTTTACTTCCAAGTGCACTTTAAGTGCACTTTCAAGTGCACTTGCAGTGCAAAGCGGATTTTCCTTTAGTAAATAACCCCCTGTGTGTATTAGTAGAAATACAGAGCCAAACCTAGAACAGCAAGACACTCCTATGTTTCTTCCTTCTCTTTCCTTCTAAAAGCTAACAGACTAATTTGATACCGCACTGTCCACTGTTAAAGTGGAAGGCACAAATGCTCACCTATGCTCCAACGGTCGGACACCCGCGTGATACTTTGAAAGTCCTGACATCTTCTTTCCGGGTTCTTCTGGGTGCCAATCTTTGGCTGCTTTGATTGGTCGGTGCAGGATGACATCACTCCCACACTGGCAGTGTGCATGCACGGCTCAGCGTGTATTCTTCAGGGGATTGTAAACAGATAGGTAAGTATTAGGGATTAACCAAATACCCCCTGGTTTGGTTTGCACCAGAACTTGCGAACGGACAAATAAAATTGTGCGTTAAAGTCTATGGAACACGAATGTGAAAAATCAAAAGTGCTCATTTTAAAGGCTTATATGCAAGTTATTGCCATAAAAAGTGTTTGGGGACCTGGGTCCTGAACCAGGGGACATGTATCAATGCAAAAAAAAGTTTTTAAAAAGGCAGATTTTTCAGGAAAAATGTCATTTAAAATTGCTCACGGCTGTAATGTATTGCGAGATCCTAGCAATAAACATAAAAAATCATTGAACAAAACAGCATGGGTCCCCCCCCCCCCCCCAGTCCATACCAGACCCTTTGAGCCAATTTTTTTTTTTACAAATGGCATTAGAAATGACCCAAAGGGCCTGGTATGGACAAGGGAACCAATGCAGTTTTTTTCTTAATTCTGTCATGGGGCTCCCCTTAACTACTTCAATACACTATATTATATATTGTACACTGCACTATATACCCTGCACTGTATTATTTATACCATACTGACTGCACTATATACTCTGAACTGTAGTATATATACTATAGGGACTACACTATATACTCTGAACTGCAGTGTATATATACTATATGGACTGCACTATATACTCTGCTGACAAATTGGGCCTTAGATGTTGGTGGTGGCAGAACACGGTAACCCCTCACAGTTACTCTTGTTGGGCGCAGGAACATTCCCTGTGAAATATTATTTCAAAAATTGTAATTACATGCCCCTATTAAACAGGGGCAGAAAAATTGGGCCTTTGGTTTTGATGGTGCCACAACACTGTAACCACTCACAGTTACTCTTGTTGGGTGCAGGAACGGTCCCTGCTGTTAAATCTTATATCAAAAATTGTAATTACATGTGCCTGTTAAACAGGGGCAGAAAAATTGGGCCTTGGGTGGTGGTGGTACCCTAAACCAAAAATATTGTTGGAAGCTAGCATCATCATGATTAAGGAGGAATAGGATAGGCAGTATAGGCAGTCTTCAAGGGATCCCAGATCCATAGCAAATTCAGTCAGTTACTTCAGCATCAGGTGCTTGATAGCTGCTGATCCAGGACTGATTCATTTTTATGAATGTGAGCCTATCAACGGAGTCTGTGGACAGGCGCACACTTTGATCCCTTACAAACCCTCCAGCAGCACTGAATGTGCGTTCAGAAAGCACGCTGGATGCAGGACAGGCCAGTAGCTCAATTGCATATTGAGCAAGTTCTGGCCAGTGGTCCAACCTCAAGACCCAGTAACCCAGTGGATGCTCTGTTGGAAAGGTCTTTAGGTCTGCTCTTGCCCTATATATTCCTGCACCATATAATGCAGATGCTGGCAATGGTTGCTGGAACCTATCAGACCTTGACACTGATGACTGAAAAATTGTTTAAAGGCATCGGTCAGCTGGTCACCTTCTCCACCGCTCTCCCTCTGACTGAACGAAGCCTCAGAAACCCGTTGTCCAGCACCAGGAAATAGTAACCTCCCAGGGTCTGGAAATGTGTTACACAAACTTTTCTTCAAGTTTTCAGAGGTATTCGATTCTGAGTCCTCTGGGTCACTAAGGATCACATTATCCGTAACTACCTCCTCCCAGCCACATACAACTCCTTGGGTTTCCGGGGACTGAAAACCATCCCTTGAAGACTGCTGTGTGTTATCCTCGACATCCATGCTGACACAATCCTCCTCCTCTTCTTTCTGTGTGTTTGGCGGACCTGCAGGAATGCCATCTGGATAAAGGGGGCCTTAAGAGGAAAGGAAGTCCTCCTCTTCCTCCCGCTGTTCTGCCTCAAGTGCCCTGTCCCTGATTCCACGAAGACTGTGCTCCAGCAAGAAGACTAGAGGGACAGCGTCACTGATGCATGCATTGTCCCTGCTCACCATCCTTGTGGCCTCCTAAAATGGTGACAGGACAATGCATGCATCCTTGATCAGTAGCCACTGGTGTGGCAAAAAGAAGCCAAGCTCCCTTGACCCTGTCCTGGTGCCATACTCACATAGGTACTCATTGATGGCCCTCTGCTGTGTGTGTAGCCGCTGCAGCATTGCCAACATTGAGTTCCACCTGGTGGGCATGTCACAAATGAGGCAGTTGATGAGCAGGTTGAATTCCCTTTGAATATCAGCCAGCCGAGCACTGGCATTGTATGACCGGTGGAAATGACCACAGAATTTTCTGGCCTGCCTCAGGAGATCTTGTAAGCCTGGGTACCTGGTCAAGAAACGCTGCACCACCAAATTCAGGGCGTGTGCCAAACATGGAACATGGGTCAAGTGTCCCTGTCGGAGAGCGGGGAGAAGGTTTGTGCCATTGTTGCATACAACCATTTCTGGCTGAAGCTGGCGTGGTGTCAGCCACCTCTGAGCCTGTCCCAGAGCTGACAGAATCTCTGCCCCAGTGTGGCTCCTGTCCCCTAGGCAGACCAACTCACGCACCGCATGACATCTTTTTGCCTGACTGCTTGCGTAGCCCCTTGAGCGTTTAGGGAGCACTGCTGGTTCAGAGGACAATTCTGCAGAAGAGGTCATAAAGGAAGAAGAAGAGGAGGGAGGGGAGCATACAAATGTTGTGGCAGAATCATCACTAGCTTATTGGAGGTGTGGTGGCGGAACAAGCTGAACCCTGTCCTGTGTCTTTCCCAGCTGCCAGCAGAGTTACCCAGTGCACCGTGAAGGAAAGGTAACGTCCCTGCCCGTGCCTGCTGGACCATGAGTCAGCGGTAATCTGAACCTTACTGCTGTCCACCCTGTCCAACAAGGCAAAAACATTGCCTTCCACATGGCAATAGAAAGCCGGAATGGCCTCACGTGAAAAGAAATGGCATTTTGGAACCTACCACTGTGGTACGGCACATTCCACAAATTCACGAAAGGGGGCTGAGTCTACCAGCTGAAAATGCGGCAGTTGCAGTGTGAGCAATTTGGCCAAGATAGCGTTTAGACGCTGAGCATGTGGATGGCTGGAAACAAATTTCTTTTTACGGTTCAGCATCTGGGGTAGGGAAATTTGCCTGCGGAAATCAACTGGTGGTGTACTGCTAGCAGATGGCTGCAAGTACTTGTGACACCTATTGCTATACCTTCATTCCTCTCAGTGCATGTTTTTGAGAGGACTGTAGGTATAGTAGGGTTTGAGATCCCAGATGAGGACCAAGGAGAAGTCTGCCTTTTTCTATGATGTGGGTCTTTCAGGTGCTGCTGCCAACAGACTGCATGGCAGGTCGTCATATGTCTGGTCAAGCATGTGGTGCCCAAGCGGCTGCTGTTCTGGCCATGCTTGATGCGCTTCAGACATAGCTTGCAAACAACAATGGTGCGATCTGCTGCACACGTGCCGAAAAAGGCCCATGCCAAGGAACTTTTAAAAGTCAGCTGGGAGTCAGCAGCGCCCTGCACCTGCGGAGCTCTGCGGTGTTATGCAAAAGGGTGGCTGCCCTTAAGCTGACCCCTGGAGGACATCCTGCCTCATTGGAGTTGTGCCTCCTCCTCTTCACTTTCCTCCTCTCTTCTCTCAGACACCCAAGTACAGTCAGTGACCTCATCATCCCATCCCTCCTCGTCACTGGAGCAAACTTGGCAGTATGCTGCTTGGGGAACATGACTGACAGTTTCTTGTCCTTCTGTGTCACCCCCTCTCTCTAGGCTTACATTACTCCCTTCCTCCACCTGGGAACCAACATCAGAGCCTTCAAATTGCTGCACATCCTCCAGCAGCATGTAAAGGACAATGTGGTTGAATAATTCTGGGGACTCCTCTGTGCATTATGGTGGGGCTACGGAAGAAGTAACTGTGGACAAGGTGCTGGGGGAATAGGCCACTTTCTCAGCTGCGTTGGAAGGCAAACTACTATGAGCCTGGGTGACAGAGGATGAGGAGCATAAGGACGGCTTTATTATCCACTCCACCAACTCTTCTGCATGGTGTGGTCCAATAACACAGCCAGCAGCAGAAAAAAAGGACAAGCGTGCCCCACAGCCACCTGCAGAGGATGCACCATGTCCACGACCACCTTTGTTGACTGTAGACACAGAGGCCGCTTGCCCTCTTTTAGTGGCCTGTGAGCGTCTGCCTCTCCTTGGTGGCCTTCCGGACACGATGATGTTTTTTCTTTTCACAGCACACTACACTGTATTATATACTGTGTACACCGCCTGCACTGTATTAGAAATGGTACACCGGCTGGACTGTATTATATACTGTGTACACCACCTGAATTGTATTAGAAACTGTACACACTGTATTATATACTGTGTACACCGCCTGCAATGTATTAGAAACTGTACACACTGTATTATATACTGTGTACGTCACCTAAAGTGTATTAGAAACTGTACATACTGTATTATATATTGTGTACACTGCCTGAATTGTATTAGAAACTGTACACCACCAAATGCACTGTATATATAGGCTACACTGAATATATAGGCTATATATGCTATATAGGCTACACTGTATGAGCTTGATGTTTGAGTCGAACATTGAGCTCATCCCTAGTAAGTATATTTTATTTTAAAGTGAACAAAGAGCTTGCATGTTCACATTATTTTTTTGCCTTCAGTTTCACTTTAGTTAAATTTTGTGAAGATTGAAATTTCAGGGAAGCAGCACAGAGAGAGCAGGAGCCAGCAGCATTGAAAGTTGCAAAGTGCAAGTGCTGGTGTAAGAATTTTGGTAAATAGTTTACTGGGAAATGTTTATTTTATTGTGCTCAACCGGTGAGGGTTTAAGACTCAACTCAAGCGCAACTGAAAAATCTACCTTTTGTCTTGGGCTCCTCCTGAAAAAAGAAAGGGTTTTATACTACTTTAATTGCATGTTCCCTAATTTATTTAAGGAAGGTGACGCTGAGTGGCTAGTTACTATGTGTGGGATGGACCCGAAACTGTAGCCAAGCCTAAACTCACTGTCCACTTTGTTAGGTACACCTTGCTAGTACCGGGTTGGATTCCCTTTTGCCTTCAGAACTGCCTACATTCTTTGTGGCATAGATTCAACAAGATGTTGGAAACATTCCTCAGAGATTTTGGTCCATATTGACATGATAGCATCACACAGTTGATGCAGATTTGTCAGCTGCACATCCATGATGCGAATTTCCCGTTTCACCTCATCCCAAAGATGCTCTATTGGATCGAGATCTGGTGACTGTGGAGGCGATTGGAGTACAGCGACTTCATTGTCATGTTCAAGAAACCAGTTTGAGAGGATTTGAGCTTTGTGATATGGTGAATTATCCTGATGGAAGTAGCCATCAGAAGACGGGTACACTGTAGTAATAAAGGGATGGACATGGTCAGCAACAATACTCAGGTAGACCATGACATTTAAACGATGCTCAGTTGGTACTGAGGGGCCCAAAATGTGCCCAGAAAATATCCCCCACACCATTACACCACCACCACCCGCCTGAACCGTTGATACAAGGCAGGATGCAGGATCCATGCTTTCAAGTTGTTTATGCCAAATTCTGACTGTACCATCTGAATGACACAGCTGAAATCAGACGAGGCAATGTTTTTCCAATCTTCTATTGTTCAATTTTGGTTTGCCTGTACAAATTGTAGCCTCAGTTTCCTGTTCTTAGCTGACAGGGCTGGCACCCGGTGTGGTCTTCTGCTGCTGTAGCCCATATGCTTCAAGGTTCGATGTGTTGTGCGTTCAGAGATGGTATTCTGCATACCTTGGTTGTAACAAGAGTTTTTGAGTTACTGTTGCCTTTCTATCATCATGAACCAGTCTTCCCATTCTCCTCGGACCTCTAACATCAACAAGGCATTTTTGTCCACACAACTACTGCTCACTGCATGTTCTCTTGTTTTCGGACCTGTAAACCCTAGCGATGGTTATGTGTGAAAATCCCAGTATATCAGCAGTTTTGGAAATACTCAGACCAGCCCATCTGGCACCAACAACCATGCCACATTTAAAGTCACTTAAATATGTTTGAAGAGAATTCGCACTCACTTGAAGCTACAGCCGACCAGTTGACAGTTGCAGCCTGATGAAGCTCTTCTCATCCTCCCACCCTGTATTTTTTTATCACATTGTTATGGGCAGGGATTTACCTTATGCAGCAAAATAATATTTGACTGATGCCCTTGGCAGGTCTTTGTTAGTTGGATGTCTGTCCTGAACGTATGGTCAGGATAGGCCTTGAAGCTATGTTATGTTGAGTGCTCCCAGTTCATCTGTGGCTTGCAAAGGTTTGTTGTTAACAGAAGTTATTAATATGTTTGTTGCATCAAATATGCATTGAAAATCAATAAAGCCATGGCCTTCCTATTCCAACTGTCCGCATGACATGGGTCTGCCTCCGTGGAGGCATTGACTGGCTAATGCATTTTGAGAAATTCTAGGCTCTTGGGAAGAGGAATTTCTCGAAACGCCTTAGCCAGTCTACACCTCCACAAAGGCAGACCCATGTCATGCGGACAGTTTTTATGGACTTTTGTGGAAGATCTATATGACATGCTTTTACCAAGTCTATGTTTGTGAGTATGATACTTACCTCTGTATTCATTAAATATCTGTTTTTTAAGGATAATGCGCTAGGTCCACGTGCCTTCTGTTTCTTTTCATGTGCTGTCCTGGTCCCCTGCTGCGCCTCCCGTTGACCCCTACATCACCAGTGTGTCCTGTGATGACATGGGGCCAGCAGCAGGAAAGGTGAATGTAAAAGCTCTTTTTGTGCAGTGTTATTTTAGGTATGTGTTTTTATAGATTATCATTATTATTATACAGGATTTATATAGCACCAACAGTTTGCGCAGCACTTTACAATATAAAGGGAGACACTAAAATCTAATAGGGAGGAGCTGGTGTAACAAAAGGTAATAACTGTGAGGGATCAACTGATGGTAGAAATTGAAGATTTGGTTATTAGCTGAAGACTGGATAGGCTTCCCTGAAGAGATTAGTTTTCGGGGATCGCCTAAAAGTGGACAAAGTGGGGTTGATTTACTAAAACTGGAGAGTGCAAAATTTGGTGCAGTTGTGCATAGTAGCCAATCAGCTTCTAACTTCAACTTGTTCAATTAAGCTTTGACAAAAAACTGGAAGCTTATTGGTTTCCATGCAGAGCTGCACCAGATTTTGCAAATAAACACCAGCAGGAGATAGCCAGACAGATTGGGGTAGTGAGTTCTAGAGGATGGGAGAAGCTCTGGAGAAGTCCTGGAGATGAGCAGGGGAGGAGGAGACAAGGGAGCTATAGAGCAGGAGGTCTTGGGAGGAGCGGAGAGGACGGTTTGGGTGATATTTGGAGACAAGATTGGTGATGTAGCTTGGAGCAGAGTTGTAAATGGCTTTGTATGTTATTGTTAGTGGGGGTTATTTACGAAAGGCAAATCCACTTTGCACTGCAAGTGCACTTGAAAGTGTACTGAAAGTGCACTTGGAAGTGCAGTCACTCTAAATCTAAGGGGTAGATTTGAAATGAGTGGAAGCTCTGCTGATTTTTTCATCCAATCATGTGCAGGCTAAAATGCCGTTTTTTGTTTTCCTTGCATGTCCCCCTCAGATCTACAGTGACTTTACTTCTAAGTGCACTTGCAGTGCAAAGTGGATTTCCTTTAGTAAATAACCCCAAATGTTTTAAATTTTATCAATTGGTCAGCCAGTGGAGGGGTTGTTAGAGAGGGGGGGGGGGGGTGGTAACTGGGCGGTTGGTAAGGTGGATGAGTCTGGCAGCAGCATTCATAATAGACTGAAGAGGGGATAGCCTATGGAGAGGTAAACCTAAAGGAAGGGAGTTACAATAGTCAAAGCGAGAGATAACAAGGGAGTGAATAAGTTGCTTAGTGGTTTCAACAGTTACAAAGGGACATATTTTGAAGATGTGACAGAGGTGAAGTCTGTAAGTTATAGTCGCTTTACTCTATTAATAGAGTAAAGCAATAGATATAATCGCTTTACTCTATTCAAAGCTAAAAACAAAAGTTTTGCCATTAGATATACATTTTTAAACGGATGTTTCTTGTGACTTTTTTGCTATGTATGTACAGTATATACAATTTATTATACAAAATAATAAAAGGTGCAGCCTTGACAGTGGTGTCAAAGAGCGCCACCGCTTTTCTAGAGCATAGCAGCAGCTGTCTGCCTTCAGACTCTCCCTCTATTTCTGATTAAAACTCTGTATTGCTCAGTCTGATCAAAGCAGAGAAAGGAGGGATAAGAGCCATTCCTTTGTGTAAATTTTAGCGTGCGCTATTGATCTTTGAAAAAAACAGACCTTTTTTTTCTTTTCAGAGCAGTTAAAAACATACAGGCAAATGTGAAAAGGGGGCATGATTTTTACCTGAAGGCTGAAAAATATACATATTTCAAAAACTCAAATTTTGAGTCCTAAAGATAGTAAAGAAAGAAATTTTATACAAAACTGTTCAATCAAGCAATACATTGCATTCCATTTAAAAATAGTCTTAGAAAAGTAAAGCTGACTGCCAGGGAGAACCACCTGAAGAAAACATGAACAAGTGTGTGTGTTCGAAAAGGGAGACATTCTTTTGACCAGCGATATTTTTGTAAGATACAACTGGTCAACCTCTCTTTTATATCAGAAAGGTCTATTACTCTAGTTAAAGAACAGAGTACCTTGGGTGTCATAAGGTAAGAAAAGTGTTCTTTTCTACCATAGAGAGTGGACAATAGACAAAGTCTCTCCTCCACAGTTCCAGACAATGGCCGCCAGGTGATTTTAGGCAGAGAAAAGAGGGGGAGGATGCTGAGGGTCAGAGTAATATGATGTCTGGAAGATGTATTGAGGAGGTCATAGGAATAAGGAAAATAGTATGTGAGAGGATGAGATGGAAAATTTGCTCATGAAAGAAATGCCTTTTAGCTACGGCAAAGTATAACTTTAGTAAAGTAAGGTAAAAAATAGAATGATCGGAGTTGTAAAGCAAACCTGTCTTTATTTTGATTTTTGCACATAAAACTTCAAGAATCTAGCTATATACTGTGTGATATATATATATATATATATATATATATATATATATATATATATATATATATATATATATATATATATATATATATATATATATACATATATATATATATATATATATATATATATATATATACATATATATATATATATATATATATATATATATATATATATATATATATATATATGTTACAAGGGTTTTTGATGGCTAAACTTCACTATGCAGTGGAAATGGAAATGTCTGTACAGGTCCTAAATAGCTTCCATATACTGTATATACAGCACATGAAATACTAAAAACTTACTCAGCATGCTATTTCCGTGAATGGGTGTCCTTGGTCACCAACAATGTGCAACAATTGCCCAAATTATTACACTGCCTCTGCCAGCTTGGCTTCTTCCTATATCCTGGTGCCATCTCTTCCCCAGGTATGCGGCACACACGCACCCGTTCATCCATATGATATAAAAGAAAAGGTAATTCATCAAACCAGGTCACCTTCTTCCATTGCTCTGGGGTCTAGTTCAGAAGCTTACGTGCCCATTGTAGGTGCTTTTGGCTGTGGACATGGGTCAGCATGGACACCCTGACTGGTCTGTGGCTACAGAGCCCCATACACAACAGACTGCGATGCTCTTTTTTGCTTTCAACACATCAACTTTAGTGACAACATGTTTACTTGCTGCCCAATCTATCCCACTGATGTTCAGATGCCATTCAGATAATCAATGGTATTCACCTAATATATATATTTATATTACACAGCAACAAAAATAAACTAGCTGTCTAACAATTTTCACTAAAAAAACAGAGGTTTTAGTTGGATAAAATTTGGCAATATATGTGGAAGCTGCACCACCTTGTTAAGGCAACTTTGTATAGTGTAGTGCTAACTCTAAACTTTAACAGCATCCATGTTGGAGCATTATTACTAGGGATGAGCTTCGTGTTCGAGTCGAACCCATGTTCGACTCGAACATCGGCTGTTCGACCGTCCGTCGAATTGCGAACGTTATGGGCCGTTCGCGCCAAATTCGTGTGGCGCATCACGGCCCATAATTCACTGCGGCATCGCAGTGCATTGCTGGCTGATGATTGGCCAAGCATGCACTATGACCCGCATGCTTGGCCAATCACAGCGCCGTCAGTAGAGAGAGCTGTAATTGGCCAAAGCCAGGGTGGCTTTGGCCAATTATGGCTCAGGGGATTTAGTACACGCCCCACACTATATAAGGCCGCCTGCACGGCGGCCCTGTGTAGTGTGTTCCGGTGTGCTGATAGAGAGAGAGACAGACAGTGTCATTTGATTTGAGTTAGATAGATTAGGCTAGATCTGTTCCTGCTATTTACATTTAGTGCAGTGCGTCCTGCTCACAGTGTTCAGCTAGATCCATTCCTGCTATTTACATTTAGTGCAGTCAGTGCGTCCTGCTCACAGTGTTCAGCTAGATCCGTTCCTGCTATTTACATTTAGTGCAGTGCGTCCTGCTCACAGTGTTCAGCTAGATCTGTTCCTGCTATTTACATTTAGTGCAGTGCGTCCTGCTCACAGTGTTCAGCTAGATCCGTTCCTGCTATTTACATTTAGTGCAGTGCGTCCTGCTCACAGTGTTCAGCTAGATCTGTTCCTGCTATTTACATTTAGTGCAGTGCATCCTGCTCACAGTGTTCAGCTAGATCTGTTCCTGCTATTTACATTTAGTGCAGTGCGTCCTGCTCACAGTGTTCAGCTAGATCCGTTCCTGCTATTTACATTTAGTGCAGTAAGTGCGTCCTGCTCACAGTGTTCAGCTAGATCCGTTCCTGCTATTTGCATTTAGTGCAGTGCGTCCTGCTCACAGTGTTCAGCTAGATCTGTTCCTGCTATTTACATTTAGTGCAGTGCGTCCTGCTCACAGTGTTCAGCTAGATCTGTTCCTGCTATTTACATTTAGTGCAGTGCGTCCTGCTCACAGTGTTCAGCTAGATCCATTCCTGCTATTTACATTTAGTGCAGTGCGTCCTGCTCACAGTGTTCAGCTAGATCTGTTCCTGCTATTTACATTTAGTGCAGTGCGTCCTGCTCACAGTGTTCAGCTAGATCCGTTCCTGCTATTTACATTTAGTGCAGTCAGTGCGTCCTGCTCACAGTGTTCAGCTAGATCCGTTCCTGCTATTTACATTTAGTGCAGTGCGCCCTGCTCACAGTGTTCAGCTAGATCTGTTCCTGCTATTTACATTTAGTGCAGTGCGTCCTGCTCACAGTGTTCAGCTAGATCTGTTCCTGCTATTTACATTTAGTGCAGTGCGTCCTGCTCACAGTGTTCAGCTAGATCCGTTCCTGCTATTTACATTTAGTGCAGTGCGTCCTGCTCACAGTGTTCAGCTAGATCTGTTCCTGCTATTTACATTTAGTGCAGTGCGTCCTGCTCACAGTGTTCAGCTAGATCTGTTCCTGCTATTTACATTTAGTGCAGTGCGTCCTGCTCACAGTGTTCAGCTAGATCCGTTCCTGCTATTTACATTTAGTGCAGTCAGTGCGTCCTGCTCACAGTGTTCAGCTAGATCCGTTCCTGCTATTTACATTTAGTGCAGTCAGTGCGTCCTGCTCACAGTGTTCAGCTAGATCTGTTCCTGCTATTTACATTTAGTGCAGTCAGTGCGTCCTGCTCACAGTGTTTATCTAGATCCGTTCCTGCTATTTACATTTAGTGCAGTGCGTCCTGCTCACAGTGTTCAGCTAGATCCGTTCCTGTTATCTTCCTACTGACAGGCAGGCTTGTCTGGTTACAGTATATAAAGCTACCTGAAGAAAATTACAGGTGTTCTATCCCAGCTTAGTGCAGCTACAGGCCATTAGTATGTCTGGAAGGCCAAGAAGGAGAGGCAGACAGTCACAAGCCAATAAGAGAGGGCAAGCAGGCTCTGTGTCTAGTGCTGGTCGTGGAGACGGTGCATCCTCATCAGCACGTGGCCATGGGACACGCTTGGCCTTTTTTTCGGCAGCTGGCCGTGTTGAGCCGCAACATGCGGAAGACTTGGTCGAGTGGATGACCAAGCCGTCCTCATCCTCCTCATCCTCTCTCACCCATGCCCAGGGTGCTTTGTCTGGCAAAGCAGCGGCCTCTTCCCTCAGCTCAATGTCATCAGTGACTCCTTCCCTAGCTCCACCATGTCCTCCTGAGGATTCCCTCGAACTGTTTGACCACAGTGTTGGGTACATGCTCCAGGAGGATGCCCAGCGTTTGGAAGGCTCTGATGATGATACTGAGCTCGATGAAGGCAGTAACATGAGCACGGACAGAGGGGGTGCCCAAGAAGGACAGCAATCTGGCAGTCATGCTCCCCCTGCTGCAGCATACTGCCAGGTTTGCTCCAGTGATGAGGAGGGAGGGGATGATGAGGTCACTGACTCAACGTGGGTGCCTGATAGGAGAGAGGAGGAGGAGGAGGAGGAGGAGGAGGCGGCACATCACCAACGAGGCAGGATGCCCTCCAGGGGCCAGCCTAAGGGCAGCACATTGACTGCATCACACCCCAAAGCTCCACATGTGCAGGGCGCTGCAGTCTCTGCGCGTTATTCAAAAAGTTCTTTGGTGTGGGCCTTTTTTGAGACGAGTGCATCAGATCGCACCGCTGCTATTTGCAACATATGTCTCAAGCGTATCTCGCGTGGCCAAAACATCTCCCGCTTGGGTACCACATGCTTGACCAGACATATGTTGACCTGCCATGCAGTTCGTTGGCAAGCATATCTAAAAGACCCACACCAAAGAACAAAGAGGATCTCTCCTTGCTCCTCATCAGCTGAGATTTCCAACCCCACTAGACCTTCAGTCCTCTCTGAGACCTGCAGTGAGAGGAATGAAGGTGTAGAATTAGGTGTGTCACAGCCAAGTACTTGTGGGCAATCTGCTTTTGGTACACCGACGTCAGATTGTACCAGGCAAATTTCCCTGCCCCAGCTGCTGCACCGCCGAAAGAAGTTTGCTCCCAGCCATCCACATGCCCAGCGGTTGAATGCTAGCTTGGCAAAATTGCTAGCACTTCAACTGCTGCCTTTTCAGTTGGTAGACTCTGCCCCCTTCCGTGAGTTTGTGGAATGTGCGGTTCCTCAGTGGCAGGTACCCAAACGCCACTTTTTCTCACGGAAGGCGATTCCGGCTCTCTACCGGCATGTGGAAGGCAATGTCCATGCCTCGCTGGACAGGGCGGTCAGCGGTAAGGTGCATATTACCGCTGACTCATGGTCCAGCAGGCATGGACAGGGACGTTACTTAAGTTTCACGGCGCATTGGGTGACTCTGCTGGCAGCTGGGAAGGATGCAGGACAAGGTGCAGTAGTGTTGGAGGTTGTTCCGCCACCACGCCTCCAAAATGCTGATTGTGACACACCTCTCTCCTCCACCCCCTCCTCTTCTTCTTCCTCCATGGCCTCTTCCTCGGAACCAGCGGTGCTCCGTAGGCGTTCAAGGGGCTACGCAAATACGCAGGCCAAAAGATGCCATGCGGTGCTTGAGCTGGTGTGCTTGGGGGACAGGAGCCACACTGGGGCAGAGGTTCTGTCAGCTCTGCAGGGGCAGGTTCAGAGGTGGTTGACGCCACGCCAACTTAAGGCAGGAATGGTGGTTTGCGACAATGGCACCAACCTCCTCTCTGCCCTCCGACAGGGACAACTGACCCATGTGCCCTGTTTGGCTCACGTCCTTAACTTGGTGGTGCAGCGGTTCTTGGGCAGGTACCTGGGCTTACAGGATGTCCTGAGGCAGGCCAGGAAAGTCTGTGTGCATTTCCGCCGGTCATATAATGCCAGTGCTCGGCTGACGGACCTCCAAAAGGAGTTTAACCTGCCCAAGAACCGCCTAATCTGTGACATGCCCACCAGGTGGAACTCAACGTTGGCCATGCTGCAGCGGCTGCACACGCAGCAGAGGGCCATCAATGAGTACCTGTGCGACTATGGCACCAGGACAGGGTCAGGGGACCTTGGTTTTTTTTCCCCACGCCAGTGGGCCATGATCAGGGATGCATGCACTGTCCTGTCACCATTCGAGGAGGCCACGAGGATGGTGAGCACTGACAGTGCATGCATCAGTGACACTGTCCCCCTTGTCCACCTGTTGGAGCACACGCTGCGTGGAATAATGGACAGGGCACTTGAGGCAGAACAGAGGCAGGAAGAGGAGGACTTCCTTAGCTCTCAAGGCCCCCTTTATCCAGACAGTGTTCCTGCGTGCCCGCCGATCACACAGGAAGAGGACGAGGAGGAGGAGGAGGAGGAGGAAGATTGTGTCAGTATGGAGGTGGAGCCTGGCACTCAGCATCAGCAGTCTTTAAGGGATCAGTCCCAAGGAACACATGGACTTGTACGTGGCTGGGAGGAGGTGGCTGCAGACGTTGTTGTCCTTAGTGACCCAGAGGACTCCGGACCGAATGCCTCAGCAAACCTACGCTGCATGGCCTCCCTGATCCTGCAAAGCCTGCGTAAGGATCCTCGTATTCGTGGTATCAAGGAGAAGGACCAATACTGGCTGGCAACCCTCCTTGATCCACGTTACAAGGGTAAGGTTGCGGACCTTATCTTGCCATCGCAGAGGGAGCAGAGGATGAAACATCTTCGGGAGGCCTTGCAGAAAGGTCTGTGCAACGCGTTCCCAGAGACTGGGAGGTTACAAACTCCTGTTTCTGGACAACGTGTTGCTGAGGCTTCGGTCAGTCAAAGAAGGAGCGGTGGAGAAGGTGGCCGTCTGACCGATGCGTTCAGACAATTTTTTGGTCCGCAGCCCCAAGGTATGATCGGTTCCAGCAACCATCGCCAGCGTCTGTTTTACATGGTGCAGGAATACCTAGGGGCAAGATCAGACTTGGACACCTTTCCCACCGAAAATCCTCTGGGTTACTGGGTCTTGAGGATGGATCACTGGCCAGAGCTTGCACAGTATGCAATTGAGCTACTGGCCTGTCCTGCATCCAGCGTTCTTTCGGAACGCACATTCAGTGCTGCTGGAGGCGTGGTAACCGATCACAGGGTGCGTCTGTCCACTGACTCGGTCGATCGGCTGACCTTCATAAAAATGAATCAGTCTTGGATCACCACCAGCTACCAAGCACCTGATGCTGATGTAACTGAATAATTTTTTTCAGATCCCTTCAAAGACTGCCTATGCTGATGCTGAGTGACTATCCCTGAGTAATTATCCTCTTCCTCCTCAATCATCACGCTGATAGCTTGTAAGAACATTTTTGGTTCTGGGCGCCACCACCAGTGCCTAAGGCACAATTTTTCAGCCCCTGTTTAACAGGGGCGTGTAATTACAATTTTTGATGTAATACTTTGCAGCAGGGCTCGTTCCTGCATTCCAACTAGAGTGTCTGTGAGGGGTTGCAGTGTTGTGGCACCAGCACCAGTGCCTAAGGCCCAATTTTTCTGCCCCTGTCTAACAGGGGCGTGTAATTACAATTTTTGATGCAATACTTTGCAGCAGGGCTCGTTCCTGCATTCCAACTAGAGTGTCTGTGAGGGGTTGCAGTGTTGTGGCACCAGCACCAGTGCCTAAGGCCCAATTTTTCTGCCCCTGTCTAACAGGGGCGTGTAATTACAATTTTTGATGCAATACTTTGCAGCAGGGCTCGTTCCTGCGTTCCAACTAGAGTGTCTGTGAGGGGTTGCAGTGTTGTGGCACCAGCACCAGTGCCTAAGGACCAATTTTTCTGCCCCTGTCTAACAGGGGCGTGTAATTACAATTTTTGATGCAATACTTTGCAGCAGGGCTCGTTCCTGCGTTCCAACTAGAGTGTCTGTGAGGGGTTGCAGTGTTGTGGCACCAGCACCAGTGCCTAAGGCCTAATTTTTCAGCTCCTGTTCAACAGGGGCATGTAATTACAATTCTTGATCTAATATTTCACAGCAGGGCCCTGTGAGGGCTTACAGTGTTGTGGCCACAGCAACACCTAAGGCCCAAATTTCTGCTGAGTATATAGGGCAGGACCCTACTTTCAAACATCTAACTTACAAACGACTCCTACTTGCAAACGGAAGGAGACAACAGGAAGTGAGATGAAATCTACCCCTAGGAAGGGAAATTCTCTCCTGTAAGAGTTAATATGGGAAAACAATTTCTCCTTTCCACTGATGCTTTCCAATCCTTGTTCCACAAAAAAACCCAAATTTTCAAAAAACATTTTTCATTGGGACAAAAAAGTGAGGTGAAATCTTCTGAAGAGGAGGAAAGACAGCAAAACAAATGTCACAGGGGTGATAACCCTTCCCTATGTTTTCCAAAAAGCTTAAAAAAGATTTTTTGGCTGGAGCTAAACACGTTAAAAATGTACCCGTTCAAAATTACAAAGAGATTCTACTTAACAACAAACCTACAGTCCCTGTCTTGTTTGCACCGCCTGTATACTGCTGTTCAGAGTATATAGGGCCTTTCCTTATTTTAATTTGGGTGCGGGGTTCCCCTTAATATCCATACAGGACCCAAAGGGCCTGGTAATGGACTGGGGGGGTACCCATGCCGTTTGTCTCACTGATTTTCATCCATATTGCCATGACCCGACATGACATTAAACCCGCAAGCAGTTTTAAATGAGATTTTTTCCTTTAAAAATGACATTTGGTGCAGAGACTGTTCTAAACATGGGAAACACGCGTCACTTTACAGGCATACTATAGACACCCCCCAGGTACGATATTTAAAGGAATATTTCACTTTTTTTTTTTACTTTAAGCATCATTAAAATCACTGCTCCCGAAAAAACGGCCGTTTTTAAAAGTTTTTTTTGCATTGATACATGTCCCCTGGGGTAGGACCCGGGTCCCCAAACCCTTTTTCGGACAATACCATGCAAATTAGCCTTTAAAATGAGCACTTTTGATTTCGAACGTTCGAGTCCCATAGACGTCAATGGGGTTCTAACGTTCGTGCGAACTTTCGGTCCGTTCGCGGGTTCTGGTGCGAACCGAACCGGGGGGTGTTCGGCTCATCCCTAATTATTACCAATGGATAATTAAAGAGAAGGTATCCCTGGAGCCAAATGCCCCTTAAAGGCACAGGGACACATGAGAAGCCAAGCAGAGTACAATTGTGTTCAAAGGTGTCAAACCACCCAAGGTGCGCATGGAAGGGCATTGCACAGAGCAAACAAAACAAAATATACAGTTTTTTTCAGCACACTTACCAGCTAGCTAGCAAAAAAAAAAAAAAAATGATACTATCTAACAATTTGCATTAAAAATAGAGGTTTTCGTTGCACAACATGTGGAAGCTGTGCTGAACTGTCGAGTACCCTCTGTATAGTACGGTCCTAACTGTAATCTATGAGAGCCTCCATGTTGGAGCATATATAACAATGCATAAATTAAGGGCAAGTAAGCCTGTTTATGGAAACCTGAACATCACACCTTATATACAGTGGGGACGGAAAGTATTCAGACGCCCTTAAATTTTTCACTCTTTGTTATATTGCAGCCAGTTGCTAAAATCATTTAAGTTCATTATTTTCCTCATTAATGTACACACAGCATATTGACAGAAAAACACAGAATTGTTGACATTTTTGCAGATTTATTAAAAAAGAAAAACTGAAGTATCACATGGTCCTAAGTATTCAGACCCTTTGCTGTGACACTCATATATTTAACTCAGGTGCTGTCCATTTCTTCTGATCATCCTTGAGATGGTTCTACACCTTCATTTGAGTCCAGCTGTGTTTGATTATACTGATTGGACTTGATTAGGAAAGCCACACACCTGTCTATATAAGACCTTACAGCTCACAGTGCATGTCAGAGCAAATGAGAATCATGAGGTCAAAGGAACTGCCTGAAGAGCTCAGAGACAGAATTGTGGCAAGGCACAGATCTGGCCAAGCTTAATAAAAAATTTCTGCTGCACTTAAGGTTCCTAAGAGCACAGTGGTCTCCATTGTCCTTAAATGGAAGACGTTTGGGACGACCAGAACCCCTCCTAGAGCTGGCCGTCCGGCCAAACTGAGCTATCAGGGGAGAAGAGCCTTGGTGAGAGAGGTAAAGAAGAACCCAAAGATCACTGTGGCTGAGCTCCAGAGATGTAGTCGGGAGATGGGAGAAAGTTGTAGAAAGTCAACCATCACTGCAGCCCTCCACCAGTGGGGGCTTTATGGCAGAGTGGCCCGACGGAAGCCTCTCCTCAGTGCAAGACACATGAAAGCCTGCATGGAGTTTGCTAAAAAAAACACCTGAAGGACTCCAAGATGGGGAGAAATAAGATTCTCTGGTCTGATGAGACCAAGATAGAACTTTTTGGCCTTAACTCTAAGTGGTATGTGTGGAGAAAACCAGGCACTGCTCATCACCTGTCCAATACAGTCCCAACAGTGAAGCATGGTGGTGGCAGCATCATGCTGTAGGGGTGTTTTTCAGCTGAAGGGACAGGACGACTGGTTGCAATTGAGGGAAAGATGAATGCGGTCAAGCTACAGGGATATCCTGGACGAAAACCTTCTCCAGAGTGCTCAGGACCTCAGACTGGGCTGAAGGTTTACCTTCCAACAAGACAATGACCCTAAGCACACAGCTAAAATAACGAAGGAGTGGCTTCACAACAACTCCATAACTGTTCTTGAATGGCCCAGCCAGAGCCTTGACTTAAACCCAATTGAGCATCTCTGGAGAGAACTAAAAATGTCTGTCCACCAACGTTTACCATCCAACCTGACAGGACTGGAGAGGATCTGCAAGCAGGAATGGCAGAGGATCCCCAAATCCAGGTGTGAAAAACTTGTTGCATCTTTCCCAAAAAGACTCATGGCTGTATTAGATCAAAAGTTGCTTCTACTAAATACTGAGCAAAGGGTCTGAATACTTAGGACCATATGATATTTCAGTTTTTCTTTTTTAATAAATCTGCAAAAATTTCAACAATTCTGTGTTTTTCTGTCAATACGGGATGCTGTGTGTACATTAATGAGGAAACAAAATGAACTTAAATGATTTTAGCAAATGGCTGCAGTATAACAAAGAGTGAAAAATGTAAGGGGGTCTGAATACTTTCCGTCCCCACTGTATATAGCCAAAAGTATGTTGGATAGCCCTCCAAATGATTGAGCTTGGGTGTTTCCAGAAGGGCTGCTGTTAGAAATTTATGGGGCCCTGAACAGCTTACCTGACAGGGCCCCCCCCAGCCTGGGTTGGTATGTGGGTGCAACTGTATGACCCCAAACACGGCTTCAGCCACATGAACAAACCACTCATTCACATGACCAGAGTACCTGTGTGAATGTGCCCTTAATTATTTTTTTTTAATTATGTTTTTTTTACAACTTTTTAAAAAAACTTTTTACATTATTAATAGCCCTGGGGGGATGGGGGGAATTTGCCGAAATATCAGGAATCTAAACAGATCCCTGATTTCTCAACTTTGAAAGTGATTGAGAACACAAATCTCCAATCCTTTCTCTACAGCCTAGCTGCTAAGAATGAATGAACAGGCAGCACTGTGTGCAGAGGCTCCATGTTCATTCACAAACTGTATAGTATTCATACTATTAACTCCTAGTAAACATGGTGGCGGAAAGAAAGGCCCATAGCAAAAGAAAAAGAAAGAAATAAGCGGAGGGCAGACATGACAGTGTAAACAGGGACAGGATACAAGGAAGGTCTGGTATTGGGGGAGAAGAGGAGTGGGAGGGGGCAGAAGTGGGTAAAAAGAGCTGGCTCCTCCTTCAGGGCAACACAGCGTGAGGGAAAGTTACCACCCACCCTCCCTTTATGTTTGTTACATCTTCTCTGGTTGTGCATGGTTTGTTTTCTTTTTTTGACAAGGATGTCATGGCAGTGGCGGGTGTTGGTCTTTGCGGGTGAAGGAAAATACCTCGGAAGGAAGAGTTCAGGACCTATCGGTGGTATGGGTCCTAAGGGTGGTATTTCAGCTAACAGAGGTTTAGCTGGAATGTTATGGTAACCGGTGCACTGCGGTCAGTGATTGTCTCTTAGCCAGCCTGTCGGCTTGAGGCCTATGATCAGTTGAGAGGTACCGCAGTGCAGCATTTACAAAATGGTAATTGAGGTTCCTGCAAAGACCAACGCTAGGTGGACTGATGTTATCTGTTTGATAACAGATGTTCATGTTTTGAGTTAATTTTGAAAGATATGTTTCATGAATAAATAAGGCTGCTACGGCCATGTTTTACTCAAATTTCAGTGTGGTTTCGTTAATCAAGTATGGTAAGAGGTTGGAGGTAAGGGGTATAGTTCAAGCAGTAAGGTACATCTGTTATACAATAGTCATGGGTGGATCAAAGCTGCAGATGATAGAGATCCTGAATAGGAGACGGGGTGATCACAGCAGTAGAAGGGGGGCCATTCCCTAAAACCGATCCCTCTGTGGCTCCCCCCTGCAGCAGCTGACAGTCTGCAGGAAGGACAAGAGGAGAATCCAGCTGTGCTGCAGAGAGGGGTTTATGCCTGCACCATAAAGCTGCCTGGGCCCCCTGGTTGAACTGATGGGGTTTCAGCCCTATACAGGAGGACTACTGCTACCCCCTTATCAGAGGCTCTGGTTTCCAATAAAAGGGTATTGTTAAAGGGGTTGTAAAGGTATACATTTTTTCACCTTAATGCATTCTATGCATTAAGGTGAAAAAACTTTTGATAATACCGCCGCCCCCAGCCCCCCCGTTTTACTTACCTGACACCTCAAAAACTCGCCTTCTCGTTCCCGACCTCCATTCAGCCGATCAGCCTGGTCGCTGATTGGCTATAGTGGATGGATTGAAAGCAGCGCAGCCATTGGCTCGCGCTGCTGTCAATCACATCCAATGACGCGGCGTGCCGGGGGGCGGGGCCGAGTGATACAGCGAGCGGCTATAGCCGCCGGCTGTATCACGGGAGCGCGCCCGCAATAACTAACCACCATGCGAGGGAGCTCGCATTAAGGTGGTTAGTTATTGCGGGGAGGAGCTGAGACAGCCGCCGAGGGACCCCAGAAAAGCAGGTTCGGGGCCACTCTGTGCAGAACGAGCTGCACAGTGAAGGTAAGTATAACATGTTTGTTATTTTTAAAGAAAAAAAAATTACCTTTACAACCCCTTCAATACTACAGCATACAAGCATACAACTGTGCGTTGTTAAAGCAGGGTTCCACTATCTCGGATATTTATTTTTTTTGGCAAAATGACAAAGATTAGGATCTATGAATATAGAACTCACTTGTTCCGTTTTTGAGGATCAGTGCTGCCCGTTTTCTCCTAATAAAGAAAGTGATAAATTCTGCTAGAGACGGTTGTCATCTTGCCTGTGGGAATGTGAAGCCCACAGGCATCCTCTTTCGGGATACGGTGCTGCTGATCGACCAGCATGCACCGCCCGTTCTATTTCCAATCTCGCGCATGTGCAGTAGACTGACATCGGAGCGCCGTCAACAGCTCCGGTTGCCATCACAACGAGTGGCGTCGTAGGAAGTCCCGCCCGTTGTGATGGCGTGATCTTGAGATAACTCTCGCCAGGCCGTCACACTGACTCCTGGGAACAATGACACAAGCTCCCAGGAGCCAGTGCGGCTAATAGGAAGTGACGATTTAGCCGCAGTAAACACGCCCATAATCGCACCCTGAACTTCCTGGAAGACACAAAGATACTAACAGCAACAAAGGTACAGTAGAAAAAAAAAAGAAAAGTGCCGTTTTGTCATTAGGACATTGCGGTAATGCTCTTCATTTATTGTTTTAAAAACGGGTGGAGATCCGCTTTAACTACTTGCCGACCGCCGCATGTACATATGCTTCAACACAATGGTACAGACAGGCAAATGGGCGTACAGGTCCATCCCTTTAGCACCACCCCTACAGCGCCACCTAGTGGTTAACCCCTTCACTTCCAGTCACATTTACACAGTAATCAATGCATTTTTAATCACACTGATCGCTGTATAAAAGTGAGTGGTCCCAAAATAGCGCCATAAGTGTGTGATCTGTCTGCCATAATGTCTTAAAAATATTAATAAAAATGCCATAAAACGATCCCCTATTTTGTAGACGCTATAACTTTTGTGCAAACCAATCAATAAACGCTTATTGCAATTTTTTTTTTACCAAAAATATGTAGAAGAATACGTATCGACCTAAACTGAGGAGAAAGAATATTTTTATATATTTTTGGGTATATTTATTATAGCTAAAAGTAAAAAATAATGCTTTTTTTTCAAACTTGTCGCTATTTTTATGTTTATAGCGCAAAAAATAAAAACCGCAGAGGTGATCAAATACCACCAAAAGAAAGCTTTATTTGTGGGGAAAAAAGGACGTCAATTGTGTTTGGGAGCCACGTCGCACGACTGCACAATTGTCATTTAAAGTGACGCAGTGCCGAAAAAAAAAAGTGCTCTGGTCTTTGGCCAGCCAAGTGGTTAAATCAGTGGCAGGGGAAGGCCCTTTTCCTTTCCAGTATGACTGTGCCCCTGTGCATTTTATTCAGGGTCTACGAACCACCATATCAAGAGCCCAGGTTATAAGGGCCCATTAAAACATGCGCATATGCTGATGCATGCGTGTTAACACTTGCATTCTCATTCATTGAGGTGTGCTGTGTTAAGGCGAAAAGGTCATTTTAAATAGTCTGTTAGTGCACCTCAATGCGTTAAAAATGCATTTGCACTAATTTTATCAATGTAGCACATCACACCTGTGCATTGTAGTTCACCATGGCTGTACATTACTTTGCAAAGTGAGAATTCATATAGCTTTGCAAAGGAGATGAAGCTGTGCTGGCTTCAACCATCCAATCCTTCGCAAGCAATAAATCCTGTTTTTTTCCAATGTTCCTTGCACATGATCAGGTATTCTCAACAAAATGAATCTGTATTTAGCCTGACCTCATATTGCACATGATTGGATGAATGAAGCACAGTGTCAAGAAGGGCAAGTAATCAAAATGTCAACAGCAGAAAAACATCTGTGCACCATTTCCCGACGAGAAGAGCCGCACGGCGCGGATTTGCGCAGATGTGCGAATGACGGTGCGCGTGCGCGCACATTGTGACAGTTATTGGCACCAGATGCGCTATTTAAAGTAAGCTTATGCCCAGGTTCAATGTTGTCTTGTCTACAGCGTTCCCTGTGACCCTTGCTACCCGTTATCCTAAAAAACTTGTTCCAGTAGACTTTTGACTTGTTCCTGACTTCCCCGGCTATCCACCTGCATCTGATCCTGGCTTGTCCTGACTCTGTTCCTGTCTCTTCCTTGGTTACCTTGCTGCCCGCCTGTTACCAACTTTGCTCCAGCAACCGCATCTGTTCCTGTTCGCTAGTATATGACCCGGCTTGCCTGTACCTGTCTGTGTTCCGATCTACAGAACACCTCCTCTCTGATTGCTGTGTCCTGCTTCCAGTCTGATCCTGTATCCAGTCTGCCAGCTGTTCTGGTTATCCTCATTGCTGAAAGTCTCTCCATGGCATCATCGGAAGTTCCGACTAGCCCCTGCTAGGAACTTGTGCCACTCTGTATGCACAAGCTCCCTATCTGCTCCATCAGGGGTTCTCGAACCAGAGGTGTAAGAGAGGCCTTCCTCTGCATACCGGGCTCTACAATCAGGTACGTGACACACAGCTTCACTTCATTCACTAAGCTTAGTGAAAATTCCCTTTGCAAAGTGAACAAAGCTCTACTGCTTTACTAAAGCTGAACTGCAGTCCAACAGCTAAATACACAGATAGATTGCATACACTGTTGATGTATTACCTGCCGGAAGATTTGTATTTCTCTCCATCCAGTGCTGAGATTTACGAAGACCTGCCAGACAGAACAGACCTGATTTTTCTGCTGCAATTCAGTAACACATACAGGTCTTGTCCCTCCCCCAGTCTGTGATTGGACAGTGAAAAAGAACCAGCACACTGATGAGTTCATCTCTCTGTCACTCTGCTCCTATCAGCAAGCTTCTTACACTGCAGCACACCTGATTGTTTCTTTATGCAGCTTTTCCTCCCTTATCTCTAAGCTCTGCTGTACAAGGAATTCTGATACCAGGTCAAATTCAGGTATTTCCACTGCTTGCAATTAAAAATTCAATGAATTTTGTATAAATGATTACAGAGCTGCAAAATTTGTGTTTTTTATACCTGCTTAAATGACCCCAGTGATATTTTAACACTGTGGCAGCAGTCTGAGTTTAGAGACCTATTCACAGCACAGGTAGCCCACTCATTTCCGTGAATGCACCCTAATGCACACAAAAAGAAAATAGCTACTGCTATATGTTTTAAAAATCTAGTACAAGTGCTGCACTGTGTAAATGTGATAAGTGCTTATCTCTGTTAATACAGGTAAACCATATCAGTGGCGGCTGCTCCATATGGGGCGCAGGGGCGCCGCCTCCCTAATCCATGCGCCCGACCCCTAATCTACGCGCATGGATTCCAATGGGTTTTTTTTTTTTTTTTAAAGAACATGATTGGAGCCTTATGCCGCGTACACCCGACAAGTTTTGCCGTCGGAATAAACTCCGAAGGTTACTACGACGGAACTCCGACAGAATTCCATTCAAGCGGTCTTGCCTACACACGGTCAAACCAAAGCCCGACCATCCAGAACATGGTGACGTACAACACGTACAACGGGACTAGAAAAAGGAAGTGCAATAGCCAGTAGCCAATAGCTTCCATCTCGTACTTGCTTCAGAGCATGCGTTTTTGGTCCGTCGGAACAGCATACAGACGAGCGGTCTTCCCGATAGGAATTGGTTCCGTCGGAAATATTTAGAACATGTTCCATTTCTAAGTCCGTCAGAATTTTCGAAAAAAAAGTCAGATGAGGCATACACACGATCGGAATAGACGATGAAAAGCTTCCGTCTGACTTTTTCTGTCGCACATTCCGCTCGTGTGTATGCCGCTTTAGGCTCTAATTGGCTTCAAAAAAGGGTGGGCTTGGCGCCGAGGCCGCCCAGTTGTGTGACAATAGTGAATTAATATTCAATATTGTCTTCCTGCTTCTCCTCCCAGCCAATCAGGAAGCGGGAGGAGCGAGATTGGCCGAGAGGAGAAGCAATCGTATTGGCCGGGTGGGGGGGGGGGATGTAAGGGAAGATCCGGGACTCGGGATCCGCCCAAAGCAAGCTCTCATCTGCATCGGCGCTGATTGAGAGCCTGACCGCGTGATTACCACCCGCAGGGGTCGTTGTCGGGTGGTTGGGTGGTTTGTTTACCGCACCCCCACCCCCCCTGTTGGAGCACCATCCGCCGCAAATATGTATAATACAAATAAAAAACATTCTCTATAAAGTGCAGGGTGCATATAAAGATAGAAAATAGTGTTTGACTGTTAAAGTCCAAATATGTTAGTGAAGAAGTCCACTTAATACATCCAAGTATAGTTCATCCAAATCTTTGTGAATAGCAGCCACGAATATTCATATGTAAGTCACCAAGAAGTGATTATCCACCAAAGGAGGGTAAACGTGCTTACCAGAGACCGTGGACTCAGATACCAACGGTACTGAGTCAAATGAGCTGATATAGACTTATGTCTCCAGAGGGATGATACATGTGGCAGCTCCAGAAGTCTTACACCTTATCGCTATGGCATGGGCACCACTTTCTTGGTTACATCATATGATCCGAATATCCATGAAAGCAAAACATCTCCACAGTGTAAAACCGCAAATATCAAATTTTATTAAAAAGTACAGAACACTTACATCAGGTATGAATTTACAACTAGGGATAAGCTCGCAAATTAACCCAACATATGGGGCGTTCGCGGGAGATTTGAGCGCCGCAGGACGCCTCATAATGCACTGCGACATCGTAGTGTATTGACGTCTGATGATTGGCCAAAGCATGCACCTGACCTGAATGCTTTGGCCAATCACAGCGCGCTCTGCAGTGAGAGCCATAATTGGCCAAAGGCGGGGTGCCTTTGGCCAATCATGGCTCAGGGGGACTAAGTCCACACCCCACACTATATATGGTTGCTTCCATAGTGGCCGTGTGTGGACGAAGATAGATTGAGCTAGTATAGGCAGGCAGGTTGGTTAGTGGCATGCAAGCAGTGTATTTAATATATATACCGTACAGGGCTTTTTTTCAGAGGGAGTTCCACCACCTCTGGCTCAGACCCTTTGGTGCCTGCTCACCACAATCACTTGTAAACACAGAAGTCTGGTTTCTGTGTTTACAAGTGACAGCTCTGCACTCTGTATGTAATGCAATCCTGGTATTTAATGCCCCTTTAAGACCCTCCTACTGTTTTTGTGAAATTTGACTGAACACACCCACTATTTGATGTGATTTGGAGGGTGTGTGTAGGGGGAGGGGTTTTGTGGGGCCATGGTTAAGTTCCAGCACCTATTGTTTGAGAAAAAAAAAGCCCCGATACCGTATATATACTCTGCATTTAGTGTAGACTAGATATTCAGTGTAGACTTTATATTCAGTCAGTGCAGGCAGTGTAGTATATAAAACACAGTGGGGGTTATTTACTAAAGGCAAATCCACTTGCACTGCAAGTGCACTTGGAAGTGCAGTCGCTGTAGATCCGAGGGGGACATGCATGGAAAATAAAAAACAACATTTTAGCTTGCACATGATTGGATGATAAAATCAGCAGAGCTTCCACTCATTTCAGATCTACCCCTTAGATTTAAAGCGACTGCACTTCCAAGTGCACTTTCAGCACACTTTCAAGTGCACTTGCAGTGCAAAGTGGATTTGCCTTTCGTAAATAACCCCCACTAACAATAAGATACAAAGCCATTTACAACTCTGCTCCAAGCTACATCACCAATCTTGTCTCCAAATATCACCCAAACCGTCCTCTCCGCTTCTCCCAAGACCTCCTGCTCTATAGCTCCCTTGTCTCCTCCTCCCATGCTCATCTCCAGGACTTCTCCAGAGCTTCTCCCATCCTCTAGAACTCACTACCCCAATCTGTCTGGCTATCTCCTGCTGGTGTTTATTTGCAAAATCTGCGCAGCTCTGCATGGAAACCAATAAACTTCCATTTTTTATTTTTTTTTTTGCAGTGCAGAGGGATTTGCCTTTCGTAAATAACCACCAGTGCATTGAGGTGGTTAAAGGGAAACCCACACCAAAATGTAAAAAAAATGTTGTGGGGGTCCCCCCCAAAATCCATACCAGACCTGAAGGGCCTTCAGGTCTGGTATGGATTTTAAGGGGAACCCTGCACCAAAATTGTAAAAAAAAATGGCGTTGGGTTTCCCCTCAAAATCCATACCAGACCCTTATCCGAGCATGCAACCTGGCAGGTCAGGATTGGGAAGGGGGGACGTCGCCGAGCGAGCGCCCCCCCTCCCCCCTTCTTGAACCATACCAGGCTGCTTGCCCTCAACATGTTGATGGGGACAAGCGCCTCATCCCCACAACCCTTGCTCAGTGGTTGTGATGATCTGCGGGCGGGGGGGCCCCCAGATCCCGCCCCCCCCATGTGCATGGGTATGGGGCACATTGTGCCCGTACCCATTCACCAAAAAAAAGTGTCAGAAAGTAGAATCCACAAAAGACAGTTTTTGACAATTCCTTTATTAACCACTTACAGACCGGAAGATTTGCCTGCTTAATGACCGGGCCATTTTATGCTATATGGAGCTGCGTCGCTTTAACTGACAATTAAGCGGTCGTGCGATGCTGTACCCAAACAAAACTGACTTCCTTTTTTCCCCACAAATAGAGCTTTCTTTTGGTGGTATTTGATCACCTCTGCAGTTTTTATTTTTTGTGATATAAACAAAAGAAACAATATATTTTTGCTTTTTGCTGTAATAGATATCCCCAAAAATGTTTTTAAAAATCAAATTTCTTCATCAGTTTTGGTCAATATATATTCTTCTACATATTTATGGTAAAAAAAAAAATCACAATAAGATGTGATTTTGGCCTATTCTTCCACACAAACAGTCTTCAAATCTGGAAGGTGCTGTGGGCCTCTTCTATGAACTTTGATCTTTAGTTCTTTTAATAGATTTTCTATTGTAATAAAGTCAGGTGATTGGCTGGGACATTCTAGCAGTTTTATTTTCTTTCTTTGAATCCAATTGAGAGTTTCCTTGGCTTTGTATTTGGAATCATTGTTTTGCTGAAATGTCCACCCTCGTTTCATCTTCATCATCCTGGTAGATGGCAGCAGATTTATCAAGAATGTCTTGGTACATTTTTATATTCATCCTTCCTTCAATGATATGAAGTTTGCCAGTACTGTATGCTGAAAATCAGCCCCACACCATAATGTTCCCACCTCCAAACTTCACTGTTGGTATGGGGGGTGTTTTTGGGGTGATGTGCCATTTGACCTCCAAGCATGATGTGTATTATGGCATCCAAAGAGTTCAATTTTGGTCTCGACTGATCAGACTATATTTTCCCAGTATTTCACAGACTTGTCTAAATGTTGTGCTGCAAACGGTAAACAAGATTCAAATTTGCTTTTTTTTCAGCAATGGAGTCTTGCGTGGTGAGCGTGCATACAGGCCATGGTGGGTGGGTGCATTAATTATTGTTTTCTTTGACACAATTGTACCTGCTAATTCTGGGTCTTTCTGAAGTGGTCCTTGGCTGTTGGACAACTCTTCTGATAATTCTTTTCACTCCTCTGTCAGAAATCTTGTGAGGAGCACCTGGTTGTGGCCGGTTTTTGGTGAAATTATGTTCTTTCCACTTCAGGATTATGGCCCCAACAGTGCTCACTGGAATATTCATAAGTTTGGAAAATAATTCTGTAACCAATGCCACTAGTATGTTTTGCAACAATATGGTTGTAAAGGTCTTGAGAGAGCTCTTTGCTTTTACCCATCATGAGAAGTTCCCTGTGTGACACCTTGGTAATGAGACACCTTTTTATAGGCCATCAGTTGAGACTGAACCAGCTGATATTAATTTGTACTGACAAGGGGCAGGATTGCCTTCTAATTAATGATATATTTCAGCTGGTGTCTTGGCTTTCCATGCCTTTTTGCACCTCTCTTTCTTCATGTGTTCAATACTTTTTCCTTGTGTCATTCCATTTTATTACATATAACTTTATTTCTGTACGTATCTGTTTTGGTGTCTTTGTATGTATGGGTTGCACGAGTTGTTACCGACATGTGGTGACAATTTCAAGGCAATGGCACCTTTAGAAATATATTTACAGAGCAAAATGGCGGCGTGTTCAATACTTATTTTACCCACTGTATGTGATCCTGAGGAGCACGGCTGTCCTGTAGCAGTAAAAGTGCTATAGAGCGGTCGAAAACTGGTTAAGGCAATCCCTTGGGGACCCCCAGGTCACCATAACTATAGTTCCCACATAAAGATTTCCCCTCTATTACTTTTCTGGGGGCAACCCAAAATTTGGGATTTTCTTTTATTTTCACTTTCAATGATAATGGTAAACAGGACAAATAGAGAGTGGGAATCTCATTAAAGGGGGGCACAGACCGCAGTTAAAACTGACAGGTGTTTTAATCCCTTTCCACTATCCAAAACTAAAAAAAAAGTTTTCCCTTTAGTTGTACTCTAAGTTTTAAGTTGTTACCCTCTGTGTCCCTATGTGGAATATTTTCTGACCCCCTGTGAATAGGGTAAGAAGCAAGAGGGGAAATCTCCTTAATAAAGACACAGACAGCAAGAGTAGAAATAATAGAAGTTTTCGCTTGAGTTGAACTTCAAAAGAAATACAAGCAAGTTTTACTTTTTGTTCAGTACATTCAATCCAAGATTTATAGAGAACTCATTTAAAGCTGCAGGGGACACGTCTATTATAGAAAACGTCAATTTTTAATTTTCGGCGTTGTAGACTAACATGGAGACGAGGAGTAATAGTGTTCATGAATCAAGATGCCAATAGTCCTTCATCAAAATGCCTCCTTGATTTTTCTCTTCAGTCAAATCTGCTAATGATCTTCAACAGGGTTTCCTGAGTCCTAGGGCCTGTGATTTCAACGTCCTTCCTTAAGAGAAAATCAACTAGGTTGACCCTGCAACATGATATCTAATCGATTTATTCTTTATAAGGAAAAATAATTACACAGCTTTGTTGTGTGGATGACATGCAGCTTTGATGTAGCATGAAAATGTAGTAAAGTAGCCATAAAAATTTTTTGAAGTTCGATACATTACTCAAGTTTTAGACAATAAGTGGGGGAAAAAGTATAGTTGAACAAAGATCTGTTGTTCAGTTTTAAAGGCTAACTCTACTTAAAGTGGTTGTAAACCCTCACATATACCCAGTTAAGTGACTACCTGTACCAGTACTACCAGTGTACCTGTTTATCTGTAACCCCCTCTCCTCTACAGCCTCCTAAAACACACATTATGCACAGTATTCTAAGCTCCAGCAGGCAGGGGGTGAGGTTATGATGTGTCACACAGAGAGCTGGGTTGTAATATGAGACCTGTGAGACCTGAGTAAATGGAATGGACATGTAGGAAGGTAGAGTGGGCTTTCTCCTCTGCAGGTGGCGCTCAACTGCTGTGGCATAGCCAGGGAAGTGGAAGTCAAGAAGAACATGGTTCCTCTATGGTTTCCAGGGTCACTGAGTAGGCTACCGATTGGATGTTGCCCCCTATGTGATTCTATCAGCCATCTTGGGTCAGGCAGAGCCTATTTAAGGCCCTCATTCCGAGTCTAGGTGTGCATTTCATGTGTGGATAGTGTAGGGGCAGGTCACCAGTCTGACAGGGATAGTGATTAACGGCAGGAAGAGGTTCCAGATGATTAGGGAAAGACTAGGACATGCTATCATTCTTGAGACCTCCCCAACTGGGCATGGACCGGCCAGGCCATATTCTGCCCCTTAAGACAGACACTGTCGGTACATCTGAGACCTGCTCTGCTACATAATGCTGATATTGCTGTAAGTGTTCCCTTTCAGGTGCCTTCCCACTGGGTTTGTTGTAAATAACTGGATTCTGCATTCATACAAATTTTCAATAAATACATAGTTATATAGTTGGTAAGGTTGAATTAAGACACCAGTCCATCCAGTTCAACCAGTGTGTTCAACCACTATAAAATCCAGATAAATAGAAACTTGGGAGAGAGGGACTTCTAAGGTGCCAAAACAAAATAAAACTATAACATATATAATAAAAAGGTTTTATTGTACATAGGTTAAAAAAAATAAAAATGTATGTGAAAAAAATGTAGATCAGGCCAAAACATTAATGGATGTAATATAATACTGTACAGAAACGTTATTCTCGACATGTTTCGCTAAAGTATATAGCTTCTTCAGGAGATTCGTAATTGTCTGTGGACAGCATTAGGAATCTTCTGAAGAAGCTATATACTTTAGCGAAACATGTCGAGAATAACGTACAGTAATATATTACATCCATGAATGTTTTGGTCTGATCTACAAACATTTTTCACTTAAAGTGTTATGCAGGGCTTTTTTTCTCAAACAATAGGTGCTGGAACTTAACAACGACCCCACAAAACCCCTCCCCCACACACACCCTCCAAATCACATCAAATAGTGGGTGTGTTCAGTCAAATTTCACAAAAACAGTAGGAGGGTCTTAAAGGGGCATTAAATACCAGGATTGCATTACATACAGAGTGCAGAGCTGTCACTTGTAAACACAGAAACCAGACTTCTGTGTTTACAAGTGATTGTGGTGAGCAGGCACCAAAGGGTCTGAGCCAGAGGTGGTGGAACTCCCTCTGAAAAAAAGCCCTGTACAGTATATATATTAAATACACTTCTTGCATGCCACTAACTAACCTGCCTGCCTATACTAGCTCAATCTATCTTCGTCCACACATGGCCACTATGTAAGCAGCCATATATAGTGTGGGGTGTGGACTTAGTCCCCCTGAGCCATGATTGGCCAAAGGCACCCCGCCTTTGGCCAATTATGGCTCTCACTGCAGAGCGCGCTGTGATTGGCCAAAGCATTCAGGTCAGGTGCATGCTTTGGCCAATCATCAGACGTCAATGCACTACGATGTCGCAGTGCATTATGAGGCGTTCTGCGGCGCTCAAATCTCCCCCGAACGCCCCATATTGCATTACATACAGAGTGCAGAGCTGTCACTTGTAAACACATAAACCAGACTTCTGTGTTTACAAGTGATTGTGGTGAGCAGGCACCAAAGGGTCTGAGCCAGAGGTGGTGGAACTGAGTTTCACCAAGTTGCCCCTGAAAAAAAGCCCTGGTGTTATGTCTTTTTTAACCTATGTACAATAAAACCTTTTTACTATATATGTTATAGTTTTATTTTGTTTTGGCACCTTAAAAGTACCTCCCAATTTTCTATTTATCCATACTATTTGGGATGTGGTGCCTTGCTCCACTCATCCCTGGCTGAATTACCCATTGTTCCACTATAAGATCCATATTACCATTTTAGTGGGTTATTGTTGCAAGCTCAATCACATGCTGAATTGTTAGGCTACCCATAGCCAAGACTGGGCCAACAGTTCCTTGGCTTGCTCCATAAAAACAACTGACTTCTTTGGTTATAGAATTATATGCTTGAGAAATACACAGGTGATGGTGTCAGATAATATACCAGCTACAAGGAATGCATCATGGGTACCGTCTACGATCATTGCATAATCATATACAGAACCCTGACTTTTTTTTTTAAATAGCGAGAACAGTATGTAGAAAGATGGAACTTAACCTCCCTGGCGGTATGATTATTTCGGATTTTAGGTGCTGAAAGCGGTACAATTATTTTGCATGGAAATTTGGCGTTTTATATTGTAGATCTGTAATTCTTAACAATAACACACTTAAATCTGTCCAAACAAGAGTCTAGTAGATATCCCGGGTATGATAAAGTTTGAAACACAAAAACATAAATTATAATATAATAAATAAAAATAAATAATTAAAAAAATAAAAATAAAATAATAATAAAATAAATTTCCCCACGATTCACTATCGCTCAATTCTACAAGTGTTCTAATTTACTATTGCAGTTTTCTAGCTGGTCTAAAACCATTTTTGACGTAAAGGGACACTTTTTGGTTGCTATGGACAATCTCCAGTTTCCAGACAGAAAGAACAGTATATATAATATAGAACTGCATGCAGGGCATAGGACAAAGCACTGGGGACAAAAGGGATGTGAAATAATTTCATACAGTACTGTAATCTGTAAGATTACAGTACTGTATGTGTTATGATTTTTACAGTTTTTTTAATTTGCCGCCAGGCTCCGCCCCCGTGCGTCGCGACGCTCGCAGGGAACGGAGCCTGGCACAGAGAGGCTTCGGGCAGAGGACGGAGCCCGCAGACACCGCGGGGGGACATCGCAGGATCCTGGGGACAAGGTAAGTAACGCCACACCAGGATCCTGCAATGCGATCCCGAGTGTGGCTCAGGGTTACCGCTAATGGGACTGAATTTTAACCCCGAGCCACACTCGGGAAAACCACCAGGGGGGCTACAAGGTGCTGAAGAACTTATCCTAGAATTAATACCAAAACATTTTATAAAAAAGTAGAAGAAATATTACATATAGAATAAAGATAAGACACATTAGAGGATATTACCCCTTAAAAACATAATTTTTCTTTCACACATTTCATTCCAACCAAAAAACACCCCTGAACGTAGAAGTCCTTCCCTATGTATATACAGTATATAAATGTGATTATGGCAAATATATTGTGTCAACTTCATAAAACACATGTCAAAATAGGGAAGGGTGACTCCATTCTGACGCGTTTTGCCTGGTCGGCTTCTTCAAGGGCTCAGGGGTGCACGGTTAAAAAACATGTATGAAAAACAGTAAAACTCAGGAGTATCCAGGAGGTGCATGTATATCTGCCCCCAATACAGCCAATAATGATGGTGTGTAGATACGGATGGACAGGTTTACCAGAAAGCCCCACCCTTGGGCTGCAGTACCGACCCTGGGTGTGGGTAAACCGATGAAGAGAGTAAGTTGTTATATTGTTCAAAAACCACAAGGTGGCACTTTTCTATATTCCCCAATGGGTGCTTGAGAGCTAAAAGCCAGGTGGGTGGTAAGAATTCCCAATATTGGATCTGCAGCATAGATGGTAGTCAAATGTGTCCCCACAATATGTCAGAAGCTGTGAACGTGTCCCTCTATATTGCTCGCCTGTCTCCCCTGCTAAGCGCCTTGAGCACCCAAGGCCAAAAGTGCTATAAAAATACAAATTAAAAAAAAACTGGAATGGAGAAAACGAAGAAGACACAGGCCATCAGAGAGGTAAGTATAGGAGCTGTTCCTTTGCCAGTTACATTTATTATAAAGACATGAGAGAGTGTCTCTAAAGATACCAATATCGAGGTTACAGTTTTGGGCATTTCCTACCTCATTTTACAGTTTACAGGTTAGGTCCACATGAAAAAAAAGTAGGTGATGCTGAAGTTTTGCCAATCAACTGCTTAAAATTAATATCTGATAGATTATAATGTTCCAGGTTTAAACGAAAAAGGTAATTTATTTTGACACCCTGTGCAGAATAAATTACAGTTGCTGAAATTAATGGTGTGTCAGATGAGCTATAAAAACAGGCATTTTTTGGAAATGTAAATTGACGAAATGTTAATTGAGGGGTTTGACTGTATTTAACTGGCAATTGTTTTTCCATTAACCATTAATTGATTACTTAAAAATTGTGAATTGCTTTTAAAATTACAAAATGATTTGCATTGGCCTGTCCAGGTAGACAAATAATTCATGAATTGTTGAAAGATAAAATAGATGGTCAGTCACCAAGAAACCACAAAACAGGGAACCTGTTATGAATCATATGGAGGGGGATGTGAGGATACAATTTTGATGAACTTTGTTAGAGGCGGATAAGATATGATCATGATGAGAATTATGGGTTTTTTTTAGCCAAATTCAGATTAAAAAGTATTAATATGGACCTTCAGACCATTATCTAAGTTGCATGTCCCATTACTCCTATAGCTGCAATGTTCTTCCATGTGCACCTACAATAATGATGGTGCTACTTATCCATCTGACAGATGACTACAGAAAACGCTATCTACCAAACGTCTGTTTGATCATTCGGCTCCCCTCCTCTAGCCTGTGATTGGATAATGAAGTAGCAGCAGCAAAATGAGTGCCAATTGGCACCTGGTACTGGCCATTTCCCTAGTTTCAGTCCTGCCATGGAGAGGACTAGGGTAGACAGGTATCAAGACAAATTTAGTTACAAATTCTAGCTATAAGTAAAATACATTTAAGGACTTCCTAATTAATCCATAACTGGATAAAATTAGAACATTTTCTATGTTGAGTTTTTCTGTCATGTATGCCAGGGAAGGTGGCAAGTCCCACTATAGAATAGTAAGACTATAACCATTGCCCATATGCTAACAGCACAACATTTGTAAAATTATTGCATGAGACAGTAGTATAGGGACAAGGATAGGATAGCATAGCAATGGTTACAGTTTAACCTTGGCCCTGTTCCTGGGGGTTTCATAGGGTCCACCTATTACCTAACCATAGACAAACACTCTCTATTACTATCACATTGAGCAAGTATTGAGCTAGATTGCGTGATAGTGTGCAAGGTTGACGGAGTTAAAGGAGTGGAAAATCATAATATAGGGAGCAGACTGTACAAGACTGGGTCCCTGGCTCACACCGGTTGCCAGGAGTCATATCTATAGCAAAATACTCCAATTGTGTAACTATCTGTGATATGTTTAAGATATTGCTGCTGACACTAAAAGTGATCTTACCTACATGTATATAAAATAATATTATCCAAACAATATGTTAAATATATACAGTATGTATACAGTATATACCACATTGAGGCACCAAAACGCCATTGGAGAGGATCCAACTTTGTGAGGGATATTAGTAAGCGTGAATCATGGTGGATTCACCAGTTAGGCTCTTTGTCACCCGGGGGGTTGAATAAAAAATTTGATTTGAAGTGTTTTTTGAGTAATTATTAGGTTTTTAATCCAGTAGGTATAAAATTCAATATTATTTCCCATCTCACAAGTTCAGTATGAGAGTAGCAACAAACTCGTCTTCATAATATAAATATTATAAAAGTATAAAATATATATTCATCTTTAAGTTCTGACCATACTAATATTAAAATACCCATACGTATAAATATATTTTTAAACATTTTAAAATTAATATTTTTAACGTAATTCAATTGATTAAAATTTAATTTATATTAATTTATATATATTTTTTATCCACATTACTCTCTAGATTTATTACATCATTTATATCCCCTCTGCATATTTACCATATCTATATTGAAAGGAAGGTTCCCCCTCCTCCGATTTTATGATGCAATTTTTATGCAATTTTATAGTGGTTTCTGACGCCATCGGAGGTATTCGGTTTATATTTTATTACGATATTTCCTGTTTCCATTTATTATATTATTTAGGCCATATATTGTTATTACGGTGAGGTATCAATCAGATGCTGATCATCATAAGGGATGGTATGCAGGTTCCTCTGCTTTCGTCCTTAATATTATCATTTAAAGTTTTTATGCTTTGAATCCAGGTGGAACATCTGGGACACCGTAGAGTGCTGACAATATGGAGGATTTGGAGAGCTGTTATTATTGATAGATGTATCCAAGCAGTGAATCTCCATATAATATTATCATTAAACACATAGGCTTTATCACTAGAGTTTCTGCAGGCTACAACAAAATGGCTGCAGACGTTCTATATTAACTGACAGGCTAGCCGTCCATTTATTATATTTTCCCCCTGAATACGGAAGTTCCCTGTATTGATACGCGTTGGGGAGGGGACAGGATGGACATTCAGCAGGTGACCTGTCAGGAAAGAACCCCATACCATCCCAATACTGATCCGGTATCTTTACATGCTGTTTGCCTAATGTAGAGTGGCGCACTGACGCGCCTATACTATGTGAGTACCCCATAGGGGTTTTTTTTATGTGATTAATAAACTGTTAAAACGTTATTACACCATCCAGTCTTTTTTACTCAACCGAGGTACAGTGCTGACGGTTAAAACAGCAGAGCCCCAGAGGTGGTTCACAGGCATCTATTGACTAAGCTTAAGAGCAAAGTCACATGCTCAGAGGTGAGCGTTTAATACCTAGGGGGGAGCACCTGAGTGTGATCACTGCTGCTTGTTTTGGATTATCTACACAGCAGTTTCCAAATTGCATGGACTTTAGAAGCACTTTTGAATTGAAATAATTGGATGACACATATGCACATAGAAGCACTTTTTATTTATCTATATGTTTTAGTGGATTGTGTCCACTATATAATTTGATGAACACTATATGATTTGATGAACACTATGTGATTTTATGTATAGTAATTTTGATACAATCTATCACCATATGGATGCACGTTATAGCCCTTCGTACTATTGTGATTATTTATTATCATTTATATGTTCATTTTTAAGTATTCATAACTACTTGTTGCACTATTTTCACTTTTTACAGTCACTAGTTACTGGATGTATCACGGTGTGTGATTCACACGCATATTTGCACATATATATAATGTGAAGAGTATATTTGAAAGCGCAGCGTATATATTTATTTCTATAAATAAATTATTACAAACGAATAGTGGTTTACATATCAACAGTGTTTTGGTCCATATTTCAGTGTTCTCTACACCAGGGGTCCCCAACCCCTGGGCCACGGACCGGTGCTGGTCCGTGGCCTGTTGATGATCGGGCCGCACAGCAGAATATGAGCAGCACAGGGCTATCACAGATCGTGGTTGGTGCTCACCCCCTGCTGTGTGGCCATGCCCATGTGTCCTCTCTCGACTCCTCTGCCCGCCCTCCTGCCCAACAATGTCATCCTATCAGCAGGGCAGGGGGTGGGAGGAGCTGAAGATGGACTGGTCTGCTCATAGGGTTACATTGTCAGGCGGAGGAGCTGGGAAAGGACACATGGACTAATAACCGGTAGGAGTCCTGTGCAGGAGATGCAGAGCTTGGAATGGGGAAGTGTGCTGTTTGATGCTACAGAGGAAAGGAGGGGGGGGGGGTGGGGCTGTCCGCAGGGGCACTGTGATGGAGGAGGCTCTGATTGCTTTATATCACAATGTACCCTTTACATCATAGCCTCTCTTTACATTACAGTGCCCCCCTTCACAATGCAGTCCCCTTTATATCAGAGCCCCCTTTATATTATAGTGCCTCCTTTACAGAGCAGTTTCCGTTACATCAATGTAAACTTAAAGAAACCATAAAGGGATAGAGAAACCATTACTGTGCTTATACCTCTTAATAATCAGATCTTTATTAAAATAATAAAACCACACTCATAAACATGGTGCACTGGTATACTAATGCACAAAAGTAGGGTAACTTTAAAAAAAAACACCATGTGTTGCCTCCTTAAGACCTGGGCTTCAGCATCACCTATAAGCAACCGCTGTATCCATCACTTCCGGGTTAGCGTGATGACATCACTTAGCTCTGCCTCAATACGTTTTGTCACTGCATCATGTGACTTTATCAAGGGTAAACCAAGGGTTCTTTCCAAAACAGTTTTAGTTTTGGAAAGAGTGGAGACAAATTGAGACTTGGTTTCTTCCTACCTCCTGTCCTGGGCTGGTGACAAAGGTTTCGAAAGACAAGAAAAGAACAAAAATCTCCAAAACAGACAGAAATAGAAATGCTTTTTATTTATGAATAGCAGAAGACTAGAACCCCTTTCAGTTTTGTATTGTTGTCTAAGCACCAGTTGCAGAATTGAGGAAACATCTCTCTAACAAAGACACATGTAGCACACCCCTTTGAGTGCCACAGATGAACTGGGATGCCCCATCCTGCCCAACCAGGCACACCGAATTTTCACATGCACTCCAGAGTCAGAGAACAGTCTGTGAATTTGTTTTTGTTATTTATTGAGGGTAACTTGGATAGGGATGGGAGGTTATGGGATCCCCATTGACTTCAACAACAAACTGCAGGGACAACTCATCCTATATACAGTGTCTATATACAGCTCCACTTCTTCCTCCAGCACACACTTGCTTGCAGAACTCAGCTGGATCACTGTGAAGATCTGGCAGGCTCTCAGCCAGATTTTAAGTGTTGACCCATTACAGGCAGGAACCAGAGGCCCCTAGTATATGAAGCAAAGAGAACAGTGTCCAGCTTGTATCACTCCTCTGGCTACTGACCCCAGCACCACCTCTTCAGGCACTGCCAACCCACCTGGCTGCAGCTGCCTCTCTCACTAGTCCTCCAGGATAACGCTCACACCAGTCCTCCAGACTGACACTCACCAGCCCACTCTCTCAGGAGATCTCCCAGTAGTGCTGACCTGCTCCTGTCCCCCCTGCCCCCCAGACTAGGGCTTACCCTCAAGGGCCACCGATAGCCTCCTCCTCCATCTTCCACCCGATTCTCCTGCTGGCATGATTCATGCCTATTTATGAGGTGGCCTGCCCCCTGCCAGCCCTTTACTGGGGATTGGCTGAGATCCTCATACATATACCAAGCAGCTCCTCCTAACCTCCACCCACTATGTGTAGAACATTCTCCAATGTCCCAGAAAACAGGGGGAGGCACCAGAGAGGCTGCTGGATGAGTCACCTGGCCCTGACTCACTAAACCCTGATCTGGATTCCCAGCTCAGGCTTAGATCTGAGCTACAATCAATTTTCCTACACTAGCCATTCTACACTAAAAAACCTGCACTAAAAAACCCTAGCACACTAGAGTGTGCTACACACATATGGCTATAAAAACCGAACAAGAGTTCTATCCCTTGAGAGGAGAGAGCAGTGGAGCCTGGTGGGTTCTTCTTTGGGGGGCGGCAAACAAACAACACCCCCTGCCACAAACAACGGCATGGCACAGCACACCCCCGCCCCCCGCGGGTGGTCCGGCCAGGCACTTACCCGCTCGTGTGGCGGGGCTGTGGTGTCCTCTCCTGGAGTGTGGGCAGCAGCCGCAGCAGCTCCAGTGTCTACTCCTCCAGCTTCCTTTGCCGTGTGTCTTCCGCCAAAGTGCTAGGCACCCAGTAGGATCACCTGCCGCTTTGGCTAATAGGGACTAAGGTCTCACAGACCTGCCTCCTGATTGGCGGGGAGGAACTTTAGTGTGATAATAGCGAAAATTCATTCGCTATGGTCACGCAACTGGGTGGGCTCGGAGCGCAATGCTCTGCGCTCCGAGCTCACCCTTTCTTGAAGCCTATTAGAGCCTAGGCTCTAATCAGGCGCTTCAAAAAAACACCCCGCTGCATTAGAATCCATGGTCCGGCGCCACTGATATGTAGATCAGGGGGCCGGACGCATGGATAGGGGAGGCCCCCTCTATGGACGGTCCGCCACTGGTAAAGGGTATTTTCTTGATCAAGCTGGGCTGCAGCGTTGGTCAAGTATCTGGCTGTACTGTCTATCAGGGGTGCCTGGATCACAAGAAAGATTTAACAATCATTTGACCGGTGGAATAGTATATATTGATGCATTTCAACTGTGTATTTAGCTCTTTGCCTGGCGTTCGGCTACAGCTCTTACCCATCTCACACAGTTTTCCTGTCTCAGCTTAAATAGAAGAGGAATATTATCAACTGGAACCGTTTCTACATGTAACAAAGAGCTGCCTCTTTTAGTAACAGCAGAGCGGGTTTTTGCAAGAGTGCGTTCACTGAATGAGAAATCCGGAGAAGTAGGTCAGCTCTAAAATAGGCTTTCCAGGAACATAAGTATGCAAGTGTGGGCTGGTAATAAAAAAACATTGCTTTAGTGACCAACAATTCAGCCATCTTTAATGCTGTACCCCATGCTTCTCCTCTTATGGCCAAAGGACAAAGTAACCAACAGAAACGATAAATTGTCTATGTAACATAATCCGGACAACCAACTACTCTTTCTGTGGACAGACCCTTATGCCACCTACACATGATCGGACTTTCCGACAACCAAACCGTGCATTTTTGTCCGACGGATGTTGGCTCAAACTTGTCTTGCATATACACGGTCGCACAAATGTTGTCGGAAATTGCGAACGTCAAGAACGCGGTGACGTACAACACGTATGACGAGCCGAGAAAAATGAAGTTCAATAGCCAGTGCGGCTTGATTCCGAGCATGCGTGGACTTTTGTGTGTCGGAATTGTGTACACACGATCGGAAGACTTCTTGTCGGAAAATTTGAGAACCTGCTCTCAAACAGTTGTCAGAAATCCCGACAGCAAATGTTCGATGGAGCATACACATGGTCGGAATTTCCGACAACAAGCTCACATCGAACATTTGTTGTTGGAAATTCCGATCGTGTGTGCGCGGCATTACTCTTTATATGGTTTCCCCTTGTACAGCCAGGTGCATGTGAAAGAATTTAAATCCTAGGGCCTCTCCTTTTCCATAGGTCACAGCTGGACCGGAATAAAGATCTCTGCCCCCGTTAGGTATACATTTTTGCATATGTTCTAGCTAATGTTAAAAGGAAACTTGCAAAGCTCTTGATCAGTGTTGTGGCATGTCATTAAGGGCTTTTTTACACTCACCATGGAGTGTGGTGCCCTCTGAAGGGTGATCCACATTCAGATTGCTTTTATGAGGGCATTTGACAGGCAGTGGGAAGGCATTATATTTCCTCCTCACTGCCTTATTTAACCCTATAATGCCACACCACCAAGCCGTAAGCAAAGCACATAGTTGCAGCACAGCCCCATTGGGCAATTTTGACAAGCACCCTGGTTTTACTGCCCCCATGGATGTCCACCTGAGCTGCAAAATATGGGGCTGTTCACATGCTGCAATCACAATGCTTTGCTTTGTTCGAATGGATTTGATAAGCAGCATGGCTTGTGAAACTCGCCCAATGAGTTCAATAGGGTCGTGCCACAACCATTTGTATCAACCGTGACCCGGTACAACCGTTGTTCAGCTGCCTATTTTTTGCACCCCCCCTTTTCCCGATCACCCATCTGAATGAGACCTAAGATTACTGGGACGTTGTTGCTCTGTGTGATAAGCCTAGTGCTCCCCAAAGATAATCAACTTTTATAGCCTTTCATTCTTTGCATGCTTAAGACTAATGCCCCGTACACACGGTCGTAATTTTCCGACGGAAAATGTTAGATGGGAGCTTGTGGTCGGAAATTCCGACCGTGTGTTGGCTCCATCGGACATTTTCCATCAGAATTTCCGTCACACAAAGTTTGAGATCTGAATCTCAAATTTTCCAAAAACAAAATCCGTTCTCGTAAATTCTGATCGTGTGTCCACAATTTCAACGCACAAAGTTCCACGCATGCTCAGAAACAAGCAGAAGAGCCGCACTGGCTATTGAACTTCATTTTTCTCGGCTCATCGTACGTGTTGTACATTACCGCGTTCTTGGCGATCGGAATTTCCGACATGATTTGTGTAACCGTGTGTATGCAAGACAAGTTTGAGCCAACATCCGTCAGAAAAAAAAACATGGATTTTGCTGTCGGAGTGTCAGATCGTGTGTACGCGGCATTAATGCTTTAGGCCCGGTTCACACTAGATGCGATGCAAATTTACAGCTAATTCGCTGTGGATTTCCCACTGCGTCACAATTGCAATTCGTTCATGCGAACCGATTGCGGGGTGTATGTTAACGACACCCCAAAATCAGTTTGCAAAATGCAGTGCGATTTGCAGAATCAGATCACATGGATGTAAACACCCATGTGATCTAATTCTGGTGTGGTTAAAAAAAGTGTCCTGCATGAGTTTGTTGCAATTCAGTTCAAATCGCACCCAGAGACACTGCATGTAATTTGCACAGAAATGTGCTGCGATTCTTGTGCGAATTACATGCGGTGTTCCGCACCGCATCAGTGTGAACCCGGCCTCAGGTGCAAATGCTCCTGGTACAGTAAGAAGTGAGTATGCAGCAGAATAGGGGTTAATTTATTTTAGGGAGAGTCAATAGATACTAAAGGTAATAACTGTGGGGGGTGGGCTGATGGAGAAATTAAAAGTACAGCTGTTAGGTGGGGGCCGGATAGATGAATTTTCAGGAATCATTTGAATGTGGACAGAGTAGGAGATAGTCAGACAGATTGGGGAAGAGAGTTCCAGAGGACGAGAGGGCTCTGGTGAAGTCTTGGATATAACCAAAGCTAAGTGTGTGTCACGTTCAGGAGTCAGGCCGGAGGCTAGTATCTATAGTAATAGAGAGGCTCCAGACCAACCGGCTGGATAAGTGAAGCAGCAGGTCACTCTGGTGGATGACACAGGCTTACTCGAGGTGCAGAGTCTAAGCAATAATCTGTGTTCACCAGAGCTCCTGATATCGGAGATAAGTTTTGCGTGACAGTACCAGGTCGCAGTCCTCAGGATCACCCTGTCAGGAGGTGAGCCAACCGGGGTCCAGTAGCATATATAGCAGGTAGGGATCAAGTAGAAGAATAGTCCGTAAACAAGCCAAAGGTCGTTATCAAGTGGCTGCAGGTTGGGATTAAGCAGAAGCGCAGTGGAGGAAAAAGCCAAAAGTCAGTAATGAGTGATATCGAAGATACAGATGGCAGCAAGAGTGACAAGAGTGAGATATTGGCTGGAGAGAGCACAATAATCTAGCAAATAGGAAGTGCAAAGGCATGGATTAAATAGGAAGATCATAAGTGGAGCAAGGAGTTCAAGGTTCAGCAGAAACAAGGCAAACGGCTGGATTGTCTAATGCACGTATGACAAACACAAGGCCCGCGGGCCGAATCTGGCCCGCCAGGCCTTGTCATGTGGCCCTCGCACCCAGTTTTTCAGCTCGAACTTGGTGAAACTGCATTATACCACCTTTGGTTCTCACCCTCCGCTCACGCTCCCCCAAATCACTTGTAAGCACATAATCCTTCTGTATTTACAAGTGGAGGTTTTGCTCTCAGTGGCTTCCAGAACTAACAAATCCCTGCACACGTTCAAGGTGGGGCACAGCAGTGGGGACAGATCTCCAGAATCTATGAGAGAACACTCTCCCTGTAAGGCAAGGCAGAGCCACCTACACAGGAAGGTACTAGAGTCAAGCAAGGTAGGAGAGAGAGATGCAAGGAAGCTTTGGGAGATTGGGGTTGCACACACTGCATAGCACACCCCTGAACTCTGCACTCTGTATTGCCTCGTTTCCACTGAGTGGATCGGTTCGGGTTGGTACAGTTTAGAAGGCCTAGAACGGTCTGGCCTATTCAGGGGAGCATTTCCACTGCAAGTCGGACCACCAGGGGCCATACGTGGGTTTAGAAAAAATGCCTAGCATGGCGTCACACGTCCGCCAATCAGTGGAATGTATCGTAGCTCCTCCCTAACCGAACCGTACCATTTTCTATGGCCCCACATCTGAAGCAGGACCCAGAATGGTGCGGTTCGGTTGTATGGGCCGCTTTCATAATGGAAACACTCAAAATAGTGTACCGAACCAAACTGATCCGATCCGCTCAGTGGAAACAAGGCATTAGTAACACACTCCTGAACCCTGCAATCTGCATATAGCACACCCTTAAACCCTGCACTCTGTATGTAACACATTCCTGAGCCCTGCACATAGCACACCCCAGACACAACTGGCCCTTGAAGGAAACTATAGTTCTGATGTGGCCTACAATGAAATTGAGCTTGACACCCCTAGTCTAATGGATCAGACAGGTCGCTGTCCTGCAGCTCAGGTGACTCAGCAAGAAACCGAGGAAGCCGCAGAGTGAGCGTACCATGGAGTGGTAAGTGTGGGGACCTTGGATCGGTGAGTGCTGGGACCATAGAGCGGTGAGTGCGGACCTGGGGGGGGTTGTTTCGCACCAGCCGCCACTGCTGTACATGCCAGAACTGCAGCATGGACGATGGACTCTCCTCCTCTCTACGACTTCACATGGATGGACGGAAGCGGACCTGTTCTATGGTGAGCACGGTGGGGTGTGCTGGGCATCCACAGACCAGTGATCTACCGACACCCCCCTTCCTCAGGGCACAGAACACAGAGCAACCCTCCGTTCACCAGGACTGTAGACATTATGTCAGCCTCTTCACCCACCGACTACCAGGGGGACAGTATAGCAGAATATGCTATCACAGCCAGCTGCTGTAGGGTGAGTGTGGACCCGGAGGGGCCTGACCGTGCCCCCCCCCAAAAAAAGAATTCTCCAGCACCAGGTGCCACTGGTCAACAGTATAAGCAACCCAGATAAGTACCCCTAATCAGGTACTGTGGACTATGTGATATATAGTGTGCATAGAGTCGTGCACGTGACTGAATGTTACAAGGAGGGAGACAAATACAGTAAGAAGCCATTTCATGAACAATAGATTACATGGCAATTAAGTAGTTGTTGTGTATTAATTATTTTTGAAAAATAAGGATATTGCTTAGTGTCACTTTAAGTATTATGAGGATGATTTGGTGTAAGGAAATGCTTTATTATTAGTAAAACAATGGACAGCTAGAATACAGACTCTGGTGCTAACGAAAAATGTATCACTCCTACAGTTGTTCTGTAGCAGTAAATACACTGTCAGCACATCCCTAGTCTGTGCCATTGCCTTATAGAAGGATGATCAATCACACACCCCTGATCAGGAGGCTGTAGATTTCATCCAACTATCATACTGACTACAGTGCATACATAGAACTCAACTAACTGGCACACATTATACAGAAAAACAGTAGTGACAGCAGCTAGTCCTGCACTGACATCCACTAATTAAACCTTTTGGAGATGCGAGTCCATAGGATGAAATGTATAAATAATAACACAGTAGTGTACTTGTTTGCATGTCTATACTACTCATTATAGAGATAGAGATTGCCAGTTGACTTGTACGACGTTATAGACAATGTCACACTGTCGTTCTCCACAGGAGCACATTTATTATACAGTATCACTTCATGTAGTGAGATAGTAATGTATTATATGAGATGACATGTATGCTGCTTCATGCGGCTGAATACACTGGTCACATGTTCTCCTTGCCTCTGATGTGATTTGAACAGACAAATTATGAGACATGTCTCCATGTTATGCCATTCTGCTGCCTGTAAGGCTTATTTTGCTTTCACTAGTAAGGGAATTGACTTGTCACTTAATGCTTGGTGGCACAGTGGTTAGAATGCTTGCCTAGCAGGTTTGGTGTTTTAGGTTCTTTTTTCACCAGAGATCCTACCAGGGTCTACATTTACGGTGAAAGTTGAGATTTACTTATCATTTCAGCTGCCTGTATCTCGAGACTCTCAGGTCATTTTTACATGCGTTTTTCATTAATGGTCACCCCTGGTTATGCATTTGTTCATCATATGCTTAATGTAGATTGCCCAGTTTTGTGACAGGTTTACTTTAGTGGCAGGGGTGTCAATCAATCTTGAAAACAATGTCCTGATTATCGCTGAAATGCATGAAGTGGGTTTGTTTATGGCTTTACCTTACTACATTTACACACGATAAAACCAGTTAACCTTCCACTTTGTTTTCCAGTGTAGCACCTCCTAGTTAGGTTGCTAGCAGTTGAGGAAAATTTGTTTTTTTGCTCCTCTGTAGCCAGTAGAGCAAAGTTTGATTGCTTTTGGCTGTTCTGGGTTCTGCTGGTTGTAGGCTTGACTGCTTTCCCCAATTTCTGGTAGGTTCTAGAATTTAGTTGGTGGAAGAGGCAGACCCTCACTTGCATATTCATACAACCTCAGTCAACCCCTTGCAGGAAGAATTGCCAGTAGGGGGCTGCGGTGTGTATAAATAGGCTGGGGCCTGGAACAGCAGTGTCTTTGTGCTGTAGGAAGAGACCCAGTCTGAGGGCTGTGGCCCGTTGGGTCACTTAGATGAAGTTTAGAAGAGGCCACCTGGGTGCCAGTTTGTACTAGTGCTAGGATACCCATGTCCAAAATTTCCTGAGAGCAAATGCAGGAAGTCCACAGAGGATCTGAGCTAGAGGCATACAGTACAAAAGGAAAAGCACTGCAGAAAATCATTCCCGTACCCAGGGCACAGTGGGTAAAAGCCTAGAAAGATTCCAAAGACTATCTTTGCTAACTTTTAGGAAAGCTGCTTCAAGTTTACTGGCTCAGGTTTTACTTTCACAATGGAGTCTTCAGAGTTGTAGCCTACTAATCACTAGCTTCAAGAGGGTGGCTGCACCCTGAAGAGACAGTACAGTTAAACATGCCCTCCATTAGCTTTTAAACTAAGTTAGGGGTATATTAAGGCTCACTCTGCACCATAGCATTAAACAGAAAAAAGTAAGACATGTACTGCCTGATTCTTGAGTTGAGAGAATGTGAACTGCTGTGTGCCCAGCTGCCATATTCCTCACAGGAAACTAAACCTGGTATAATACAGCCAACCCGGTCTGGGGTCTGTGCTACACCAGTAAAACTGATACAGCCATGCTTAGTCAGAACATAAAAACTCCATAAAGACCATGTCTTTGGTGGTGATTAAACCCAGCAAGGTGAAACCACAGTGCTACCAATCTAGCCTCTGCACAGTAGGACAAGCAAAGCTGGATATGAAGGTAGAACGGTAAGATTCTCTAAATTCCATTTCCCGGTCGTGATCATCATGATGCCTTTGAGAAGTCCTCTGGAAATGTCAAGGTGAGATTCTCATTAAGCAATTGTACAGAGACAAAACATTCATCAGCATTATTTTATTTTCAGGCAAATGATTCATTAAATTCATCAGCCACACACATTCTCCTTGAAAAATGAGATGGTGTTTTAGCTAATTCAAGTAACATCTCTCAGACTTCTCCCTTGGCGTCTGCTCCCCAGGGAGCTACTAACGGTTTTGAAAAGGATGAAAACAGCTGGGTCTGGCAAAGGTATACTCCACAGTATTTCAGTGTAGAGATTTTCGGTTCCCTTTAGTTCACATCCTTGCAATCTGCTGGTCATACTGCCTTGTGGGTCCCCAAGCTCTACTTTATTGAAGCCACGGTGGTCAAATAATGGGAAGTCATCTTAAGAGGTCACTTCAATAGGTAAATAGGTATAGTTTTTTTTTTTTTTTTTAATGAGCCAGATTACCATGTTGATGGGCTAATAGGAATCTGCAGATGGGAGGGAGCATGTGATGGTACTTTGTTGGTATTCAGGCGTAGAAGGGGAAAATAAAGTTGGTTCAGATATGTGCAGGTACTCCTTGGTTAAAGTAATTCAGCTATTTTTTTTTTTTTTATTGTGTGAATGCGATTAACAAGAACAATGACCACAACATTTGGCCAACAAGTCAAATCAAAAAAGAAAATATACAGTACGTTAGTATAAGTTGAGGCCTAACAGTGCTGGGTCTAGTGGTGTACAATAAGAAACAATGAGTGGATGGCGGTCAGACCAGTAAGTAGCATGCAAAGGGAAGGGGGCTCAATTTTTATATTAATAACTGCAACTCAATTTAAGAGGGGAGTGGAATGTCAATTGGAGGATCATGGGTCAGGAGTCTAAGTAGATACCATTGATTATTTTGAAAGCAGTGTATTATAGATTGTTGAGTTTCTATTGGCAAGGTTTGAATGAAAGATTCCCAGATGTTGAAGAAATTTGACCTGAAATTCCTTATGCAAGAATGCCTCTGGCTCAACCCATTCTATGCAAAAATGTAGGACAATTTAGCTATGAGTAAAGAGATAGTAGGGGGTTCTGTGTAGATCTACTTATGTAAAATAGTTTTCTGTGCCACAAGGGGTATATTAGTAAGGAGTTGCTTGCAGCCCCTTGAGATTTTAATGCCTGGGAAATTGATTTAAGTCTAGTACACACGGGTCGAATGTTCAATAGAAACTGGCAGACTTTCTGCCCACATGTACGGAAGCCAGCCAAACTTCTGTCGAAGGGCCATGACCAAAAAAAGGTCTGCCAACCAGCTCCCAATCAGCATTCTCAGCCAATGGCAGAACACAATAGCAGGGGTGATTGCTGTACTAAGATCGGATTGTTAGTACAGCGGCTCCAACCTGAGCTGTCAGGGTTTTTTTTTTTCAGAAAAAAAATAGTAGTGTGTGCGAGGCTTAAGCAAAAAAAAAAAATAGCCCATTCCGGAGTTAGATGTAGATAGTTTACTAGGTATGTGGTAGCATAATGCACTATGGAGTTCCAGAAATGTTTAATCCTTGGGCAGGACTAAAAAGCATGGAACAGGTCCACATCTAATTATCTACATTTAAGCAGCAAGAAGTGCTTAGGCCCATAAGGTAGGAACGATGCAGAGATACTGTATATGAGTAATGGAAAAGCCAAAGCATCATTTTGGGTACATTGTGGCTTTGATCGTGCCCTAAGACAAACACAGTCATTTTAGTAAAGCATCAACTGATAACTGGGGGAAATTATTGGTCCATTTGTTAAGACCAGCCATTGAAGAGGAGTAGTGCAGCTGCTTTTGGACAAAATTCTAACGCCCCCCACGGGTATCCTAAAAAAAAAAAAAACTGTAAAAAAATTGTAAAATGTTATATTGTAAAAGATAAATAAAATTAACAAAATTATAAAAAACAATAAAATAATACAAAAACAAAACTACTGACACTTTCCTCTGCCCTACTGACATAATGCACACAGACACGCATGTGTGTTTGAGCTTTGGGGTGCACACCCTAATGCAACAAGCTGTGCATGCCTATGGTGCCACTGCTTAAGAACAGGAAGGGCAGAAAAGATTCATGCCAATTTAAAACTAAAAGCTACTAACAGCTGTTCCAAAACCTGAGACTTCTATAAAGCTCTGTTTCACCTCTCATACCTTCCTACTGGGCAGGGAATTATGCCTCCCTGTCCAATAATGGGTTGTGGGAGAGGGCATGCAAGAACATAAGGCAAATTGAAGTGCTTGCACCTGGATCACAGAGTGGCAGCATAGAAATTAATACTACAGGTTTGCTTTTGATGTGTTTGCAATGCCCTAAAAAAAAGAAAGTACTTTACGTCTCTTACCAGCTACATATTTTACATTCCACTTTTCCCCAGCTATTCATTATCATTCAATGAACCATACGGTAAGCTGAATTAAATGCCGGCTGTTGAAATCTCATTTACAAACTTTGTTTTTCCTTTATCGTATGACAGGGCTGCTCTACTTTCTGTACTAAATCACACTGCAAACCGTCACAAATTCTCAATTTAATTCAAGTCATGCGAATTTACCAAATCAGACAGCTCATCTGTATCTATAATGTAGATCTAATTAAACAGATAACAAGGATTTATTGAGGCAAGTAAATCGTTAAAAATCTTCATGACAACAGATGACAATAAATATTAAATTACAAAATTAATACATTTACACAGCATAATAAGGCACAGTGTGATATTTTCTATACCATTTGGACAGTTGTTAAACTGCTTTATGGATGACCTCTAACTCCGATGGCAATTAGCGGATTATAAATATCTCAAAGAGCTTACTTTCACAATTAGCGCACTTTCTTAGAATATATCACATTTATTTGCTGGAAAATACCATGTTTTTTAAATCCTAATTGTAATAACAATAAATACTATTGCAAACTATGACTTAGATTATCAATTAATTGGGTAACAAAAAAAAAAAAGATTTCGAGACATTTTATAAATTAAAGCATAACCCCAGGGTAACTAGAATTTAGGTCATCATTGAGATGAGTGAAAACAAACAATTAGCACCTTTATTTTTTTTGCTTCCAATGGCAGTGGAGTTAAATTGTGCACTTCAGTACTTGACATCCTCTGTATTTAAAGTGCACTACTTTTGTTGAGGAAAAAAGAATCCCCTCTGGGTGATAAATGTACATTGCAAGGATTTTAATGAATGTTGCTGCAGATTCCTATCTGTTTTTGCACTGTTTGTTTCACCATGCCCTTTGCAGACTGATTCAGGATAGGAGGGTCTGATTCCCTATAATCACCTGGTGCACTCTCCGTGTTCTGATAGGAAAGCTGTAGTGTCTGCATCCCTTTGTAAGTATTAAACCCTAGGGGAGTATTCCACCAAAACCGAAATTCCTCTTCCGGGGGTGCCTAAAATCTGACTTCTGGCAAGAACAGTGGGCCAATCACACAAGCAGGGGATTCGTCACTTCCGGGCCCCGTGTGTCAACCAATCTGGCTTACCACTCAGAGCGAGGCGTGGCTCACACGCCAGTGCCGGGAGAAATAGCCTACATGCACATGCTGTAAACACTTCCATGCCAGGATATAGGCACAGTTACACGTAAGAGTAAATCTTTATACTACCTGCTTTTATAAGTTCATTAAAATTTACTACACCATGAAGTTCTTTTAATTGTGTCTCCTGTGGAATCATTTCACTTATCCCAGTCCCACCTTGAGACAACATTGGAGTGGAAAGGAGTTAGCTGTGGAACCAGTCTGACTTTTCAAATGTGCTTTTTGGCCATCCAGTAAAAAGGGGTCAAACCCCTTTGGTGAGTTGCCACCTTCCCTCTGACCACTGGTGGTGGAAAACACTAGAAGACACCCACGTCATATAAAAACATACTGTTTGGTGTTGGGACTTGTCACATTTGACTTATTTGTTTGCAGTTTATTATTTTGCTATATTCTCATTATCAGATTTTGATTGATTGTGTATGGCAATCATCACAGTTAATGACAAGGAGTCTTCAATTGCATTTGATCCACTGTTACACTTTTTATTTGAGCACAATTAAGCGCCAACTCCTTTACACACATTTTCCTCATGTATAATATAGCATATTGAGTGCAGGAGTCAGTCTTCAGCCCAGTGAAAAAAGTCCAGGCATTAGGAGTATGTAAAGTACAGTATGCAGGGGTCAGGAGAATGTAACATACAGGGGGCAAAGTTCAGAAATGTGTAACATACAGAAGGGTTTATTTACTAAAACAAGAGCATGCAAAATCTGGTGCAGTTGTGAATAGAAACCAATATGCTTTTTTGTCAAAGCTTAATTGAACAAGTTGAAGTTAGAAGCTGATTGGATACCATGCACAGCTGCACCAGATTTAGCACTCTTCAGTTTTAGTAAATCAACACCAGATTGTAGGGGTCAGGAGTATATTATACACAGAGTATAGGGGTCAGGAGTATGTAACATAGAAAGTGCAGGGATCAGGAGAAGGTAAGGCACAGAATACAAGGGTCATGCGTATGTAATATGCAGAATAATGTACAGAGCACAGGAGTCAGAAGAATGTTATGTACAGAGTACATTGATCAGAAGCATGTAACGTACTGAGTACAGGAGTCATGAGTAAGTATTATACAGAGTATAGGGGTCAAATGTGTGTATAGACAGAGTACAGGAGTCGGGAGAATGTCATGTACAGAGTGCATGGATCAGGAGTATGTAATGTACAGAGTACATGGATCAGGAGTAAGTAATGTGCAGAGTACAGGGGGCAGGAGTATATAATGTACAGAGTACGGGGGTCATAATGAGTATGCAATATACAGAGTATAGAGGTCAAAAGTGTGTAATGTATAGAGTACATGAGTCTGGAGAATGTTATGTACAGAGTACATGGATTGGGAGTCTGTAATGTGCAGAGTACAGGGGGCAGGAGTATGTAATGTACAAAGTACGGGGGGTAGAAGTATGTAATGTACAGAGTTCGGGGGACAGGAGTATGTATTCCTCCCCCCAAGGGCAAATCCCCCACCCCCTAATAAAATCCCCACCTTACTTCCCGAAGCAAAAATCCCCCTACCACGCAAACACCTCCTCCCCAGAAAAAATCCTCCACCCTCCAAGAAAAGCCCCCCTCACCCTGTCAGCAAAAATCTCCAACTTCCCATGACAAGCCCTCCTCACTTCTGTCACCAAAAATGCCCACCTCCCAAGACAACCCCACCCACTTCAGTCTGCAAACTTACCTGACTTTTAAGAACAAATCTCCTCCCCAGCACAACCATCTCTTCCCAACTGCCCCAAACTTCTGGGGTACGAATTGTAACAAATCGTTTACTGGGGATGTTTATTTTATTGTGCTCAACTTCAAAAAATGGATGGTTTAATACTCCTCTCATTTGCCTGGGGGGGTGGCAGAGTCTCTCTAAAAGGCTTACAGCTGTAAGAAGTAGACAGCTGTTGGGTTTCAGAGACGGCTTCTCAACACTATCCAGCATTAGCAGCTCATAGGATCTTCTGCGCTGAATTATGGAACCTGAGAAGAGTGACCCTACTCCAACAATGGCTTCCTTCAAAAATGTCAAGTTGAATTTCTTAATAAACCATAAAAATATCTATATTGGCTACATGTTCTATTGTTTTATTTCCCATTAAAAGGCAAACACAAACAGCCCTCTCTTTGTTCTCTGTCGTTGCATCAGACAATATTGAATAAGATTTCCCAGTAGCTACAACAGCAAGCTTCATCGCCTTAAACATGCCACTCACTTGAAAGGGTCTCACCTCTGTATATAATCCACATCACCCTCTAACATCTATGCCTGCACAGCCGACCCCGCTTGACCTAGCGGGAGACGTTGAGCTTTCGGAAATTCCGCTATTAAATATCGAGAGGAAACACTGGCCAATCTTGTTTTCTGCCTTCTGTTGTACACATTTTTATAATTTTCCACTGTCTAAAACTATTTTCCTATCTTTCCATTCGCCTTTTTAATGTAAAGCAGTTTTTTTTTCTTAAGCATTCTCAATCCATTATCCGTTCCCCTGACACTCTCAAGCGCACGATCCCGAAAGGCTTTTATTCCAAGGATAATGTTTGATTGAAGGTACAGTATATTTCCTTAATTTGCTCACGTGGGAGTGCATCTTGATTTTTATTGATCTATTTTCTGTGCTTAATTATTTGACCATATTAAATTCATGTCTGTACAATTATCTCCTGAAATGCTTAGAATTAATTGAAAATTGTTTTTTTTTTTTCTTTTTTTTTTTTTTTTTCGCTCAAAAGACTCTTCTTTCCTTATGGAAACAGGCAGCTGGAACATATTTAAGATCGTGGGTCGTTATCTGCTGAATGCTAATTAAAATTACAGCATTTTAGAATTCATTAAACCTTTGCACACTTGACCTGTGCTGCAGAAATACACCGCTTTTCTCAAATGAAGTTGTCACATTGTTCATTTACACTGCTTATAGTACGAACATCAGCTCTTCAAGTTTATTATATATTTTTTTTAAAACCTTCACACGGTCATGCTGTATTTTTCAAAGTGGTTCAAAATACAACATCTGTTCGTAATGCAGAATGTTGGTTTGCTATATTCTAGATCAAAAAATGGTTCTCCAACTTAAGCAAAAAATTCCCCATCTCCCTCCCTGCATCACAGCTAAGCAGCAGATTCTTGAGTTCTTTTATATATTTCCTGCAACTAAAGTTTGAGAAAAAAAAGAGTTCCATTGTATTGTATTCATGTGGCTGCAATACCAGAGTTTATCTCAAGGTGGCGCTACACACAAAATGAGACAGCTCCGATTTTGGTTTAATTGGACTTAACGTATGGGTGGGACCTGTTTCGGTTCCTAAATTCAGAAGTTAGAAGCATCTTAAAAATGTTTATTTGATGAACAGAGCAATTTAAAACAAACATGTACTGTGACAAATATAAAGGCTGCCATTACTAAGGATTCATCCTGAAATTACTAATGCCTGACCTTTACAGTATGTGGATGCAGTGGTGTCAATACTCGTCTTGAGCTGTTTTAAACTGGAACAAGCATACAGATCCAGAGTTTTTATTTCACTTCTACTTTTCCAGAATTGAGAAATTGGTTTTCTCATATGAAGGTGAGGAATGGTAGCCCCCATATTTTTGCTTGGTGGAAGCGTCCTTTAATTTACAAGCGTGTACCAGAAATTGAAATATCATTTACTGATAAACAGTTTAGCAAAGTGGTTGGAATTCTTGTTTTTTAGTGTTGCATTCATAGTGTCAGCTTTCTTCAGTACCATTTACCAGTATTAGGAAGTAATGTCTCTATAAAATGAATAGAAACTCAAAGGGGGGTTATTTACGAAAGGCAAATCCACTTAGCACTACAAGTGCACTTGAAAGTGCAATCGCTGTAGATCCAAGGGGGACATGCAAGGAAAATAAAAAACAGCTTTTTAGCTTGCGCATGATTGGATGATAACATCAGCACAGCTTCCCCTCATTTCAGATCTACCCCTTAGATTTAGAGTGACTGCACTTCCAAGTGGGCTGGGCTCAGGGCACAGAGCACTGCACCCCAAGCCCACCCAGTTGTGTGACAATAGCGAATTAATATCCGCTATTGTCTTCCTGCTTCTCCTCCTGGGCAATCAGGAAGCGGGACTTAAGACCCAATTGGCCGAGAGGAGAAACGATTGCATTGGCCAGGAGGAAGCAGGGGGGAAGCCGCCGATCGATTGACTGACCCACCCAACCGAGGGGGGGGGGTGTCGGGTGGTTTGTTTGCACCAAAAAATGGAGTACCAGCCGCCACTGCTGTCTAAACATTAAAGACACAAAGGGGGAGATTTACTAGAGATTGAGCTGGCAAAATCTGGTGCAGATTTGAATTAAAATCAGCTTCCAGGTTTTATTGTCAAAGCTTGATTGAACAACCTCCCCCAAAGACTCTCCCCCTGGTCAGTGTCTGGTGCGGGTTCTTCCAGGCACCAACAGTTTCCCAGATTTTTCTAGGTCTGAGCAGTGGGTGGGGAAAACTCTATGCTGGTCTATTGCACTGTTTGGCCTTTCAGGTGGATACAACTAATAAGTGCCTGTGTCTCGCAGAGAACCAGCCCCCAGCCAATGGCATAGTCCTGGCTGTGTTGGGCAAGCAACATCTAGCTGGCAACTGGAAAGAGCTCAGTCATGTATAAATGAAATGTATGAAATTAAATGTATGTAGTTAGTTCATGCAGCCGGCCAAGGCAGGGTAAGGGGTTAAACATTTTTGGTTCTGTTTTCCTGATGCTTTGGTTTTAGTGAGCCCACCTGTGATATAAGTGATGTGGACCTCTAGGACCAGGAGCGGAAGGGAGAGAGCCAGGAATTTGAGTGGAGAACATAGTGCAGAGAATTTGGAGACCCACCTGTGAATGCTAGGATGTCACTGAAGAAACTGAGAGTCACTGACAGCCTCCAAGTCATGAACAATATATATCTATATATATGGACTCTCACCTCGCAGAGGTATGCCTGGGCCACTATGATATTTTAGTTACAGTTAAGAGCAGAACATTGTTCATGCTGTATCGCGATGAAGCTTTTCTATAACTTAACCATTATGAGTCTGGTCTGAAGTTATTAAAAGGGGTGTATGCTGGTTCTGGCATGTTCCAAAGAACCTGGGTCTGTAATTGCACTATGGGGTATGAGTAACACTACTATAAAAGGTTAACTTTTCAGAGGAACTCTGCATTATTACTGCATACAGTGAAAGCTCATCTCTAATCCAGGGAACTTAATGTTAGATTCAGTCTCCGCCTGGTCCTGGGCATAGATGAGCACGCTCTGCACAAGTGTTACCCCACATGCACGGGCGCAGTAGACCCCGTCCACATACCAATGCTAGGAGGAGAAAGAGGATAACTGACATTGGTCAACAAGAGGCTGAGGAATCTATTCATCCATTTGTCAACAGAAGAGCAGAAGACGGTAAAGTGTCTCTCCACATGTGGTCATCTTATTTTATTCCTCACTTTGCAGAGCCCCTCCAGAAGCACCTTCCTGTACAAGGAGAGGGACCTACTTGGCTACTTGGAGAGAAGCTTATCATACTGTAGGAGAAGAAGAATAAATGCCTTTGTTCAGTAATCTTATTCACTATCTTCTGGCCACCTGCAAACTCCGGACTAGAATGCGCATCCATCAGTTGATTGCAGAAGGTTTTCAGAACACTCCATGCATGCACACTTTGAGGGATGTGTATCAATTCTGCTGCACAGCAAGGCAATGCTATCAAGGACCAAAAAAATTATCAGACAGATTTATTATACTTGGGCAGCGTCATTCATAAATCCATCCCACCACTGGTTAAAAGTAGCAATACAGCAAAATAAAACTTGCCCTTGACCACTTGTTAATAGTCTGTGTATTGATGAGTCGGACATAAAGCATTATTATTTTACTATAAATGATAACGATCAGTGGAGATTGCTCTTAACTTTTTCCAGAGACACAGGAAAGAAATCTCCCCAAATAAAAGCCATATTACGTATTAGCTCTCATTTGAGAGATTTAAAGCTTCACCAGAAGTGTTTCAACGGTTAACACTAGGATTTCCATTACATTCATTGGTGCCTGATCATACCTGAGCATAGTAATGCTTGAGGTTGGGCTTATCGCTCAAAAAATTATATGGTCTTCTTTAGGGGAATCACAATTCTAACATTACAGGCTGACAGGGCTGTACATATGGGGCAATTTTAACTCAGGCTGCAGAGTTTGATAGGCGGCATTGCCTGTCAAACTCGCCATTGAAATCAATAGGACCACACCACAACCGCAAGCCGAACGCTCAAACCTGAGCATAATGATGCTTGAGGCCAGAGGCGTCGCCAGGGGGTGGCTATCGGGGCTGGAGCCCCGAATGTGGAGCCCATAGCCCCGAGTCTTGAGGCTGAAGCTTATCATGCAAAAATGTACATGGCAATCTTTAGGGGCATATCACACATGTATCATGCATTTTCTTGCAGCTTTAGTTAGCTTTCCATTGGCTAAAAATAAAAGAAAAAACTCTTAATCATGAAACATGCAAAAACACTCATACAAACACTAAAAAAAAAAGCCTGAAAAATTACCAAAGACTTTTAGCCTAAAGCGGTCGCCTTTTTAAAAAAAAAAAAATTAAATTAAGATTAGCAGCTACAAATACTAGCTTCTGATTTTTAATAAAAGAACACTTATCTGTCCAGGGGGCCATTTCCATCCTCACCAAATCTGCTTATTCGCCATTCTTTGGGTCCCTGGCACCACCATGTTTACTGTGGTCAGCCGGCTGTGATTCCTTACGGCTTCTGTTCACGTATGAGAAATATTTTGGTGTTGGTCCCTTTGGAAGTTGTCGTTTGGAAGGTCTGAATCAGATGTCGAAAGTCGTGTACTCACTATACGAAAATCAAACTATTGTGCCTCGTACAAAATTTTTCTTCTCATTTTCTTAGGCGCCTTTCACTCCAGCGGTCCCATCAGTTTTTCAGGCGGACCCAATCGGACCACCCATTGATCTCTATGGGGCAGCGGGATGTCAGCGGACATGTGTCCAGTGATACCCGCCAGGCATCCGATCTGATAAAATCCGCTAAAAATAGACATATGGGGATCCGTCCAGCGGATCAGATGACAATCAGATAGAAACGGACATGCAGTCTGTTTCTATCCAATGGCCCCATAGAGGAGAGTGGGCTGTGTCCTGTACAGAGCGGACACGGACCTGTCATCCACCTGCTCAGCGGGAATCAAAGGAGAGATCCCCCATTGAGCAGGTGGATTCTGCTTGGACAGATCTTCTCTGTTTGAAAGGGGCCTTATACCTTGTACCCTACTTTACTATAGTAGTAGAAAATAAAAATAAATACGCTTTATTAAAAATAAATTTGATCAGTGAAACATGAACAAAGGTTGTTTTTTTTTTTTTGAGCTACTGCACTTGGTATTGCTCATGATGACCTTGTTTACTGAGTTAGGCTTCATGTCCACTTCTGCTGGTAAACGGAGCAGTTGGGCAAACGCTTCTAAAACGCAAACGCGGCTAAACGTGGCAAGTAAACGCGGCAAAACAGACGTTTATAAACGTAGGTTACTACTATCTGTCAAGTTAAATCATTCAGGAGAGGTTGTAAAACGTCCCGTTAAGCCTTAGACAAAAGACTGAGTTCATGTGAACAGTCCACCGTCAGTTGTTTGTACCAGTGCACTGCTGTATACTCCTATGGTAGGAAAACAAATCTTTCACTGGACACACTTCAAACATTTATTGAAGTATAATGAAAAAGAATGACAATAGGCTCAATTTACAAAGCTAAAAGCCAGGATAAAGAACCCTATTTTCCAAAAAAGTGACAGTTATTTGAAAATTACAATCCAATGGCTGAAATAAAGATCCTTATCTTTGTGTTTAGGCAAGCTCATCAAAGTCAAATGAAATAGTCAGCAGTTGATAGTAAAAAATCTTCAGGGGGCTGCAATTATATATGTTGGGGGCTACACCTATTTATTTCTAGAGAGAGATCACAGGCCAGCACACATTTTGGTGCCTCGAATGTTAGGCCTGTTCCTGGGTATAATTTCACCTGCTGATTCCAAAACCGGCACCAATTTTCTAGACATGTGCACTGCTGAAAAATTCATCCGTTTTCATTTTCTTTTCATTTGTTTGTTTTCTTTTTAGTTTTCAGGTCATTCGTTATTATCGCAACTCGTAAATTCATAGATTCGTAAATTTGAAAATCCGAAAATCCGAAAATAAGAAAGAAAATCCGAAAATTCGAAAGAATAACTAACTAATAATAACTAACTATTAAATTATGAATTATCCGAAATAATGAATGCTGCATCTAAACAAATGGAACGGAACTAATTATTAATAAATAATAATGAAAAGTTTTTTTTATTATTGTTATTTATTATTATTAATTCGTTACCTTCCATTAGTTTAGATACGGCATTCGTTATTTCAGATCATTTGTAACTTCGGATAAATTCGTATTCGTTACGTTCACTAACAGCCAAACTTGAAAAGAATTCCAATACCTATAATTTAATAGTTAGTAATATTTAAGTTATTATTAGTTATTATTTCAGATTTTCGGATTTTTGAATTTTGAATTTCTGAATATTCAGAAAAATTTGTTAAATGGGTTAAGTACCCCAGCCTCCAAAGATCGTAGAGATGGCCGGGGACCATCTGGTTCTTGGTCAGCTCTATGGTAAACGGCCGCCACCAGCCAATTCATTCTCCGGCTCGCAGATCGCACGGGCGAGCTGGTAGAAGCACCAGAGGGCAGCAAGAGGAAGGGGGGGTGACGTCCCCTCCCACCGCCTGTAAAAACAATCAAGCAGCTGAACAGCCGTTATGATTGTTTTTACTTTGCAGGGAATCACAGGCAGGAAAAAAAGATATTTGGATGATGCCTGTAGCTGCAGGCATCATGCAGATATCTCCACTAAAAGTCCAGGATGTCATATGATGGCCTTGGGCGGGAAGTGGGTAAATTAGAACTATAGGCAAAACTTTTTTTTTTTTATTTTGGATAGAGTGAGGGAGGGTCATAACCCCTGTCTGTTTTTTCACCATCTGTGTCCCATTGCAGAGATTTCCCTTCACTTTCTGTTCCATAGCCAAACAGGCATAGTTGCCAACTGTCCCGGATTTCCCGGGACATTCCCAGGACTGGGACTCCATTCCCGAATTTGTGGTTACCCGGCAAATGTCCCGAAAAATCCGGTTCCCGTTTTTGAAACAACCGCCGCCGCCGCCGCTAGAGGTCGGCGGCCGGCGGAGACATTGTCTCTGCCGGCCGCCATTTTGTGGAAGTTCAGGAAGACGGCTGGGGGGGGCTAGATGAAGCTTCTGCGTCGCCGCCCACCCCCTGCCCTGCTCCGCCTCGCCCCGCCCCGCTCCGCCTCGCCCCGCCCGCTCCGCCTCGCCCCGCTCCGCCTCGCCCCGCCCCGCTCCGCCTTGCCCCGCTCCGCCTCGGCCCGCCTACCCCCTGCCCCGCTGCCAGTCTGATATGGAAAGGGGCGGGGGTTCTAGCCATGCTGCGGACACACCTCTAGGACACCTCTGAGGTGGGGGGGAGCGCGCGCACCGCTGTGGGACACCTGATGTGAGTGGGGGGGGCACTGGGGACACCTGATGTGAGGGGGGGGGGCACTGGGGACACCTGATGTGAGTGGGGGGGGCACTGGGGACACCTGATGTGAGTGGGGGGGTGCACTGGGGACACCTGATGTGAGTGGGGGGGGGCACTGGGGACACCTGATGTGAAGGGGGGACACCTGATGTGAGGGGGGGGGCACTGGGGACACCTGATGTGAGGGGGGGGCACTGGGGACACCTGATGTGAGGGGGGCACTGGGAACACCTGATGTGAGGGGGGCACTGGGGACACCTGATGTGAGGGGGGGGGCACTGTGACTGGGGACTCCTGATGTGAGGGGGGGCTCCGCCAGGGACACCTGATGTGAGGGGGGGCTCCGCCGGGGACACCTAATGTGAGGGGGGGCTCCGCCGGAGACACCTAATGTGCGGGGGGGCTCTGCTGGGGACTCCTGATGTGAGGGGGGACTCCTGATTGTGAGGGGGGGCTCCGCCGGGGACTCCTGATGTGAGGGGGGGCTCCACCGGGGACTCCTGGTGTGAGGGGGGCTCCGCTAGGGACATATGATGTAAGGGTGGCTCCGCTGGGGACATCTAATGCAAGGACGGACTCTGCTCGGACATCTGAAGCAAGGACGGATGGCTGGTGGCAGGCGACGTGGCTGGTGACACGCACAGGGATCCCACTGATTCTGCATTATGGTAAGTTGAATGATTTCATTTTATTTTACAATGTAATAATAGAAATAATGCACTTCAATCATCCTGACACCATAACAACCATGGTGCCGTGATGATTGAAGTGCTAACACCAGGTGTTTGGAGTATCTTTATCTGCTGATTGTTAAACTTTCTAGAATACACATATTTCTATTGTGTAGGATCTGGGGCTGCTGTCCCGTCATTTCCCCCTCTCTCCCCCTCTCTCCCCGTCTCCATCCCTCATTCATCTCAGACTCTAACCACACCCTCTAGAGCCATGCCCATTTAAGCCACGCCCACTATTTTGCGTAAACCACGCCCATTTTTTGCCGCGTCGCGCTTCGCGCGCCGCACTTGTCTGTTTTTACTAGGCCACGCCTGCTGATGAATGCCCCGCCCCCTAATTATTTGACAGCTCCGCCTACAGCCACAAAAGTGTCCCACATTTTTTTTTTACAATGTTGGCAACTATGAACAGGAAGTGAGAGGAAATCCCTTATAAATTAAGGGAATTCCTTGGGAACCCCCAGGTCACCAGAACTAGTTTCCCCATTAGGAGATGTCCCCTCTATTACTTTTTTGGGGACAACCCAACCCAAATTTTGGGATTTTGCTTTCAATGATAACGGTAAACAGAAGAAATAGAGAGGGTGAATCTCCCTAACGGGGGGTACAGACGGCAATAAAACCTGCCAGGCGTTCTAATATCTCTCCCCTCTATCCAAAACTAAAAAAAAAAGTTTTGCCTTTAGTTATATTTTAATATACCAATAAATTCTATTTTTAATGAAGCCATCATGCACGTGAAAGTTACTTCTGTATTTTATATTTTTTTTTAATTCATATTACATTTTGGAAGATGTTCTTTTAATGTAATGGTGCAGTGAATATTTTAATGCTTGTGTCAGTGGTGATAAAGTTCCATCTCTATAGTGGAGGTAGAGTTCAAAAATTAGAACCTTCCTGTGATCACTAATTTTTAACCATTGGACCTTAGTATACATACATTTGTCTACAGGGACATTGTGCTGGAACCTCTGGTTCGGCTTTTTAGTGAGTTTTTTTTAGAGAATATCAGAACATTTATACATTTCTCTGTGGACAGACTCCAGCAAGCTAGGAAGCGAGAGCTTCTTCAAAAGGAGACAAAATGGGAACAGGTAAGTTTTCATATTACAAATAGATGTTTTACAATTCTCTTGATGGTAAAATGTACAATGGATTGACTGGGTAGCAAGAAAGACCTTTGAGCAAAAATAAAGAGATTGCGTGAGATCTGTGTTTGGGTAATCTGGGGGGAACTGAAAGTATGAATAATAATAGGCAAACATTATTGGATGAATTCAGAGAAAAAAATGCTGTGATGTGTAAAGAAAAGGTTGCATTAACATGAGTAGTGTGAGCCGAAAACAGACTAAATAAAAGTAAAATACACAACGCAGGGCACAAGAATATTTTGTGGGGTGTGTGGAGAACAAGATGGTGTTACCACCAATCAGAATGAAGCTGTACTTTTTAGGTTTCCGCAGGCAGCACATCTTAAAGGCTGACGCGTTTCAGGAATGTAGGCAGTACCGAACATTTTTGGGTTCCAGGGCTAATGTCTGTTTCCTCTTTAACCACTTGTCACTAACCCACTTCCACCCATTTTAGAGCCCCCCCAAAAAAAACTTTTCCCATGCAGTGGGGCTGTGCCTACACTGCATGGGTCAACTGCTCCTTTTATCTAGGGGTGAGGATCTTTTATTCACCCGATCCTTCATGCCACCGAAAAATTGTGCTCCCCCAATGGTCCAGCGGTGGACTGTTCCTGGTCTATAGATCCTGCTCTGGGCTTGGTGACTTCAGGAACAGTCCACAACTCAAGACTGCTGGAGCGTGGGGGTGCTGGACCAGTCTTGTGCTGGGAGGATTGGAGGATTAGCTAAGTAATATATCCCTTCTCCAATCCCCTAGACAAAAAAAGACCTGGCTGTATGTTTAGGGTCGTTGTCCCGCTGGAAGGTGAACCTCTGCCCCAGTCTCAAGTCTTTTGCAGACTCTAACAGGTTTTCTTCTAAGATTGCCCTGTATTTGGCTTCGTCCATCTTCCCATCAACTCTGACCAGCTTCCCTGTCCCTGCTGAAGAAAAGCATCCCTACAACATGATGCTGCCACCACCATGTTTCACGGTGGGGATGGTGTGTTTAGTGTGATGTGCAGTGTTAGTTTTCCGCCACACATAGTGTTTTGCTTTCAGGCCAAAAAGTAAAATTTTGGTCTTGTCTGACCAGAGCACCTTCTTCCACATGTTTGCTGTGTCCCTTACATGGCTTCTCGCAAACTGCAAACTGGACTTCTTATGTCTTTCTTTCAACAATGACTTTCTTCTTGCCACTCTTCCATAAAGGCCAGATTTGTGGAGTACACAACTTATAGTTGTCCTGTTGACAGATTCTCCCACCTGAGTTGTGGATCTTTTCAGCTTCTCCAGAGTTACCATGGGCCTCTTGACTGCTTCTCTGATTAAAGAGGAAGTAAATCGCAGCGGTCATTTTTTTTTTCTGACCTGCAAAGTAAAGCCATAATGTGCTAGTATGCATTGAGCGGTGGAGCACATTTAGGAGATATTTACAGTACCTATAGGTAAGCCTTACTATAGCTTTTCCTATAGGTACAATTAATGTATGGGAGTTAACAACCACTTTAATGCTCTCCTTGCCCGGCCCCTCATTTTAGGTGGACGGCCATGTCTTGGTGGGTTTGCAGTTGTGCCATAATCTTTCCATTTTCGAATGATGGATTGATCAGTGCTCCGTGAGATGTTGAAAGCTTGGGATATTTTTTTATAACCTAACCCTGCTTTAAACTTCTCCTCAACTGTAGAACAACCTTGTAGGAAAAGAAAGTCAGGTATTAGGATTAGGACTGCTGGGATAGGGAGAGGGTTTCCTGAGATGGGGGCCTTGTGCTTAGGGGGGGGGGGTGAAGGGACAATTTTGCTTTGGGGGAGATTTTGCTGTGGCTGGATGATTTTTGCTTGGGAAGAATGAAGGTGAAGTTTTTGAGGGTTGGCTGAATTAGTGCTGTGTCTTGTACCAATTGACCCTTTTCATGCCCAAAATATTTTCATGATTCTCAATTTGTTATTCAAATATATTTACGAATGCCCATTGATTGCCTGCATATTGTCAAAACTGGCTATTTGCTGCTCTTATATTGTAACAATTGTCTGTTGCCTGTATATTTCATATGATTACTCATTTGTGGCCCATGTATTTTCCAGAAAATTTTTGGCTACTTAAAGCGGGGGTTCACCCACACCGCCAAAAAAAAAATATATTAAAAGCCAGCAGCTACAAATACTGCAGCTGTTGACTTTTAATACATGGCCACTTACCTGTCACAGGGTCCAGCGATGTCGGCTGGGGACGCCGAGAACCCGCTCAGTTCTCGGCAGCTGCCGCCGCCAACCTAGGTCAGGAAATCAGGAAGTGAAGCGTTGCGGCCTCACTTCCCGGTTCCCTACTGCGCATGCGCGAGTCGCGCTGCGCGTCCCTAGTGGTCCCCGCTCTCTCCTGGGAGCTGTGTGTTCCCAGCAGACAGCGCGGTCGGGACGAGAAGAGGCATAGACTCCCATGGGAGTCTATGCCGGAAGTGGGTGCAAATACCTGTCTTAGACAGGTATCTGCACCCCCCTCCCCCCTGAAAGGTGCCAAATGTGACACCGGAGGGGGGGAGGGTTCCGAAAAGCGGAAGTTCCATTTTTGTGTGGAACTCCGCTTTAACATCAAGTCAGCACTGTATAGAGGACCACATTACTATAATTTGGTTCCCTGTATGCCTGTTACTATCAACCCCCCCCCCCTATTATCTCCATGTTTCGCTGTAGTGCACTTCAGTGCCGCCGTCCACCATCTTTCAAACTTCACTAGCAAATACCAACAACCAATATTGTTTGTGCCGGCATATTGTTTGGCCTGCCCTTTGCCCACATTTTAACAATGCTTGGGCCAGGCGATTAGTTGGAGTGGAGTGTCATCTATTTTAGGAAGTACTGGAACTTTACACTGGAGTGTGACAGAAATTTGGGTGGTAGCTAGCCATGCTGAGGATTAGGCATCCCAGGGTGGCTAGCAAAGTAGGCACGAGTTTGCCTTTTTACTTTAATGACAAGTTTACTTTAAAGCAGAATCATAAGCAAAGAGATAAATAAACAGTTAGACTTCAGCTTGTATAAGAGCAGTGTGTACAGCAAGGTTTTTTGCAAGGCTATCAGTAAGCTTTGATTAACTTTCTTAAAGCGGGGGTCCACCTATCTATCGTTTTTTTTTTTTTGGAGTTCATTCACAAACTTTTCTTCTCATGATTATCTACTCACATGTTCTGTGTAATAAGTCCACCTGTGTCCGATTTCGTTGTAAAGAATAACTTATAAAATTCACTGAAGGCGGTTTCCATCTTCATTGTGGGCATTTGAAGCCCACAAGCATGTATTTCCTGGATGCGGTGAATGCTGTGCTCCCAGCATTCACCGAGATGTTGTGATGACGCTGTTGCACAATGCATGCTGGGAAGCCTGAGACTAGCTCCCAGGGGACTGTGGGAGGTCTGGGAGAGGCTAGAAACGCCTACTCCCATGGGAGGAAAACCAGGAAGTGCTAAGAAGATTAGAAAAAAGGTAATTACGGCGATTTAAATTTTTTTACACAGCATGTCAGCATCTAGGCAAGGAAGAGAATGCATAGAGATAATGTTCAAAATTTGGGTGGAACCCCGCTTTAAAGGCGTTGAACTTTCCAGTTCTAGAGCGGTAATAATAAACACCGATTTTAATGGGAACGCTGACTGTCACTGTAAACACGCAGCTAGCTGAATTTTAAGCTTCCTACAAGATTATTTAGTAATGAATCTTACTGTTGTACTGTTGTCTTTGAGCAGCTTGTTTATGTAGCGCTCACTCCCGAAAATAAGGGCTATTGATTTGCTACAGATTCTTCTTTCAGGTTAGTGCAACAGCAGCCAGGCACACAGCAACAGTCGCTCTTCCAGCTAATATATCAGTCTATGGGTTGCCCTTTTTCAAAATGTATTGCTGAGTAACTTGGATAGGACATAGGGAGCTGTGGGATACTCAATGAAAGCTGAACAGTAACCAGAGGACACTCTCTAATTTGTCACTACTTCTTAGGGCAGTCCCTCTAGCAATGGGTCAGAGAGATGGACAGCATTAACCTCCCTGGCGGTATGATTATTTCGGATTTTAGGAGCTGAAAGCGGTACAATTATTTTGCATGGAAATTTGGCGTTTTATATTGTAGGTCTGTAATTCTTAACAATAACACACTTAAATCTGTCCAAACAAGAGTCTAGTAGACATCCCGGGTATGATAAAGTTTGAAACACAAAAACATAAATTATAATATAATAAATAAAAATAAATAATTAAAAAAAATAAAAATAAATAGTAATAAAATAAATTTCCCCACGATTCACTATCGCTCAATTCTGCAAGTGTTCTAATTTACTATCGCTATTTTCTAGCTGGTCTAAAGCCACTTTTGACGTAAAGGGACACTTTTTGGTTGCTATGGACAATCTCCAGTTTCCAGGCAGAAAGAACAGTATATATCACATAAAACTGCATGCAGGGCATGGGCCAAAGCACTGGGGACAAAAGGGATGTGAAATCATTTCATACAGTACTGTAATCTGTAAGATTACAGTACTGTATGTGTTATGATTTTTTCGTTTTTTTGAATTTGCCGCCAGGCTCTGCCCCCGTGCATCGCAACGCTCGCAGGGAACGGAGCCTGGCAAGGAGAGGCTTTGGAGGAGGACGGAGCCCACGGACACTGCGGGGGACATCGCAGGATCCCGGGGACAAGGTAAGTAAAGCCACACCAGGATCCTGCAATGTAATCCCGAGTGTGGCTCGGGGTTACCGCTAATGGTCCTGAATTTTAACCCCGAGCCACACTCGGGAAAACTGCCTGGGAGGCTACAACACCATAAGAAATGTCCCAGGCCAGGCAAACACTAGTACTGATACACAAGGAATAGCAACAGCTACAGGCACTGGGATCCTGCACTCAGGTCTGTACTCACAATGTCCCTGGATACTTGGATGCCGCCTTCCAATATCAGACAGACATTCCTCCAGTGAACTCTCCAGACCAGATCCTCAGTGAAATTTTTTGATTAATTCCAGAGACTTTCAGCAAACAGGCCCCCAGCTTTAGCATGGCTGGGACCTCAAGCATAGGTAAATCTCAGCTGAGCTGCCTGGAAAGACAGCAGCCCTTAAGGATGGGAACTTCTCCTGGACAAGAACAAGATTGCCTCAGGCCCCAGACTATTTATGCACTCCTCAGCTATCTACTGGGCACACTCCTGCCAGGGATCGTCCGAGACCACATAAATATTCAGACTGTGGCTCTGCCTTTTCCAGCCCACTACATGCTAGAATCCCCCAGAATGTAGGAGAAAGCAGTTGAACCAGTCACTAGCCTGTGAAGCCTAGAACAGTCCAAAGCAATCAAAAAACACTCTGCTGATTACAAATGGGAGCCAAAAGAAAATCTACATTTACCTAGCCTATCTAGCAGCCTATCTAGGAGGGTGCTACATTTATGGTGACTGACAGTAGCACTCCCAATAAAATTTGTGTTTAACATTCCCAAATTGGAGCTATAGGGTACTTTAAGGCCTTGTTTGTTTTGCTTTTTGAAGAGTGATCTGTGTTGAGATGCCTTTTCAGGGAGCATTTGACTGGCGAGGAGACTTTGTATGGCCTCCTCGCCACCTGTTTTAACTCCTAAATGTTGGACTACCATGCCACAAATGAATGCATTATGCATGGTTGTGGGGCGGTTGCAGCTTTGCCCCATTCACTTGAATGGGTCATGTTCAGCAAGTGGTAGTGCATGCCAAGCACAAGAGGGAGTACAATTCCTGCTGTAGGCTTAAAGCAAAACATTGGGGCTATGGCATGTGTTCACCTCCAACCCCTGCCTTCCTAAGTAAAGGGGGAGCCATTGACAACCAGTAAAAACACAGCTCAACCGTGGGGTTTTATTGCCCCCAAATGAAACTGTAAACAAGCCCTAAAGGCTTTTAGAAAGCGTGCCAAAAAACTCTGCAAATGCTTTGTAAAAGCTTGATGTCCACATGGCTGTTATACAAATTGAAGCCCAAATGCCAAAGAGAAGAGGCCGCAGAGGACCAGTCACATGGAGTGAGGAACCTGTAGGAGCGAGGGATAAGGTTAGTAAATGTATTTTTTACCCAAAAAAAGCATTGTTTAATTCCCTGGAGTACAGCTTTACCATTACTAACTGAATTCTGGCTGGAGTTCTTCTTTAATTCATTACCCAGCTGAATGATGTCTCGATATTTTTTAGGAAACATTTCCTAAATTATTTTCCATGCAGCCAAATCTTTTTTTAGTGAACGCAAAGAACACAATAGAACTGATTCTAAATCATCTCTAAAACTCGGTGCATGTAATTATCTATAATGATTTTTACAGTCCAAAAAGAAAAAGTAGACTATGATTGCAAAGTCTGAATCTTCGTAACGTCCACCAAGAAGCTCTGTAGATATAAATCTAGCCTGTCTTTTTTTTTTCTCTATGCTGTACTTTATCTACAGAGTGTCAGCGTGAATGCCTAGGGACACCGTTTCAAACGCTATAAAATTGTAGTAAGCAACATCATTCTTAGGAAACTCCCCAGCAGGTTTACCATGTGGGATATTACAGCGGTTTGAGATGTCCATGGTGTGTTCAACAGCTTCAACTTTAAATTGACTAAATGTCTTCCCCTGGCGCACTTTCCTTTGTGATACACTTTCCTGTACCAGTGACAGCGGATGATACATAGTATTATTATTATCTCTGTAGGTCCTCATGTCATGTTATGGATAGAGTATGACGAAGGTCTACGATTGCAGAGTTACATTAATCACAAGGAATATAAAACTATACTAAATTTACTCAAGGACTTGTTAATAGGTCCATAAACTACACAAAATGTAAAGGGTATGTCAAGCCAATTTTTTTTTTTTTAGTTTTGGAGTGGGAAAAGATTTGAAGCCCTATTGGATGTTTACATTTCTCTGTGGTTTCTATTAGAGAGACTTACCCTTATTTACTGTCATGGTGACAAAGGCTTTACCGGGCAGGAAGTGGGGGAGAACCAACAACAGGGACATCATAATCAATAAACAGGGGTCCTATGTTCAGTGGGACCTAGCCATAGGCGTACGCACAGGCTGTGCCGGGTGTGCCTGTTGTAAGATGTTCGGGGTGATTCGGGGTGCTGGTAGGTTAATTGGCTTCTGTCCAAAAAATTGGCCCTAGTATATGAATGTTAGGGACCTTGGATTGTGGGCTCCTTGAGGGTAGGGACCGATGTGAGTGTGTGATATATGTGGGGAGCACTGCGTAAAAATTGACACAGCGCTATATGGGTACCTTAAATACAAATAGGGATAATTGTAGACATGCACCCACACTTGCTCAGGTTGAACTCGATGGACTGGTGTCTTTATTCAACCTTACTAACTATGTAACTATGTAAAACTATATATTAAGCTCTAGCGGTGCATGCAATTTTAGGAACATGTGTCACTCCAGACTGCATTTTAAGGGCATGGCAGCCCACTTTTAATTAAAGGAAACAAAGTTCAAAGAAAATAACAGCAATTTCCCTCGCAGGGGGTTCCACCAATGCTGTAGAGTTCAAACCTTCAGGCTCCTGGCTTACTTTCTTGCAGCACTGCTGCTTCAGACCTCACGCCTAGGCCTTTGGGTTGCTCCTCAGAGGGTATGCTCACGCTTCCAGCTGAAGCCTCCCTCTCATAGGGAACATGGGTGTCCTCCTGACCTTCATACACAGATGTCGTATCTGTAGAGCGGAGTCCTCCTGACTCCTCGGCCAGACTTCCTGTCTGCCTGGGTGGAGCTGTCTCCAAGTGGGAACTCTGAGCTCGATCCCTGGGATGCATATGAACCCAGCCCACAGGTGTGTAGCATGCCTACCTCTGCCACAATCAGGCATTGCTAATCCACAACGTGACACGGGGTTGCCTCTCCACACTGGGCACACCGAAATCACCCTGTGCAGTGCTGATACCCCATGCTTCCTGGTGCCCCCTGTCTCCCCCCTGCAGTGCTGCCAGCTTCCCTAATTCTCCTGCCGGCTGCTGCGGGGGATGTTTAAGGATTGAGAGCGGGAAAAGGGGTCAGAAAATGTTTTGTTTTTTTACTCGAAAAGTCAGAAAATGTTTAATTTACCGACCCCTTCCTTTTCTGAATGAACACAGTGAGTGATCTGTACTGGTCACTCCTGTTTTCATTCTTGTGTTTCAATTATTTTTTATTAGGATATTTTCACATGAAAACATTCCATAACATGTGTTCATTCTTAACTGAAGCATAGTAAACTATGTTTACTATGCTTCAGTTTATGAATGAACAGAAAGCTGCTCAACACAGAGCACTTCCCATTAGTTCACTGTCCAGTGCAGGAAGAGAAAGGGACTGGGGAAGCTCTGTCCTCAGTCCATTTCTCTGTCTCAAAAGTGACACATAATGCCCCGTACACACGGTCGGACTTTGTTCGGACATTCCGACAACAAAATCCATGGATTTTTTCAGACGGATGTTGGCTCAAACTTGTCTTGCATACACACGGTCACACAAAGTTGTCGGAAAATCCGATCGTTCTGAACGCGGTGACGTAAAACACGTACGTTGGGACTATAAACGGGGCAGTGGCCAATAGCTTTCATCTCTTTATTTATTATGAGCATGCGTGGCACTTTGTCCATCGGATTTGTGTACACACGATCGGAATTTCCGACAACGGATTTTGTTGTCGGAAAATTTTATATCCTGCTCTCAAACTTTGTGTGTCGGAAAATCCGATGGAAAATGTCCGATGGAGCCCACACACGGTCGGAATTTCCGTCAACACGCTCTAATCGGACTTTTTCCATCGGAAAATCCGACCGTGTGTACGGGGCATTAGAGGTCTGTCTAATGTAAAATTGTAAAAAAAGAATAAAAAAGAATATTGTAAAAAACAATGAAAAAAATCAAATTGTAAAAAACAATGAAAAAAATCAGATTGTAAAAAATTATTTAAAAATAATAAGAAATAATGAAAAAAATGATTTAAAAAATAAAATTGTAAAAAACAAAAAAAATTAAAACTACTGACACTAATCTCTGTTCTATTGACTCCCTCCACTGCTCTGCTGATATACATGCATGTTTGTCTGTGCTCTGGGGTGCACACCCTAATGTAATAGGCTGCACACACCAATGGACTTGGTTTGATAGTAGAGAGAGAATCGGGGGTTCATGGGGACCCATCATGGGAAATAGGAGGAAACATTGGTTCAGGGGACCCAAAAAAGGGTAGTAGAGGCAATTCTGGGCTCAGGGAGACCCAGCATGGGTAGTACAGATAATTTTAGGTTCAGGGGGGCCCAGCAGGGGAATTCTGGGTTCAGGGGGACCCAGCATGAGTAGTAGAGTGAAATCCGGGGTTTATGGACTAAGCAGAGATAGTAGAGGAAATCTGGGATTCGGGAGAACTCAGCAGGGGTAGTAGTGGGGATTCAGTGCTCACGTTCACCCAGCATGGTAGTAGTGAGATTTGTGAAACAAACCTGAAATTACAGCAGAGGAAGCACACAACTGCACCCTGGATGACCACAGAGTGACCAGCTGGATGCACACACAGTGGTACAGTAAGTGATGTGTTACAGAATAAATGTGTAGAAGGCAGGAGAAAATTATAGAAATGATTATATTTAATGTTTTATTAGGTGATGTGTTATTCCTGGCTATCTGCACCTGGCATTTCTGAATGTGAACTTTTACAGTGGCTATAGTCAGTGTGAAGGGATGTGGCTTACAGCTATCGGAGGCTTCTTCAGTCCATATGTCATAATAGTCATTGTCAGTTTTTAGATTACCTTTAGGAACATGTTTTACAGAAAACCTCTCCCTTCCATCTCTATAACATGGGGGGGGGGGGGGGGGGGGTAAATATTTTAAATTTTACTGCAGCAGTCAAGAAGTTTGGAGCTTACTGCATTTCTGACAATATCAACAGGTATTTTTTACACTTAAATTAGAAACTATAGGCAAAACTTTTTTTTTCCATTTTCCATAGAGTAAGAGAGGGTTATGACCATGGGCGGCCTGTCCATTAGGGGCACGAGCGCCGCCCCCCCCCCATCAATGCGTCTGGCCCCCTAATCTACATGCAGGGCACTGGATGCATGGTGATTAGAGGCTCTAATAGGCTTCAAAAAAGGGTGGGCTCAGGGCAAAGAGCACTGCACTCCGAGCCCACCCAGTTGTGTGAGAATAGCAAATGAATATTCGCCATTCTCACACTGATCCTCCTCCCGACCAATCAGGAAGCGGGTCCTGAGACCCCTCACCTGATTCGCTGAAAGGACAGGAAATCCCATTGGACACCTAGGAGGAGGAGGGAGGAGATGCACGGCGCCGGCGGTAGCTGCCGTGATGCAGTGGGGGAGGAGATGCCAGCCCGTCGCCCGTAGGAGAGCTGCCCGGGGCAAGAGCGGCGTTGGATGACCGACCAGCTGCGAGCCCCCAGTGGGGGGGGGGTTTGCCGCCCCCCAAAAAAAAATAAAAACACCAGCTGCCACTGGTTATGACCCCTGTCAATTTTTTATTTTGCCATCTGTGTCCTATTTAGGAGATTTTCCTGCATTTCCTACCCCATAGCCAAAACCGGAGGTGAGAGGAGTTGTCACCAGGGTCACTAGAACTAGTGTCCCCATTGGAAGATTTTCCCTCTAATCCTGTTCTAGTGACAACCCAAAATTTGTGAGTTTTCTTCTATTTTCACTTTTGAGGATAACATTGAACAGGACAAATATAGAAGGTACATTTTTTTGAGCCTGCTTATGCCTCCTCCTCACAAGCATATTCAGCAAAGTGAAGGTAAAATATAAGCAGCTGTTTTAATAACCTGTCGTAGCTTCATTCTTTTTTTTATTTTTTTTTATTTTTTTGTGCTAAGATGAGCTGTGCAGCCAGCAGTCACCTTGTTCATAACTTGTTTGTAAAGATTATCTGAATGACAAATTTATATTGTGCACTGGCCTGTAATAATGGAGAGATAATGATCTCTAGACAAAACTAATCTGCTTTTATTATTGCAGTAATTATAAATCAATCATATTTATCTGTCACTTGCTTCTGCTTTATATGATGCTGGTTTACCTGAGCAATTATTATCTGTATCGTTAGCCCCCAATTTCATTTACTTTTTCCAAATGCATTTTAAATGAATCTCTCCATTGCAAAGGAGGTGATCTCCATATTTTTCTTTTTGGCCAGATTTAAATGAGTTTTCTGTCTTTAATTTGCTGCCCTGTGAATGCCCTCCTGTCATTTTTAATATTTTTTTTCTTCTAATGTATTTAATATTCATTGCTCTTTATCTTCAGGGAAGAATTTCCAGCAGTTTGGAAAGCTGTACAAAGCTGGCTACTAGATCCAGTACAGAGCTAGACCAGGACTGGACATCTGAATAGCCAATATACTAAATTGTATCAAAGCACCAAAAACTGAAAACGCTATTTAAACAATTTTTAATATTGAAAGCAAACTCACCTTTCCATCCATGTCTCCATATCAGGGTTGCCAACCGTCAGTAAATTTACTGACAGTTTGTAAAATAATCTGTGATTTTTACAACTGTCTGTAAATATCAGGAGATAATAATTTGTTGTTTGGTGTTGACTTTTTAAGAATAAACTAGGCAAATTTCTTGTTATGGGTATTGCCAGTGTTTCCATATTGTGTTTTATACTGTTTAACCACTTAAAGACCAGTTGTACTGCGGCAGGTTGGCTCTCCTGGGATAATCGCCGTCATTGTACGCTGGCCGCTTCAAGACCCCTAGGGGGCGCGCTCGCGGCGCGACGCCTGGAACCAATACGCGTGGCTGGCAGCCGCGATGTCCACCAGCCACCCGCGATCGCTCCTCAGAGAGACAGAACGGGGATTTGTCAATGTAAACAGACAGATCCCCATTCTGTCTTGGGAGGATAGACAGATCAGCTGTTCCTAGTGATTAGGAACAGCGATCTGTCTCCTCCTCCAGTCACTACACTCCTCCCCACAGTTAGAAACACCTCCCTAGGGAACACTTAACCCCTTGATCGCCCCCTAGTGTTAACCCCCTTCCTTGTCAGTGACATTTATACAGTAATCAGTGGCTATTTTTAGCTGTGATCACTGTATAAATACCACTGGTCCCAAAAAAATTCAAAAGTGTCCGATCTGTCCGCCGCAAGGTCGCAATCCCACAAAAAATCGCTGATCACCGCCATTAGTAGTAAAAAAAATAATAAAAATGCCATAAATCAATACCCTATTTTGTAGACGCTATAACTTTTATATATGCTGCCACTACATACATGGATTACTGTAACCATGTCATGTGGTCTGATGAGACCAAGATAAACTTATTTGGTTCAGATGGTGTCAAGTGTGTATGGTGGGCAACCAGGTGAGGAGTACAAAGACAAGGGTGTCTTGCCTACAGTCAAGCATGGTGGTGGGAGTGTCATGGTCTGGGGCTGCATTAGTGTTGCCGGTACTGGGGAGCTACGCTTCATTGAGGGAACCATGAATGCCAACATGTACTGTTACATAGTTACATAGTAGGTGAGGTTGAAAAAAAACACAAGTCCATCAAGTCTTTCAAGTCCAACCTATGTGTGTGATTATATGTCAGTATTACATTGTATATCCCTGTATGTTGTAGTTGTTTAGGTGCTTATCTAAATGTTTTTTGAAACTATCGATGCTCCCCACTGAAACCACCCTCTGTGGAAGGATGTTCCACATCCTAACCGCTCTTACAGTAAAGAACCCTCTACACCAGTGGTCATTAACCCTGTCCTCAGGGCCCACTAACAGGCCAGGTTTTATGTATTACCTTGGGGAGATGCAGAATAGAATACTGCAATCACTGAGCAGCAAATTATATCACCTGTCATGTATTTCTGTTATCTTGCAAGCCTGGCCTGTTAGTGGGCCCCGAGGACAGGGTTGATGACCACTGCTTTACGCAGTCTAAGGTTAAACCTCTTTTCTTCTAATCTTAATGAGTGTCCACGTGTCTTATTAAACTCCCTTCCACGGAAAAGTTTTATCCCTATTGTGGGGTCACCAGTATGGTATTTGTAAATTGAAATCATATCCCCTTCATAACTAATATCCTCCAGACCCTTTCTTAGCTGTGTTGCCCTTCTCTGTACTCGCTCCATTTCCAGTACATCCTTCCTCAGGTGGAACAAGAAAACCCGCCTCGCCAGGTGAGACCAGGAAGCCTAATGATCCAGTAGGTGCTCACCCACTAAGGTGAGTAGGGCAATAACTTCTCCGCAGGATGTGGAAACCTTGCAAGAAGATCTGAACAAATACAGTGGCTTGCGAAAGTATTCGGCCCCCTTGAACTTTTCAACCTTTTGCCACATTTCAGGCTTCAAACATAAAGATATAAAATTTTTATTTTTTGGGAAGAATCACCAACAAGTGGGACACAATTGTGAAGTGGAACGAAATCTTTTGGATTTTTGAAACTTTTTTAACTAATAAAAAAATGAAAAGTGGGGCGTGCAAAATTATTCGGCCCCCTTGCGTTTATACTTTGTAGAGCCACCTTTTGCTGCGATTACAGCTGCAAGTCGCTTGGGGTATGTCTCTATCAGTTTTGCACATCGAGAGACTGAAATTCTTGCCCATTCTTCCTTGCAAAACAGCTCGAGCTCAGTGAGGTTGGATGGAGAGCGTTTGTGAACAGCAGTTTTCAGCTCTTTCCACAGATTCTCGATTGGATTCAGGTCTGGACTTTGACTTGGCCATTCTAACACCTGGACACGTTTATTTGTGAACCATTCCTTTGTAGATTTTGCTGTATGTTTGGGATCATTGTCTTGTTGGAAGATAAATCTCCGTCCCAGTTTCAGGTCTTTTGCAGACTCCAACAGGTTTTCATCCAGAATGGTCCTGTATTTGGCTGCATCCATCTTCCCGTCAATTTTAACCATCTTCCCTGTCCCTGCTGAAGAAAAGCAGGCCCAAACCATGATGCTGCCACCACCATGTTTCACGGTGGGGATGGTGTGTTGAGTGTGATGAGCTGTGTTGCTTTTACGCCAAACATATCGTTTTGCATTGTGGCCAAAAAGTTCGATTTTGGTTTCATCGGACCAGAGCACCTTCTTCCACATGTTTGGTGTGTCTCCCAGGTGGCTTGTGGCAAACTTTAGACAAGACTTTTTATGGATATCTTTGAGAAATGGCTTTCTTCTTGCCACTCTTCCATAAAGGCCAGATTTGTGCAGTGTACGACTGATTGTTGTCCTATGGACAGACTCTCCCACCTCAGCTGTAGTTCTCTGCAGTTCATCCAGAGTGATCATGGGCCTCTTGGCTGCATCTCTGATCAGTCTTCTCCTTGTCTGAGCTGAAAGTTTAGAGGGACAGCCAGGTCTTGGTAGATTTGCAGTGGTCTGATACTCCTTCCATTTCATAATGATCACTTGCACAGTGCTCCTTGGGATGTTTAAAGCTTGGGAAATCTTTTTGTATCCAAATCCGGCTTTAAACTTCTCCACAACAGTATTACGGACCTGCCTGGTGTGTTCCTTGGTCTTCATCATGCTCTCTGCGCTTTCAACAGAACCCTGAGACTATCACAGAGCAGGTGCATTTATACAGAGACTTGATTACACACAGGTGGATTCTATTTATCATCATCAGTCATTTAGGACAACATTGGATCATTCAGAGATCTTCGCTGAACTTCTGGAGTGAGTTTTCTGCACTGAAAGTAAAGGGGCCAAATAATTTTGCACGCACCACTTTTCAGTTTTTTAATTGCTAAAAAAGTTTAAAATAACCAATAGATTTCGTTCCACTTCACAATTGTGTCCCACTTGTTGGTGATTCTTCACAAAAAATTAAAATTTTATATCTTTATGTTTGAAGCCTGAAATGTGGCAAAAGGTTGAAAAGTTCAAGGGGGCCGAATACTTTCGCAAGCCACTGTAAATGGGGTGGGCAACTACATGGCAAATGAGGTTAAATGTGGAAAGATGTAAAATATTGCATTTGGGTGGCAAAAATATGAATGCAATCTACTCACTGGGGGGGGGGGGGGATAGAACCTCTGTCGGAATCTAGGATGGAAAAGGACCTGGGGGTCCTAGTAGATGATAGGCTCAGCAATGGCAGACAATGCCAAGCTGCTGCTAACAAAGCAAACAGAATATTGGCATGCAATAAAAAGGGGATTAACTCCAGAGATAAAACGATAATTCTCCCGCTCTACAAGACTCTGGTCCGGCCTCACCTGGAGTATGCTGTCCAGTTCTGGGCTCCAGTCCTCAGGAAGGATGTGAATAGAAGAAATGGCCGCACACCACTGTAGATCAAAATCCTTTTTATTAGGACATCCCAAAACTACAAGAATCAGAATGCTGGGTAGACATGTTTCACACACTTCACGTGCACTTAGTCATTACACAGGTATGTCAGCAAAACAATTTTTATATAGCCCCACCTATGACAGGTGTCACCAGGTGCTAATTGTAGACTTCATGTTACATAGTCTTCACATGTGAAAGATATATAATTATATATTCATGGGTTTCTATTACATATAAACAAAAGAAAAACAAACAAACCAAAAATGTGCATGTGCTCTGACAAGACAAAGTATTGCTCTATAGAGACTAAATATAAAAACATTGTCATAAAACACCATATAGCCTTGTGTTGACCCGTATCCTTATACTCTAAAACAAATAGCCAATAAACAACAATTCCCCCTCCCACCCTAATATAGTCAACAATCGATACATATAAGCACATACATATCAATACATGGGGGAATCTCCTAAAATAGGAACGGGAAAAGACAAACAGCGCAAGACACAAAGAGACAAAAAAGACAATTGACACACAAGTATAATGTATATTGCAAAACCCATTCATATGCAATGCGGCTCACACCCGTGAAGGACAGGGCACCGTCGCATATAGCACGCCATGAAATTGGTAGGATAAATAGCCAAAAAACGGGCAATGGAGATGAATATCTGAATGTGTCAAAGATAAATGGAAATGGAATATGTATCCAGATGTATACCTGAACATTATCTCCATACACAGAGACATCGGATGGTTACACTACACATCACAATAGCCTTTTGAACTATTTCTATTCCATTTGGTATCATGTGAATCCCTGAGGGCTATGACTTTTTGATAAATTCTTTTTGATTCTTTACTCATTGTTGCCTTCATACATGCTACTTACCAATGTATGGTTTCTTCATGTTTAACCCATGTATTGTATGCCTGCATCAGGACATAGCCTTGATTGCTGGCATGTAATGCTCTATTTAGGCAGGTTTTTTTATTCATTACCACACTATTAAATATCAATTATGGATTATACCAATATTGATTTATTTTGTATTGTCTGGCCAATTTACTTATATCCAAATATAAACATCTTTTGTTTAGAGGTTTTTTGTCGGTATTACATCCGATCCTTGTGGACGTCAATGTTCGTTTGCGCACCTTGGCTTTCCAGGATGGTTCCTGGTGTTCATTGCCACTTCTCAATCAGCATTTCTGACTGATGCTAACTCCCCCTAGATCGATACACCCCCAAATATTAACACGTTTGGTGGTTACGGAAGGGATGGTCACACCAGCCTTGAGAACAGTTCCACATGTGTATGTGCATCCATATACTGCATGGTCACTATAAGTAAGTGTTTTTAGATTTGAATTAACTGCCTCCCAATAAATGCCATAATGTGTGTGTTCCCATTCTTTGCATATGTACTGTTTGTTTATATAAAATTTTTTCTCATGTAATTTTATATTAGACTATACAGCCTATCTTCAACCCCTGAAGAAGGAATTCAGCAATTAACTCCGAAACATGTTGGGTCTTCTGAAAACCATATGATTGATTTGGGCCTCTTACTTGGAGACCTTCTCTTATGCTTCAGAATATGGCTGTATATCGTATTGTATATATGACCAGCATCATTGTTTTTATAATAATGTTCTTTATGTATATTTTTGTATAAATATATTTTAAATACCTTTCTATATACCGTATATACTCGAGTATAAGTCGAATTTTTCAGCACATTTTTTAGTGCTGAAAGTGCCCCCCTCGACTTATACTCGAGTCAAGCACTTTTCTGCAGCAAAAAATTTCATTTTCCGAACCGACTTTGGGGCCCCATATCTCAGGGCCACTTGGTGCTAGGAACTCCAAATTTGGTGTGCAAACCCAGTGGACCTGGTACCACAACATATCCAAAGCTGAAGTTTTTAGCACTAAGTGGCCCCGAGATACGGGGCCCCAAAATCGGTTCAGAAAATGTCATTCTCTGCTGCAGAAAAGTGCTTGACATTTTCTGAACCGAGTTTGAGGCCCCATATCTCAGGGTCACTTGGTGCTAAGAACCCCAAATTTGGTGTGCAAACCCAGTGGAACTGGTACCACAACATATCCAAAGCTGAAGTTCCTAGCACTAAGGGGCCCTGAGATACAGGGCCCCCAAACTGGTTTGGAAAATGTCATTCTCTGCTGTAGAAAAGTGCTTGACATTTTCTGAACTGATTTTTGGGGCCCTGTATCTCGGGGCCACTTAGTGCTAGAAACCCTAGCTTTGGAAATGTTATGGTGCTAGTTCCACTGGGTTTTCACACCAAATTTGGGGTTCTTAGCACTAAGTGGCCCTGAGATACAGGGCCCCAAATTCGGTCAACTGTGTCCATCTGCTGCAATGTCATTTCGGGACCCTTTGGGTTCAGAGACCCCAAATTTTGGCTGCAGCTAGGGGGCATCTAGGAACCCTTAACTACCGAGTTTGAAGTTCAGGGGACCTATGGCTGCAAATGAGCACAGTGAGGCTGCAAATGGGCACAGTGAGGCTGCAAATGGGCATTGTTGACCCTCTTTTCCACTTACAGTAGCTGTGCATTTCTCACCCTCGTCTTATACTCGGGTCAATACGTTTTTCCCATTTTTTTGTGGTAAATTAGGGCCTCGACTTATACTCGGAACGACTTATACTCGAGTATATACGGTACTTGTTTTCTCACCACCTTACTCTCAACTAAACCCTTACCCATACAATCCCTGGGGCATCCCTCCCAATTTTTTTCAACACATTACAATATAGCACAATCATAGTAAATAAAACATAAAAATGAATATGTGAGTGTAATGTATCATCCACCATCCTCTGCACAGGTATAGAACCCACCATATCAATGTGTATCGATCATTGCCGGAGGGAGGAAATAACTGTACTACTCATAACAAGGACTCACATCCCACTCAAAGTTTAACCCCTGCGGGATGCGAGTCTGAAGCTGGAAAATCCAGAACACCTCCCTTCGGCAGAGCAATCGAAATACATCACCTTCACTTTTTCAATGACCTGTACATGCATGGCTGAAATATTCCCATTGTGGCACAAACTAAAATGTTTAGCCACATTTGTTGATTGGTTTTTAGCCACACTGTATATATGCTAATTGAAGCGATCCCAGAGACATCTCGCTGTCCTACCTACATATTGGATGTGACATATGTCACAAGTAAGTAGGTACACAACATAATTGATGTTACAATTATGGAAAGAACCAATGTCATATTCCTTCTGTGTAACTGATGAGCAGAATTTGTTGCCACCCTTAATGTGACCCGAGCATGAACATCCTGTAGCTCCACACTTAAAGTTGCCCTTGAAGTGTAGCCATGTAGCCGGAGGGAGGTATTCTGGATTTCCAAGCTTCAGACTTGCATCCCGCAGGGGTTAAACTTCGAGTGGGATGTGAGTCATTTTTTATGAGTAGTACAGTTATTTCCTCCCTCCGGCAACGATCGATACACATTGATATGGTGGGTTCTATACCTGTGCAGAGGATGGTGGATGATACATTACACTCACATATTCATTTTTATTGTTATGTTTTATTTACTATGATTGTGCTATATTGTGATGTGTAGTGTAACCATCCGATGTCTCTGTGTATGGAGAGAATGTTCAGGTATACACCTGGATACATATTCCTCTTCCATTTATCTTTGACACATTAGGATATTCATTAACTATTAGGTTGTAGATAAAGGGACAGATGGATGTGGTTAATTGTGTTTTACCTGAATTGTGCCACCCGTCTACACTGCCATTTTTTTGGCTATTAATCCTACCAATTTCATGGCGTGCTATATGCGATGGTGCCCTGTTTGTTCTTCACAGGTGTGAGCCGCATCGCATATGAATGGGTTTTTCAATACACATTATACTTGTGTGTCAATTGTCTTTTTTGTCTCTTTGTGTCTTGTGCTGTTTGTCTTTTCCCATTCCTATTTTAGGAGATTCCCCTATCTATTGATATGTATGTGCTTATATGTATCGATTGTTGACTATATTAGGGTGGGAGGTGAAATTGTTGTTTATTGGCTATTTGTTTTAAAGTATAAGGATACGGGTCAACACAAGGCTATATGGTGTTTTATGACAATGTTTTTATATTTACTCTATAGAGCAATACTTCGTCTTGTCAGAGCACATGCACATTTTTTGTTTGTTTGTTTTTCTTTTGTTTATATGTGATATATACAATTATATATTCATAGATTTCTCTTTCACATGTGAAATCTATGTAACATGAAGTCTGCAATTAGCACCTGGTGACACCTGTCATAGGTGGAGCTATATAAGAATTGTTTTGCTGACATACCTGCGTAATGACTAAGTGCACGTGAAGTGTGTGAAACATGTCTACCCAGCATTCTGATTCTTGTAGTTTTGGGATGTCCTAATAAAAAGGATTTTGATCTACAGTGGGGTGCGGCCATTTCTTCTATTCACATCCTTCCAGAGGACTGGTGCCCAGAACTGGACAGCATACTCCAGGTGAGGCAGGACCAGAGTCTTGTAGAGCGGGAGAATTATCGTTTAATCTCTTGAGTTAATCCCCTTTTTATTGCATGCCAATATTCTGTTTGCTTTGTTAGCAGCAGCTTGGCATTAACCTATCATCTATTAGGACCCCCAGATCCTTTTCCATCCTTGATTCCCCCAGAGGTTCTCCCCCCCCACCCCCGTGAGTAGATTGCATTCATATTTTTGCCACCCAAATGCATTATTTTACATTTTTCCACATTAAACCTCATTTGCCAAGTAGTTGCCCACCCCATTTATTTGTTCAGATCTTCTTGCAAGGTTTCCACATCCTGAAGAGAAGTTATTGCCCTGCCTAGCTTAGTATCGTCCTCAAATACAGAGATTGAACTGTTTATCCCATCCTCCAGGTCGTTTATGAACAAATTAAATAGGATTGGTCCCAGCACAGAATCCTGGGGGACCCCACTTTCCACCCTTGACCATTCCGAGTACTCCCCGTTTATCACCACCCTCTGAACTCGCCCTTGAAGCCATTTTTCAATCCATGTACTTACCCTATGGTCCATGCCAACGGATCTTACTTTGTACAGTAAACGTTTATGGGGAACTGTGTCAAATGCTTTTGCAAAATCCAGATACACCACGTCTATGGGCTTTCCTTTATCTAGATGGCAACTCACCTCCTCATAGAAAGTTAATAGATTGGTTTGGCAAGAACGATTCCTCATGAATCCATGCTGATTACTGCTAACAATACCATTTTTATTACTAAAATCTTGCATATAGTCCCTTATCATCCCCACCAACAGCTTACATACTATTGATGTTAGGCTAACTGTTCTGTAATTCCCAGGGATGTATTTTGGCCCTTTTTTAAATATTGGAGCTACATTGGCTTTTCTCCAATCAGCTGGTACCATTCCAGTCAGTAGACTGTCAGTAAAAATTAGGAACAATGGTCTGGCAATTACTTGACTGAGTTCCCCAAGTACCCTCGGGTGCAAGCCATCTGATCCCATCTGAACTTATTAATGTTACGTTTTCCAAGTCTATTTCTAATTCTGTCCTCTGTTAGCCATGACAGTGCTTCCTGTGACATGTCATGAGGATAAACACTGCAGTTTTGGTTACTGAAGCCCCCCTTGTGAAGACTGAGGAGAAGAATAAATTCAATACCTTCGCGATCTTCCCATGCTTTGTAACTAGATTTCCTTTCTCATTCTTTATGGGGCCCATATGGTCTGTCCTCCCTTTCTTACTGTTTATATACTTAAAGAATTTCTTGGGATTTTTTTTTACTCTCCTCCGCTATGTGTCTTTCGTGTTCTATCTTAGCCGACCTAATTGCACCCTTACATTTCTTGTTGCATTCCTTGTAACGTCTGAATGCTGATGATGATCCCTCAGTCTTGTATTTTTTGAAGACCTTCTCCTTTGCTTTTATATGCATTTTTACATTGGAGTTAAGCCATCCAGGACTTTCGCTCGCTCTTTTAAATTTATTTCCCAATGGGATGCACTGGCTAATGCCCTTATTTAATATGCTCTTAAAGCAAACCCATCTCTCCTCTGTTTTCTTTGTTCCTAAGATGTTATCCCCATGTTCGTAGTTTAGGGCAGTTTGCTCTTTTGAAATTCAGTGTCTTTGTAGTCCCCTTATGTTTCCTATTTGTGTGATTTATACTGAAGCTAATTAACATGTGATCGCTGTTTCCTAAATTGCCCCTTATTTCTACATCCGTGATCAGTTCTGTATTAGTGGTAATCAGTAGGTTTAGTAACGCTTTGTTTCTAGTTGGTGCGTCTACCATCTGACCCATGAAATTGTCCTGCAAGACATTTATGAACTGGAGAGCCTTAGACGAATGCGCGATTCCTTCTGCCCAGTCTATGTCTGGATAATTAAAATACCTCATTATGATGACACTTCAAATCCTTGCTGCTAATCCAAATTGTGATAGGAGGTCCGTCTCCCCCTCCTCCCTCAGGTTAGGGGGCCCATAGCATACTCCCAGTATTATTTTCCCTTAGTTTTATCCCTTTGGTGCTCTACCCATAAGGTTTCCACCTCCTCTCTAGCTCCCTTAGTGATGTCATCTCTCACATTCACTTGTACATTATTCTTGATATAGAGGCATACCCCTCCCCCCTTTTTACCTTCTCTATCCCTGCGATAAAGGGATGGTTGCCAGCCAATCATGAGAGCTGTTGAACCAAGTCCCTGAAATTTCCAGAAAATCTAAATCCTCCTCATACTACAGTATCTCTAGTTCTCCCATCTTGTCCGCCAGGCTCCTGGCATTGGTGAATATGCCACGTAGTTTAGACCGGTCACATACTATCCTCTTATTGGGTGCTCCGAGATTGCAGATAGGACTTGTTACTATACTTACTTTACAAAAAAATAAATAAAGGTATTGTATCAGTGATCAGCAGATCACAGTATATCTTCTTGCTCATACCTCATACAGGCAAGCCGATACACTCTGACAGAAAAAAGCAGTGAACTACAACAACACTCACAGCCCCGTGGTAGTTTATTGAGAACTACAAGCCAACAGCTGCTAAGACTTGTAGTTTTCCATTCACAGAACGTTGATAGCGAATATCCCTGCTAGACATCCGAGCGGGGGATGGTGGGGAGGGGGGAGAGGCGGACGGTCCTTTCATAACGTGTTGCATGTTACATCCTGAATATGGGTGTAACATATTACATGTTATGAAAGGTGAATTTATCCTTTAGGCGCTAGGGTTGGGGTTAAATGTTAGGGTTAGAGTTAGGGTTAGAGTAACCCTAGTCCCTAACCCTAGCCCTCAACCCTAACATCAACATGCAACTTTGGACACATAAAGGTTCCTGCACTACTCTGGTGCAACTTTGATGCTACTTGAGTTCAAAAGTCACACTCCATTAACAGAACTTTCCTATTAGCCCCCCCAAAAAAAGCAAAACACATCAAAAATGCAACAGTTGCGTTTTTGGTGCGGGTCCATAGAAGTCTTACACATAAAAAAGGCAACCTAAAAGTCCCTGGCCCTTTCCAGTAAATGTAACGGCTCAAAATGCACAGATGTGAACTAGATCCATAGGAAACCATGTTAAAAGGACTGTAGTGCGTTTCTGCAAAACACACACAAAAAATGCATAAGTGTGAGCCAAGGGTTAAACATTTTTGTTTTGAGAGCAGGGTCATTGTCTTTTGTTCCCTTTGTGTCCTTGATTGAAGTAGTTATGGTTCCTTTTTCTTTGTTGTTTTTGCGTATATAATAAAAATAGTACCAAGTGAACGTAACCTAATATTGTATAAATTTACTGGTAATCTTTAACCAGTTCAAACCAAAATTCAGTAATTAGCTATTAATGAAGCAAGTGTCATGGTATCATTTACAGAGTGTATCATTACAGTCAAAGCTGTAATATGATGTTTAAAACAATGTGCACTTTGAAGTCTGTGGACGTATAGAAATGTGATTTAACTAGACTAAGCTATGACATCTTAAAGCAATATTGATAGCCCAAAGAGTGACTTGATACACTTTGAGAAATTGTCCTATTAATAATTTACATGGCGGAATGAGATACCAAGGAGATCTCAAATTATACTTAACAAGACAACTGATGTCTTATAAAGTTTCAAAGTCAATGTTAACTAAATATTTATATGCAAAGTGTCTAAATTGTCCTGTACAGGTTATTATTCCAGGAGGAATATTAATCTTCATTTAATATGGAGAAGTAAATACAACCGATTCGCAAAAATATTTGTAGAGCATAAATTAATCATCCCTAAGAGAAAAATAGAAGCGGGAGGTCTTCCCTGCTTATCTGAGATCAGATTAATTGTTCTGGTTATAGACATAAAGATTTGTACAAATGTATACATAGAGGGGAATTTACTGGACTCAGAGCAGCCAGAATCTTAAAGCAGAATTAAAGTTCTGCTGTCACCAAATAGTGGTCAGGCTTTTTTTTTTTTTGCAGAAGAGACTTGCAATGCCTTTTCTGGAAAAAGATGCTCCTACCTGCCTGCTTGCTGTGCATACACAGCTCAGCTTATATCGCCAGCCCAGACTCTTGAGTGCCAGGATGGCTCACTCCTGCACATGTGCAAGTGTGACATCATTCCACACCAGCCAATGAAAGTGGCTGAAGACCAGCACCCATGCCAGTTAGAGACTGTTGGAGGTGAGGTATGCAGACATCTCAAGTCTCCCCCGAGGTGCAGGAGACTCCCGCACTTCTGCGGCGGCTCCCGCACACCTGCAAGCCCCTCTCGATTTTCCGGGAATGATCGGTGCGGGGAACAACTGTGAAGATAGACTCTGTCCCCGCAGATGTCTCTGCAAACAGCTTCCGCTCCTAGCATCCCCATCAACACTAAACAATTTGTCCTTGTAATTAGGCCTCCGGCTGGCAGCCATTTTATGGTGGATCAAATTGCATTGATTTTAATGGGAGAATTCTCAAAAACTAGAGAAGAAACGTTCTTCTTGTGTTGAGTCTCCAGCATCATTTTCCTAAGAAAGACACCTCCTTACAGCATAGGACAAAAAAAATAATATATATATATATATATACACATACACACTGTTTGTTTATTTGTTATGTTTTTTACTTTATTTCAGAGCAGGTATACAGTGTATGTGTATATATATATATATATATATATATATATATATATATATATATATATATATATATATATATATATATATAAAATCTCTGATTTGAAGTAAAAAAAAAAAAAATAACAATTAAATGTATATGCTGACATCTCACCAAAGCCCCCCGAAAAATATAAAAAAAAAATTGTAAAAAAAATCTAAAAAATTAAAAAGTGTAAAAAAAAATGAAATAAAAAACTACTGATACCACTCTCCCCTGCCCTACCAACACTGTCCACTGCCCCAACCCCCTCCCCCCAAAAATCATTGTGAAAAAATGAAGAAACTAATTAAATTGTGAAAAAATCAATTGTTAAAAATAAAAAAACTACTGACACATACCACCCACCCCCTTCCCTAGAAGCACTGTGGAAAAATATTAAAAAGGTGATTTGAGTGACACCTCCCTGAAATGAGTTTTTGCAGGTTGGGATATGTTTTGTTCTGTTAGAGCAGATCTTCAGTTTAAAATTGAAAGTGCCTTCTGCCCACCTATCCTCCGCTCCACTATCTCTATAGCAGCTTTTTTTTTAATAATTTTTTTTTTTTTTAGAAAAAGGGTTTGGACCCGCCTCCTATACACCCCAGTCGCCTAGGCAAATGAGGTGTATTGTGCCAGATGTGCCTCCTGAGATATGTAAATCAAATGTCCCAGGAGGCCTGACTGTTTCATATACAGAGTAAACATCAAATGGGAGACCTAGTGCCAAAGTACCTCAATAAGCAGGGTGACTCTGCAGGTACTCAGTAGCAATTTGTGCCAACGTCCCCGAAAATCGGATTATAGATGAAAAGACTCTAGGCATGGGACTTTGAAGGCACAATAGTGTTAGACTACACAAAGTAAATTTAAATTCAATAGGGGTATTTTATTAGAAAATTATGAAAGACAATGGACACACATAAGTTATTTAAAAGCAATTCAGGCTGGATATAAACCCTAATAATCATACACCGTAAGGATCCTATCCTGCAGATTTGTATAGCATAAAGAGGATTATAAATGTACAAATGTATCACTTAGTCCATAGATAGGAGAAATACTTCCCCTGGGCATTGAACAGTAGATAGGTACATAATTGTGGCAGACAAAGTGCAGCAGGTTTGGTGATCCACGGTGAGATATTCTCTAGTTGCTCTACATGTTTCGCGTTACGCGGAACGCTTCCTCAGGAGCTAGAGATTCAGTTGGGTAAGATAGGGTTGCATAAACCTATCAATAGTGATTGTATGCAAGTGATCACAATTTGATCATGGGTATAAAATGTCTGAATTGAATTGGAAGCAGCAGTCGGCCGCAGCCTGGAACCTCTCAAAAAAATGTAGCATCAGGTATCCATAAGAGGGAAGGCATAGGCTTTGTCATTGTAGTGCCATTGGGTGGATGAGAGGAAACACAGGAATGCGCCGTCTGGTCGGGCAGAGACCAGTGGTCTCAGCACCGGTCTCTGCCCGACCGGACGGCGCATTCCTGTGTTTCCTCTCATCCACCCAATGGCACTACAATGACAAAGCCTATGCCTTCCCTCTTATGGATACCTGATGCTACATTTTTTTGAGAGGTTCCAGGCTGCGGCCGACTGCTGCTTCCAATTCAAGTCAGACATTTTATACCCATGATCAAATTGTGATCACTTGCATACAATCACTATTGATAGGTTTATGCAACCCTATCTTACCCAACTGAATCTCTAGCTCCTGAGGAAGCGTTCCGCGTAACGCGAAACATGTAGAGCAACTAGAGAATATCTCACCGTGGATCACCAAACCTGCTGCACTTTGTCTGCCACAATTATGTACCTATCTACTGTTCAATGCCCAGGGGAAGTATTTCTCCTATCTATGGACTAAGTGATACATTTGTACATTTATAATCCTCTTTATGCTATACAAATCTGCAGGATAGGATCCTTACGGTGTATGATTATTAGGGTTTATATCCAGCCTGAATTGCTTTTAAATAATTTATGTGTGTCCATTGTCTTTCATAATTTTCTAATAAAATACCCCTATTGAATTTAAATTTACTTTGTGTAGTCTAACACTATTGTGCCTTCAAAGTCCCATGCCTAGAGTCTTTTCATCTATATACAGAGTAGGGATGAGCCGAACACCCCCCGGTTCGGTTCGCACCAGAACCCGCGAACGGACCGCAAGTTCGCACGAACGTTAGAACCCCATTGACGTCTATGGGACTCGAACGTTCGAAATCAAAAGTGCTCATTTTAAAGGCTAATTTGCATGGTATTGTCCTAAAAAGGGTGTGGGGACCCGGGTCCTACCCCAGGGGACATGTATCAATGCAAAAAAAACTTTTAAAAACGGCCGTTTTTTCGGGAGCAGTGATTTTAATGATGCTTAAAGTAAAAAAAAAAAAGTGAAATATTCCTTTAAATATCGTACCTGGGGGGTGTCTATAGTATGCCTGTAAAGTGACGCGTGTTTCCCATGTTTAGAACAGTCCCTGCACCAAATGTCATTTTTAAAGGAAAAAATCTCATTTAAAACTGCTTGCGGGTTTAATGTCATGTCGGGTCCTGCCAATATGGATGAAAATCAGTGAGACAAACGGCATGGGTACCCCCCAGTCCATTACCAGGCCCTTTGGGTCTTGTATGGATATTAAGGGGAACCCCGCACCCAAATTAAAATAAGGAAAGGTCCCTATATACTCTGAACAGCAGTATACAGGCGGTGCAAACAAGACAGGGACTGTAGGTTTGTTGTTAAGTAGAATCTGTTTGTAATTTTGAACATTTTTAACGTGTTTAGCTCCAGCCAAAAAATCTTTTCTAAGCTTTTTGGAAAACATAGGGAAGGGTTATCACCCCTGTGACATTTGTTTTGCGTCTTTCCTCCTCTTCAGAAGATTTCACCTCACTTTTTTGTCCCAATGAAAAATGTTTTTTGAAAATTTGGGTTTTTTTGTGGAACAAGGATTGGAAAGCATCAGTGGAAAGGAGAAATTGTTTTCCCATATTAACTCTTACATGAGAGAATTTCCCTTCCTAGGGGTAGATTTCATCTCACTTCCTGTTGTCTCCTTCCGTTTGCAAGTAGGAGTCGTTTGTAAGTTAGATGTTTGAAAGTAGGGTCCTGCCCTATATACTCAGCAGAAATTTGGGCCTTAGGTGTTGCTGTGGCCAAAACACTGTAAGCCCTCACAGGGCCCTGCTGTGAAATATTAGATCAAGAATTGTAATTACATGCCCCTGTTGAACAGGAGCTGAAAAATTAGGCCTTAGGCACTGGTGCTGGTGCCACAACACTGCAACCCCTCACAGACACTCTAGTTGGAACGCAGGAACGAGCCCTGCTGCAAAGTATTGCATCAAAAATTGTAATTACACGCCCCTGTTAGACAGGGGCAGAAAAATTGGGCCTTAGGCACTGGTGCTGGTGCCACAACACTGCAACCCCTCACAGACACTCTAGTTGGAACGCAGGAACGAGCCCTGCTGCAAAGTATTGCATCAAAAATTGTAATTACACGCCCCTGTTAGACAGGGGCAGAAAAATTGGGCCTTAGGCACTGGTGCTGGTGCCACAACACTGCAACCCCTCACAGACACTCTAGTTGGAACGCAGGAACGAGCCCTGCTGCAAAGTATTGCATCAAAAATTGTAATTACACGCCCCTGTTAGACAGGGGCAGAAAAATTGGGCCTTAGGCACTGGTGCTGGTGCCACAACACTGCAACCCCTCACAGACACTCTAGTTGGAATGCAGGAACGAGCCGTGCTGCAAAGTATTACATCAAAAATTGTAATTACACGCCCCTGTTATACAGGGGCTGAAAAATTGTGCCTTAGGCACTGGTGGTGGCGCCCAGAACCAAAAATGTTCTTACAAGCTATCAGCGTGATGATTGAGGAGGAAGAGGATAATTACTCAGGGATAGTCACTCAGCATCAGCATAGGCAGTCTTTGAAGGGATCTGAAAAAAATTATTCAGTTACATCAGCATCAGGTGCTTGGTAGCTGGTGGTGATCCAAGACTGATTCATTTTTATGAAGGTCAGCCGATCGACCGAGTCAGTGGACAGACGCACCCTGTGATCGGTTACCACGCCTCCAGCAGCACTGAATGTGCGTTCCGAAAGAACGCTGGATGCAGGACAGGCCAGTAGCTCAATTGCATACTGTGCAAGCTCTGGCCAGTGATCCATCCTCAAGACCCAGTAACCCAGAGGATTTTCGGTGGGAAAGGTGTCCAAGTCTGATCTTGCCCCTAGGTATTCCTGCACCATGTAAAACAAACGCTGGCGATGATTGCTGGAACCGATCATACCTTGGGGCTGCGGACCAAAAAATTGTCTGAACGCATCGGTCAGACGGCCACCTTCTCCACCGCTCCTTCTTTGACTGACCGAAGCCTCAGCAACACGTTGTCCAGAAACAGGAGTTTGTAACCTCCCAGTCTCTGGGAACGCGTTGCACAGACCTTTCTGCAAGGCCTCCCGAAGATGTTTCATCCTCTGCTCCCTCTGCGATGGCAAGATAAGGTCCGCAACCTTACCCTTGTAACGTGGATCAAGGAGGGTTGCCAGCCAGTATTGGTCCTTCTCCTTGATACCACGAATACGAGGATCCTTACGCAGGCTTTGCAGGATCAGGGAGGCCATGCAGCGTAGGTTTGCTGAGGCATTCGGTCCGGAGTCCTCTGGGTCACTAAGGACAACAACGTCCGCAGCCACCTCCTCCCAGCCACGTACAAGTCCATGTGTTCCTTGGGACTGATCCCTTAAAGACTGCTGATGCTGAGTGCCAGGCTCCACCTCCATACTGACACAATCTTCCTCCTCCTCCTCCTCCTCCTCCTCCTCCTCGTCCTCTTCCTGTGTGATCGGCGGGCACGCAGGAACACTGTCTGGATAAAGGGGGCCTTGAGAGCTAAGGAAGTCCTCCTCTTCCTGCCTCTGTTCTGCCTCAAGTGCCCTGTCCATTATTCCACGCAGCGTGTGCTCCAACAGGTGGACAAGTCAGTGCTCACCATCCTCGTGGCCTCCTCAAATGGTGACAGGACAGTGCATGCATCCCTGATCATGGCCCACTGGCGTGGGGAAAAAAAACCAAGGTCCCCTGACCCTGTCCTGGTGCCATAGTCGCACAGGTACTCATTTATGGCCCTCTGCTGCGTGTGCAGCCGCTGCAGCATGGCCAATGTCGAGTTCCACCTGGTGGGCATGTCACAGATTAGGCGGTTCTTGGGCAGGTTAAACTCCTTTTGGAGGTCCGTCAGCCGAGCACTGGCATTATATGACCGGCGGAAATGCACACAGACTTTCCTGGCCTGCCTCAGGACATCCTGTAAGCCCGGGTACCTGCCCAAGAACCGCTGCACCACCAAGTTAAGGACGTGAGCCAAACAGGGCACATGGGTCAGTTGTCCCTGTCGGAGGGCAGAGAGGAGGTTGGTGCCATTGTCGCAAACCACCATTCCTGCCTTAAGTTGGCGTGGCGTCAACCACCTCTGAACCTGCCCCTGCAGAGCTGACAGAACCTCTGCCCCAGTGTGGCTCCTGTCCCCCAAGCACACCAGCTCAAGCACCGCATGGCATCTTTTGGCCTGCGTACTTGCGTAGCCCCTTGAACGCCTACGGAGCACCGCTGGTTCCGAGGAAGAGGCCATGGAGGAAGAAGAAGAGGAGGGGGTGGAGGAGAGAGGTGTGTCACAATCAGCATTTTGGAGGCGTGGTGGCGGAACAACCTCCAACACTACTGCACCTTGTCCTGCATCCTTCCCAGCTGCCAGCAGAGTCACCCAATGCGCCGTGAAACTTAAGTAACGTCCCTGTCCATGCCTGCTGGACCATGAGTCAGCGGTAATATGCACCTTACCGCTGACCGCCCTGTCCAGCGAGGCATGGACATTGCCTTCCACATGCCGGTAGAGAGCTGGAATCGCCTTCCGTGAGAAAAAGTGGCGTTTGGGTACCTGCCACTGAGGAACCGCACATTCCACAAACTCACGGAAGGGGGCAGAGTCTACCAACTGAAAAGGCAGCAGTTGAAGTGCTAGCAATTTTGCCAAGCTAGCATTCAACCGCTGGGCATGTGGATGGCTGGGAGCAAACTTCTTTCGGCGGTGCAGCAGCTGGGGCAGGGAAATTTGCCTGGTACAATCTGGCGTCGGTGTACCAAAAGCAGATTGCCCACAAGTACTTGGCTGTGACACACCTAATTCTACACCTTCATTCCTCTCACTGCAGGTCTCAGAGAGGACTGAAGGTCTAGTGGGGTTGGAAATCTCAGCTGATGAGGAGCAAGGAGAGATCCTCTTTGTTCTTTGGTGTGGGTCTTTTAGATATGGTTGCCAACGAACTGCATGGCAGGTCAACATATGTCTGGTCAAGCATGTGGTACCCAAGCGGGAGATGTTTTGGCCACGCGAGATACGCTTGAGACATATGTTGCAAATAGCAGCGGTGCGATCTGATGCACTCGTCTCAAAAAAGGCCCACACCAAAGAACTTTTTGAATAACGCGCAGAGACTGCAGCGCCCTGCACATGTGGAGCTTTGGGGTGTGATGCAGTCAATGTGCTGCCCTTAGGCTGGCCCCTGGAGGGCATCCTGCCTCGTTGGTGATGTGCCGCCTCCTCCTCCTCCTCCTCCTCCTCCTCCTCCTCTCTCCTATCAGGCACCCACGTTGAGTCAGTGACCTCATCATCCCCTCCCTCCTCATCACTGGAGCAAACCTGGCAGTATGCTGCAGCAGGGGGAGCATGACTGCCAGATTGCTGTCCTTCTTGGGCACCCCCTCTGTCCGTGCTCATGTTACTGCCTTCATCGAGCTCAGTATCATCATCAGAGCCTTCCAAACGCTGGGCATCCTCCTGGAGCATGTACCCAACACTGTGGTCAAACAGTTCGAGGGAATCCTCATGAGGACATGGTGGAGCTAGGGAAGGAGTCACTGATGACATTGAGCTGAGGGAAGAGGCCGCTGCTTTGCCAGACAAAGCACCCTGGGCATGGGTGAGAGAGGATGAGGAGGATGAGGACGGCTTGGTCATCCACTCGACCAAGTTTTCCGCATGTTGCGGCTCAACACGGCCAGCTGCCGAAAAAAAGGCCAAGCGTGTCCCATGGCCACGTGCTGATGAGGATGCACCGTCTCCACGACCAGCACTAGACACAGAGCCTGCTTGCCCTCTCTTATTGGCTTGTGACTGTCTGCCTCTCCTTCTTGGCCTTCCAGACATACTAATGGCCTGTAGCTGCACTAAGCTGGGATAGAACACCTGTAATTTTCTTCAGGTAGCTTTATATACTGTAACCAGACAAGCCTGCCTGTCAGTAGGAAGATAACAGGAACGGATCTAGCTGAACACTGTGAGCAGGACGCACTGCACTAAATGTAAATAGCAGGAACGGATCTAGCTGAACACTGTGAGCAGGACGCACTGACTGCACTAAATGTAAATAGCAGGAACAGATCTAGCTGAACACTGTGAGCAGGACGCACTGACTGCACTAAATGTAAATAGCAGGAACAGATCTAGCTGAACACTGTGAGCAGGACGCACTGCACTAAATGTAAATAGCAGGAACGGATCTAGCTGAACACTGTGAGCAGGACGCACTGACTGCACTAAATGTAAATAGCAGGAACGGATCTAGCTGAACACTGTGAGCAGGACGCACTGCACTAAATGTAAATAGCAGGAACGGATCTAGCTGAACACTGTGAGCAGGACGCACTGCACTAAATGTAAATAGCAGGAACGGATCTAGCTGAACACTGTGAGCAGGACGCACTGCACTAAATGTAAATAGCAGGAACGGATCTAGCTGAACACTGTGAGCAGGACGCACTGACTGCACTAAATGTAAATAGCAGGAACAGATCTAGCTGAACACTGTGAGCAGGACGCACTGCACTAAATGTAAATAGCAGGAACGGATCTAGCTGAACACTGTGAGCAGGACGCACTGACTGCACTAAATGTAAATAGCAGGAACGGATCTAGCTGAACACTGTGAGCAGGACGCACTGCACTAAATGTAAATAGCAGGAACGGATCTAGCTGAACACTGTGAGCAGGACGCACTGCACTAAATGTAAATAGCAGGAACGGATCTAGCTGAACACTGTGAGCAGAACGCACTGACTGCACTAAATGTAAATAGCAGGAACGGATCTAGCTGAACACTGTGAGCAGGACGCACTGCACTAAATGTAAATAGCAGGAACGGATCTAGCTGAACACTGTGAGCAGGACGCACTGCACTAAATGTAAATAGCAGGAACGGATCTAGCTGAACACTGTGAGCAGGACGCACTGCACTAAATGTAAATAGCAGGAACGGATCTAGCTGAACACTGTGAGCAGGACGCACTGACTGCACTAAATGTAAATAGCAGGAACGGATCTAGCTGAACACTGTGAGCAGGACGCACTGCACTAAATGTAAATAGCAGGAACGGATCTAGCTGAACACTGTGAGCAGGACGCACTGCACTAAATGTAAATAGCAGGAACGGATCTAGCTGAACACTGTGAGCAGGACGCACTGACTGCACTAAATGTAAATAGCAGGAACGGATCTAGCTGAACACTGTGAGCAGGACGCACTGACTGCACTAAATGTAAATAGCAGGAACAGATCTAGCTGAACACTGTGAGCAGGACGCACTGCACTAAATGTAAAGAGCAGGAACGGATCTAGCTGAACACTGTGAGCAGGACGCACTGCACTAAATGTAAAGAGCAGGAACAGATCTAGCTGAACACTGTGAGCAGGACGCACTGCACTAAATGTAAAGAGCAGGAACGGATCTAGCTGAACACTGTGAGCAGGACGCACTGCACTAAATGTAAATAGCAGGAACGGATCTAGCTGAACACTGTGAGCAGGACGCACTGCACTAAATGTAAAGAGCAGGAACAGATCTAGCCTAATCTAGCTCTCAAATCAAATGACACTGTCTGTCTCTCTCTCTATCAGCACACCGGAACACACTACACAGGGCCGCCGTGCAGGCGGCCTTATATAGTGTGGGGCGTGTACTAAATCCCCTGAGCCATAATTGGCCAAAGCCACCCTGGCTTTGGCCAATTACAGCTCTCTCTACTGACGGCGCTGTGATTGGCCAAGCATGCGGGTCATAGTGCATGCTTGGCCAATCATCAGCCAGCAATGCACTGCGATGCCGCAGTGAATTATGGGCCGTGACGCGCCACACGAATTTGGCGCGAACGGCCCATAACGTTCGCAATTCGACGGACGGTCGAACAGCCGATGTTCGAGTCGAACATGGGTTCGACTCGAACACGAAGCTCATCCCTAATACAGAGTAAAAGTGGGCCTAGCGGTGCATCATTGGGAAGCCGGCATACTGAACCCAGAACACATGACCAGACCAGAGCAGCCTGAAAATAGGTACGTATGCACATCTTTCTTACACAGGCTAGTTAGCATAGGTGTCAGCAGAGAGGGGACAGTTTTAGGCCTCATGCACACTGGTTGTTAAAATAACGTTATAAAAATGCCAGTAGCTTTGCAGTGAGTTTTTTAACATTTTTTAGCGTTTATTAGCGCTTTTAGCGTTTTTCCGCGTTAACTTTTTTAAATATTTTTTTTAGTGGATCAAAAACATTAAAAAACACTGGTGAGCTGCGCTTTTGAGCACTTATCGTCATTTATCGTCGTTTTTGACGTTCAAGCGTTTTTACAGCTTAAAACAGAACCCACTAGTTTTGGGAGTTTTTTTAAAGCCAAAAAACGCCCCAGCCAAAAACTGCTGATAACAGCCTATGTGTGCATGGACACATAGGATAACATGATGGGGAGTTTATTGACTGTATAAAAAAATGTCTGAAGCCAAAAACAGCTGCTGTAAAAACATCCAAAAACATCCAGTGTGCATGAGGCCTTAAGGCTAGTTGGGATAAAATTGGAATTCCACTTTAAGATATTAGCTGATTGGTTACTATGCACAGCCGTTCCAGATTTTGTCTGCTCCAGTTTTAGTAAAAGTGATATTAAAGATTTGGCTTTTTTAAAAAAAATAAAAAAACATGTCATACTTACCTGCTCTGTACAAGGGTTTTGCACGGAGCGGCCCCGTTCCTCCTCTTCCACGCCGGTGCTCCTGGCTCCTCCCCCATGACCAATGCCCTTAATAGCAAGCCGCTTGCTATGGGGGCATTGGTGCATTCTCGCTCTTGAGCCCTGCTCTATGCATCCATCAGACACATAGAGCCATGGCTTGGCCCCACCCCCTGCTCTCTCCTCAGTGGCTCACTGACTGTGATTGACAGCAGAGGAAGCCAATGGCTCCCACTGCTGTCTCAGCCAAGGAGGAGAGGCAGTCCTGGGACAGCTGAGGCTCTCGTGCACATCTCTGGATTGAGGGGGGCCCAGGTGAGTATTGAGGGGGGGGGGCTGTGGGGGGAGCAGCACACAGAATGTTTTTCACCTTCATGCATAGAATGCATGAAAGTAAAAAATACCTTCAGCCTTTACAACCACTTAAATTACCCCCATGCTATGTGTGTAGTACTCTTGCAGTTTATTCACCTTTATGTAGTATAGTGTGACACAATACCAGTAAAATCTGTACAATAACAAAATGGGGCCCTCTGATTCTTCCTGTATTAAAGGAGAAGTACAGTCCAAGCTTGTTTCTCCTGTGGATCACAGGAGTGCAGTTCATTCTGTACCCCTGTGACCTGTTTTCAGCTGACAGCGTGCCGCAGCCCACTGTCGGCTGATGTCACAGAGCCAGTCAGGGCTCGGGAAAGATTGCGACCATATGGTCGGTAACAACCACATGCCTGGACCTGCACCTGGCTCAGCCTCTCAGCGAGCCACTGAGAGCCTGAGCCAGCCGCTCCCGCCCCCTCCACGGCCCAGCGCTCCAGTGAGCGCGGGGGGGAGCAGAGCAGAGTGCGGTGACTGACAGTCACCAGCTTTCTGCTCATGGTTTTCAGTGTTAGAGCCGGCCGGGGACAGATGCTAGGTAAGTATGGAAAAAAGAAAAATCCCATACTTCTCTTTTTAATTGTATTGTAACTGTACTGTCTGCCCTCATGTTGTAAAGAGCTGCGCAAATTCTTGGCGTTATATAAATCTTGTATAATAATAATAATCAAAACAATAGCTAACCCTCATGAAATGTAAATTGAAGAAGTTTATTGAAGGATAATGTTAGATGTAGTCTTATATAGTAATTGGAAGTGGATGAAGACGCAACCAGTGCATTCACACCTTGGTAAACATGTAGAAAGGTTACATCCTACTGACCTCTTCTTTTAAATCTATGGTCCAGGTACCCCTGATCCACTCTGGTCCATATCCCCCGCTGGCAAACTGTTGTGTTCCAAGTCATGTCCACTGCTGTCAGACCCGTGAAGAGCAGCCTGACGTTGAAGTTGGGGGGGAGAACCTGCTTTCACCGATCCAAATATAATATTGAGTATATCATTTTTGTTCATGTCGCTTATTAAGTCCATTCCAATTAAAATATTTGCAGAAAGGTTTTGGACTACCAAGATTTTGTTGTAGTACACATGGCCTTGAATTTTAATAAGAGCCTTTAAGAAGCCGAGTACTTTAATATCCGCCCCATAAGCTGCCCTAGGAGTAAAATAATAGCTACAATGGAGTAGTATCAGGTCATCATGTGTCCAGTGGCGAAAGAATATCTTGCTGTCTAGTAAGGAGTATGGAGCTCCTATACCTAAAATTCCCTGCATCGGCACTTCATTTACCGTGACGCTGACAACAGGTAGTCGCATGTTTAGCTGTTCTGCTAATATTTCTTGTAGTTGAGCCTCTGTTATTTTTAGGCTGCTCTTGTAATTCTCTTTGCTTTGGTTGGTGCCTTTTTTCTGTACAAAGACAAAATCAAAAATTATTAACACCAAGGTAAAAAAGCATTTGGGTCTTGTGTGTTCTTGTACTGGAAAGAGTATGACAGGACCTTGAAAGAAACAAGAAGATCAAGGAAGCTGATAGAAGGTGCATTATCTATGCCAGAGCCCTTGTCTTTAAGAGTTATTGTTCATTCACTGGAAATATCCCTTGTCCTGTAGATGTGCAGTTTAAAGCACAGCAGTTGGAAATACTGGTAAGTTGGCATTTGCAAAATAGGCTTTACTTACATTTTCATTAATCTTTTCCCAGTCTAGCTCTAGTCAAAACACATTTTTGTAGTTTTGAATAGAACACAGATGGGTTAGAATAATTGTGTCAAACACAAAGCCCGAGGGCTGAATGTGGCTCCAGACCATGCAACGCCTCCAGCTTCTACCTGGCAGCAGCACAAAGTAAGGGGGGGGGGTGTATTGTGATGTATAGAACAATGAGGGGCTCTTGGCTTCTGATGGTGGGGGGCTCTATCAGCTGATGTAAGGGGGTGCTCTTTACATCTAGTCTATTATAGGGCAACTATAATCCTGATGCAGCCCCTAATGAAACTGGGTTTGATACCCCTAGGTTAGAATGTCTAACGCAGGGATCTCCAAACTTTTAAAAGAAATAGCCAGATCACTGTCCTTCAGTCTTTAGGGGGGCTAAGTGGTAGTAGAAAATGCCCAGGCATCAGTGGTCAGTATGAGTGAACCATGCTCCAGACTTGGTGGTCAGCAGAAGTAAAAAAAAAATGACCTAACATTTGTGGTAAGTTGGAAATTAAATAATGCCCTATTGTTGGTATCCATGGAAGAATTAGATTCTTATCATTTTTATTAAAGAAATAAATAGTGCCCCATTATTGGTGCCAGTGGAAGGTATTGTGCCCTATCAATGGTGTCAGTAAACGGAATTGTGCCCCATTATTGTTGCCATTGGGAGAAATCTTGCCCATCGTTTTTATCACAGAGTATCCCAAGGGACAATTTTATAACAGAAGCATGTCCAAAGCTTTTTTGGCCATACTTCTCTTTTGGGTCATAGGAGTGAATTTACTTTTGCACCCCTGTGACCCAGAGACAGTGAATAGCGGGCTATTGCCTGCTATCAGCTGATGTCACAGAGCTGCTCCAGGCTCTGGAAGGTTTCTGACCATATTGTCAATCTTGATTGACAGCTGGCTACAGCTCTCTGAGAGCCCAAGCCAGATGGGCCCACCCCCTGTCCAGTCCAGTGCTCTAGTTAGCACTGGAGGGGCAGAGCAGAGAGTAGTGACTGACAGTCACTGCTTTCCACTTCGAGCTGAGCGAGAACTGAGTGATCAGCGGTCATGTGATCACTCAGTTTTTTGGCCTAGAGCCAATGTGGGACAGCTGCAGCATCAGACAGATGATGCAGCATGGAGGTGAGTATGGATGTTTGTTTGTTTTTTATAGCCCAAACGTCTCCTTTAAGGCTGTATTCCCACATGCTGCGGCCACAGCTCACAGCAAGGGGGCCAGTGCGTCCCTGTTCACCGATTCAGGTGCAAATCAGGTCCGAATTTTTGCCTGAATTTGTACCTGAATTGGAACCAAAGACACACAGGACCCTTTCTAAATGCAGACCACGGCCACCCCGGAGGTGTGTGAATTGGCTCCGTTGCAAGCATACTCTCCTGTCATGTGAATCAGATGTGGGTAAACCCGCATCCACTTTGCATAAGTGTGAGCCCAGCCTAAAGGTAAGCAAATTACCTGAGTTCCAGACTAGTTTGGTGTTAAAATGTTGTCTTTTTCACCATAGAGGAGCTTTTTCTGATAATGGCTCCCATCCTTCTCTATTTTATCCAAAACTAAACAAAATATGCTTTGGGCTTAAAGTGTGGTGTCCATTGTATATGTTGTCTACATAGCTTTGTGAATTTGGAATTAAAGGCTGCACAAAATGTATGTGAGGGCCCGTTCACATCAACTGTATTGTTTGAAACACGAGTTTTTGTGCGTGCTTCTCACACCACACAGCACTACGCTGCCCTCAATAAATGCATGCGAGTGCCATTAATTGTTCATAGGACCCTAAACGCATCTAGCAAGAGTGCGTGTTGTTGCCACCAAAACGCATTGTACCGCAGTAACAGTAACGGTTTGGTGTGGCACAAATTAAACTAGTAGTAGTAGTAGTGTAGTCATGTTCAACTGGACTGCAATATTGAAGACATTTTACAGGTTATCCAAGTCAATTTCTCAGTTTGATTGATTTTTGGCAACATTTTCCAGCATTTACTTCCACACTTATTAAGTGATGATTGGATTAGGAGGACAATGTCGCCTTGCATGCGCATTGTTTTTGTAAAGTCCAAGGCCAAGTTATAATCGGCTTACTATCTCTTGCTAGCTCCTCACAGCTCCTCCCTCCACCACAGCCAGCACTGAAATCCAAGGTGTCTAGAGAGATCGGAGGCATCAGCCCATCTGCCATGATAGGGTTCAGGCCTAGTGATTGGCTGCTAGATCTGTAAATCAGAGGTCAGATGTTCCCCATACCTGAAGCACCCAGCTATTTCATCCATCAGTGCTGGAGGTAGGAGCAGCAAGGAAATGCTGGCAAGGGGAGTATTCCTGGGGTAGGAGCACCCTTTAGAAACACTGTTCCTTTGTCCTGAATGGCAGCAAGATGACAGTGGGATTGATTTACTAAAACTGGAGAGTGCAAAATTGGATGCAGCTGTGCATAGTAGCCAATCAGCTTCTAACTTCAGCTTGTTCAATTATGCTTTGACAAAAAAAAAAACAAATGCTGCAAATTTTGCACTCTCCAGTTTTAGTAAATCTACCAATTGTCTCTTTAAAGTTAATATTGCTAGCTAAGGCTACACAAAATACATGCAATAACAACTTACATCTGTAAGGTTAGTGTCGTTTAGTGTCATCTTGCAAGTTATCAACTCCTCCCAGTTGGAAAATATCTCTTCCAGATCTTCTTCATTGTAGGCTTTGAACTCAGGTTTGTAGACTTTAAAGATGTACCACTTTCCATTTTCCAATGTGAACTTGATGGATCTTTCTTTTTGATCAACAGAGATGTCAATTGCTGACAAAGGAAGTAACCTTTAGTAAAAAAAAAGTAATGAAATAAAGTAATTAAATGAAATAAAGTTAGATAGTAAATCAAGGACACACATTTTCTAATTGCTTCGCTAATCTCCTTATTATACTCCAACTCTACCAGACAAAAGCTTTCTGGTAAAAACCAAACAATTTGATGCAGTCCTAAATTATTTGAAACGCTCATAATCCTCCTGGCATCTGGAGATCTGTGTTTTTTGTCTAGGCTAGCCTTTCTCAACCTCTCTAAACCAAAGGAACCCATAAAATAATTTTCAGGTCTCGGGAACCCTTTACTAAACCATTACATCAGGGGTCAATACGAAAAATGCCCCTTTATAATGTTGGTCAGTAGAAAGAATGCATCTCTAACAGTGGTTAGTGGTGATCAGAATGCTATCCTTACAAACGGCTAAAAAGATACATTAATGTCATGCTACTGGCTTTGCCAAGTGGCATTGGCCCTGGAACTATGCAGGAACCATCAAATAAGAGGTCAGCCCATCAAAGCTCCAGGAACCCTTAGCAATAGCTGGAGGAACTCTAGTTGAGAATGATTGGTCTAGGCCAGGGATATGCAATTAGCGGACCTCCAGCTGTTGCAAAACTACAAGTCCCATCATGCCTCTGCATCTGGGTGTCATGCTTGTGGCTGTCAGAGTCTTGTTATGTCTCATGGGACTTGTAGTTCTGCAACAGCTGGAGGTCCGCTAATTGCATATGCCTGGTCTAAGCTTTAGGTCTACTCTAGATAATGCTCAGTGGTGAGAACTGTTGCCTTGCAGCACTGGTATCTTGAAATCATTTTGCAATATATGCCTTTCTTCGTAAATGTGTAGATTACTGATATATTCCTCATTGCTGTTGAATTATCCACTTGAAGACCAGGCCTTTTCTGGCACTTTTTGTTTCCATGTAACAAGCAGGTTTTTTTGCTAGAAAATTATTTACAATCCCCAAACATTATATATTTTTTAAAGCAGAGGCCATAGAGAATAAATTATTGGGTCTTTTAATTTTTTATGTCACACGGTATTTGTGCAGTGGTTTTTCAAATGTAATTTTTGCGCTAGCATGCAGGGATGGGGGCACTTTAAGATTTTTTAAAAAAAAAAAATTTAAAATTTTTTTTTATTTTTTTATTTTTTACACTGTTGCTTTCATTTTTTTTTTAATCACTTTTATTGCTGTCACAAGGAATCTTAACATCCCTTGTGACAGCAAAAGGCACGTGACAGGTCCCCTTTATGGAGTACCTGTCACGTGCAGGTACCTGGGGAATAAGACCACGAAACACTCCTCCACACTTAAAAGCATTCAAAAACATGGAGATCAATATTTTTGAATGCACTTAATTATTTGAAAATGGTACCAGAAGTGATGCCATGTCTTTGCTTCTGGGTTACCATTACGGACAGCCCATTAAAGTCGATCCCGGCTTTGTCGAGCTGTCCGGGCAGCTGGCGGATGTGTCAGCTGGTTGCTCGGGTCTCCCGGTGGGACGGGAGAGCCATAGAAGGCAGTGGGGGGGGTGTTCCCTCCCACTGCTTGTAATAGCAATTAAGCAGCTAGTTAGCTGCTCCAATTGCTACTACAAGAGAGTCGACCGCTAGCTCTAAAAAATGGTACTGGTCTGATGCCTGCAGCTGTGGGCATCATCATGGTACAACCACTTGAATTTATATGACGTACTAGGTATGTGATTTGGCAGCAAATCACTAATAAAATAAATTATTTTGATTATTTTATATTCTTATAATTTGCATTTGTAAGAAGGACTCTGCTCCACTCAACTCTATTCGCCAGATGAGTTTTCAATACGGTCACACATACTATTATTTTTGTGGTTAAAGTTGTGATTTTTACGCATTACACTATTCATCTATCAGTTACTACAACTTCGAATACACTATATGTTTAAAAACCAATAAACATATATATATAAAAAAAGAAAAGAATATATATATATATATATATATATATATATATATATATATATATACATACATATATATATCTATATCTATCACAAGCCTCATCCACTCGCCTTCTGGGTCTGAGCTCAGACTTATCATAGTCCAACCACATAAGCGCATATGGATGGAGCCCATCATAGTCTTCTGAGAACAACCAAAAATGTACAAGTGGGGGGGTCTTCTTAAAGCAGCAGATATGCCGCCAAATTCTTTGGCATATTCCACTGTCGGTGTCAGTGACCTAAATAAAAAAAAGAGAAAAGCAATTCACCTTTAGATATACACATCAAGAATTTCATTGTACAAATGAAGCAGAAGGTATGTATATTTCCTTTCTACCATTTAAATAGATAATATACCATACCACTTATAAACTTTGTAAATTTAGAACCCAGCTATTCCGAGGTGTCTCCCGTGTCCGCCGTGGGGCGAATTACCTTCGGGTGCCTCTATCTGTGCTGCCTTACCGCCGTGACTTCCCTAGGTGAGCAATGCACGTCTTTCCTCAGAATACATATCAACTTTACCTGATGTTGAATAAATATTTCTTTCTTCTCTAAATATGTATCTTTGTTATAATCATATAAACATGAAATTATGACTATGATCTATTTTAATAGATGTTTATAATTGGCTCCTCCTGAAGAAGCAGCTTCTGCTGCAAAACTAGTCACAGCTGCCAAGACGCATCATATTCGATAACCCATCTCAACATTGGAGGTCAACTACCGTTTTCTCGACAATTATTCAAGCATTGTATACGGTTGCAAAAATTGATTGTACTAATATTTTTGTACATATGGTGTCTACCATATTGTTTGTATTCTTTAATTTTCATTACATTTTATTTTTAAAAATATATCCTGTTTAAGTCCTTGAGGTACCAAGATAGTCCAAAAACCTACCTTTCCCTTGCCAGGGGCACATCTGAGGTGGCCCAAGCCTCCTTTACAAACTGAAGCATAGTAAATACAGTTTACTATGCTTCGGTGATGAATGGTCACAGGAGTGATTGGTACTGATCTCTCACTGTGTTCATTTAGGAAAGAAAGGAGCCAGAAAATTACATATTTACTGTCCCCTTCCCCTGCTCTCCATTCTGAAACATCAATTTGTCTGCCTGCAGCAGCAAGTGGGAGAGAAGAGGAGGGAAGCCTGCAAGGGGGAAGGGGCACACAGGGGGGCCTGGACAACAAATGGAAGCGGTGCCTGTGCTAGAACCAATCCCCCTGCAGTGCAGCCAGAGGGATAAATAGGAGGAGAAGCTGGCAACACTGCAGGGGGAGGCAGAAAAAGATCTGTGTCAGCAATAAGACAGTACAGCTGGCCCTCCTGCTCAGCAAGTGCCTGGGCCCCCTCTTTTGAACTGATGGGGCCCAGGCCCAGTACAGGAGGGCTGGCTGTACATCCTTATCAGCGGCCCTGGCCACACCACCACACTGCAACTACTTGCATTTCACTTGGTTGTGGCATGGCCCAAATCACTTGAAAGGGTTGCGTTCAGCAGTGCCAACCAAATGTGATGGGGGGTTGGAGGGTTGAGGAAGGGGAATGGAGATTAGTAAAGCCGTGGCTCAACCCACCGTTTTTACCGCCCCCCCCCCCCCTTCCCCGACCGCAACTGCCAATCAGTGCCTATCAGTGCCTCATTATCAGTGCCACCTATCAGTGTCACCTATCAGTGCCACTTATCAGTGCCACCTATCAGTGCAGCCTCATCAGTGCCTCCTGATCACTGCCCACCAGTGCCACCTCATCAGTGCCACCTATTAGTGCCTATCAGTGCAGCCTCGTCAGAACACATCAATAAAGGAGAAAAATTACCTGTTTGAAAAATTTTATAACAAACTATGAAAACATTAAAATAATGGTAAAATCTCTCACCACAAAGGAATATCTGCGCTACAAATCTGAGTGAAACAAATTCGTGGAAAAACGGTGAAAAAGTAATGATTATCCACGAATATGACTTTTCGTCATAAACGCCTTACGCGTTTCATCATAAAGACGCCATCTGAGGCCTCAGATGGCGTCTTGATGACGAAACGCGTAAGGCATGGCCACTTGGTACGCATACGTCGCTCTATCTTCTGTTTATGCTGTTTACTTCCGGTTTTTGGTAGACGGGCCGTGGAACGCACGCCGCTACCACTTCACTGTCTGCGGCTTCTGGCGTGGAGCCAGCCGGCAGAGAGTTGCCAGTTTCTTGATTAAACATTTTAAATGTAAGCTGGAAAAGCTAAATAAAGTAATCTTTGGATTTATGCTATGAGGCTCTTCTCTTCTCCCTGTATATGGAATTTTTCCCAGTGGATGCCATTAAGAGCACATTGGTGATACAAGTGGGGAGAAGTTGGTGAATCGGACATCGATCGCTTGGACCATCGGATTCACGTTCATTTGCCCATTACCCCTGCAGGGGTTGGGCGTTCAGTGGGGACACTAGTGGGGGTTCCATATAGGACGGTTCACATCAATCTCAACAGATTCATCCGGAATCACTTGGAGACACATCAGATTTCTGCACAAGGATTTTTTATACACAGGACTATTTTTTGATATATGCATCACACTTTTGATACTTTTGGAATTTTTGTATGCACAAACACTTTTTATATTTTTTAAATGTTTGTATGCACGGACTATTATCACTGATGTTTTATTATATTTTTCTATTTTTTACCATTGCTTCACAATTTTAGAATTTACACACACAACATAAATTTTTCAAAAATTTTTTGTTTCACTTTTTGTATGATCACAATTTAGATTTTAAACACTCAATTGGTATAACACCATTTGGATTGTTTATTATTCACTGTTTTCCAGGGTACTTTTAAAATATACATATATATTTTTTTATTTTTTATTTTTTGTATATTCTTGTATATTTTTTTTTTATTTTTTATATCTTGCATTTCTATTTAAATTTTTACTATAAGCAGTTCGTATGTTTATTGGTAGCCTCAGTCATATTCGTGGATATATATATACCATTTTATGCGATTATATGTATTCAATAATTATTACTTTTTCACCGTTTTTCCACTAATTTGTTTCACTCAGATTTGTAGCGCAGATATTCCCTTGTGGTGAGAGATTTTACCATTATTTTAATAGTGAACAGCGCCAATACCTTTTTTTTTTGATTTATAGCATTTGGACTTCACTTAGGTGTTTTCCTTTTCTGGGGGGGCTGCAGTTCATATTGGTGTCTGTCCCGAGCACGGAATACTAATATACAAACTATAAAAAACTGTTTTTTGTTTTTTTTCAAAATTTTCAGTCTTTGTTTGTTTGGCAAAAAATAAAAACCCAGCGGTGATTAAATACCACCAAAAGAAAGCTCTATTTGTGTGAAAAAAATTATAAAAATTTCATATGAGTACAGTGTAGTATGACCGCGCAATTGTCATTCAAAGTGTGAGAGCGCTGGAAGCTGAAAATTGGCCTGGGAGGGAGGGGGGTATAAGTGCCTAGTAAGCAAGTGGTTAAAGTTTGCTGCACAACATTTGGACAAGCCTGTGAAATACGGGGAGAATATAGTCTGGGCAGATGAGACCAAAATTGAACTCTTTGGATGCCATAATACACACCATGTTTGGAGGTCAAATGGCACTGCACATCACCCCAAAAACACCCCCCATACCAACAGTGAAGTTTGGAGGTGGGAACATCATGGTGTGGGAATGTTTTTCAGCATACGGTACTGGCTGAAGGGAGGATGAATGGTAAAATGTACCAAGACATTCTTGATAAAAATCTTCTGCCATCTACCAGGATGATGAAGATGAAACGAGGATGGAGATTTCACCAAGACAATGATCCCAAACACAAAGCCAAGGAAACTGTCAATTGGTTTCAAAGAAAGAAAATAAAGCTGCTAGAATCGCCCAGCCAATCACATGACCTGAAACCAATAGAAAGTCTATGGAAAGAACTAAAGATCGGAGTTCATAGAAGAAGCCCACAAAACCTTCAAGACTGAAGACTGTGTGGAAGAATGGGCCAAAATCACACCTGAGCAATGCAGGCGACTCGTTTCTCCATACAGGAGACGTCTTGAAGCTGTCATTACCAACAAAGGATTTTGTACCAAGTATTAAATATATTTCAGTTAGCCTGTGCAATACTTTTTCCCTGTGTCATTCCATTTTATTACACATAACTTCATTTCTGAACTTATTTGTTTTGGTTTCTTTGTATGTATGGCTTGCATGGGTTGTCACCAACATGTGAGGAAAATATCATGTCAATAGCACCTTTAGAAATATATTTACCTAGAAAAAATGGTGTGCATTTATGCTAAATGAGATATATATATATATATATATATATATATATATATATATATATATATATATATATATACACACACCCATATTACCTCTATGAAATCTCCAGACATCGGCCGACTTGTCCCCAGATATTCAAATCTACCTGGAGTTAATGTAACTGGGTAAGTGTTCATATACATTTCATGGTTGAAGGACGATGCAGTTATATCCTGCATGGTAGTCCAGATAACCTGTGTAGAAAATGATGATACAAAAAAATGTGAGCTCAATGACAAGTCATAGATTTACTATAGAAAAGGAACAAATTACACATAAAATTTCAAAGTGTAACAAAACCCCAAAAATATATGTATATATACATATACAGTGTGTATGTATATATATATATATATATATATATATATATATATATATATATATATATATATATATAAATATATATATATTGTAGCTTGGCAATCATTGCTTGTGGTGGTTGCATTAGTTTTAATTTTAATATTTGGGGGGGCAGCAAAACAATGACACCCACCCACACGGGAGACGTAGACGGACAGGAAGGTGGCGATCAGAGGCCTCCTTACCTTAGGAGGCAGGCCTCCCTCCGGGGCCGTTGCTTCTCGTCCCGGCCGAACAGAAAATCCTAAGACTTCCTGGCCAATCGGGTTTCAGGACCCGCTTCCTGATTGGCTGGGAGGAGAATCAGGAAGACAATAGCTATTATCACACAACTGGGTGAGCCCACCCTTTTTTGCAGCCAATTAGAGCCTCAGTCTCTAATCACATGCTTAAAAAAAACCCCCAAAACTTTGGATTCCATGCGTCTGGTGCCCTGCATGTAGATTAGGGGCCAGGCGCATGGATTGGTGGGGCGGCACCACCTGAGCCTCTCTTAACAACGTCCATAGCAACGCCCTAGAAGTTTTCCATTCAGTCTCCATATCGTATGTCAATGGCCTACACCTATAGCAAGGGCATTACAGGGGGTCCCCGGGTTACGAACAAGTTAGGGACTGTAGGTTTGTTCTTAAGTTGAATCTGTTTGTAAGTCGGAACAGGTACATTTTTTAAGTGTAGCTCCAGCCAAAAAAACTATTTTTAAGCTTTTTGGATAGCATAGGGAAGGGTTAACACCCCTGTAACATTTGTTTTTCTGTGTGCCCCTGTTCAGAAGATTTCACCTCACTTTCTGTCCCAATGACAGTTGGATTTTGAAAATTTTGGGTTGTTGTGGAAACAAGCCTTGGTGATAAAGCTTCAGTGGAGGTACCTTTTCCCCATAATAGCTCTTACAGGAGTGAATTTCCCTTCCTAGGGGTAGATTTCCTCTCACTTCCTGTTGTCTCCCTCCGTTTGTAAGTAGGAGTCGTTTGTAAGTCGGATGTTTGTAACTAGGGGACCCTCTGTATTCAACTTTTGTCAAAGATTAACAGTTTGTTTTTATCTACAGGCTCCCCTTATTAGCATGGGCAGTTTTATTAAAGGTGAAGTATGCTTCTAAGTTAGATATAACCTCACTTCCTTTCCTGCTGACAACAGTTTCTTCAGACAGGAAGTGAGGGAAAACCTGCAACTAAGACAGACAGAAATACAAATCTATCAGGGGTTATAGCCTCCTGTGTTGTTCTTGAAAAGTTCCCTCATTTCCTGTTTGGTATGCTGTCAGCAAAAACAGGAGGTAGGAGTAAATTGCAGACAGTTTAGAATGGCAGCAAAAACCTGGCGGGTTCTAATCCTCCCCCATCCTATCCAAAACGAAAACGTTTTAGCTGGGCATACACTTTACAGGTCTGAAAAAGATCCTTCTTATCCCTTACAATACAACGCCTTTACCAAAACACTGCCTATACAGAATTAGACATGTGCACTGCTGAAAAATTTGTTAATTTTCGTTTTTGTTTATTTTTTTCAGTTTTTCGGGTCATTCGTTATGAACGAAATTTGTAAATTCGTATATTTGTAAGTTTGTAAATTGGAAAATTCAGAAATTGGAAAATTCAGAAATTTGAAAATCCAAAAATAAGAAAGAAGATCCAAAAATTTGAAATAATAATAATACGAGTTATCAGAAATAACGAATGCCACATCTAAACAAATGTAACAGAATGAATTAATGGTAGTAATAAAAAGTTTTGATTATTATTATTATTGTTATTTATTATTATTAATTTGTTACGTTCCATTCGCTTAGATACGGCATTCGTTATTTCGGATAATTCGTAACTTTGGATAAATTCGTATGCGTTAGGTTTACTAACAGCCAAATTTGAAAAGAAATTCCAATACCTAAAATGTAATGGTTAGTAATATTTATTATTAGTTAGTTATTATTTGCGATTTTCGAATTTTGCGGGTTTTTTAATTCTCTTTCTTTTGAATTTCTGTTCTTATTTTCGAATTTCCAAAATTTCGGATTTTCACATTTCTGAATTTCCGGATTTTCAACTTTCCGATTGCTCGAAAATTTTTGGAATCTACGAATTTCTGAATTTCCAGATTTTTCCAGAATTCCAGAATTTTCGAATTTGTTAAAAAACTAATTCGGAATGAAACAAATTGTACATGTCTAATGCAGATAAGGGGCCTCTGTAGATAAAAACAAGCTGTGCAGCTCTGACTAAAGTTGAATAATGCTCTTGCTATAGATGTAGGCCATTTACGTACCTCATAAAGCCTGATCTGAAAACTCTTGCTTACGTTGCTAGGACGTTGCTAAGTGAGGCCTAGCTAATACTGTTCACCTCCACCATCACAGGAGTGATCTTTCAAACACTGAGCTCAGAGCGACTGCATCAGGGGAGAGAGAGCATGTGAGGGGGTTGATTCAGAGAAAGAGCTCAATCCTTTGATGGACGCCGGGCATACACTTTAGGCCCCATTCATACTTTTCATAGTGGCAATGCAAGTTCCTGCCTGTGACTTTCTTTGAGGGGCAATTTACATGCATTTCCGCGTGTTACGCATATTACAGCCAATTCCTTCGAATGAGCTGCCCTATGCGCGTTTGTCACGCAAAGGAGGCTCATGTACAATTTTGGGGAAGGGCCAAAGTGTGTTTATTTTTTTTTTTTTTCAAATGCGATTTGCCGCAATTTAAAATCTCTAAGTGTGAATGGGGCCTTTCAAATTTGAAGAAGACCCTTCATACCCCTGATTATTTTGTGTAATGTAAAACATTGGAAAACTTTTCTAATATTTTGGGCTCATTTACATTTGCGATAGGGTGGGCAGTAGAGCTGCACGATTCTGGCCAAAATGAGAATCACAATTTTTTTGCTTAGAATAAAAAGATCACGATTCTCGGAGCTTAAAATCTTTCACATTATACGAAAAAATGTACGCTAACTTTACTGGCAAAAAATTGCTAAATTGCATTTGAACGATCGTTGCAAAAATACAGTGTGACATAAAATATTGCAACAACCACCATTTTGTTCTCTAGGGTCTCTACTAATATATATATATATATATATGTGTGTATATATATAAAATATATTAAAAAAATAATAATAATTATTAACTCCCAAACATTATATATATATATATATATATATATATATATATATATATATATATATATATATATATATATATATATATATATAATGTTTGGGAGTTCTAAGTAATTTTCTAGCAAAAAAAAAAGTGATTTTAACTTGAAACCAACAAATGTCAGAAAAATGTTTAGTGTTTAAGTGGTTAAACTTTCCTCATTTACACACCAAAGTATATTCCTTTTATCTAAAGGACAAATTGTTACAATGTTTATACTTAAGTTCCACTGCTAAAGAATGTTGTGATTCTTGGCAGACTGCCCCTTTTTTTTTCCCTTTCTTTTGATGGCTGTCGGCTTTAGCAGAGCAGAGAGAATTCTCTGCATAGAAAGAATCAGGAAATACTTTGTTAAGATCGCAACGGAGAAAAAATCGCGATAACGATTCTTCGTGCAGCTCTAGTGGACAGTAAAACCCTGAGGTTAAACCACGTTTTCCCTGCTCCTCAACCATGCCCCCTTTTGCTGCTGAGGTAGTGGCCTAGGGGGTATACACAAGTATCACCGCGAGGGCAGAAATTATACCCCCCTGCTGCGTTTGGTTGGCTGTAGTTCAAGTCAATGGGGCCGCACCACAACCCCCCCCTCCCCAACTTCACACAACGCTAGCAATTTAGGGGGTTAAAACGGGTGGTAAGAAGGTGATACAACGCCTCCTCACCGCCTGTATATTGCTGCCTGAAGAGCGATCCAAATGCAGATCGTGCTTCAAACAGCAAATAAGTATAAACGAGGCCTTACTGTGAAAGGTAAAGAAGAAAGCTGTGAAAACACCTTCAAAGAGGTTAAAAACAAAAATATTGTTGAGCACAAGAGACAGCTAAGTAGTACCTACCTCTTCGTCATGTAAATGAAGTAGACTTAAATTCAGTCCTCAAAAATCGCACACAAGTACGCACGGCTAGCAAGTCAGTAGGCAAGCGACCCGGCTCTGCAGAGCTGACCGTTTATTTACGATGTCACAACTGTCCTGTGTCAGCTGACCACAGAACGGCCAATGAGGAGGGGGGGAGGGATACGCAGTGCAAGTCTTCCAAGCCCAGCATCAGTTGACAACATGACAATACGGCCATCATAGCGCCCCCTGCAGCTATTGCTAATAAATATTTTTTATGTTTTTCCAAATGTCGGTGTCATTTTCTGCCTCAAATTGCCTATTTTAGTTAAAGTGTATCTAAACCCAAGGAAAAGGCTTTCTTTTCTTTTTTTTTTTCAGCTGGTGATCTGGCCAGTTAGACACCCCCCTGTCTTATGTTTGGGGAGCGGCATTGTAATCCTGTGCAGACTAGTCTTACATGGCCTAGGCCAGGGATGGTGAACCTTGGCACCCCAGATGTTTTGGAACTACATTTCCCATCATGCTCATCCACTCTGCAGTGTAGGTCAGCATCATGGGAAATGTAGTTCCAAAACATCTGGGGTGCCAAGGTTCACCATCACTGGCCTAGGCAATAGATAGATGGACTTTACATAAAGGCTGCATTCACGCCTAATGCCGCGTACACACGGTCGGACTTTTCGTCTACAAAAGTCCGATGGACGCCAACGGACCAAATCCGGCGAACAATCCGATCGTGTGTGGGCTTCCCCGGACTTTCAGCAGACATTTCCAGCCGCAAATCTGACGGACTTTAGATTTGAAACATGCTTCAAATCTTTACGTCGTAACTCCGCCGGACCCAGAAATCCGCTCGTCTGTATGCTAGTCCGACGGACAAAAACTGACACTAGGGCAGCTATTGGCTACTGGCTATGAACTTCCTTATTTTAGTCCGGTGTACGTCATCACGTACGAATCCGTCGGACTTTTGTGTGATCGTATGTAGGCAAGTCCGTTCGTTAGAAAGTCTGCCGCAAGTCCGCCAAAAGTCCGTCGAAAGTCCGTCGGACGGGCTGTCGGACTTTTGTAGCCGAAAAGTCCGACCGTGTGTACGCGGCATTAGCCTTCCCAAAATGCAGGCGGAGACCCACGTTTCTGCCTGCTTTTCTGGAAACTCGCAAAAAATGTATCAAATTGTGCAACGTGCTTGTGGTGCCATTATGTCTTAATTATGAATTCTTATTATACTTTCCTAATTTCTAATTAATTAAGTTATGTTTATTTATTATTATTATTATTATTATTATTATTATTATCCCTTAATCATTATTATTATACTTATATGTATGTAGTATACAAGTATATAATATCGTTATATAAAATGTACTGTAATATATATACTGTATATGTGTATGTATATATATATATATATATATATATATATATATACCGTATATATATATATATATATATATATATATATATATATATTACCATTATATATTATAGATATTATTATTATTTATTATATTATTATTGAATTTATAGACTGTGACTAAATAATAAAATTATTTGGTGTCATTGATCTGCTGCAGAATAAATTTGAGACCAATCACGCTCCTCCCTGATGGCTCATCATACACCTGACTCTAATCCTACAAAATCCCTGACATTGTGCAAGTGTAAGAACTGATACTGATTTGAAGTTACTCAAAAACTAAATATTGATTTGATTTAGATTTTTTTTTCTGTTTTGTTTACTTTGAATTTTGTAAATTGATAAAATGAAATATATATTTTTGAAGCATTCTTACTTTACATTGATCACACCTGCCAAAAACTTTTGTTCAGTACTGTATATGCCATTCTTTATATTATCTATAGTTCCTTTTTAACCACTTGCCGACCAGGCGCCGTCATTATACTGTGGCAGGTCGGCACGATCCCGCGAACCGTCGTAGCTATACGTTGCTCCCTTTTAAGCGGGATAGCAGGCGCGGACCCACCCACTGCACAGTGGGGGTGCCGATGCTCATGACCGGCGGTTGCGATGACCGCTGGCCACGAGCGATCGCGGGCACGAGAGGCAGAACAGGGACGTGTGTGTGTGTGTAAACACACAAATCCCTGTTCTGTTCTGTGAGGAGAGGAGAGAGAGAGAGATTGTGAGTACCTACGAGCTGGGAACCACGTTCTGTCATCTCTTATAGTCAGTCCCCTCCCCCACAGTTAGGACACACACACAGGGAACATAATTAACCCCTTGATCGCCCCCTAGTGGCAACCCCTTCCCTGCCAGTGACATTTATACAGTAATCAGTGCATTTTTATAGCACTGATCCAATGTGTGTCCGATGTGTCCGCCATAATGATGCAGTCTCGATAAAAATCGCAGATCGCCGCCATTACTAGTAAAAAAAAATAATAATAATTAAAAATGCCATTAATCTATCCCCTGATTTGTAGACGCTATAACTTTTATGCAAACCAATCAATATACGCTTCTTGCAATTTTTATTACCAAAAATATGTAGAAGAATATATATCGGCCTAAACTGAGGAAAAAATGAGCTTTTTCTAAAAAAATTGGGGTTATTTATTACAGCAAAAAGTACAAAATATTGTGTTTTTTTTTTTTTTTCAAAATTGTTGCTCTTTTTTTGTTTATAGCGCAAAAAATAAAAAGCGCAGAGATCATCAAATACCACCAAAAGAAAGCTCTATTTGTGAGATAAATAGGACGTCAATTTTGTTTTGGTACAGCGTCGCACGACTGCGCAATTGTCAGTTAAAGCGATGCAGCGCCGTATCGCAAAAAAATGGCCTGGTCATTGAGAAGCCAATTCTTCTGGGGCTGAAGTGGTTAATAATATTCATTTTCTTTTCATTAATATAGCGCTTTTCTCCCAGGGGACTCAAAGTGCTGTTTGGGCAGATGTCAAGATGCCATCTTGGGGTCCTCAGTAAAATATTATACCTGGGGGGGTGGGGGGGCTGCCTGCTTATCTGCTTATCTTTGGAGCGTGGAAGGAAACCCATGCAAGCAGGGAGAGTTTGCAAACTCCATGTAGATAGTGTCCTCAGTGTGACCTAAACATAGAAGCAGAAGCACAAATCACTAAGCCTCTATGCTTTCCTTTATATTAAAAAGCACCTGCTGAAGGGTGCTGATTGTAATAGAATAGTAACACAACTAATAATCTATTCTCTGTCTATTTAGAAATGAATATTAATATTAATTAATATTAATATTTATTAAAATAATATACATTGTACATTTTCTGTTGTGTTACAGGTGGCCACCCGGTAGTTCCGGGCTGAACCCAGACACGGTGAAATGTCAGATTGTGTAAAGTTTCTCTTTTCTTCCACACTTCTGTTGCGATGAAGAGAAGATGCATTGTGGAGAGTGAATGAAGACATTCCCCACCTAATGAATCCGCCACCTCCTGAACTCCTTCTGTTCCCGCTATAAATATCTCCTGCTTAGAGGAAATTTTGTGTCTAGGTCGGCTGTACGTTTCCCAATTAGCAGCACTCAGCATTTTTTTTTTCTGTTTGTGCATTTATTTATGCTTCATAATCTGACAACACATTCATTAAGTGCTAAAAAATAAAAAATGTCAAGCCATGTTTTATGTTGTGTCTGTTCTGAGATTGCTGTAAAAATAGCAGCTCATTGACAGGGCACAAAGGCACAAGCCAAGCAGAGATGTGTAAAACAATTCGCTGTGTTTGTAGAGTAGAGGTTTGACAACTTAGTGCACGCCTAGACTCACCATCTGGCAGTGGTGGCATTTACTTTACTGTGTGCTGATGTGACCCAGGGCCTGTGTTTGCCTGGTGGTGGTGGATTCTGGCAGGCTTCCTACCCTTTATTCAGCTTGTATCAATGTAAGAACACAATGACAGCATGTTTTGGTCAATATTATTTTAATTTCTTTTGAAAGTTGATCATTTTTATTAATTATTTTTTTATATGTTTTGATTGCGTGCATTCAAATTACAAAGAAACATTTGTTGCAGGGTGCACCCATAAAATGTATCTTACCAAGCCTTCTGGGTCTTTTTCACAAAAACCCAGCACTGACTGCTCACTTTGTGATTGCCTCTGCAAATCACCGGTTTTGATGTTGACCCCTAGAGATTTAAAATGCTCTCCTAGTTTTGGAGCTTGCTAGTACGCCAATTAATATCAAATTGTAAACAGGCTAGCACAACTATTTTATATACATATATATATATATATATATATATATATATATATATATATATACACATCGATCAGCCGTAACAGCCATAACGTTATGATTGCCCACCATAACCCATCAAGGCATGGACTCCACTAGCCCTCTGAAGGTATGCTGTGATATTCAGCACCAAGCAGTCAGTAGTTGATTCTTTAAAGCGGGGGTCCACCTATCTATCGTTTTTTTTTTTTTTGGAGTTCATTCACAAACTTTTCTTCTCATGATTATCTACTCACATGTTCTGTGTAATAAGTCCGCCTGTGTCCGATTTCGTTGTAAAGAATAACTTATAAAATTCACTGAAGGCGGTTTCCATCTTCATTGTGGGCATTTGAAGCCCACAAGCATGTATTTCCTGGATGCGGTGAATGCTGTGCTCCCAGCATTCACCGAGATGTTGGGATGACGCTGTTGGACAATGCATGCTGGGAAGCCTGAGACTAGCTCCCAGGGGACTGTGGGAGGTCTGGGAGAGGCTAGAAACACGCCTACTCCCATGGGAGGAAAACCAGGAAGTGCTAAGAAGATTAGAAAAAAAAAGGTAATTACGGCGATTTAAATTTTTTTACACAGCATGTCAGCATCTAGGCAAGGAAGAGAATGCATAGAGATAATGTTCAAAATTTGGGTGGAACCCCGCTTTAAGTCCTGCAAGTTGTGAGGTGGAGCATCCATGGGTCAGACTTGCTATTCCAGCTCATCCCAATAATGCTTGATTGAATTGAGATCTGGAGAATAGAACTTGTTGTTGTGTTCCTCAAACCATTCTTGAATTCATCAGACCAGGCCACCTTCTTCTATTAGTAGAGGAAGATCATCCACAACTCCATACATGCTCCTAAATATCTTCAAAGTTATTGGTACTCCATAAAAGACAAATGTGGTACAGCAGATGTCTTTTATGGAGTACCAAAACATTTGAAGATATTTAAGAGCATGTACAGTATGGAGTTGAGGATTATCTTCCTCTACTAATCTTGTTGGCGGCTGTGTGACTGCTCATTTTGCACCCAACAGCTCAGGAGGATTCTTGTAAATCTCTGGGTAGTAGCACCATTTCTTTCTTTTTAATGCACTTTCTTCCATTGCTCTGTGGTCCAATTCTGATGAATATTGTAGGCACTTTTGGCTGTAGACATGGGTCAGCATGAGCACCCTACACAGCTACACAGCCTCATACGCAACAAACGGCGATGCACTGTGTGTGTTCTGACCCCTTATTCTTTTGGAATCAGCATTATCTTTTTCAACAATTTGAGCTACAGTAGCTCTTCTATTAGATTGGACTACACAAGCCAGTCTACACTCCCCATGTGCATCAGTGAGCTTTGGTCACCCATGACCCTGTTGCCGGTTTGCCAGTTTTCTTCCTTGGACCACTTGTGGTTGATCCTGACCACTTTAGACAGGGAACATCCCACAAGACCTGCAGTTTTGGGGATGCGCTGACCCCGTCATCTAGCTTTTACAGTTTGACCCTTGTCAAAGTCAGTACACTTGCCCATTTTTTCTACTTTCAATACATCAACTTCAGGAACAGTTTGTTTACTTGCTGCCTTATATATCCCACCCACTTTTAGATGCCATTGCCACTAGATAATCAATGTTATTCACTTAACCTGTCAGTGGTCATATTATAACCAGTGGTCATGTCATGTAGATAATGCTAAGTTTCTTTGTAGATGCTGTACATTCCCTGTTTCTCCCGATGAAAGCATGTTGTTGCGTGTTGTAAGCATGATCCCTTATGTCTACAATCTTGGAGTGAAGTCCAATTTTAAGGACTCAGACTGTCCAAAATAGGCAACTCTTTTATAATATAAAGGGCAGTTGTACTGTTTTTTTAATAATGGGGTATATAAAAAATAATTTTTAATGTTTTGTAATAACATTTTGAGGTTTTATACATTTTTTTGATTTCTGTTGGGGTACAGAGAAAATCCATGACCCTTTTCTTTTTCGCTCATATTCAATGTAAACGGATGTGGTACCCAATTTACTTGGGGGCACAGTATTCATGTTGAACATAGTTACATATAGTTACATCTGAATTCGATAATTTTAAGAGGTAGCCACATACTGTAGGACGTATAGTGTAAGTGTAATGGTTAACTGTCAACAGACTTTTAAATGCCGGGATGAAAATTAGCCAAACTCAGAGTGCAGACTTTTTTTTTTTAATTGCAAAGCTAAGATACCATAACATTTATTGTAAATTACAGGTCTCTTTAATTGCACACACCCAAAAAAGTTCAATTAATCAAAAAAAGTTCCGTGCAATATAAACGTTATATACAGTGGGGGGCGGAAAGTATTCAGACCACCCTTCAGTTTTTCTTTTTTAATAAATCTGCAAAAATGTCAACAATTCTGTGTTTTTCTGTCAATATGGGGTGCTGTGTGTACATTAATGAGGAAAAAAAATGAACTTAAATGATTTTAGCAAATGGCTGCAAAATAACAAAGAGTGAAAAATGTAAGGGGGTCTGAATACTTTCCGTCCCCACTGTAAATATACTATTGCAAGACTGTGAGTTGCTGCCTAGAACTCTTACTGTATTTACTGTATACTAGCAAAACTTTAGAATGCTTTTTAAGTATTGACCTCTAAGTAGGGCAGTCTGGCAAGGGATTATGGGGGTAATTTCCCTTTGGGCTTCTTTTTCTTTTACAAATGTGGCCACTCTGAGATTTCATAAAGCAATTGTGGAGGTCAACGAGTGGAAGTGTACAGCTGCTGCAGAACCTTCTGAGACTCCCAGCTTGTCAGTCAGGGCTCTGCTCGATGAAGCACATCAGTGATTGACAGTTCTTCTCCCCACAAAGTATTGCAGTGGGTGTGATCTCTCAGTCTTTAATATGATCCTGGAAAGTTTCACTGATGGTTGTCTAAATCTAACAATATTTAACTGCCATGGATGCTGTAGACTAATGCAAAGACTATTAATTACACGAACTGTGAAAACCTACATACATGTCAATCATAAAGGCTAACAAAGTCTGTTCAAATACATTTTTGACACATTAAAATGGGTTAGATTTACTTAACCACTTCAGCCCCGGAAGGTTTTACCCCCTGACCAGAACACATTTTACAATTTGGCACTGCGCTGCTTTAACTGGTAATTGCGCGGTGATGCAATGCTGTACCAAAACTGTGCATCCTTTTTTTCCCCCAAAAATAGAGCTTTCTTTTGGTGATATTTGATCACCTCTGTGTTTTTTTATTTTTTGCAATATAAACAAAAAAGAAAAAAAAAATTTGAAAAAAATGATACTTTCTGCTTTTTGCTATTAAAAAAAATACAATAAACTCAATTTTATTCATACATTTAGGCCAAAAAGCATTCAGCCACATGTCTCGGGTAAAAAAAAAATGTCAATAAGTGTATATTTATTGGTTTGCGCAAAAGTTATAGCGTCTACAAACTAGGGTACATTTTCTGGAATTTACGCAGCTTTTAGTTTATGAAGGCCTATCGCACTTCTTGAGGTGCTAAAATGGAAGTACAAAACGCCCCCAAATGACCCCATTTTGGAAAGTAGACACCCCAAGGAATTTGCTGAGAGGCACGTTGAGCACATTGAATATTTAATTTTTTTGCCACAAGTGATTAAAAAATGACAATTTTTTTTTTTTTTTACACAAAGTTGTCACTTAAAAGATATATTGCTCACACATGCCATGGGCATATGTGAAATTACACCCCAAAATACATTCTGCTGCTTCTCCTAAGTACGGGGATACCACATGTGTGAGACTTTTTGGCAGTCTAGCCGCGTACAGGATCCGGAAAACCAAGCACCGCCTTCAGGATTTCTAAGGGCGTAAATTTTTGATTTCACTCCTAACTACCTATCACAGTTTCGGAGGCCATAAAATGCCCAGATAGCACAGAACCCCCCTAAATCATCCCATTTGGAAAGTAGACACCCCAAGCTATTTGCTGAGAGGCATGTTGAGTCCATGGAAAATTTTATATTTTCGGGAAAATTACAATAATTGTTTTTGGTTTTTTTTCACAAAGTTGTCAATAAAATATATATTGCTCAAACATGCCATGGGCATATGTGAAATTACATCCCAAAATACATTCACCCCAAGCTATTTGCTGAGAGGCATGTTGAGTCCATGGAATGTTTTATATTTTGCCACAAATTTCGGGAAAATTACAATTATATATATATATATATATATATATATATATATATATATATATATATATAAATTATTTTATTTTTTTTACAAAATACTCACCATGCCTCTTAGCAAATACCTTGGGGTGACTACTTTCCAAAATGGGGTCATTTGGGGGGGTTGTGCTATCTTGACATTTCAGGGCCTCCGAAACTGTGATAGGTAGTGAGGAGTGAAATCACCATTTTACGACCCTTAGAAAGCCTGAAGGCGGTGCTTGGTTTTAGGGGTCCTGTACACGGTTAGGCTCCCAAAAAGTCTCACACATGTGGTATCCCCATACTCAGGAGAAGCAGCAGAATTAATTTTGGTCTGTAATTCCACATAAGCCCATGGCATGTTTTAGCAATATATCATTTAGTGAAAACTTTGTGAAAAAATAAAAAATTATTGTCATTTTTCCAAAACTTGTGGCAAAATATAAAATATTCCATGGACTCAACATGCCTCTCAGCAAATAGCTTTGGGTGTCTACTTTGCAAAATGGGGTCATTTGGGGGGGGGGGGGGGTTGTGCTATCCGTGCATTTCACGGTCTCCAAAACTGTGATAGGTAGTGAGGAGTGAAATCAAAAATTTACGCCCTTAGAAAGCCTGATTGCGGTGATTGGTTTTCGGGGTCCTGTATGCGGCTAGGCTCCCAAAAAGTCTCCCACATGTGGTTACACCCCTACTCAGGAGAAGAAGCAGAATGTATTTTGGGGTGTAATTTCACATATAACCATGGCATGTTTGAGCAACATATCATTGAGTGACAACTTTGTAAAAAAATATATATATTATTGTAATTTTCCCGAAACTTGTGGCAAAATATTAAATATTCCATGGACTCAGCATGCCTATCAGCAAATAGTCTACTTTCCAAAAAGGGGTCATGGGGGGGGGGGGGGGTTGAACTGTCCTGTCATTTTATGCACAACATTAGAAGCTTATGTCACACATCACCCACTCTTCTAACCACTTGAAGACAAAGCCCTTTCTGACCCTTTTTTTTACATGAAAATAAATTTTTTTTGGCTACAAAATTACTCTGAACCCCTAAACATTATATATATTTTTTTAAAGAAAAGGCCCTACAGATTAAAACGGTGGGTGTTGCAATTTTTTTTTTCACACAGTGTTTGCGCGGCAATTTTTCAAACACAATTTTTTTGGAGAAAAAACACTTTTTTGAATTTTAATGCACTAAAACACACTATATTGCCCAAATGTTTGGTAAAGTATAAAAAATGATCTCATGCCGAGTACATAGATTGCGCACAACCGTGCAGCGGCGACAAACTACATACATTTTTAAAAGCCTTTATAGGTTACCACTTTAGATTTACAGAGGAGGTCTACTGCTAAAATGACTGCCCTCAATCTGACGTTTGCGGTGATACCTCACATGCATTGTGCAATTGCTGTTTACATATGACACGAGCCGACGCTTGTGCTCATCTTTTGCACGTGAGCACGGGGGGATAGGGGTGCTTTTTTTATTATTATTATTTATTTTACTTTTTAATTTTATTTTTACACTGTTCCTTTCATTTTTATTTTATCATTTTTATTGTTATCACAGAGAATGTAAATATCCCCTATGATAACAAAAGGTAGTGAAAGGTACTCCTTTTTAAAAAAAAATTGGGGTCTATTAGACTCTATATCTCTCCTCTGCCCTCAAAGCATCTGACCAGACCAAGATCGGTGTGATAAGATGCTTTTCCAATTTCCCAATGGCACTGTTTATATCCGGCAAAACCGAAGTCATGAAATGCTCGTAGCTTCCAGTTTCTTAGGCCATAGAGATGATTGGAGCCATTCTGGTCTCTGATCAGCGCTATGGTCAGCTGACGGAACCACCGGCTGCATTATCAGGTTCCTGATGGGATTGAAGAGCCCGAGAAAACCATGCAAGAAGGCGGGAGGCGTTCCCTCCCACTGCTAGTAAAGGCAGTCTAGCGGATAATTAGCCACTGGGATTGCTTTAACATGAAAGACTGCTGGCTGAAAATAATGACACCAAGATGATACCTAAATTTGCAGGCATCGTTTTGGTATAACCACTCAAAGTCCAGCAACATACCAGTATGCATCTATTGTAATGTTCTTTTTTTTTCATGCAGCCTGTGGGCTGAACTAAATAAGAGATTGATCGGTGGGTATGCCTACCATTAGAATACCGCCCTGCATCCTCCCACTTCTAATGATGGGCATACATGCACCATTTTGTTTTTTTTTAACTGTGGCAGTGAAATCACCACCGCTGATTTACGTATCGTGAGAGCAAACACTGTTGCAGCAGCTGAATGGTGTACCTGAAAAGCAAACAATGGTAACAATAAAACATTAACTCAATAAAACAACAACAATCTGTGCCAAAAAAAGAGTAAAAAATATATGCCGAAGCATGGGGGCAATCCACCCCTAATGTTAGGGACAAATTGCCCCTCCACCCCTGCCCCCATGCTTCAGCATATATGCTCTTTTTTTTAACTGTGGTGGTGAAATCACCTCCTACAGCGATGGAGTCGCTGATTTATGTATCGTTAGAGCAAACGCTGTTGCTGTCAAGATGAATAAATCAGTGCTGCAGCTGAATGGTGTACCTAAAAAGAAAACAATGGTAACAATAAAACATTAACTCAATAAAACAACAATCTGTGCCAAAAAAAGAGTGAAAAATATATGCCAAAGCATGGGGGCAATCCGCCCCTAATGTTAGGGGCAAATTGCCCCTCTACCCCTGCCCCCATGCTTCGGCATATATATATATATATATATATATATATATATATATATATATATTGTGACATTGGGGATTGTTCAGCTCAAGTGGATAGATGCGTTTTGGTGCAGTGAGTCCACATCAGAGAGGCATTTATAGTTAAGGGCCTGATAGCCCACGTTTATTAAAGGAAAAAACAAAACAAAAGTCCATCCAGGAATCCCACACAGGGGTCCAAGCTTCAGCAAGTAAATATAATAGAAAATCCAAATGAAAATGCTAGCCCACCTGGCTACTCTTCAGCAGTATTGCTGCTATAGGGAACAGGCCCTCAAACAAGCTGCTTGGATGCACAAAGTCTTAGGCTCCTTGGTCACACACAGTTTCAAGAGCTTCAATGCACACAGCTTCTGGCTCCTTTGACGCACACAGCTTTACAGCCCTTCAATGCATACAGCTTCTGGCTCCCTGGACACACACAGCTTTGAAGCCCTTCAATGCACACAGCATCTGGCTCCTTGGACGCACACAGCTTTGAAGCCCTTCAACGCACACAGCATCTGGCTCCTTGGACGCACACAGCTTTGAAGCCCTTCAACGCACACAGCATCTGGCTCCTTGGACGCACACAGCTTTGAAGCCCTTCAACGCACACAGCATCTATTCTCACACAGAGACAGTTACTAGCAGCCACTGCTCCAACTTCACCTTCCTCCACCCTTTCTGCTCTCACCAGTCCCTCGTTATATGGGCTGTGTGCACCTGGGCACACACCCTGCTGGCTGTCCACAAGACCCGGACACAGGGTTGGAGATCCCGTCCCACCCAAGACTCTGAAGGATCTCCAAACTACAGAGCCCCATAAGGAACTAGCAAAACCTGGAGAAAACTGCCAGAGCAGTTCTCTCCACCTCAAACCTACACTCTGTAGCTCTGCACTCAGCCAATATGCAGACTCTGTGTCCACTTTAACCCCATTTTCATAGTGACAGAGCCTTGCTCTGCCACATACCCCCCCCTCTTGTTTCGATCCGGAGGGAGAAACACCTGCACCCACCATAGCAGTTGGGACACTTCTGTGCTGGCCATCAGCCACGTAGGCCCAACCCTTTTTTCGGGTGTGCTTCCAGGTACGTCCCACCATGGATCTTAACAGGGTCCTATAATTCCGTATACTCTGCCTTCCCTCTCTTCTCTTGGGGTTCCTGAGCATACTCTCCTCTCTTGGGGGAACTCTGCCTTCCCTGATCCTACCTTTCAGCTTACAGAAGTCAGTTTTATCTTTCACCACAGGTCTTTCAGGTTCAAAAACCTCTCTCTGGTTACCCACGGCAACCACGTCACTTTTAACAGCACCAAACATTAGCAGATCATACATTTCAATGACATCCTGTCGAACACAATCAGTGCCATCTATCTCAGTACTTGTTAGGACCAGACCTGAGGAGGGACAAAACACAGGCAAGTGATTACACCCCACGGGTCCATAGCACTGCTTCAACTCACCTGTTGTCCAACACTCCATGGGTAACTGATCTAACAAATGACACTGATCCAAGCACAAACTACTCCTTTCTGATGTACACATTACATTGTTGCAGCAACCAACATTAGCACTTTCCTTTACAGTGTCTCCGGGTACTTTAAGTTGTACCTCTTTCTGAGTGATAGAAAGCATCTCTGCTAGTGCTGCGTCTATTTTGGGCCCTACCTTCTCATGAGGTTTAGCGGGTGAGACAGTATCCACGCCCTCTATTGACCACTGCTCAGCCGCACCTCGAGCCACACCAGCAGAGATGTTTATAGTCACTACACCAGCCGGAGAGACCTTTGATGTCTCCAACAGTTCTCCTGGGCACCTTCCATACCACTCAGTAACTGGGAGCACCCTCTCAGAGAACCTCAAGACTATCTGCCACACTGTTAATAAGCATTGGTCCCACCAATACCATTCTCGATCAAGGCTTCCCAGCACAGCCTGTACCACCTGGCTCCACCCATGGGTACTACGCAGCACCACCTGGTCCGACTGCGGTGGAGACACCCAAGTGTACAGTGAGTGCGTTTTTACCAACTCCAGCATTTCAAGTAAGGTTTTTGTCATCTCTAAACATCCAATGTCTAAATACCAGACCTTTCTAAGGTCTTTTTCCCTGTCCAAGACATGGATTGGCTCACCCACTGCAGCTTTTGAGGTTGAGACATTTGAAGAGACCTCCAACTCCTTGGAGGTACCCCTCATCACAGCCTGTTGCTCCCCTGGAGCGCTGTCAGACACATGTCTCACACTTAACCCTTCTGCACCAGTGTCAGTGAGCCACTGCAGGTCATTACAAGTCACATTGTCACCTTGACACCCGAGCTGTTGGGCTGTGGACAACACATCTGCTATGCCAGCACCCTGAACAGTTCCTTCAGACTGGAGGGCAATAACCTTCGCAGGGACAAACGTGTCCTTGAGCACCAGCCGATCTGCAATCCCTCCATTGGGCATAGCAGGTGTTCTGTCCACCACATTATTTAATATTGCAATTGCATTTTCATACCAATTATCCCAGTCTATTGTGGTTCCATCACCTACTCTAGAAGGCCCCACAGGAACCTGGGATTCACTAGCCAAAACATCACCTGTGTCATTTCTATACATATCCCCTTGGGTTGACACATCATCTGACAAGGGAGGCTGTAATACATGCTTTTGCCCTACCTGCTCTGGGGGCGCTACTGACCCACACAGCTCTGCACTTTCAGCTTTTGCAGGCTGAATTAACCCCTTGACAACTGGGTTACACTTAGTGTTGTGGGGCTGCGCCCGCACACTCTCACTGTGTGACTCAGTCTTCCTTTGTTTCACCAGAGTAGCACCACAGCCATCCTGGAACACCTCTGGCTCCAACACATGGAGACCCCATGAGACTTCCATGGACAAGCCTGCGCTTCTGGTTGTCACGGGAGATATCCTACTCCCATCATTGGCAGTGAACACATTTCCAACATTTTCAGACATGACATTAAAGGGAACACATTTTTCAATGTCATTATCACCAATACCATCACATTTGCCAACAGTAACACATTTGTCAGCATAACCATCAGAATTTTCATTACGTATAGACATAACTGCTACTTTTGTGGATTGTCTATTACCAACCACAGCCTGTGAGCCTCTCCTCACATCACCCTCTATCTTTAAAGGGGAACTCTTTCCTCCTTGGGCAGCTCCATAGCTGACCTGGGAAACTCTCTGCTCCGTCACTGCGAGCTCCTCTGAAGTTTCCCTGGGCAACTCTGCAGCACCGGTCACTAGGGAACATGGCACAAGAACAGTTTTGGTCACGCCTAGTTTAACCTCTCCAGCACTCTGCTGGATTATAGCAGGCACATGCATAGTCCCCATGTCCATTCCAGTCTTTAACCTTGCTGTCAGCTGGGCTTCAGCATGTGCCTCCCCACTGCTCCGGGTAGCACACTGCAGCAAGTCTATGTCCATTTGCACTGCGGATCTTCCCGCTGGACACACTCCCATGTCACTAGGTTCAGTCCCACAAACTGAAACAGTCTTACCATTTTCAGTGGCTGGCATCATACCCTTCACTTGAGTGCGCTGTCTCCCAGCTGCATCCATACCAGCTACCTCCTCTGTGTGGCCACAGGACGACACTGCAGCCTTTCCAGACTCTTCAGCGTTGTTCCAGAACCTTGGGCAAGTAAAAATTCCATGCCCCACTTGACCACATTCCAAGCACGGTACTGGTAGCTGAACTTTACTTTCTTGGAATCTCCTTAATGACTGGCTCTCTGTTGCCACAGGATACCACTGGTCATGACCATCAGCAGACAGACTCCTTGGATCCCCGACATCCCTGTTGGCCTGGACATTGCTTCCATAGATGACCATATTCCTCTTTTTCACACGCTGTTGTCCACCTGGCTTCCTGTTGCCAGGGGAAACTTCTTTCACTTCCTTTTTAACTGGGGATGACATGATTAATTTACCCCAGGTCACAGAAATTTCACACTTGGAAAAATTCTCTGGCGTGGCTGGGGCATGTGGTGAAATACCCTCTAGCCATAGAACCCTTTCCCTTGCTTCAGCAAGGATTGCTTCCTTTTTCTGTTTTGAACGCCCCATGCTTGCTGTCTTACACACAGCAACTTGCAACACACTTCATAGCAAAGAGAAAAAAAAAATATGCGATTCTCCTTTCACAGGTACACAACCTGCATGCAACACAGAGAGAAAAAATATGTGATTCTCCTTTCACAGGTACACAACCTGCATACAACACAGAGAGAAAAAATATGTGATTCTCCTTTCACAGGTACACAACCTGCATGCAACACAGTCCATCAAACTTCTGTGCAATGCTGTTCGCCTGGCTGCCACACACAGCTAGCAGTAGTTCCTGATGCGACTCACCATGGAGCAAGGACCCAGATTCCACCGTCTATATGCCCGCATTCGAACACCACTTGTGACATTGGGGATTGTTCAGCTCAAGTGGATAGATGCGTTTTGGTGCAGTGAGTCCACATCAGAGAGGCATTTATAGTTAAGGGCCTGATAGCCCACGTTTATTAAAGGAAAAAACAAAACAAAAGTCCATCCAGGAATCCAGTGCTGGGACAAGGTCATTTGGTGCCCAGGGCGAAGATGGCAAACTACCCCCCCCCCCCCCGTGTAAGAAAAAAAGCGACCATTCCCTCTGTAAAGAGTCCTGCATTGATTATCGGCACAGGGCAACATGTCACTTACCACCGTCACTTGCTGCCAGATGTAGCATGTCACTTGCCACCCTCACCTGCTGCCAGATGCCACGTGGCATCTAGCAGAAGGTCACGGTGGCAAGTGACACGTGGCATCTGGTAATTCGCCACTGTCACCTGCTGCCAAATGCAACATGTCACTTACCATTGTCACCTGCTGCCAGATGCCATGTGTCATTTGCCACCGTCACCTGCTACCAGATGCAGCATGTCACTTGCCACCCTCACCTGCTGCCAGATGTCATGTGTCACTTGCCATCGTCACCTCCTGCCAGATGCCCCGTGTCACTTGCCATCGTCACCTTCTGCCAGATGCAGCGTGTCACTTGCCATCGTCACCTGTTGCCAGATGCCACGTGTCACTTACCACTGTCACCTCCTGCCAGATGTCAACACCATCATCTCCTGCCAGATGTCAGGTGTCACTTGCCATCGTCACCTGTTGCCTGATGCCACGTGTCACTTACCACTGTCAACTCCTGCCAGATGCCACATGTCACTTACCACTGTCACCTCCTGCCAGATGTCAACACCATCACCTCCTGCCAGATGCCACGTGTCACCACTGTCACCTCCTGCCAGTTGCCACGTGTCACTTACCACCGTCACCTCCTGCCAGTTGCCACGTGTCACCACCGTCACCTCCTGCCAGTTGCCACGTGTCACCACCGTCACCTCCTGCCAGTTGCCACGTGTCACTTACCACCGTCACCTCCTGCCAGTTGCCACATGTCACTTACCACTGTCGCCTCCTGCCAGTTGCCACGTGTCACTTACCACTGTCACCTCCTGCCAGATGTCAACACCATCACCTCCTGCCAGCTGTCATGTGTCACCACTGTCCCCTCCTGTCAGATGCCACGTGTCACTTACCACAATCATCCCCTGCCAGATGCCACGTGTCACTTACCACTGTCACCTCCTGCCAGATGCCACGTGTCACTTACCACCATCTCCTGCCAGATGCCACGTGTCACTTACCACCACCGTCGCCTCCTGCTAGATGCCACGTGTCACTTACCATTGTCACCTCCTGCTAGATGCAACATGTCACTTGCCATCCATAGCCTGGCTCTCTCTCCCCTTCAGTTCGGCATGCTGGGGGTTGCAGTTTCCCTCTTAGGAATGAATTGGGCTAGTCCTCAGCACTACATATCCCATGATCCTCTTTTGTGCTCCTTTTTCGATTTTTTTTTTTTTTTTTTTTCTTCTGCCCAATAGGAAGGAGAGGGCGCCGCTCCCGAGTACAGCAGCAGAAGAAGGGGGGGAAAGAAGATCTTGCGGCTGCTCTCTCTACACAGAGACACAGCTGCTCTGCCCGCTGCTGAGTGCTGACTGAAAGAGGGAGGGGGAATGAGCCGGAAACAGAGCCCTCTCCTGACAGCAGCGGCTCGAGGGGGGGGAGGAGGGGGGCAGCACAGTTTCTCCTTCTCACACCCGCTCGCCGTCCCTATCATTTGCCGACAAGAAGAGTTTCCGCGGCAACTGGGCTTCGGGGACCCTCCCCCCTCTGCTCTTGCTCGCGGCACCTGCCTGGGATCAGCCGTAATTAAAGCTATTAGCGGCGCCGGTGGCTAGTGTGTACAGTCACACACACACACAGTGAAGCACACTGCCACACTTCACCTGCGCCCCCTCCCTTCAGCATATTGTACCGCCCAGGGCATCCTCCCCCTCCGCCCCTGCCTTGTACCGGCCCTGCAGGAATCCCACACAGGGGTCCAAGCTTCAGCAAGTAAATATAATAGAAAATCCAAATGAAAATGCTAGCCCACCTGGCTATTCTTCAGCAGTATTGCTGCTATAGGGAACAGGCCCTCAAACAAGCTGCTTGGATGCACACAGTCTTAGGCTCCTTGGTCACACACAGTTTCAAGAGCTTCAATGCACACAGCTTCTGGCTCCTTTGACGCACACAGCTTTACAGCCCTTCAATGCATACAGCTTCTGGCTCCCTGGACACACACAGCTTTGAAGCCCTTCAACGCACACAGCATCTGGCTCCTTGGACGCACACAGCTTTGAAGCCCTTCAACGCACACAGCATCTGGCTCCTTGGACGCACACAGCTTTGAAGCCCTTCAACGCACACAGCATCTGGCTCCTTGGACGCACACAGCTTTGAAGCCCTTCAACGCACACAGCATCTATTCTCACACAGAGACAGTTACTAGCAGCCACTGCTCCAACTTCACCTTCCTCCACCCTTTCTGCTCTCACCAGTCCCTCGTTATATGGGCTGTGTGCACCTGGGCACACACCCTGCTGGCTGTCCACAAGACCCGGACACAGGGTTGGAGATCCCGTCCCACCCAAGACTCTGAAGGATCTCCAAACTACAGAGCCCCATAAGGAACTAGCAAAACCTGGAGAAAACTGCCAGAGCAGTTCTCTCCACCTCAAACCTACACTCTGTAGTTCTGCACTCAGCCAATATGCAGACTCTGTGTCCACTTTAACCCCATTTTCATAGTGACAGAGCCTTGCTCTGCCACAATATATATATATATATATATATATATATATATATATATACTCTTTTTGTTTTAACTGTAGCAGTGAAATCACCTCCTACAGCATTGGAGTCGCTGATTTACGTATCGTGAGAGCAAACACTGTTGCTGCCAAGATAAATAAATAAGTGCTGCAGCTGAATGGCGTACCTGAAAAGAAAATAGTGGTTAACAATAAAACTCAGTTAACAGTAAAGTATAAAAGAATTACATACCTGAAAAGCAAACATGATAAAAACATAGTAACAATAAAACATTGCAGCAAAAACTACAGTAAAAAAGAGTAGAACAATTGAGAGAGAACAATAGAGAGAAAATAGAGAGCGATAAGAACAATAAAATGACAACTATTTTTGTTTTTTTTATTTAATATTTATGTTTGTTTTTTATTTACTTTTTTTAGTTTTTTACACTTTTATTTGTAACTAACTGTAACGGTTCCAGGTTCGGGTCTCTCAAAATGCGATGGCATCTTTTGAGACCCTGTGAAAGTGTGCCCCAGTCTGTGCAGTGCTGTACCTTACGCCAATACTCCACTAATGTTTTGGTAGCGTTTAAAACATTCACCAATGCAAAGACCAGGTTGGCCAGGACAGGAGGGACAATAATAGCAGGTGTCACACCTATATCCGTGTTTCCTACAGACACAACATTTTCTTTGGGGTGATCGTTGGGTAGGGGTACGAGGGAGGACATATGGAAAATGCCTCTCATGCAGCCGGCTCACTGCATTTGCATTGGAAAGGTGGGCCATAGCATCGTCTGGAAATAGAAGGGCTGTGACGATCTCTTCCTGGAATTTTAGGAAGGATCCAGTTCGTCCTGAAGCTTTGTATAGCACATGAACGTTCAGCAGAGCCAATTGGAATAAGTATACAGACACTTTTTTGTACCAGCGTCTGGCCTAATGGGCAATTACTGTAGGTACGGCGCCAACAACTGGTCGTTGAGGTCCACCCCTCCCATATTAAGGTTGTATTTGTGGACGCAGAGGGGTTTCTCCACAACACCAGTCGCCGTTTGAATTTGGACTTTCGTATCTGCGTGAAGGGAGGACAGAACGAAAACATTCTGATTAACTCTCCACTTCACTGCAAGCAAATTATTACTTCTCAAGCAGGCTCTCTCCTCCAGTCTAAGTCGGGACTCTACAAGCCGCTGGGGTAAGCCACGGCGATTAGATTGTACGGTGCCACATGCGCCAATTCCATGATCAAACAAGTGACTAAAAAGTGGCACACTTGTGTAATAATTGTCCATGTAAAAGTGGTACCCCTTTCTGAATAAGGGGGACACCAAGTCCCACACAATCTTACCAGCGCTCCCTATGTACTTTGGGCAGTTCTCTGGCTCCATGTGACTATCTTTTCCCTCGTAAACCATAAAACTATATATATAGCCTGCTGCCCTTTCACAGAGCTACTACATCTTGACCCCATATCTGGCATGCTTGCTGGGAAGATACTGTTTGAAGGCCAAGCGGCCAGAAACGTAATCAGGGACTCATCAATGCAGACAACTTGATCGGGAGTAAACAAGGCTGCAAACTGTTGGTTGAAGTGATTTATGAGGGGCCAAATTTTGTGAAGCCGATCGTATTCAGGGTCACCCCGAGGACGACAAAGTGCATTGTCATTAAAATGCATGAACCGCGAGATCTACTCGTATCTAGCCCTGGCCATGGATGCAGAGAGCACGGCCATATGATGAATTGGGTCAGTGGACCAATATGACCGCAACTCACTTTTTTTAGTTATGCCCACAAGGAGGGATAGACCCAGAAAGGTCTTAAATTCGGAAACCGTAATAGGTTTCCATTCTCTGGCAAGGGTCAAATGGGGATTAGTGATGATGAATTGACCAGCATACAAATTGCTTTGGTCCACAATAGATCTATAGAGATCTTCCATGAAAAACAGCCAATAAAAATCAAGTGACGTAAAATCAACTGTTTCCATCTGAATTCCGGGTTGGCCAGTGAATGGGGGAAGTATGGGTGCTGCAGAAGTGGTGGGCTCCCAATTAGGATTGGCAAATGTAGCAGGAAGGGCACTATGGGCTTGACGGGCCTGCGTTTGTCTTCTTGGTGGCTGCGGGACACAACTTGTGCTAGCCACCGCAACAGCTTGAACTTTACTTATGGGACTCGCCACGTCACCACGTGTTACTGCAGCGCTGGTTTGACTACAACCAGGATGTACTAGGCCGCTGATGCTCACCAGAAGGATGAGCGGCACTAGTACGGGCTCTCTGCTCCATACCTGAGCCCTGCGGTTCTTGCACCTCAACAACAGAAGAAGTACGGGGTCGGGTACGCCTGACCTTAGCAGGAACCACTACTCCATCGTCAGAGCTATCTGTCAGGGTGCCGCTGCTGTCTACTGGATCGTATTCTGAGCCTGAATCTGACAGATGGGTGACTTCCTTTTCACTCTCATCTGTCATGCTCAGAAACGTGTAGGCCTCTTCACTAGTGTACCTTTGATTGGACATTGTGACCTCTAAATTTACTAGTTTAACTAGTGAGACTCACAGGCAAAAAGAGCACCTGATTGTCAGAGCCTGCTTCAATCGCTACCAAAAAACTGTTAGCATTCGCAGGGATCAGGCCTGACTCTGTGAACACTGCAGTTATGTGTTTTGTAAGTGACAGTGATCGATTGATACTGCACTTGGGCGGGCCAAGCTGGGCTGGGCAGAGGGGCTAAACGCAGGTGCTAGCAGGTATCTGGGCTGATCCCACCGTTTTTGGGAACCTTAAACTACTGGGGATGCTAGTATAGATCTGATCAGATCAAATATATTGATCCGTTCAGACACTATACTACTAAGGGAGGTGTATGGTGCGTGCGTGGGTGTTAGCGCTACTGGCACTAATCTGACTCTGCCTGGGACTGACGCAGACCCTAACTGATGCTAAAACCTAACTAATGTCACCCACTGGGTGATCAGGGGGTTAAAACTTTATCGGGTAATATATGGCGGGTGCCCTGACACTATAAAAAACGAACTAACTAACCAGCATCACCCGTAACACTAATACAGTGATCACTGGTGACAGGGGGTGGAAGGGTTAACCACGGGGCGATCAGTGGGTTAAACCTTTATTGGGGGATTTAGGGGGTACCCTAAAGCTACCTGGGGCTACTATTAGCTGACCTAACACTAATTAGAGTCACAAATGACACCAGTACAGTGATCAGTGAAAAATCTGAAAACTGCACTTGGTGACACTGTGACATGGAGTGAAGGGGTTAACTGGGGGGGGGCGATTGGGGGGATGACAAGTGTACTGGTGTTAGTGTAGTGTTGTACCACTCAGTGTTAGACGTCCTCTCTCCTCTCTCTGGAACAGAAAAGAGTTCCACGAGGGGAGATGACATCACTTCCCCTGCCTGTGTTTACACTTACACAGGCAGGGGAGGCATTTCATTCACTCGTGCGCCCCCTGCTCGTGGGAATGAGGGACGTACGGGTACGCCCATTTGGGCACCTGTGCGATTCTGCCGACGTACATCAGCGTGCAGCGGTCGGCAAGTGGTGCACACAGAATCTGGTACAGCTGTGCATATCAACCAATGAGCTTCTAACTTCACCACGTTCGATTAAGCTTTGGCAATGAAACCTAGAACCTGATTGGTTACTAACCACAGCTTCACCAGATTCTGTGTGCACCAGTTTTAGTAAATCCCCCCAGAGCTTATTTTTAATGTTTTTCAAGAAGCGGGTAAAGCAAAAACAAGAGCAGAAACTATACTTTTATTGAACTTCTTGAGAACACTTTGTCAGCAAGAAGACACACTATAGTAGGACTTTGAAAGTAAAGCTAGCCAAAACTGTTTGTTTTTTTTAACTTGGATATTCTGAGGAAGAATTTACCCTCCTGGCGGTATTCCCGAGTGTGGCTCGGGGTTAAATTTCAGTACCATTAGCGGTAATCCCGGGTCACTCTCTGGATTGCATTGCAGAATCCTGGTACAGCATACTTGCCTTGTCCACAGGATCCTGGGATGTTCCCCCTCTGTGTCCTCTGCCGGATCAGCTGCCCGATGCTCTGTGAGCCGGGTTCTGTTCCCTGTGAGGGTTGCGACGAATGGGGGCAGAGCCCGGCGGCAAATTCAAAACGTACAAAAAACATAACATACAATACACTGTAATCTTAAAGATTACATTACTTTATCAAATCATTTCACCTCCCTTTTGTCCCTAGTGCTTTGTCCAGTGCCCTGCATGCACTTTTATATTATATATACTGTTCTTTCTGCCTGGAAACTTGAGAATGTCCATGGCAACCAAAAAGTGTCCCTTTACGTCAAAAGTGGTTTTAGACCAGCTAGAAAATAACGATAGTAAATTAGAATACTTGCAGAACTGAGCGATAGTGAATCGAGGGGAAATTCATTTTATTATTATTATTATTATATTATTATTTTTTATAATTTTTTATAGTTATTTATTATATTATAATTTATGATTTTGTGTTTCAAACTTTATCATACCCTGGAAGTCTTGTTTGGACAGATTTAAGTGTGTTATTCCTAAGAATTAAAGGCCTACAATATAAAACGACAAACAACAGCAAAACTGTAATCCTTGAACTGTCGTTTATTGGTACATCAGAGTGACAATATGAAATAAATGGCTTAATATTGTATAAAAAGCCTTCAATAATGATGATTCTCGTGAGACGAATTTTGGAATTATTTCTGCTTGAATCAGCTTAAATCAAAACCGTGTGTTTTATTGTACACACATAAACTTGGAAAATACTTACAAAAATAGTACATTCATATTCAGAATTAGTGTTGTTTCATATATGCAAAAAATGTTCAAATATAGTTCATTTGTTTCAAAGATCTGAGTCAAAGGCATGTGCTTCCTTTGTCATAGCCTATTAAAAATGGCCGATTAACCTCTTGTGTCCTGGCTTGAATAGGTGTATGTCTTGGGAGGAAGATGTGTGAAGAGTGAGATGTGTGTGTAGAATGAGATGTGTGTGTAGAGTGATGTGTCTTGAAAGCAGGATGTGTGTGTGAAGAGTGAGATGTGTGTGTAGAGTGAGCCAGAAGACTGGATTCCTTGTGTCTATATGAACCCATTCTTTCAAATTCGCGCCCAAACACAAATCCCTCCCATACACTCCCCTTTTCTCTACCTTTCGAAAAGCGGGGGCTAGAGTAGATATACAAGCCTCTTTAACATCTGTTTCACTTTACCAAACCTTTTAAACATGAAACAGGATATATGTGAGATAGACGTTCAGACCAAACATCAGACCTCTTAAAACATAAACGCTTAAATCAAACAAAGTATCGGTTACATAGGAAAATTCAACCAAAACATATATTATTTACAAAATCCATCAAATTCTGACAGGGTCTTGACCTGCATTTTCAGTCAATGAATGGCCATTTGGGTATCACTAGCTCAAAGTCCTGTCATTCAAACAATTATGGAAAATGCATATTCTTTTCAATAAAGCCAATTAAAATTTAGATATTAAGAATATAACATTCCCCTCTGAAATATGAATAACAATCATATTTTAATCATACATTCATAGCATCCATGTCCCATTCATTCAGACTTTGATCCAATAACTCCAAATGTATTTCCATCACCAACCGAGTTTGCAATACCAAAACCCATCTTTCTCTTAAGCTTATTTTGCAATAAATCATCTCCTTTCTTGATTTCATTTCTAATTCGATAATATAATTTTTTCATTCTAAACATCAAACATAACTGGAATATAATGAATAACATAATAATAATAAAAAGAATAACTATAGGATGTGATAAAATATTTCCTGCTGCTGAGGTTATTGAAGTTTTTCCCCAAATTGATACACTATTACTGAATTTTTTCCACCAATTACTTCCTGAAAATTCTGACCATTGATGAGATATCTCTTGCAAATTACCTTGTTCATGTTTAAACAATATTTCTGCATTCTGAAGTTCTTTAGCCAAAGCTATCAATAAACCTTTATCCTTATTAATTACATTTGCCCATTCTTCCCAAGGAAATTCATCTACCTGAGATATATTATATTGTGTGGGAAGAGCACTTATATTTTTCATAAGCATATTTGTTAAATTTGTTCTAAACCCATTAATACTTATTGCTACAATGTCTCCTTCTATACAATACAAGCCTTGATTTAGGTTTTCTGTATTTGTACAAGAAGAGAAAAAAGTTTTAACCCTTTCTGTATCTGACATGATCTGAAAACAAACCTTCTTTTTATCTACACGAGTAACTAATTCAGAAATTGTTTCAACTTTTTCTATTCTTGCTGAACACAATGTATGATTATGATAACAAGAATGAAAAATACTTTTATCTTGATTAGGTAAACAGATAACTTTAGACTGAAATTGTAAACATGATGACAAATCTAATTGTTCTAATTCAGAATTTTCATTGTTAAATGCAAAATCTGTATACTGTAATTTATAATACAATAATTGTGTATTGCTGACCGGTAATCCCAGGACAGTGATTGGAACCAAAATTTGTTCTTGTCCTGCTATCGGAATCATAGAAGAACTATAACAAACATCCTGTTTACATCCTATCCATTTATTTACCCATAAATCTGTATGATTTATAGCATATACATATTCTCTGGGTAAATTCTGTAAAATGCCAAGAGGGGTTATTCCACTCTGAAATGCTTGAGCAATTATTTTAAAATTAGTGGAATATTCAGTCTGGATCTCTAAACATGCTCTGGCAATATGAGAATGTTGTTCACTTAACATTAAATCAAGAGTAATATTTTGAAGATGTAAAATAGATGGACCCATTATATTAGCTGTTTTAATAACCATATTTTCTAAAATTTCATTTAAATTTCTCTGTATTTTAATCCCGTTACTACCCACTAAACCAGCTGTCTCAAGATCAGACTTTAAAGTATTAATGTCCATACTATTAGTAATACTCCCAATTGTGCCAATCCCTCCTAAAATACCTTCAACAATACCACGCTTATTTCTGTTATGATTTATATTATTAATTCCAAACCATCTCTCAATACCTAATTCCATATTAACCAAATGTCCTTGACATTGTGGAAACCTTGTAGAAATTTTCCATTCTGAAACATTAAAGTTCCACAATATAATGACAAAATTTCCCTCTCTCAAAAGAGTTCTGGATTGGAAATGGTTAATCTGAAATGGATTTGCTGAGACACTTTTCTTACCAACACATGGAGTTTTCCTAGGAGACCTTACAACAACACTTGCCTTCGCACATTTCATTAGATAATTTACTATTGATATGCAACATTCATATATACCAGTATCATTCAAAGATACTCTCATTTGTTGATAAACAAATGTATTATTGATCCACTTCACACTACCATAAATTCCTTTATGAATTATCATAGTAGAACTGTGAAGAAAACTTCCCAAAAATTCACCGTTCCTTTTCCAAGTTACCAATGAATCCTGAGGTACATATATTTTTGTTTTACATATCAAATGCAAACTATCATTATCTTCAAAATGTTCAAAAACTGTGGAAAAATATAAATTTCTGGAATAATCATGTTGACCACAGAAATACTAATTTTAACCCTTATTTGTGTTAATTGTTTTGTTACTTTAAAATCCCATGTTCTTACAACACATATCCATACAATTCTTCAGCTGTATTAATATCAACATATCTAGAATTATATTCTGTCATTTGTATTAAGATCAATATCTTTATCACTCTTGTCCTCTGTATTAATATCAATGTCTTTATCACTTTTATCATCTATATTGATATCAGTAATAAACAATAAGTCCGAAAATCATAAAAATTCGTGTCCAATCCTTGACTTTTTAAACTTATTGAGGCAGCGCTAAGTGTCCGATATTATAAAACACTGTATATAGAACCAATGTTTAAAAAGACAGGAAAGTTCATAATTAAAGATGCAGACTGTGGATGTGAAGGTAAACGTAGAAATCCTTTCACCAATAGCGATCACCGCGTGAGGGGGTCACCCCCCGTGAGATTGCACTCACCACAATGTCTATAACCACAGGCCTTTGGATAATGATCTTTAGATCTTTGCCGTCTCCTTAATTCAACCACTAGGTGGTGCAAGACCTGGAAGTACTGGGAAGTTTTCAACAGAGGAAATAGTAGTGGCTGAACACTGGTATCAGATACTGAGTTGCAGAGAGTCAGGGGTGAGGGAGGACAGACATTGCTCCTTGGCCGTGAATGGGCAAAGTGAGCGATCTCTTTAAAACCATTGGATGTTCCCCAATCAAAGTACCACCTTCTGTACTTTTGGCATGGCTACTTTGTTCAGCTTTCCTTTCAGTATAGCTTCAGATGTCACCAACGTTTAAGATTACAAGTTGTTATCCCCGCACAGGTCAGATACCACACTCCCCAGTCTACACAAACACAGAACTGGTTCCAGGGCTCCATCCTGGAACCAGTTCTGTGTTTGTGTAGACTGGGGAGTGTGGTATCTGACCTGTGCGGGGATAACAACTTGTAATCTTAAACGTTGGTGACATCTGAAGCTATACTGAAAGGAAAGCTGAACAAAGTAGCCATGCCAAAAGTACAGAAGGTGGTACTTTGATTGGGGAACATCCAATGGTTTTAAAGAGATCGCTCACTTTGCCCATTCACGGCCAAGGAGCAATGTCTGTCCTCCCTCACCCCTGACTCTCTGCAACTCAGTATCTGATACCAGTGTTCAGCCACTACTATTTCCTCTGTTGAAAACTTCCCAGTACTTCCAGGTCTTGCACCACCTAGTGGTTGAATTAAGGAGACGGCAAAGATCTAAAGATCATTATCCAAAGGCCTGTGGTTATAGACATTGTGGTGAGTGCAATCTCACGGGGGGTGACCCCCTCACGCGGTGATCGCTATTGGTGAAAGGATTTCTACGTTTACCTTCACATCCACAGTCTGCATCTTTAATTATGAACTTTCCTGTCTTTTTAAACATTGGTTCTATATACAGTGTTTTATAATATCGGACACTTAGCGCTGCCTCAATAAGTTTAAAAAGTCAAGGATTGGACACGAATTTTTATGATTTTCGGACTTATTGTTTATTACATGTTTTAATTTTAAGGCAGCTGCTTGGGTCTACTGCATCTGATAGCGGAGTGATTCTGAGGCGCGGATTGATGTGAGGCAGAGGCGGAATTTTTTATTGTCCCCACATTTTCACATATTGATATCAGTGTCTAGATCTCTTTTGTCTCTGAATAATGTAATGTCTTGGTTGTGTAATTCTTCAATCCTGTTAACCTCTGCATAGCTGGAACAGTTTGTGATATATTTTACCACAGATAAAATTGTCACTAGGGAAAAGATGAATCCTGTGATGATGATAAATCTTCTCTCTTTAACACTTTCTTTTGTTGAACTGTCATCTTTCTTCTTTTTTGGAATCCATGATTCCTCCAGGTTAATGAAATATAATTAATTCCTAGGAAAAATAAAAGCAGCATCATTTATCTCAGAATATTACATTTGTTATACCCACATTTTTATTTATACATGCTTTTTCACTAAATTGAGAAATCCTTGAACTAATACCATTGTCCCTTGAACATCCAAGATGTCAAATGGACCTTCCCAATTACTTTGCCATGGTCCAGTTCTCCTGAACCTTTAGTTCCGCCTGTGACGTGTATCTCACCATCTCTGGGTGTGACCTTACACATGGCAACTCTTTAATCACCATTTTTCTTTCTGTATAAACTAATGCTAACAACATCTAATTTTTTATTTAAATCATCAATCTTGATAAACCGTTTATCTTGAATAAAAGATAATTTTGGTTTTAATAATAAAATAACAAAATGTTACAAGAATCAGATATGTGTATGTGGATGTAACAACAGTTTTCATGCTGTATATGTGTCTTGTGTATACTGGAGTGAGTGTCTTTTGCTACATCTGCTGGAGTGCATGTCTGCCAAAAAACTCTGTTACAGGCATTCTACTCCTAAAAAAACAAACCCCCTCCTTTCTTATTCAGAAAGGTTCTTTTTTGTCTTGTAGTCCCACAGATGCAGACTCTCAATGAGTAGTCCCCCCCCTCCTTTTTAAAAAAGGATGGTGTCATTACACTCTCAAATTCCTAAGGATGGGGCTATGTGCTCTGTGAGTAACCATTTAACTTATACAATACAAGTTTCTTTAAACTTCTAAAACAAATACTACATATCAGTATATATACAAATTGTCTTTTAATAATCTCCTAAACAAGGAATATTGTAAAGTAAAGAAATTATGATCTTTTAACTCAAACATAAAAATGTGTGGAAGGACCATTTTTCATACAAGTAACTGCATGTAACACCATTCTGTTCAAATTGTCCTGTATCATCTATAACCAATACACTCTTATGCAAAAGGAAAATACCAAAAAGAAATATCATTTTCTGAATGACATTCAATACCTTTAAATAACATCCTAATATCCCTTCTCAAATCACAAGCATTGCAGAAAAAATACACTTCAAAGGGACACAATCAATCCTTGCTGTCTACTGCCAACAATAGTTCATTGTGAAACACAAGTGACAAAATAATTCTTCCTGTCATTAAATCAAATGAAGAATACTTTGTAACTGAAAAAACTGTACCTGCAAACTGTGAATGATATGATACATGAAATCTCTGTCTTTAAGAATTTCAAGCAATTTTTGCTTACCAATGTAATCTAAACTGTCATAGTTAAATTTAGTGAATTCCACCTGTAGGTGTTGTGGTACATTAAAATATAGAAAATCCATCTAAGTCATGATATGATATTAGATCTAGTTATCATTAACAAAATATAGATATTATATCATCCGATGAGAACTCAAAAGATTGATTTACCTTTTAATTCTCTGAAAACGAAGGAAAATATTATATTTGTTTTTTCCACAACATAATTTTGACCATATTCAGGTTAAAATCACTAATTCTCCATACAAATCTGCATCCTTTGCTAATTGAGTACAAAGCTGTCAATTACCCCCTTATCAGATGAACTAAACCTCTCAATGTTCCATCTGAACAAAAAATGAAAAATTAAAATCATAATAATCATAACTGGGAAAAATTAATAAATTAATAATCCAAAGGATTATCCTTGAAAATACTAAAAATATATCAAATAAAAACCAAATCTCTGAACCTCAAATCATAACCTTATTATCCATAGCAAAGAATCAATAACCAGAAAATCCTTACCATCCATGCAGTTCATTTAAGGACTGCTAACATTGTTTTTCACAGTGTTATATGATACATAGTGATACCTTTCCTGTCTTAATGGACTGTTTGCAGTTTGCAATTGGGTCTCAAAAGGGAAATTAGTTTGATTATTATGGCCTCTATACCTCCAATTACTACACCAGCGCACAGAATACACTTCATAGCGCCTTGGCATCGTTTTCGGATAATACAACCTCTTTTGTATATCGTTATTATTAGCCATCACACAAAACCTAGCTATGTGACCCTCTCTTTTGCAAACTAAACATTTAAGAGTTGGTTTTTTTGCATATACCTTTCTTTGAGTATATGGCGATGAAAATTTACATTTCTGTTGAATATTACTAATATTCAAATCAACAGACTTCACACTTTCATTGTCTGAGGAAATATTAACCTCCTCAAATGACCCCACTGAGTCAAATCCAGAATCAGCATCATCATCCCTCGCCTCTGACTTTGTCACGTGTTCATAAGCTAAACACTGAGCATGTGCAGAAGATTGAGCTTGCAATAATTGCGTTTTAAGCAAACTTATAACATTCTCTTGTTCAATTTCTTTCTGAGTTAAAAAAGCAATACAACTTTCTTTTTCTTTAACTGATTCCAATAATGCATTCATTTTATGTTCTAATGCATCTTTTTCAATCATTAATTGTTCAATATGTAAATTCTCCTGTGTTTGTGCCATTTCTGTTACACTTTGCCTTTGTTTTCTTGGCATATCAAAAACCATGGCATTGAAGACTGAGACTAATTTCATTATATTGCTTAATTTTCTCTTAGATTTAACTAATGAAAATCTATTCTTCTCAATTTCTTTATTTGCCTGTAGGCATTGATTATACATTGATTGCCATAACTTAGTGTCTGAAATATAGCTGGCTAAACCTTCAAATTCTAACTTACTTTCTTCAGCTATAACATTAATAAATTCCATATTTTGGTACTCACCGAATATAAAACTTTTCCGTTTTCCGCTGGACTCTAATTAAACCGTCTGTCAAGACTTCTGATCCAAAATACTCTGGTCTTCACGCAATCAAACATCAAAAACATCAATCTGGCGTTTCTTCTAGGTTCTTTCAATAATTGCAAAGTTTTCTCCTGTTCATCACATTTCCCCTCTGAACAACGGAAAAGTGGCACAAAAACTTCTGACGATTGAAACTGGCTGGCGTCCGCCAACGAAATAAATGGCTTAATATTGTATAAAAAGCCTTCAATAATGATGATTCTCGTGAGACGAATTTTGGAATTATTTCTGCTTGAGTCAGCTTAAATCAAAACCGTGTGTTTTATTGTACACACATAAACTTGGAAAATACTTACAAAAATAGTACATTCATATTCAGAATTAGTGTTGTTTCATATATGCAAAAAATGTTCAAATATAGTTCATTTGTTTCAAAGATCTGAGTCAAAGGCATGTGCTTCCTTTGTCATAGCCTATTAAAAATGGCCGATTAACCTCTTGTGTCCTGGCTTGAATAGGTGTATGTCTTGGGAGGAAGATGTGTGAAGAGTGAGATGTGTGTGTAGAATGAGATGTGTGTGTAGAGTGATGTGTCTTGAAAGCAGGATGTGTGTGTGAAGAGTGAGATGTGTGTGTAGAGTGAGCCAGAAGACTGGATTCCTTGTGTCTATATGAACCCATTCTTTCAAATTCGCGCCCAAACACAAATCCCTCCCATACACTCCCCTTTTCTCTACCTTTCGAAAAGCGGGGGCTAGAGTAGATATACAAGCCTCTTTAACATCTGTTTCACTTTACCAAACCTTTTAAACATGAAACAGGATATATGTGAGATAGACGTTCAGACCAAACATCAGACCTCTTAAAACATAAACGCTTAAATCAAACAAAGTATCGGTTGCATAGGAAAATTCAACCAAAACATATATTATTTACAAAATCCATCAAATTCTGACAGGGTCTTGACCTGCATTTTCAGTCAATGAATGGCCATTTGGGTATCACTAGCTCAAAGTCCTGTCATTCAAACAATTATGGAAAATGCATATTCTTTTCAATAAAGCCAATTAAAATTTAGATATTAAGAATATAACACAATAAAACAATAAACTGACGCGTTTCGGCAATAGCCTTAGTCGTACTGTTGCATTGAAGTGTGTTGGGACACATCGAGCCTCGGCACCTGTGATTGGACCTGGTGTATGGATTTAGTTGTCCCTGCAGAGAGCGCAGTTACCTTTCTTCTTTACCAATTATTTGATGACTTGTCAGTTTGGTTGAGAGCAACAGGCAACTGTGACACTTATCATCCATGGCATTCCTTGAATTTAACTGTTTTTGGAAACCATTAAAGTGGAGTTCCACCCACTTTTACAACTCTTCAGCATCCCTCACTAAACTGTGCACTGTAAACAAATTGGATATTTTTTATTTTTTTTTCTCAGCACCTACTGTATATCTGCTGTATTCATTTTTCACTTCCTCCTCCCTGGCCGCGGCCCATCGCATCATTTCCTGTTTGCAATGCCTTCTGGGAAGGGGCGGCAACTTCCTCTGAAACTGTCGTTGCTATGGAAACCTGACCTGAAGCCTATTACACTGCTTGTGCTGCACTGAGCATGTGCGAGATCTGCAAGGATGAGATCCAGGAAGAAATACAGTCTGGCTTCAGATGCCCACACTTAAGATGGCCACGGCCTGCTGTAAGTTTAGAAAATAACAAACTACTGCTATAAACTAACAAAACAGACCTTAGTTTACAGACTAACTTTACTAGAATACATTAAGCTTGTGTATTATAGGGGTATTTTTATTCAAAAAGTAGAATTTCGGCCGGAACACCACTTTAAGTAGATTCAATTTAAATCATAATTTTTAAAGCGCAACTATTCATCTCTGTCCAGCAGCGGCTCCTCCTCTGACCTGCTGTTGACTCACTGACAGTCCTATTCACTTTAATAGTGACACAACAAGGTGAGGGACATGGCGGCAGCAGGGGAGTGGATGCCCGCTAACAGGCGCTGCCATGATGGATTTTTGTTCTGGTATCAATGCTTGAATTTCTATAGCCTGGTCAATCCAGTCTGCACAGATTATCAAGCAATGCATAAACGTATAATGGTGTATGAGATGTACACCACTTCCTCTGGACAGTTGATAGATCTCTGCAGAGCACACACACGCATGTTCTCTAACCAAGTCAAGATGAATAGCATTTCATTGTTCTCATTTCATTTCTGGAATTGATCTTGTTTGGAGCTGAATATTTCACAATAATTATTGCCGCTGGTCCTATTATTTTAACATCACAAAACAAACAGCATCTTTGGTAAACTCTCAGGGTGGTGGAGCCGATCCTGCATTCGCTTCTCTCATCACCAACTGTGATGAATGCTCGGTGCATTTCGCGGCTCTGAGTCTTTTCTTTACACAAATGCGGTTTGTAAATCAATAATTCATTCTGATCTGGCCAAACAGCCCAGGAACTCCTCACAGCCACATTAATATTACCTTCAACTTGCAGTACATGCAAAATGATTAGACTTGGTAAAGAAATATAGACTTATTACAGAAAAGTTTTTAATACAATCTTTTTTTTTTTCAATGTTTTCTCCAACACCAGCATTTAGGCTGTTTAGAAAGCTTAACAACTGCTTCACAATTTCTCAGCTTTATTCTTTTTTAGAGGCCCTTTCACACGGATGCCTTCGGACGGATTTGTCCGTTGATCCCCAGCTGATCGGAGCAGAGCGGGCAGATGACAGGTCCGTGTCTGCTCAGTATCTGTGGAGCAGACACAGAAAGAGACCTCTCAGCTCTATGGGTGGCTTGGTGTTAACAGACTCTGCTGTTCATTTACACCCAGATGCCTCTGATGTGGTCCACCCAAATGGAAGAGGATGCAGACCTCCTCCATTTTTTTTTGTGGGCTTGATCGGACCCAGAGGTAGGTGGGTGTAAACAGACACAAGTCTGTTTGCACCTGCCAGGCCATAGAAATGCATGGACCTTCTGATCAGGTATGCCGGAAAAATTGACAGGTGGATCTGATTAGATTGCCCGTGTCAAAGTGTCCTAACTATTCAGATTTTAGTTTACCAGGTTTTTCTTTGTTACTCATACTCTGCTATTTAGCATTGTGTCTGCCTCTAATTCACTAAACACCTCATCAGCCACTCCCAGAATCATCCAACCATTTCATCCCAGTGCAGGCCTGTCATGTGTGGTATTCCTTTAAAGGATAAGTTCACCTTTAAAAAAAAATATTAAATACATATATGTTTGCAGTAAAAAAAATGCATTTATTAGGGGTGTAAAGTCAGGCCTCTAGAGGCAAGCCCTGGGAGAAAAGAACAAAGAGAAGGAAGCGCCAGCTAAGTGTAGTACCCCGGTTAATGCGGTCCTTCAGTCATTTTTTAATCTTTCTATCTATAAAATCTTCTGCCCTTGTTGTTTTAACCTTGGATAGTAAAACTTTTTTTTTCTGTCAGTAAATACCTTATACAGCCCACTTCCTGTTTCTTGTCTGGTAATAAGCCTAGGCTTATGACATCATGCACAGCTCTCTCACTCACTCTCGTGAGAGTTTGCCAGGAAGAGGGGTGAATCATAAGAGGGCCAATGAGAGCTGCAGAGCTAGAGTTTTGACCCTGTCTGTGTAAATCCAGGAAGTGAACAGACAGCAGCTTCAGCTGCCCACAGTTAAAATGGATGCAGCCAGACTTAGTGGAGTGAGATTTCTGCATCATATTTGGCAAGTACAGAATCACAGTATATACTGTATAAAATAATATGCAAAGTGGTTGGAGGGAAGCTTCAGAATGGCAAAGATGTTTTCATTACAAATTATGTGAGCAGACTGCAGTTCCTCTTTAAAATTTTAATAGCAATGAATAAAAAACATCACAAGAGGTATAAGATAAAAAAGCTCATCTGGTGCAGAGTTGTGGGTGTAGATTCCTCCTTGATTTGACCTGCAGGACTGCTGTGGGGTGTTCCAGCTGCTGAGAGAGGAAGATGGTCCGCTCCAGAGCCTGGAGGAGCTCCGAGAAGCCACGCTAACCTGCGTAGAATGCACACCGGAAGTGACATCACCAGAAAGATGGAGCACCAGATGAGAAGGCAAGGCTACGAGCTCGGAGCATCTAGCTCCTTCTACAGGCCTGTACAAGGAGCTAGATGCTCCAAGCGCCTAGCCTTGCCTTCTCATCTGGTCTGGTCTCATCTCATGCACAGCTGCATTAGATTTTGCACTCTCTAATTTTAGTAAATCAGCCCCAATGAGATTTTGCTGACCTGCAATGAGTGCACACTCAGGAAAACAATGCCCGTCAACATGATCCCTTACTGTGGAATCTTTTATTTTATTTTTTCTTAGAAATCTGTCTTCTGTTATCAGTATGTACCATCTAGCACTAAGGTAAATTTGTTTTATTTCTGTTTTTTATTATTTTTATTTTGTTTGAAACTGTGCACATTTTTAAACTGGTTACTGTTTTAAAAATAATCAGTATATAACATTCTCCACTTCTTGCCTGTTTGACTGTAATTATAGACCTTTTCTACAATCATTGCCCTAACTATTATATCGCTTGCCTTCCTCTGACTTTTCCAAAGCAGGTAGAATTGCAATTCTTAAGATTATTGCACTTCCTAAGCTACTATATTTATTTAGGACTATTATACCAACCCCTAGAAGTTACTTGTCCTTCATCCAACATATATTCAGTCAATCCATATGGGATAAGAAGTGTCATAGAAGTTTTATACCTATTATGTCGACATAATGGCGGTATGGGAGTCCCCAATATACTTTACTATTACAAAGCGTGTGTCTTCGACCAATGCACTTTTGGTGGAGCTCCTCAATGCTTAAGTAATGAGAACTGGCACTACTTAATTGTCTTGACCCCCGATCTATCTTAATATCAATCAAATTAGGACTTCCCTGCCCTTTTACCTCCTACCCAACAATTAACTCCTCTCCCTGTATCTTCTACTCCAAACATCATAGCTATCCCTGTGTTTATGGAAGTCCTATCTCAGTTTACTCCAGAACTCCTTCTTCAATCCTGGAAAAACAGAGGCCAGGACTATCTTTCGGATCTCCACCTTGCATTGAAAGTCCGTAAAAAAAACCTTTCTGGAAAGGAAAAATGCTGCAAATGAGCATTTAAATGTCTTGATTTTTTGAGCTTGTTCTTGCATCTTTTTTTACTTGGCCTCTTTAAGCAAATGACTAATAATTTAAAACCCAACTTCACGTAATGCTTTTTAAGGCTCATACACACACGAAATGGCAGAATTCCCAGCAGGAGAATAGCTGTTTAAAAAAAGTACCTAAAGCTGCATATTGCACATGCATTTAGGCACGTCAAATGTTTGAGGGTGAATAGATTCCATTGGACAAAACATTAATTTAATTTAGCTATTGGAATGCATTATTGCCCAAAAACTAGACTTATCTAGCATTTAGACGCGTCTAGAGTTGTTTCTGGTCTTTAGCTCCTCTCCTGAACATGGCAGTGATGGTTTACTACTGGCCTGTAAACACTCCTCGTTTAATACACCTGTAAATGCCTACGTGTGCATGGCACATAGGCTAACACTGAGGTATTTTTATAGTCTAAAAAAAAAAATCAAATGCCTAAAAAGCTGCACTTTAAAAAAAAATAAAGTAAGAATAGTGAACGTTTAGAGGATGGGGCTGCCAGCACTAAAAGGTGACCAACCCAATAATCAGTATAAATCAAAGAATCAACCTTAGGCCCCTTTTACACTTATACGACTTGTCCCACGATTTTGTACTGCAAAATCGTACGACAAGTCATTCTCCATGATTTTCAATGACTACCATTCATATTGGCACGACTTTAAGTCGTGCCGACTTCAAAGTAGTCCCTGCACTACTTTGATCCAACTTCCATGCGAGTTGATGTCCATAGACCTCAATGTTAAATCCTCAAGTAGCATGCAAATCGTACCTGAATAATATAGACACAATTTCAGTACGACTATGTAAGCACAAGCTGAGAATGATTAATGCCAAAGTTGTGGCAAAGTCATACAAAGTAGTACTGCTCCAAAATCGCAGCAAAATCACGGCAAAATTGCGACAGTGAAATCGCGGTAAAATCACGCAACTATGAAGTCGCACAAGTGTGAAAGGGGCCCTTCTGTCCAATCTTTTGATGATGACTCGGCTGCATGCCCACTACATTTAAGTTCTTCTTTAAAATGTAAATCTTTGACTATTAATCTTCTGAATGCTCCTGGATCTTGTATTGCTTTTCATTGGAAGTCACCCCAGACCCCATCTATTAGCCAATGCATACATATGGTAAATGAGATTCAGGACATGGAAGACCTCACTATGTCATTTCACTAATTTCAATTCTCCCCATCTTAAAAGGACCTCCTAATGGAAGATTCTTCCCAGGCAGCAGGATAGGGGGCCTCTCTCCTCCTTGACCCTCACACCTTGCCTTTCCCTTTCTTCACTTCTTTTGCCTAGCTTCACTTTGAATGATTACTTACTATAAATAAACAGAATAAAGAAAAAAAAGTTGCCATAGTTACAGGTATTACTTCATATAGTTAGCAGAATTCAATATTTTTCTCTATAGTTGTCTTTTAACATCGAGAAGAATTGTGGACAAGTAAAGAAAACATACTTTTAAAATTAATATATGAATATATAAAAACGAAGTAGAAGTTTCTCCCTTTAAAATATTTGCCCAAAGTTCTCCAATAATTATTAGATGTAAAAAGGGCAGGGTATCACATCGCTTTTAGATGATGATTTTGATTTTCAGAAGTCACAGAATCCACCCTTCTCAGCTAATAATCTGTTTTCAGAGCGTAAATGTCTCTTGAACTGAAACACAAAGAACATTATCCATTTTTCTTTTAATTTGCAGAATTGCATTAACAGTGAGATCTCTAGCAATGGTTCATTACATTCCAATGTTGCAAAAACATAACAATTAGCTTACTTTTAATGTAAAAAAAAAGCAGCAAACTTAATTGACAGTGACATTTAAAGACGAGATTGCAAAAGTTTGATGCTTGAGGCCATCAAGAAATTCTTGTCTTTTTTTCAAATTCTGAATGAAAAGGGATACTTCTCTTAGAATGTATAAAAAAACTGCATCCCACCAAGCTGATTTTTTTCATTTTGCATTGAGAAGGGTTTGACCTTTACAATTCCTTGGGACCCCATTAGAAGATCTTTCACCCAGTGCTGGCCAAATTTCTGGTATGACTTTCAAAACTGAACTTTTTTACATATACATACATACACTATATTACCAACAGTATTGGGACGCCTGCCTTTACAATCACATGAATTTTAATTGAATCCCAATATTAGTCTGTAGGGTTCAATATTAAGTTGGCTCACCCTTTGCAGCTATAACAGCTTCAACTCTTCTTTGAAGGCTGTCCACAAGGTTTAGGAATGTATCTATGGGAATGTTTGATCCTTCTTCCAGAAGCACATTTGTCAGGTCAGGCACTGATGTTTAATGAGAAGGTCTGGCTCATATTCTCCGCTCTAATTCATCTCAAAGGTGTTCTATCAGGTTGTGCAGGCCAGCCAAGTTCCTTCACCCCAAACTCGCTCATCCATGTCTTTATGGACCTTGCTTTGTGTACTGGTCCAAATCATTTGGTTGAGGAGGGATTATGGTGTGGGGTTGTTTTTCAGGGGTTGGGCTTGGCCCCTTAGTTCCAGTAAAAGGAGATCTTAAGCCATCAGCATAACAAGACATTTTGAACAATTTCATGCTCCCAACTTTATGGGAACAGTTTGGGGATGGCCCCTTCCTGTTCCAAAATAACTGCTCACCAGTGCACAAAGCAAGGTCCATAGACAATTATGTTGAACGAGAAAGCCTGGCTCGCAGTCTCTGCTCTAATTTATCCCCAAACACTCAATATTCCTTAATCTGAGCTTTGTGCAGAATAAGCACCAACAGCTTCAAAGAGATACTGTATGTAGTATTGCTGGTGGACTGTGCTTCCTAAAGCCTGTGCTGTGTAACTCCTTGTCTCTCTTCCTCCTGTGCTCCCAATCACATTTAGACTTCCAAGTCAGATTGGAAGTCTTAGTGATGGTCTTGACAAGAGTAGTCAGAGGTCACTGCCAAAACTCCTACATGACCCCTCTAAAACTCCGCCCCCTTTAAACCCAATAAAACACTTGACACCAAGTACAGCTAAATGGCCATTAGGCTTTTTATTAAAGAAAATAACAATAAATCACAAATAAATAACAATAATGTCACAACAAAACATAGATGTCCCCAGCCGCAAAACACCACCTTGGGGACATTAACACTTGCCCACAGACCTTGCAGGTCTACCCCTACCTGGTCCCTATTATTGGACCACACCTAACCAGAGGACACCATACCAACTGATGGATCCCACTTGTATCCAACCAACAGATTTTAACCTTATCGAAGGGGTCCCAACCACCATCACAATACCTACATACTTCCTGCCTACATACCCCATATCAGGGAGGGAGGGAGGGACGTTCATCCGATGGCTTCCCAACTCTGACTGTTACTGTCCCACCCCTTCCTGCAGTCTACACTCCTACTCTCCTCCCCATCACCCCATCTCCTCAACCAATCAAGTAAGTAAACCTCTCCCTTTGAACATGTTGACTCTCTGCTGTCTGGTTCCCCTTCCACCCTCTCATGCCAACTCTACACTTCATGCGTTCCTCATAGCTCCGGGCCTTCCTTTCTTTTTTTTTTGTTTACAAACTTTTTTATTGAGTATAAAACAGGGAAAAATACGGTACAGTACAAAATGATGATTATCAGAGGTTTAACATCGATAAATAATCATCGGTACAGAAGATATAGAATAGCAATTTTGCATATAATGGTTGTGCAATTTAGTAATACCACTATAAGATTTTATTTGAGAAAGGTAGAGGTAGATAATAAGTTATTCCACATTTATAAGACTATTTGCATGAGTGAACCAAGGATTCCATTTTTTTTCGAATATGTGTTGTGAGTTATTTAGAGTATGGAATATTTTTTCCATAAGGAGGATATTGTTGATCCTTGTTTTAAGTTGAGATAAGGGTAGTGTAGGAGATTTACAATGGTATGCAATGAGCCAGTGTATGGCAACACATATAGTATGTATCAATCTTATATGAAAATTATTTAGACCTATGATCGGTGTGAATAGCCTTCCTTTCTTTGGCAGTAGTCTCTATTTGAGTTTTCCATTATCACCAGCTGGTGTGTTCAAGCATTACCAACAGAGGTTCCAGGATCATCAGAAGTTGTACTCCAGAATCATCACCAGGCATGTTCCAGTGTCATCAGCTCTTTCATCACCAGATTATATACAAAATGAAGTAGGGTAGACTTGTACAGTACTGCAATGTCTTGATGAAAAACGGAATATGAAAGCAGCTTGAATATGTTCCATGTATAGATCTCAAAGTTTAATTTCCCAATTTGACTGAAGTGTACCTTTAAGATCTAAAGAAAAAAAAAGGCTACTTTTGTTGATGCAGACAGATCAAAAGAAGGATAATGTTAACATAACATTATTCCTATATATGCAATTTGCACCAAAATGCATACACATTTGCAGAAATAATAAACATATATATTTTTCTAGCAGAGTCAAATCAGCAATTTTGCTGAGAAAATAAAAAACATTTGTAATATGTTTACATTTTAAGTGGATGTAAAAATATTTTATATTTATAAGAACTGCAAAGACAAAACCAAACCCTTTTCTGTCTCTCACGGCTTAGGTACTGCCGGTTTTCAAGCGCAAAGGTTTATTTACACAAAAGTAACGATCGCAGAGAGATCCAATATTGCCAGATCCTCAAGGAGGTCTTTAAGGGCTGTCAAGTGGTCTGCTGTATGATATGAAACTGTCATTCATAATATAAAGATGTTGTATTTTACCACATATAGCAGCCAATAACTATTACTATCATTAATCATCCGTCAGGCTATCCTTTGATTGCTTTCATCCAGCGTGACTAGGTAAGGTGAAAAAAGGGGTCACCCGTTGTCCAATAAAGAAGGAGTGGGTCAATCTGGACAGTTTATCATTGAACGTACAGTATATGAATGATGTTACCAGACCTCACTACTCTATCCCTCAGTCACCAGCTGAAAAATAGTTCTCAGTTGTGCAAGTGGCTTTGTATATTGTTTAGTGCTTTGAGAGGAGAAGAAGCCCAAACTATCTCTATACATTTTTGTATCGTTATATGTAAGGAAGCTTTAAAGTGAATATTTGCTGTGACGGAATCACTTTGGCACCCCGCTTGGGTGCTTCCTTCAGCTAAACAGTGCCTCCTGTCCTCCAAACCGTTCCAGCAGACCAAAAACAAGATGTTGGGATAAAACCAAAGGAAGGATTGTTTATTGAAACACAGACACATACTTTATACCCCATAAGAGGACATTCGCCTCTTGAGGATATTAGCATGACAATGCAAACTTCAAACACCAATCCAATTAACAGCTAGCAACGAACAGTGATCTTAATTAACCTATAAAGATATAAACATAACATATAAAGTGCCAAACAGTGAAATTGTCAGGGCTGGGCTCAGCCCTTCCTTCTCTGTGCTGGCCGCTCAGCTGTCGGCTAATTGCCAGCTCCCATCTCTCTCCACAGTTACCCAGCTGTTGTTGATTCTGCTCGTCAGTCCTGCCTACTTAAAGTCATCCAGCTCACTTGATCCCTGCCTTCACCTTTGTCAACATCACAGAGACTTTCTCCTGCGTTCCTGTTGAAGACTTGCTCGGCTGACGTTCCTTCTGGCTCCTGATCCTGCTTGCTGTACTTCTATGTTTATCTCTGGCTCTCTGACATTTGCTTGGCTGACTACCCGATCCGGTTACTGAACTCTGGCTTGTTTTGACTACGCTTACTCTGTTTACCTTATTATTATTATTATTAATAAACAAGTGTGATTTAACTTTACTTCTGTCTCGGTCTGATTCATGGTTCCTGATAGAAATCAATTGACAGTGCAAATGTGAAAAGTTCATAAATGGCTGGAATTCAATGTAAAAGATCCCATGCGAGATATGGAGCATGGATCAAATGCTTGACCGCGTGATACCCATCCCCACAGTGTGGTAAATGGCTTACTAGAAAGCCTGCGACCACCCTTACTTAGGGGGGTCACAAAGCGCTTGTTGGATCAAGGATGCACTGAAAGGATGTCCAGATGTCCTGAGCGTCACGCACCAGGAGCCTCCACAAACACCGTGCGATGATCAGATCAGGTCAGACATCCTCAATATCAGGAAATACAGATATGCAAAGAAACAAAGACTCCAATAGTGCGATATTGTCTCTTTGGGTATTTTAATGGTAAGTATTGCAGTGCTGCATACAAATATTCTGGCTCAGAAACGAGTCTCCAGTACAAATTGATAAAAAGAAATTCCTTGCAAGTAAAAAGTCCACAAACGTGCATAAGCGATCCCACAATAATTTGGTTACAAGGTGAAGTGGACACAATACGAGCAGACAGACAGAAACAATAGGTCACTCAATTAACAATGGGAAGGCACACAATAGGAGAGACCTACTTAATAAACACATAACACCTTAATAAACAGACTATGGCAGGAGACCCCCAGCGCCAGGCTGCTTGAGCTTATCATATTAACATCTGCTCCACAGGCGTTGACAGGGGGGAGCGGGGGGTGCGGGCTGCACCAGGTCACACCTGCCAGAGGGGTGGCACCTGTGGGCAGCGGCACCGCTCGCTAACACCGCACGCCGCACAGTCCTCACCCCTACACAGCGATGCGCACAGCGGAGTGGACCGAAGCTGCCTCCCCCTCCTCTCTATTTACGGAGGGGGAGGAGGAGGAGTCTGAGGGACACATGTCGCTGTGCCTATCCCGTGCTGTTCTGAGGTCTGTAAAGTTTTTATCCAAATAGACATGTGCTGGGGGGAACACTATGGGAGGGGGGGTCTGCACTGATGGAGGGACAGTGGTCTGCACTGAGGGGGGGCTGCATTGATGGAGTGGGGGTCTGCACTGAGGGGGGTCTGCATTGATGGAGGGAGGGGGGTCTGCACTGAGGGGGGGTCTGCATTGATGGAGGGAGGGGGTCTGCACTGAGTGGGTTCTGCATTGATGGGGGGTCTGCACCATGGGGGGTCTGCACTGAGGGGGGTGTGTGCTGATGGAGGGGGTAGTCTGCAATGAGGGGCGTCTGCATTGATGGGGGGTCTGCACTGATGGGGGGTGGTCTGCACTGAGGGGGTCTGCATTGTGGGGGGGCTGATGGAGGGGAGGTCTGTACTGAGGGGGGGGGTGAACTGATGGAGGGGGGGTCTGCAATGAGGGAGGGGAGGTCTGCACTGATGGAGGGGGGTCTACACTGGGGTCTATAGTGATAGAGGGGGGTCTATACTGATAGAGGGGGTCTGCACTGAGCTGGGTCTATACTGATAGAGGGGCTCTGCACTGAGCTGGGTCTATACTGATAGATGGGGGTCTGCACTGAGGGGGGTCTATACTGATAGATGGGGGTCTGCACTAAGAGGGTCTACACTGATAGATGGGGTCTATGCTGATAGAGGGGGGCTATATTGATAGATCGGGGGTCTGCAATGAGGTAAGTAGGTAGGTGGCTTGCCCCTGGTCCCCTCCAAAAGCCTCTGGCCCAGTTTGGTCTGTCATATTTGTCATCTGTTTTGTTCATCTTTGATTATTCAGGCTCTTTGAAAGCCAACTGTTCCCTGGCAGGGGCAGTCTGTGCTGGGGTAGTATCTCTGTGAACTTCAGGTTGGGCACCGGCTGCCCAGAGTTGGAATATTTACCACCATGCTAACTTTTTAGTTGTTTTATGTCAAGCATTGACATTTAGAGACCATAAAGGAGTTGGTGATGGCAAACTTCCTGTTCTGGGCACTGATTGCCTGTATGTTCAGGAACCCATGGAGTAGGATACAGAAGATCAGCAGAACCCTGCTAGCTTCCTCTTTGCTCTAGTGACACTCACTTGGTTGACACTCAGTGTCCTGCTCTATAAGAAGTCTACATGCTGAAAAATATTTGAATATATCTATATTCACATGGGCTTTTTTTCCTCCCTCTGACTGCTACCTCAGAGCCTCCTTAACCACTTGACCTCCGGAGGAGGCCATTCTTTGCGATATGACACTGCGTTAGTTTAACTGACAATTGCGCGGTCATGCAACACAATGACCCAATACATTTTATGTCATTTCTTTCCCACAAATAGAGCTTACTTTTGGTGGTATTTGATCACCTCTGCATTTTATATTTTTTGCACTATAAACAAAAAAAGGCTGACAATTTTGAAAAAAAAAAAAATTTTTTTTACTTTCTGCTATAAAATATACCCAATAGATTTTTTTTTTCATCTAATTTTTTCATAAATGTAGGCCAATATGTATTCTACTACATATTTTTGGTAAAAAAAAAATCACAGTTATACCCCGTACACACGGTCGGATTTTCCGACGGAAAATGTGTGACAGGACCTTGTTGTCGGAAATTCCGACCGTGTGTGGGCTCCATCACATATTTTCCATAGGATTTTCCGACACACAAAGTTTGAGAGCAGGATATAAAATTTTCCGACAACAAAATCCGACGCACAAAGTGCCACGCATGCTCAGAATAAATAAGGAGATGAAAGCTATTGGCTACTGCCCCGTTTATAGTCCCAACGTACATGTTTTACGTCACCGCGTTCAGAATGATCGGATTTTCCGATAACTTTGTGTGACCGTGTGTATGCAAGACAAGTTTGAACCAACATCCGTCGGAAAAAATCCTAGGATTTTGTTGTTGGAATGTCCGATCAATGTCCGACCGTGTGTACAGGGCATACGAGTATACTGAGTGGTTTGCGTAAAAATTATAGCATCTACAAACTATGGGATATATATTATACTGGATTTTTTTTTCTATAAACTAGTAATGGCGGTGATAAACGACTTATATCAGGACTGCGATATTGCGGCAGACAATCAAACACTAATTGACACTTTTGACACTGTGTAGGAATCAGTGACACTAATACAGTGATCAGTGCTAAAAATATGCACTGTCACTGTACTAATGACACTGGCTGGGAAGAGGTTAGACATCGGGGTGGGATTTAAGGGTTACATGTGTGCCTTGCCAGTGTTTTTGTGTACTGTATTTGGTGCTTTTACTAAGGGAAGTGTTGGATTTTCTTACCCCGCTTTGCATGGAGCGCAGGATCACACATATACATGTAATTCTGCACAGAATGGCTCTACCCTCTAGCAGTATATCTGCTATGGGCCGGTCGGGAAGTGCATAACCTCCCTACCCACTACTACTAACCATCAATGCTAGGGCATAGTTACATAGTTACATAGTAGGTGAGGTTGAAAAAAGACACAAGTCCATCCAGTCCAACCTATGTGTGTGATTATGTGTCAGTATTACATTACATATCCCTGTATATTGCGGTCATTCAGGTGATTATCTAATAGTTTCTTGAAGCTATCAATGCTCCCCGCTGAGACCACCGCCTGTGGAAGGGAATTCCACATCCTTGCCGCTCTTACAGTAAAGAATCCTCTACGTAGTTTAAGGTTAAACCTCTTTTCTTCTAATTGTAATGAGTGGCCACGAGTCTTATTAAACTCTCTTCTGCGAAAAAGTTTTATCCCTATTGTGGGGTCACCAGTACAGTATTTGTAAATTGAAATCATATCCCCTCTCAAGCGTCTCTTCTCCAGAGAGAATAAGTTCAGTGCTCGCAACCTTTCCTCATAACTAAGATCCTCCAGACCCTTTATTAGCTTTGTTGCCCTTCTTTGTAGTCGCTCCATTTCCAGTACATCCTTCCTGAGGACTGGTGCCCAGAACTGGACAGCATACTCCAGGTGCGGGCGGACCAGAGTCTTGTAGAGCGGGAGAATTATCGTTTTATCTCTGCAGTTGATCCCCCTTTTAATGCATGCCAATATTCTGTTTGCTTTATTAGCAGCAGCTTGGCATTGCATGCCGTTGCTGAGCCTATCATCCACTAGGACCCCCAAGTCCTTTTCCATCCTAGATTCCCCCAGAGGTTCTCCCCCCAGTGTATAGATTGCATTCATATTTTTGACACCCAAATGCATTATTTTACATTTTTCTACATTGAACCTCATTTGCCATGTAGTCGCCCACCCCATTAATTTGTTCAGGTCTTTTTGCAAGATTTCCACATCCTGCGGAGAAGTTATTGCCCTGCTTAGCTTAGTATCGTCTGCAAATACAGAGATTGAACTGTTTATCCCATCCTCCAGGTCGTTTATGAACAAATTAAATAGGATTGGTCCCAGCACAGAACCCTGGGGGACCCCACTACCCACCCCTGACCATTCTGAGTACTCCCCATTTATCACCACCCTCTGAACACGCCCTTGTAGCCAGTTTTCAATCCATGTACTCACCCTATGGTCCATGCCAACGCACCTTATTTTGTACAGTAAACGTTTATGGGGAACTGTGTCAAATGCTTTTGCAAAATCCAGATACACCACGTCTACGGGCCTTCCTTTATCTAGATGGCAACTCACCTCCTCATAGAAGGTTAATAGATTGGTTTGGCAAGAACGATTCTTCATGAATCCATGCTGATTACTGCTAATGATATCATTCTTATTACTAAAATCTTGTATATAGTCCCTTATCATCCCCTCCAAGAGTTTACATACTATTGATGTTAGGCTAACTGGTCTGTAATTCCCAGGGATGTTTTTTGGGCCCTTTTTAAATATTGGTGCTACATTGGCTTTTCTCCAATCAGCTGGTACCATTCCAGTCAATAGACTGTCTGTAAAAATTAGGAACAACGGTCTGGCAATCACCTGACTGAGTTCCCTAAGTACCCTCGGATGCAAGCCATCTGGTCCCGGTGATTTATTAATGTTAAGTTTCTCAAGTCTAATTTTAATTCCGTCCTCTGTTAACCATGTAGGTGCTTCCTGTGTTGTGTCATGAGGATAAACAGTGCAGTTTTGGTTACTGAAGCCCCCCGATTCACTCGTGAAGACTGAGGAGAAGAATAAATTCAATACCTCTGCCATCTCCCCATCCTTTGTAACCAGATGTCCTTCCTCATTCTTTATGGGGCCAATATGGTCTGTCCTCCCTTTTTTACTGTTTACATACTTAAAGAATTTCTTGGGATTTTTTTTGCTCTCCTCCGCTATGTGTCTTTCATGTTCTATCTTAGCCGTCCTAATTGCACCCTTACATTTCTTATTGCATTCTTTATAAATTCTGAATGCTGTGGATGATCCCTCAACCTTGTATTTTTTGAAGGCCTTCTCCTTTGCTTTTATATGCATTTTTACATTGGAGTTAAGCCATCCAGGATGTTTGTTCGCTCTTTTAAATTTATTACCCAATGGGATACATTGGCTAATGCCCTTATTTAACATGCTCTTAAAGCAAACCCATCTCTCCTCTGTATTCTTTGTTCCTAATATTTTATCCCAATTTATGCCTTTTAGCAAGGTTTGTAGTTTAGGGAAGTTGGCTCTTTTGAAATTCAGTGTCTTTGTTTTCCTCTCACCAACACTGCAGCCTCATTCTTTCTTACTAATGATTGCATAATCCTAACTGCTGCCCTTTGTAAATTGAACTGTACATGACATATTCCAGAGCAATTGTGCTTCTTTCAACCAGTGTTTCTCAACCCTTTCTCAGTCCAGATACCCCATTTTAAAATTCTAAAATTAAGCTAATAGTTTTATGTAACGTAGCAGCATCCACACATGTAGGACAACCAACATTAAAGGGCTGATTCACTAAAGGCAAATAGACTGTGCAAGTGCAGTTGCAATCGAGAGATTAGTAAATGAGGTGAAGCTCTGCTGACTTCCATCATCCAATCATGTGCAAGAAAAATGCTGTTATTTTTTATTTTCCTTGCATTAGATTGGGTATTCTTTATAAAATGTAGCTTCTACTCATTTTCTAAGCTCCGGAGCAACTGTACTTGCAAAGTGCAAGGTCTTTTTGCCTTCAGTAAATCATCCCCTGGAGGTGATTTATTCTTACAAAGAAAATACACCTTTGCACACGGATACTGACTAATATTCCTGTATTCTCCCTCAGGTTATCTCCCTCAGTCAGCTAAAGTGACCCCAGTGCTGACCGAGAGGGGCAAATAAGGATATTGGGCAGACGTCCTCCTTATCTACCGATGACCTCATTGGTTGTTAGGACGCTGGGCCATGTGATGCCCAAGGTTGTAATGCTGCATAATAAAAACCAAAACCAGGCATGGAGCGCAGATGGTTTTTCGTTTTCACCGCGGCCGGCTTTACATTCTAGCGGTATTCTCCACACGCAGGCAAAGCATTCAGCAGGCAGGAAGGAGTTCTGTGACCGATCTGATGAATACCCTTATGATGGATATCCCACATTTATATGCTGTTCTGATGACTTCCAAAATGTGAGTGAATGTGACATATGATTTATGAATAAACTGTTCTTACGTCTACACCTAGAGGCGCCTCTCTTTTTTTTGTGCTTTTCCTCAGGATTTTGGAACTTGGTTTCAGTTCCCATTGAAGGCAGCCCTACATGTGGACTTTCTTCCCTGGTTTTGGACCTCTGGACTATATATATATATATTTTTTTTTTTTTAACATATATAAAAATATATATATATCATTGTGGCCTTTCATGCACCTGTTTTTAAATATTTTTATATGTTTTTAAATGTTCTTAATGTTTTTATTTAGATATACATATTAATTTTTTACTTATACATACCTGTTTGTGGGCTATGTTTTTTTTTACTCACTTCTCCAGTTAACTGCGCCTATACTTGTATACTATGAGCAAGTTTGGGGTGGAGGAACTTGACTGGCCTGCACAGAGCCCTGACCTCAACCCAATGGAACACCTTTGAAATTAATTAGAGTGGAGACTGCGAGCCAGGCCTTCTCGCCCACATTGGTGTCTGACCTCACAAATGTACTTCTGGAAGAATAATCAAACATTCCCATAGACACACTCCTAAACCTTGTGGACAGCCTTCCCAGAAGAGTTGAAGATGTTATAGCTGCAAAGGTTGAGCCAACTTAATATTGAACCCTACGGACTAATGCCCTGTACACACGGTCGGACATTGATCGGACATTCCGACAACAAAATCCATGGATTTTTTCCGACGGATGTTGGCTCAAACTTGTCTTGCATACACACGGTCACACAAAGTTGTCGGAAAATCTGATCGTTCTGAACGCGGTGACGTAAAACACGTACTTTGGGACTATAAACGGGGCAGTAGCCAATAGCTTTCGTTTCTTAATTTATTCTGAGCATGCGTGGCACTTTGTGCGTCGGATTTGTGTACACACGATTGGAATTTCCGACAACGGATTTTGTTGTCGGAAAATTTTATAGCCTGCTCTCAAACATTGTGTGTCGGAAATTCCTATGGAAAATGTGTGTTGGAGCCCACACACGGTCGGAATTTCCGACAACAAGGTCCTATCACACATTTTCCATCGGAAAATCCGACCGCGTGTACAGGGCATAAGTCTGGGATGCCATTAAAGTTCATGTTAAGGCAGGCGTCCCAATACTTTTGGTAATATAATATATATATATTTGAAACTTTGTCTGGATTTTGATCTTTGGCTAGGGCTCTTAGTAAATTCTTAAAAGTGTTTTGTTGATTGAAATCTTTTTTGAAAGACTTACCCGCTTCATACAATCAAATGTTTGGCTATCATCATATATAAAGACACAATGGAACAATACAGAGGGTCCCCTGGTTACAAACATCCGACTTACAAACGACTCCTACTTACAAACGGAGGGAGACAACAGGAAGTGAGAGGAAATCTACCCCTAGGAAGGGAAATTCTCTCCCTGTAAGAGCTATTATGGGGAAAAGGTACCTCCACTGATGCTTTATCACCAAGGCTTGTTTCCACAACAACCCAAAATTTTCAAAATCCAATTGTCATTGGGACAGAAAGTGAGGTGAAATCTTCTGAACAGGGACACACACAGCAAAACAAATGTTACAGGGGTGATAACCCTTCCCTATGCTATCCAAAAAGCTTAAAAATAGTTTTTTTGGCTGGAGCTACACTTAAAAAATGTACCTGTTCCGACTTACAAACAGATTCAACTTAAGCACAAACCTACAGTCCCTAACTTGTTTGTAACCCGGGGACCCCCCTGTATATTAAAATTAAGAAATCAGCTGAATTACAGCATGAAGTACTTTTTTTATACTGTGTGTTTTGTTTCTTTTACTTTGCACTTCTATTTATCTTCCATTTTATAGACAGCGACCTTGCTTAGTACCATATTATTCTATTCCCGCAATCCTAAAGTCATTGTGTCTCACATCATACCCAGAAAAAAAAAACAACTCAACCACTCCAGAGAATGAATGCTTCAGTCCTGGAAAATAATAGCTGGAACTTCACTAGAACTTTATCTCAAGGCTGCTGCTTTTATTGTGTTTATTTATTTATTTTTTCTTTTGCAACATTCAGTATCATAGAACATTAACTTTATTACTTCATAAAAATCTTGCGTAAGCTTTAACTGAAATGATGACTTTGCCTAATTGTCTTCTTTGAGTAATATGTTTTGCTCTGATCATCTTCCTTTACAATGTTTTTGTTCCTTAAAATGGATCTAAAGCAGGTCTGTGAGACTCCGTTTCGTTGTGGGCCGCAGCAGCATTATGGTTGCCCTCAAAGGGCCAGCTGTATTTGTAAGACAATATAAATGTATCTACTCTTTATGATAGCAGTGGCGTGCAATCCTCCTTTTCAACTGGAATAGAATTGTATTATTCTCATAATAATTATAAGCCACCCACCACCCATTACATCAGATATCAAGAGTCCCCCCATCATCAGTACATCTCCCCTTCTTACATCACAGTGTCTTACCTTGTGGTGCTGCCAGAAGAAAGCTGCGAGTGCAGCTGGGAAGCAGAAAGTGCAGCGTCTGGAGGAGGACCAGAGGAGGACTGCTGAATGCTGAGACCAGGGGAGACAAAGACAAGGGGGTGCTGCAGCTGCACAGAAAAGTGCAGGATCTGTAGAAAGAGTTCTTTCCTCCTCTCAGCTGCCGACTGCTGAGATTGGGGGGAGAAAAACGAGCCTTTCTGCAGCTGCATTAGGAAGCATAGGATCTGTATGAGAGGTTGTATTCTCCTCACCGATACTGACTTTAAAGAAAAAGTGAGGGGCGGAGAAGCGGGGCTTCAGGAGAGGTGCAAGGACCACATGAAGTAGCCTGGCAGGCCAGATTTAGCCCACAGTACCATGCGATCAGGTTGCAGTATGCTTTTAGAAGTAGTGCATGCACTATTTTTGCTGCGATCCCTTGCGATTTTAGCCCATTCAAATGAATGGGCTGAGTGCATTCCTGTGTAATTCCTGGTGTGAACTGGCACCTAGGCTTTATAATGTTCCTATGGGTAAAATTAAACATGACATTTATCATCCAGAGGTGGGAGGTTGGGGGTAAGAGTTTTGGGAAAGACATGCATGGAGCTTGAATAAAGTAATAAACAAAGGGCATACATGACAGGGTGGAAGGAAAACCAGGCAGTAGTGGTTTAAATTAGGGGTTGAGGATAAGAGGTGAGGACTCTTACCTTATTGGACGGGCAGGCGAGGTGAAGGGGTGTCACTTGCAGTCTGGAAATCATAGGAGGAACATCCCTCCTGTCCTGGTGACGTTGTCTGGTCATAGTTGCTGAAGAGGGTGGAAGTTGGCGGTTGGGGTCCTTGAGGAGGGTCTAAAACATGGGGTCTATTGATGAAACGGTGGCACCCATCTCAGGTATGGAGTCCTCTGGCTGGTCTTGTTCAGTTTAGACTGACCGAGTGGTGTAAGGTGGTAGGAGCCTGTGGTCAGTTAGGATAGTCCTTGAGGGAGTGTTTGGTGGCTGGGGACAGAACCTAGCTTAATGGTATCACAGACTCCAAAGGTGTGGGACATGGTGTCATCAAGGATCTGCAACCATTCTTCTTCTTTGATCTGAATTGTTTATGAATGTTTTATGTGATTTATGTTTTTTTGTTAAATAAAAAGCCGAACCAGCCATTTAACCTCAATGCGGCTTTTTGGTGTTGTTATTTGAAGATAAGGGGGTGGTGTTGGGTGCAGAGCAGTAGCAGCCTGTGCTTAATATATTTGGGGGGGCGGCAAACTAACACCAACCCCCCGCATGGGAGACGTCCGGGATTGCGGCGATCGCACACCTGAGACTCCCTAACCAATCAGATCACAGGAACTGCTTCCTGATTGGCCGGGAGGAGAATAGCGAATAATAATTCGCTATTGTCATACAACTGGGTGGGCTCAGGGCTCAGTGCTCTGTGCCCTGAGCCCACCCTTTTTTGAAGCTAATTAGAGCCTCAGGCTCTGATCACTTGCTTCTAAAAATAAAAATAAAAAACATAGGAATCCATGCGTCTGGCGCCCTGCATGTAAATTAGGGGCTGAGCGCATGGATTAGGGGGCGGCGCCCCTGCACCCCGTATGGACGTGCCACCACTGGTGCAGAGTTAGGTGCATATTAGTAAACAGGTGGTATCTGAACTACCCTAGTCATGCCCAGAGCTCAGATTTAAGCCAGTTTTGTATCCATTTACAGTCTGAATTTTTAAATCAATAGATTTGAACCTACTCATTAGGCGTTTCGTTACCGATTTATATTCCAGTGACTTCCAGAGAGATACTGAGAAACAGAAGACTCTTTGCATTTGCAGAACAATAAAATATTTCTGATCAAAGTCTGTTCTGAAGTTACATCTTTTTATTGTTCAGTAACAACTATGACAAAGCATTAGCATATAGGAGCTGACACTGCACAGTATATGATAGCAATCCAACAGGCTCTTTTTTTTTTTTTCAAAGTGACTTTATGACCTTGAGTCGCTTAAAATGAAAACGAGACACAAGAGAGCTGAAGGATAACAGTCTCTTTAAATACTATTGGGCTCTGTTGAGACTTTAACCCTCATTAAAATCTCATAGCCCTTAATTACAGTCAATTATTTTGATTCAACTTTAATAAAGCATTGATCCCTGCTAACTGTGAACTTGCAGATATAAAGGCAATGTTTGCTTTAATGATCAATATTATTTAAACCAGTTAGACGGCTAAATGAGGACATCCCATCAAACACTTTAGACTGGGCATAAAAAGCATGTGTTATCTCATAGGGAGAAATGTTTTTGACCATTTCATTTCAGTTTAGAAACAGTACGGGAGACAGTAAGTCTAGAGCTTTTAGCTGATGCAGAGTTATAGTGTATGAAGTGCACCTGTCATCCAGCAGTAGATAATGCTGCATTAAGAAGAAAAAATAGACAATGGTTATGAATTAATTAGTAATAGAAGTACCACTGTATTTATAAAGTGTGAAATTTAAAGGCAGATTCCACCCAAAGATAAACTTTCAATGTGGGGGTGTAGACACAGGTGGGTTGTAGTGTTACCACCTCATCCATTTAAACCCGAACACATATGATTTATACCAATTCTGAGGCTAATTTAATGCAGATAAGGCACCAAGTGAGTTTAATTACCACCTTAATCATCCACAGAACCTGTGTAATTAATATGTGTTTGGTTTTAGGCTGGGTTCACAGTAAAGATCGCAGTGGCTCACAGCAGGAGTCCGGTGCGTCTCCATTCACCGTTTCAGGTCCCATTTTGGCACAATCTCCTGCTATGCGAATTGGATGTGAACCAAGCCTTAAGGCTGGGTTCACACTGGTGCGATGTTAGACATTACATGTGATTCCCACCGCACTGCTGTGCAGATCACATGCAATGTCTGTGCGATGCAGATTCAGCCATACAGATTGTTGTTGTTAGAGTATTGAAATCATGTGCTGGAAGCTTCTTGAATACAGCAAACGGGTTTACTTTTATGGAGGAATATCAGAGCATGTCTTTTCATGGAACAGGAACAAGGAGCATATAACTACACACACTTAGGAACGAAGGTACTTCCTCTGGTTACATTACCATAGATTACACACTATAATACTGCAGTGCCACCTGCTGGTATAGACAGGTATAATGCATATGTATAGTTCGCAGTATATAAAGCTACTATGCTGTTGTTCTTCCAACACCCCTTCTCAACAGCTTCTGGACTTATGTGCCCCAGTCGCCTGTGCCATAAGTGAATACATTTGCTGTGTAGGTCATTAGAGACTATATTAGCTTGCTGGTCTGTGGTGATGAGATTGTATAGGTGATCATCCAGTTTTCCTTTTGTGAGAATTGCTTATTGTTGTGAATTGTGCATTCATCACCCTGGAACTTAACTGTGAGAACGTTGTTTGCAAGACTTTTCACTGATAGAAGGCTGCCTTCTAGTTCTGGAACATACAGAACTTTCTTTACAAGGATACTCTGCTTGCCTTGTGGTGTAATGCAGTTCAGGAAGCCCTGGCCTTTACTTTTGGCAGTAATGCTTTTCCTGTTTGCTAGAAAAACTTTGTCTTTTGCACTGTAATCAATGTTTGTGAAGATTGTCTCTTCGCTAGTCATGTGGCTTGTCGTACCTGAGTCTATGCACCAGCTGAGTGACTTGCCATTCTGTGTCACTTTAAAGGCGCAACTCCATGATGTGTCTGCAGTTTCCATTATGATTGCTTTGACTGTTTCTTTTTTGGATAGCTTTAGCTTTCGCTGCTCGGCTTTCCAGATAGAACAGTCCTTTTTTAAGTGACCGGTCCTTTTACATCGAAAACAGACTCTGCTTTCTTTGTTGTGCTTTGTGTCTTTGTACATTTTAAGAGCTTTGTCACCATGGTGCTTATTTTCTTTCCTTCTGTCTTATTCTTTAATTAATTTGCCTTTGACATATGCTAGCGTTAGCTCCTGCTCAGGTCTGGTTTCTAAAGTTTTAATAAGAGCAGTATATGTCTCTGGAAGGATGCAGAGGAGCAAGGAAACAATTTGGTTATCTTTGATGTCCTCTCTGTTGGTGCGCAGGACCCATAACCTGTTGTGCAGAGTATTGAAATCATGCGCTGGAAGCTTTTTGGATACAGCAAACAGCTTTACTTTTATGGAAGAATTTCAGAACATGTCTTTTCATGGAACAGGAACAAGGAGCATACAACAACACACACTTAGGAACAAAGGTACTTCCTCTGGTTACATTACCATAGAATACACACTATAATACTTCAGTGCCACCTGCTGGTATAGACAGGTATAATGCATATAGTTCACAGTACGTATATAAAGCTACTATGCTGTTGTTCTTCCAACAATTGTATGGCTGAGTTTGCATCACTTTCGAACCAAAATGGTGCAGGACCCTTTTTTGGTCCGCACTGGAATCGGATCGCATAGGTGTTTACACCCATGCAATCCGATTCCTGCACCATTTGGCTGTTTGCACTACGATCTGCGAGCCGATCTGGGGGTGTCATTAACTTTGCATTGACAATCGCAGCGGCTCACAGATATCAATGTGAACCACAGGTTATATGCGATGTGGGAAATGCGATCCGGACTGGAATCGCGCTGGCTCCCATATGGCATATATGTGAACCGGGATTCATGGAATGAGATGGCAACCCTAGTGGGTTGGCCAAACATCATGTGGTCTAGCACCTCCTCACCACCTGATTTAACCGTATAATGCCAGACTACAGCACTTGAATCGTGACCATGGCATGTGGTTGAGGTGTGGTCCCATTGAACCAGTGCTGGATTAAACTCTGTAGAGGCCCCTAGACAGTCAAACTCTTGGGGCCCCCCTAGCAGGTTTCTGGAGGTTTTTCATGCGAACACTCTAGTGGGATAACATTGAACTAAGTAGTGTGCACGTTGGCTGCTAAATGGAGATGACCATCACTACTGTACGTTATGCGTACATAGGTTGAACCAACATTTTCTACAAACTGACAGCTGAAAGAACATGAGCTTTTAGGAAACAAATTGTAATATGAACCTGATTTTCATGATCTATGTACTTTAATGTGTTACTAAACCAAGGACCCTGTATTCACTATGTCTGGTCTCCCACAGTACACAGAACATGGAAATGCAATCAATTTAGTAAATATAAACTGCTAAATACCTTTTCTCATCAGCAGTATATAGCAGTCTTGTGACACTACCAGTGTCTGGTTAACGCTTGTAGGAGGAGTTTTCATTCTATTCTAATTGTCCTATGAGGCTGCAGGACCCCTGACTCTCAGTCTGGACAGTGCTGATTGGCCCCTGTGCTGATCACATGCACCCTCCCAAGAAAAAAAAATCTCTCTAGCAATACACACCAAACTGAGAATGTACAGAGTGGCTCCAAGGGCTCTGTCTTATCAGGAGATGGATTTGGCACAGTGGAAGAAGGGGAGGAACAGAGAAGACAGGCTCAAACAGCCTTTTTGCACAACGCGCAGGATTAAACCCTTAGATTCCACAGTGAATATAACAAGCATGTGCACCTCCCCCCAAGTGCCTACATACAAAATAACATGGTGACTGCCCAGGTTTATTCACATTGCTGTGGCCGTGATGCTCCATGGTGTGGCAAAGTTAACTTGGCAAATCACGTTTGGCAGGTGGTTCCTCTTACCATAGGCACCCATTGCAGTTAGAGTGACTATGCCATAGCCGTGTGCACTTGCGGTATGGTATTGCAATGCAAAATCCCTCTTAGAATCAGGAAAAAAGGCATTCAGAAGGAGGCAGTATCACCACCTGAACACCTGCAAACCATCATTCAAAAGCTATCCATGGTAAACTGTTTTTCAGAGCGGTGGTACATTCCAACGCCAGTGTGAACAAAGCCATAACCTCATGGTAATGTGCTCCAGCCCACTGAAGGCACATTCCTGCAGGATTTAGTGTGCCCAGCTGTGCTCACAGGCACTGTGACACCACCTGCACCTCCCAGAAGCCATAGCCAAGGTAAGTATTCCTTTTAAAAACTTTATTATTTACAGGTCTTTTAACAGTTATTTGTATTGGGAGGGTGGGACCCAGATAACAAGGATAACTTGCTACAAATTTGTGGCAGTGTTGAATTCTAATGCCGCGTAAACATGAACGGACTTTACGGCAGACTTTGCCCAGCGGACGGGATTTCGTCGGACAATTCGATCGTGTGTGGGCTCCAGCAGACTTTGTTTTCTCAAAAGTTGGACGGACTTAGATTTGAAACATGTTTTAAATCAATCCGTCAAAATCGAGTCCGGTCGAAAAGTCTGCTCGTCTGTATGCTAGTCCGACGGACAAAAAGCCACGCTAGGGCAGCTATTGGCTACTGGCTATGAACTTCCTTGTTTTAGTCCGGTCGTACGTCATCACGTACGAATTCGACGGACTTTGGTGGATTGTGTGTAGGCAAGTCCGTTCATTCAGAAAGTCCATCGTAAAGTACGTCGAAAAGTCCGCCGGGCAAAGTCTGCCGTAAAGTCCGCTCGTGTGTACGTGGCATAAGTCTGTTAACTTGCTGCACATTTTCACTGGCAAGTTGTACACTTGCAGAGCACATGAAGCACAAGTTCTTGTTGACACTTTTCCAATTTGTAGCAAATTTGCGTGGCAAGTCTCTAGCAAGTTGCAGTGGTGAGTCTACAGCAAGAGCTTTGCAAGTCTACTGCGTCTCGCTGAGAGGCTGAGCCGGGTGTCGGTCCAAGGATCTGGCTTTGCGATGATGACGTGGACCCTAGACTTCTGTGACGTCAGCAGAGAGTGGACTTCAGCCCACTCTCTGCTGAAAACGGGTCATAGGAGCAGTGGCATAGCTAGCACATCTGGCACCCGGGGCTGGTAATTTTTTAGCAACCCCCCCCAAGAAAAATGGCATGTGGCAATATAGCGACGCTGCGCCAAAACTGTGGGTGTGATCAGATTGCATCAACAGTGGGAGGGGCTTAAATGGCCATTTGCTTTAATGACTGTGCCACAAGTGAGTATATAACAGACACTACAAACCTCAACACACTCATTTGAATAAAATAAAGCTGTTCTATTGCATATCCTTTACTACACACAGCTAACCTTAAAGTGATATTAAAGTCTTGTTTTTGGGTTTTTTCTTTAATAACAAACATGTTATACTTACCTGCTCTGTGTAATGGTTTTGCACAGAGCAGCCTGGATCCTACTCTTCTCGGGTCCTTCGCTGGCGCCCCTGGTCCCTCCCTCCTCCCAGATGCCCGCACAGCAAGCAGCTTACGTTGGGGAATCCAAGCAGGCGCACTCCCACCCACTCCAGGGCCTCCTCTACACCCCCCAGTTCAGGGCCTCTGGTATACCCCCCTCTTAGTCCAGGGCCTCTCTGCATTACCCAGTCCAGGGCCTCCTGTGTACTCCACCCCTAGTCCAAGGCCTCCTCTGCTAGTCCAGGGCCTCCTCTGCACCTCCCAGTCCAGGGCCTCCTGTGTACTCTCCTCCTAGTCCAGGGCCTCCTCTCCTAATCCAGGGTATTTGCCACACCAACCCTTTTCTACTCCAGGGCCTCCTCTGCACCCCCCCCCAGTCCAGGGCCTCCACTGCCCCCCCGGCTAAGAGCCTCCTCTGCATCCCCCAAGTCAAGAGCCTCCTCTGCATCCCCCCAGTCCAGGGCCTACTCTGCACCACCCCCCCAGCCCAAGGCTTCCTCTGCACCCCCCATCCCAGGGCCTCCTCGGCACCCTCCAAGTCCAGGGTCTCCTCTGCATCCCTTCAGGTCAGGGCCTCCTCTGCACCCCCCAGCCCAGTGTCTCCCCAGCACCCCCATCAGCCCAAGGCCTCCTCTGTACCCCCCAGTCCAGGGCCTCCTCTGACCCCCCCAGTCCAGGGCCTCCTCTGCACCCCCCCAGTCCAGGGCCTTCTCTACAACCCCCCAGGCCCCCTGATCCTTTGCCATACCAACCCCAACCTTCTAGTCCAGGGCCTTTTGCGCACAAACCCCTCTCCTTGTCCTAATAAATGTCTTCCAGTTACAGGAAGGCTCTCCCATGCTGAATCTTCACTCTGGAATGCCTTTCCATAGCGGTGGCGGGTGGGAGGAACAGAGTGATTCAGCGCTAGTGGGCCTGTGCCATCGCCATCACCCTCCTATTTGGTTCTCCGGTATTTAAAAAACTATGCAGCGGACGCTGCCTGTCCATTACACTTGATCAGGCAGCAGTGACACCCTTAGAGAAGCGCTTTCCAGTGCGGATGGGGGTTGAACCCCTGGGGGCGCCCTCCTAGACGTGTCACCCGAGGCGTGCGACCCCCCCTACCCCCCCCCAGTTTCGGCCCTACATAGGAGTGCAAAATGAACTGCACTCCTGTGATCCACAAGAGAAGTACAGCCAAACGAGAGGTGGCTGTACTTCTCCTTTAGCGTATAACTAACAGCACTTTTATAAAAGTATTTTTTGTATAGAATGGAAAGGGATTAGAAAACTTGTCATGTTTTTATTGCTGTCCGTGTGCCCATTTGGGAGATCCTTCCCCTCTATTTATTATGTTTATTATTATTATCAACGAAAGTGAAAGTTAAAGAACATTTAAACTAAGCATTTTATAATCGTGATATGTGTCTGCTATACCATGTACTTTTATGAAAAGTATCCTTTTCTCTTTGTATTGCTTCCTTTGTGTGAGATTTATGGTGTTCCTGCCAGTCTCTCTGCTTTGCTATTAATAACTGACCACACTAGGCATGAGAACATAGCATGGTCAGTTTTCTGCTCTCCTCCAATGAACAGACTTGTCCTGACATGCCCTTCCCCCTGCACAGCCATTCACCGGGTAGATCAGTGTGCTGCTGTTTCTCCGCCCTCAGCTCTCTAAACTCTTTATACAGCTGAGAACAAAGGGTATGTGACCACATAAAAAAGGGGAAAAAAATCTATTGTTTTTTACATGTATATCCAAATGATTTGCCATTGATTTATATTTTAAACTGTATGGGTTGTTTTACAAGGTGAGGGATTACATTTTTCTTTAACCACTTGCTGACCAGCTCAAGAACATTTACTGCGGCAGTTTTGCTCTCCTGCGTGAACTGACGTACCTGTACATCGGTCCGTGCAAGGAGGATAGCGAGCACGCCCGCAGCAGTGTGCCCGCTGGTCCCGTGGACTCGATGTCTGCCGGCGACCCGCAATACCTGTGTACAGAGGCAGAACGGGGAACTGTAAACAAAGCGATTCCCCATTCTGCCTAATGACATGTCAGAGATCTTCTGTTCCCAGTGATCGCTGTCATGTCCCAGTAAGCCCATCTCCCTACAGTTAGAACACACGCAGGGAATACACTTAACCCCTTGATCGCCCCTTAGTGTTAACCCCTTCCCTGCCCGTGTCATTTTTACATTGATTAGTGCATTTTTATAGCACTGATAAATGTAATAATGTCACTGGTCCCCAAAAAGTGTAATTTGGGGTCAGATTTGTCCGTCGCAATGTCGCAGTCCCCCTAAAAATCGCAGATCGCCACCATTACTAGTAAAAGTCCCTAAATCTATCTCATAGTTTGTAGACGCCATAACTTTTGCGCAAACCAATCAATATACGCCTATTGCGATTTCTTTTACTAAAAATATGTAGAAGAATACGTATCGGCCTAAACTGATGAATACATTTTTTATAGGTATACATTCTTGGGATATGTATTATAGCAGAAAGTAAAAAATATATATATATATATATGGATATATAAAAAATACTGCGCTAACAGAAACAAATAAATGAAAAATAGCTGCAACTATCCAGTGTCATACGACACCAATCAGAATAATAGAAAATTATATAAAGTCGTGCTAACGGGAGTGGGTGAAAACTAAAAACATTGAATGCCACAAATACTAATGACAAAAATGCCTCAATATCATGTACAAAAAATATTGCACCTTTAAATCAAAAACATGCAAAATAAATACCGTATTTATCGGCTTATAACACGCACTTTTTTCCCCTTAAAATCAGGGGAAAATCGTGGGTGCGTGTTATAGGCCGATCCCCGCCAATTTTGTTCTGTTTGGAGCGATCGCGGCGATCGCCGCCGACATACACAGCCGTGTGTAAATTCAAATATGGCGAGTGTCCTCGGCTTTTCCCGGCGCCGCTCACAGACCTGCCCAGTCCCGCAATTGGACCTGTGTTATGTCCATCATAGGGCGGGACTGGGCGTGACTTTGAGCGGCGCTGAGAAAAGCCGAGGACACTCGGGTATGTGAATCTCGGCTCCGACGAGTCCCTGCAGTCTCGGCGCCATATTTGAATTTACACACGGCTGTGTATATCGGCGGCGATCGCGGCAATCACACAAGGCTGCACTGGGGCAAGGCTGCACTGGGGCAAAGCTGCACTGGGGCAAAGCTGCACTGGGGCAAAGCTGCACTGGGGCAAAGCTGTACTGGGGCAAAGCTGCACTGGGGCAAAGCTGCACTGGGGCAAAGCTGTACTGGGGCAAGGCTGCACTGGGGCAAGGCTGCACTGGGGCAAAGCTGCACTGACAAGGCTGCACTAACAGGGCTGCAATGGACACTGAGGCAAGGCTGCACTGACACTGAAAAGGCTGCAGATGGACAGATAACGCTGCATTGATGGGCATTTTAATGTAAGTTTTTCTTCCTTAAAGTTTACTCCTAAAAGTTTTTTTCCTTAAAATTCCCTCCTAAACTTGGGGTGCGTGTTATTCGCCGGCGCGTGTTATACGCCGATAAATACGGTACATTGAAAAAATGTCCATTCAGTAAATCAACATGAAAGTGAGATTGTGAGGTTGAAAATAGAAAAAGAGTCCATAAAGTGAAAAAAGGTTCCTCAATGGTGAGTGATACGAAAATTCCTAAAGTGCCAAGTGCGTTGATGGAACCTCCACCTCAGACAAACACTGTCGCTTACCAGAGAGCGATGGTCCTTTATTACAGGGGACCACGCTAAGCAGATGGCTGCACCCCAGCCAAGGATCTCACAGGCAGGCACCAAATATCTCAGCGTCCATGGGGATCCATACCATCAGTTACAGCAAGATGATGTATTCCCAAGAAATAAAACACATAAGGTGCTCCACATAGCGTAAATCCTTATAATTTATTGATTTTTGTAAAAGACAAATGCACACTTACGATAAAAGGATGTAAAAACAGCAAACAGATTCATACAAGCCGGCCGGCTTCGGATCAGCCCGTGTCTTCTGGGACTAGACGAACAGCGGTGACGTCAGGACGTGGCTCCTCCTCCCTACGTCGCTTCGTCATTAGCAAACGTGGTCACGGGATATGGGCGGCGTCCTGACGCACCGCTTATATACACAAACACCCTGCCTCCATCAGAAAAGACACAATAGGCGCCATCCCACTTAAGGGAAAAACTCAGGGCAAATTGCCAATTGCATCTAATATTTACTATTATACCCAATGGAAAAAATAAAATATCCAGTCATTGTAAATGAAAAAATCTTTACAGGTACGATGCCGCCAACAAATCTGTACTCAATAGGTATCAGGTGGGCATCAGATTATTATATAAAGATTATTTTTAAAAAAACAGGTGAATTTGAGATACAAAAAAGAACGCTATTGACTCAATGAATTGAAATAAACCGTCAAAAGAACAGAGTGCAAAAAATGGCTCTATCAATCTAACGCCAAATCATTGGATCATTGAATCAGTTCAAAGCGTGTCTCCTAAGGACTCAGTTAGCCAACACAATCCATAGTGAGATGTCTAAAAATGAAAAAAATAATTTTGTAAATAATACAAATTGTAATGTCTCCCTGAAATGGAAAGGCGCCCTCTACAGGTTGCAGCACAATCAAATAGCAACACTACAAGCTGCTAGAATTTAGTAGCATAGCAGTCAAAATTATAAGCAATATATTATTGATTGACCATCCCAATTAGGGACACTAAATAAATCTCATAGATAATGAAGAGCAACGCAAGGCCCCCCAGCCATAAGTCAAAAAAAAAAAAGGGGATTAAAGAAATAATAGCATATGCGCAGTAAATTGTAAATAAACCCAAAAAGCCTAGGAATTATCTATAAAGGAGTTGACATCAACATCGATGTTGAGGCCAAACGGGGTATAAGTTTTCAACTTATGGACCCAAGCCATCTCCAGTTTTGAGATACTTCTAACGAGGACACTACCCCTCCAATGTGGCCTAAATTTGTCAATTCCCAAAAAGATGGTACCTGTGGGGTCTCTCCCATGGGAAGTGAGATAATGCTTTGAAACAGAGTGTTTAGCGAATCCCCTCCTTATATTATTAATATGTTCGTTTAATCGCACCTGTAAAGGTCTCTTGGTCCGGCCCACATACTGCAGGCCACAAGGGCACTGCAGCATGTAGACGACCCCCGAAGTAGAGCAGGTGATGAAAGGCTCAATGGTGAAGATTTTTGAGGTGCAAGTGGAAGTGAAATTCACAGACCTTCTGGTCCTGCAACCATTGATGGAACAAACCTGACACCTTCTACATTGGTATTATCCCGTTAACTCAGAGAAAAAATTTTGCCCCACACTGGGAGGGTCGAGTATGTTAGATGCCACTTTGTCCCTAAGTGACGGAGCACCCCTAAAGACCACCTGAGGTTTGTCTGGTAGAATAGATGTCAACACCCTATCATTTTTTAAGATGTGCCAATACTTGGTGATGATATGTCTAACTTTAGAATGTTGACAAGAAAAGTCAGTGATGAAGGGGCAACGATACGAGGCATCAACTGGACCCTCAGCCCGCACTGTAAGTAGATCTTTTCGGTCCACTTTCGCCACTTGGTCCAAAGTGCTAGCCACAAAATCGGAAGAATAACCCTTGGCCAAAAACCTTTGGGTTAAAATCTGTGCCTCAGTCTGAAAAGTGGCGGCTTCAGTACAGTTACGTTTTAGCCTGAGAAACTGGCTTTTGGGCACAGATCTAAGCCACGAGTCATGGTGGCAGCTATCTTTGGGAATAAAGGAATTCCTGTCGGTGGGTTTGAAGTATGTAGAAGTAACAAACTCATTGTTACGTATGGAGATGGTAACATCCAAAAAATGGATTTGTTCCAAACTAGACTCATAATTGAGCTGAATGCATATATATATATATATATATATATATATATATATATATATATATATATATATATTCAAAATTTTCGGTCTTTTTTTGTTTATTGCGCAAAGAATAAAAACCGCAGAGATGATCAAATACCCCCAAAAGAAAGCTCTATATATGGGAAAAAAGGACATCAATTTTGTTTGGGTACAGCGTCGCACGGCCGCGCAATTGTCAGTTAAAGTGACGCAGTGCCGTATCGCAAAAAATGGCCTGGTCATTAAGGGGGCAAATCCTTCCAGGGCTGAAGTGGTTAAACAAGCAAATAACCCTTGCAGTGAGGGGGCAGCCCCACTTCAAGGGGAGATTTTTAATTTCCCTGGAGATAGGCTTTAATCTGAATATAATGTTGGGGAAGCGGCATAGGTGTCTATTATTATTGGCATTAGTATCGTTATTTGCATTAATATCATTACTTGAACTGTCAGAATTTATAACTGCCATTTACTGAAGTCGATTATTTTAAATTTTCTAAGAAGTAAAATAATGTAATGGAGGCATGGTAGTGAAAAGTATATTTTTTAAAGTCAAATTATACTGCATGCCACAGTGAACCCTGATTATTTTAAGCATATCAGCTATAATGTCACAGCCCAGTGACCCTAATGGTTTCTGCAAGTAGAATTTAATGCTAATATTTTCTAGAGATCCTTCCGTGCTTCTTGTGCCCCTCCGCAGTTATCAGTCATGGCAGCTAAGGATGCTGACAATATATCAGTTAAACTAGGAGGCATGGTGTTGAAGGAATGGCCAACTTGCACCATCATTTATCAAAGAGGTGCAAGTTGCTGCATGCTTTTCCTATTCTTATTTCTGAGTCTTTTATACCAAGACTGTCACAATTTTGAAAAAAAACATGAGTCTGAGCAATTAAAACTTAGCATGAAATGAAAAGATGTGTTAGCAGTGGTTATGATCCTTAAAAAAAAAAAAAGAATCATGTAGAACTGTGGGCAAAACTAAAAATTGCATTTATTATATAATCTGTCACTAGCATTAACAGAGTTTTAAGTTGGTCATAGACAGATCGAAACTAGGCCGGTTCATAGACAGATCGAAATTAGGCCGGTTCATAGACAGATCGAAATTAGGCCGGTTCAGCAGGAACCAGGTGAATTTCGATCCATTTATGGGCAGGCTGGTTGTACTGAAATTGATCAATGCTACAACCAGCCAGTCTATTTTGTGTGTGTGTGTGATCACTGCTGCCGGCTATAGTCGGCAGCAGTGATCATTGTATTCTGACATCATGGAAACCATCTGCTGTCAGAATACAATAGTCCAGTGGGAGGGATTCCCCAGTCAGTGTTGATGGGGGAATCGGGGGATGTTCTTTCCTTCAACCCGTGGTTAAAGGAAAGAAGACTGCATAATATATGGCAGTCCTTTGTTTTTCTGTGTTCATTCTTAAAGTGTAAGTTCACCTTTACAGAAAATCTGTAAGGTGAACTTACACTGGACCTCCTCCCCATCGCACCCGGTCCCGCTGTACCTGAAGCCGGCGATCTCTCGCACTGACACATCATATAGCCGCTTTACCGGTCCGGAGTTTTGAAATCCCGCGGCTTTCTCTCCTCTTCTCCAGCGCTGACAGGATGGGCTATGTGGGTTCTGATTGGACGGCGCCGCCCATGTGATGGCACTGACCAATTAAAATTCCTCCTGTACGTACCTTTAAGAGGTACGTTTAGGAGTATACGTACCTTTAAGAGGTACGTTTAGGAGATTTACCCACGGGGGATTTCAGATCCCTGGACCAGTAAAGCGGCTATATGATGTGTCAGTGTGGGAGATCGCCGGCCTCAGGTACAGCAGGACCGGGGGGGGGGAAGTAGAGGGGGTCCAGTGTAATTTCACCTTACAGATTGTTTTGTAAAGGTGAACTCACCCTTTAACAGTTTCATTACCTGTTTATTCTGCCAGATAGATCCATTATTTTTCCTCTTCTTGTAGCGGGAACAATGCTGCTGGTTCTGCATTCAAACCTTGGTGGACAGTACCAGATGGATAGGTAGCTTATAATGAACTTAAAGTGACACTGAACAATAGCCTTACTCTAAAAATATGCATACATTCACTACTTACTGGTCCTGTAACCTATTTTTAATTAAACGGTTTTCTACTGCATTTTTCTTGCTCCTTATATTTTAAATTTCTCATTTTCCCTTTGTTTGTTTGAACCAAGCAGTGTGAGTTAGTTGGGGGTCATGTGCACTGCTTTGGACTGCACTGGACTATATACAGGGGTGCTCAACCTTTTAAAGAGTGAGGGCCACGTAGGTGAGTTGGTAACCAGTCGCGGTCCACCATGTAATGTAAACAAGCCCCTTATAAGGCCCCTTTCACCCAGGGTGGAATCTGCTTGCTGAGCAGGGATCTGTCCACTGATCCCCCCACTGAGCAGAGGCAGTTTAGTGCATTTGGTATCACTCCGCCTGGGACAGAAGCCGGCGCGATAGAGGAAGCATTGGCTTATACGGCTCTTCTCCCTCCACAGCCACTTTTTTCCTCTTCCTCTGCATTCACAACACTGATGCTCTGGGATGGCGGGTCAGCAACCCGCGATCTGGGCTTGTCGTCCTGCCATTCCAGAGCAGGAGGTCGTGGGTCACATCAGAGGGCCACTGGTTGGGCACCCCACCATAGTCATTTAAAGCGGTTGTACACCCTGTTCAACCACTTTTACCAACAGGTAAGCCTATATTAAGGCTTACCTGTAGGTGCTTGAAATATCTCCTAAACCTCCACGGTTTAGGAGATATTTACGAAAAAGCCGAGCACCGATGACTATGGCGCATGCGCCGATGTCATCGGCGCATGCGCACTTTAGAAAGGGCACATCGTGCCGTTCCTAATAGGGGTCATGCTGTGACTGGCGGCTCCCGCGCACACGCACGGGAGTGATGTCACGCGACCCTGGCCAGTCACAGAGCCGGAGTTCGCGGCCCCCGGAAGGAAGAGGATGACATTGCGGGCTTCGGTTTCAGGTAAGTGACACATAATGGGCTACTATATAATGCATAGTAGCCCATTATGCTTTACCTTTGTAGGGAAATAAAGAGGAAGTAGAACCCACCAGGGTTTACTTCTCTTTAAAGCTTACCAATCCTTTAGAAATGGTGGCTGCTTTGGTTTTCTTTGTGGAGGATATTCTTTCTGTTTTCACTTGGTGATCTGGCCAGTAACAAACCTTTAACTAACAAATTTAGGTACACTAGTAAACTGACAGATGGGTGATGGACGGACGGGAAGGCAAAAGGCCTCCTTACCTTACGGGATGACATTCCGATCTCCCCTGTCTGGAATGTTTTCATTTACTGATCTAGCCAGTAACACACCTCTAACTAACAGATTTAGATACGCTAACAAACTGATGGACAGGTGATGGACGGATGGGAAGGCGGAAGGCCTCCTTACCTTACGGGATGACACTCTGATCTCCTCTGTCCGGACCAGGGAGTGTTGGAAGCAGTGGCGGATGGTGGGTCGGGCTTCCCCTCATGGAGTTCAGTGGCGGCTGGTGGTTGGGTTTCCTCTCACCTCTTGAGATGGGGCTTGGCTTTGAGGGAGCCGGAGTCCCGGACCGGCATGGGCACCAGGGACCAGTCGTAGCCATTCAGCACCTGGGACACAGCCTCCTGGATACAGGCAGGGAACTTCTCATCCATGGTCCCGCCGTCTGGGTCCTTCTTGGAAATCCTGGGGACCCTGATCGATCCTCGCCCCTCCGAGCCAGCCGGGGACAGTAAAGAGTCAGAGTCGGAGTCCAAAACGTGGGACATGGAGCTGGCCAGTGTCCGGCCATGCGTCTCCTCCCTCTTCCTCCCTCTAGGCCAATAGGATCGCTTCTCCTTTTGGCCAATCAGGAAACGGGTCTCAGTACCTGCTTCCTGATTGGCCGAGAGGAGAATCAGTGTGAGAATAGCAAATATTAATTTGCTACTGTCACACAACTGGGTGGGCTCGGAGCGCAGTGCTCTGCGCCCTGAGCCCACCCTTTTTTGAAGCCTATTAGAGCCTCTGGCTCTAATCACGTACTTCAAACCCCCCCCCCCATTGGAATGCATGGTCCAGCGCCCTGTATGTAGATCAAGGGGCCGGACGCATGGAATAAAGGAAAGAAGGCCTAAAAAAACAAATGCAGCCACCATATCAAGGAATTGATAGCTGCAATATAATAAATGTTTGCTTTGAATTTAATACTGCTTTAACACTTTTTTTTTTTCACTTAAAATAAAAAGTGTTTAACGCGGTTGTAAAGTCTATATTTTTAAATAAAATAATACAGTATATAGGGTTTACACCTATCTGCTCTGTGCAATAGTTTTACAATAGTTTATTTAAAACAATAATCAGGTCTATACTTACCTACTCTGTGCAATGGCTTTGTCAATTTGTAGCCATGAAATTCTGCTTGTTCTGGTAGTGATTTTTCTTTTTGTTTTGGTGACTAATGAACCTGCACGTTCAACACCAACCTTCTGATCTCTTAATATCTTTTAAACCTGCCTTTTTGCTTTAGAATCTCATACATCAAAGTGTTGATCTTCAAATAACTTTAAAAGTAAAAACATACGTGTAATTTCCAGCAATTAATAAAGAACATATGTAGACTGTCACACAATCCCCTTTAACTGGGATTGAGTTACTTCAGAATAAGAGTCTCATTTTCTCACATGATTGTTAGTATTCTCAGGGATTTTATTTTCTTGTGATATTTTCTTCTATTCATATTTAACATTATATATGCAGTTATCAGTTCTAAAGTGACTCATATTGTTTATTCATTATAGAAACGCATAGAGCAATGATGATGATTAAACATCAATATCAAACAAATGTAGCGCTGTGAACATCAGGAACAATCAAATTGGTTCAATAAAGTCCAGTAACATATAACACCCATGTGCAAAAAATGTTTGTCAGTTCAATATAAAGTTCTTCCAAACTCCAGGGAAAAAACAGATACTGTAGCTCTTCACAAGTGCTCCACAAAGTGCTTCAGTGCTCAAACCACTTTCCAAAAGGTTGAGACTCACCAGACATCCATACCTTTCTAAAAAAGATCAGCATTTTGAGCTTTAATGTAAGTGGCTGATGGCTCTATAACTCCCGATCCTGCATCTCGAAAACTATGGCTCCCCAGATGGCATATAAAAAAGACAAAGGCTCCAACAATGTAAAACCCTAAAATGATCCAATTTTATATATATTAAAAAAAAAACTATGTGAATGCACACCTGAGACTTCCGTCTAGAGCATTAGTCTCTTGCCAACATTCAACACATCACTTTCAATACAGCACTTCAGTGGAAACTGCTGACGTCACATCCAGTTGCTATTCAGCCGTGCACCAACACGTTTCATCCGTACGGCTTTGTTTAGGAGATGATGGTGATTACTGCAAAGCTCAGTAACTCAGGGCTTTTTTGATGTAGTCGCCTGAATGAAAGATACAGGGGTTGGACAAAAATATAGAAGCACTACATGATTTGCAGGTGTGAAAGTGACAAAATGTTTTGCATTGAAAGCGTAGGTGATGCAACATTCTGTTGCTTCCACTGTGTGATGAGACACCTACTGTAGCTAACAGGTGGGAATCTGTTAGTAATACAATCATGTCAGAGCTTACTGAGTATTAAAGAGGGAAAATTGCTGGTGACGCTTAGCTGGTGTCTCTGTTACTGAAGTTGCCAATTTATTTGCGGTGTCGCAAGGTACAGTATCAAAGGTTATGACAACATGTACATTTTCTGGGAAAACGTTGTCTGATAAGCATAAGCGACATGGTCAACTGGCTGAAAGAGACAGAAGGACAGGATTGTAGCCCAGAATAAGGAAACAACTGCTGCAAAAGTGACTGCAGAGCTCAATTTCAGTCTTCTAAAGCCCGTGTCCACAAAAACTGTTCAGAGGGAACTCCAGAAGAGGAGAGAGTGGTGCAACATCCATAAATTGTGAACTATCAATCAATGGAAGGCTGTAATATGGCCCGATGAATCGAGCTTCATACTGTCCCCAAACAACGGACGTGTTTACCTGTGGTGAACCTGTGGTGAACACTGTCCCAAGCTTATTATCATTATACACTATTTATATTGTGCCAACAGTTTACAATGTAGAGGGGGTGTTCTGTTCTCACTACACGTTTGCCCCTGGCATGTATGTAGCTCATATACAGTTTAAACCTTGAATCCTACAATAACCAGACTGTCTGTAACTTTGGATCTTTATTACAATGAACAGGTGGTGGCCATATAAGAATAGGATGTACACACGGTACATACAGTGAAACTAGGAATAAACAGACAAATGAACATATATAAGAATTACATGAACATAACAAATGTCTACTAGGTATACAAATAAACAGTCTTTAGCATACCAGCGATGCTGCCTTAGAAGGATTGGGATTTCCTCTGAACATGTAGTGCAGGCTTAGCTGGCTCCATGCAGTCTGTCCTCATGGAAAAGATGAAAGAGTTGTAATAGGAAGTGGGCTAGTTCCTAGTAATATGACAGGAAATGTCTATTAACCATAGGACACTACCCATCAATAGTCTTTTGGTAAGAGTGGCATCTAGTGGGCAATGTTGATATTGCAAGTCCAGAAGATATTATTTTTTCTTTATAGGCTGAAGGCATGACAGGGGGGGACAGCACAATTACAGTACAGTTCAATACAGAAGGGAAAGGAGGGCCCTGCTCGTAGAGCTTACATTCTAAAGGGATGGGGTGGTGGTGGTACAAAAGGTAATAGATGCTGGGAATGATTTGATGGGGTGGCTCGGGGACAGTTGTTAGGTGGGTGTGGGATAGGCTTCCCTCAATAAATGAGTTTTCAGGGATCTTCTAAAGGTGGACAGGTTAGGGGCTGATCGGATATACCAGGGCAGGGAGTTCCAGAGGATGGGAGAGGCTCTGGAGAAGTCCTGAAGGCGAGCATGAGAGGAGGTAACAAGGGAGCTAGAGAGCAGGAGGTCCTGGGAGGAGCGGAGGGGTCGATTAGGGCGATATCTTCAGATGAGGTTGGCGATGTAGCTTATGACCAGGACTGTCTTGTGCCAAGAGAAAAGCATGGTTTGGTAAGCCATATCTAGGTATTCTGTAGGTCCCATCATCACCTTGAAAGGTAGACTCACTGCCAGCGATTATGTACAAGTTTTGACCGACCAGGTCCCAAAGACAGCGCCATTTACCAAGACCATTATGCTCCGATTCACAAAGCTGGTATTGTCAAATCATGGTTTGATGAGCATGCAGATGAAGTTTTGCATCTTCCCTGGGCACCGGAGTCGGCGGACCTCAATATCATAGAACCACTATGGTCAATTTTGGAGAACAAGGTTCGGGCTCAGGCTTGGGTATCAGATTCCATTATCGACCATTCAAGACTTCTATTTATTAATTCCCAGAATTCAGGCCATCTTGGATGCTAAAGGCGTTCCAACACCATATTAGGTAACGATTTTATCCGTTCAGCTTCTGTACCTGCTGCATGTTGCTGTTGGTTACTGGTCTTTGCACATTGCCCTTTGCCTTATTGAATACACCTATGGAAAGGAGCAGCAGGGGAGAGCTGTGTAAACACTGTGTTTGGTGGTGAGCTTTATAAACATTGTTATTTTGTCCTGTATTGGCCAAGTGACTGTATCTCTTTAAAGTAGAAGACCCCCCACTGATATCTAGTTAGTTAATGCAAAGCGCATCATATGCTCATCATGCACTCCAGCAGTAACAACTTTGTACATGTCATTTCTCTATGCAGGCTTCTTGATAGTGACAACAGTGGACAATGTCTGCATAGTGCAGACTGAAACAGCCCCTTGCAATCTCTATCAAAAACCTGTGTGACAGGGTGACAATGCAGATACACAAAAGGGAGACGGGGTGAGATAAAAGTGCCTGAATGAATGAATGAATGAATGATTTGTAAAGCGCTGCAATTGCGAACTGAATCGCCTCAAGGCGCTAGATGTATTCTCTGTAGCCAGCTTCTAGAAAAGGAAGGTCTTTAGTTTTTTCCTGAAGGCCTGGTGGTTTTCTTCCATGCGGAGGTTGGTTGGGAGAGCATTCCATAGTCGAGGTCCTTGGACTGCAAATCTACGTTCTCCCTTTGCTTTGTAGCGGTATTTGGGAATGAGGAGGAGGTTTTGGTTAGCTGATCGAAGACTGCGATTCGGTGTGTAGTGTTTTATTTTTTCCCGGAGATATTGCGGAGCGTTTCCTTGTATGCATTTATGGGTGAGGCAGAGGGTCTTGAATGTGATCCGATTCTTCACCGTTAGCCAATGTAGGCTTTTTAGGGATGGGGAGATGGATTCCCAGGGCTTTTTCCCTGTTAACAGCCTTGCCGCCGTGTTCTGCATGAGTTGCAAGCGCGCAAGCTGGTATTGGGGTAGACCTACGTAGAGGGAATTTGCGTAGTCGAGTCGGGAATTGATGATCGTTCCCACAACTGCCGCTTTGTCCTCTTCTGGGATGAAGGGGATGAGTCTGCGAAGCAGGCGGAGGAGGTGGTGAGATCCGCTCACCACCGATCCTATTTGTGCATCCATTGTCATTCCTGAGTCAAAGATGACTTCGAGACTCTTGACTTTGGTGCTGGGGGAGATGGTCTGTCCGAGGATGGGGGGTGGTGTCCACGGAGTCTCAATTTTGGAATTTTTGTTGGCTTGCAGGAGAAGAAGTTCTGTTTTTGATTCGTTAAGTTTGAGGGAGCTAGCGGTCATCCAGTCATTGATTAAAGTGAGGCATTTCTGTAGTTGCTGATGATGATCTTTCTGTCCATTAATGCGAAAGTAGAGTTGGGTGTCGTCTGCGTATGAGTGGAAGCAGAGGTCCGTTTTCCTGATGATATTGAGAAGCGGGCGGATGTAGATGTTAAATAGCACTGGTGACAAGGGTGAGCCCTGAGGGACTCCACAGGAGACTGCCCGAGATTCCGAGGTGAATGTTCCCAGTTTCACTGTCTGAGAGCGATTCTCTAAGAAGGATGTAAACCATTTTAGGGCAGAATCTGTGGCTCCTGCAACTTCTGAGAGGCGGACAAGTAAAGTATTGTGGTCCACTGTATCGAATGCTGTGCTGAGGTCTAACAGTACCAGGAGACTCGGTTCCCCGTCATCTGCTGCTTCAAGGGCGTCGTCCCATATTTTGAGAAGTGCTGTTTCTGTGCCATGGCCTGGGCGGAAGCCTGATTGCAGAGGGTCCAGGAGGTGGTGTGTCTCCAGGTGGTGTTGTAGCTGCTGTACTACTGCTTTCTCTATAATCTTGGAGATGGTGTTGAGGCTTGTTATTGGTCTGCGGCAGTTAGGGTCTTTAGGGTCGAGGTTAGGTTTCTTTAGCAGGGGTTTGACGATGCCTTGCTTGAGGGAGGTTGGCACAGTCCCTTCTTTGAATGATTGATTTATGAGATGTGTTAGGGTGGGGGCCAGGATGTCGGAACATGCTTTGAACAATTTGGTGGGGATGATGTCGTTCGGTGATGTGCTGTCGCGAAGGCTTCTGATGATGTTTTTAGTCGTGTCCGTGGTGATTGGGGACAAAGAGAACTTTGGTGGTTGAGTGATGTTCGTGTCGATATCCTCTTTTTGCATTGGTTGGATGAGGTTGGTTGTTATTTTCTGATGAATTGCTTTCCGAATGTTGTCGATTTTGTCGATGAAGAAATCTGATAACTCATTGCAGAATTCTTGAGTATCGTTTGCCGGGGGCTCTAAGCAGGTCGGGTTCATTGATTGAGCAACTATTTTGAAAAGTTCCCGTGGGCGGTTTAAGGCGGATGAGATGGTGTCTGCAAAATGTTCTTTTTTGGCTTTGAAGATTGCCTTGTGGTATTTCACCGTGAGTGCTTTGTAGTTAGCATGGTTTTCCTTGGTGGGATTTCTTCTCCAAGTTCTCTCAGCTCTTCTGCGTTCTTGCTTGAGTAGGGTGAGAGTGCCATTAAACCAACTCGAGTTTTTTGTGCGGACGGGTGTTCTGCGTTTTGGCGCCACGGAGTCTGCTGTTTGTAGTAAAGCATTGTTTAGGGAGTTGAGTGTTTGTTCCGTTGAGAGGTTTGGGTTTAGCAGAAGAATTTTGCTCGACAATGTAGTTTTGAAGAGTTCAGAGTGTAGTTTCTTCTGAGATCTATTCCAGTGTGTTGCTATTGCCCGTTTCTGTTTTTGGAGAGTGGTGTTAGTGGTGATTTTAAATTTGATAGCATGGTGGTCCGTCCATGGTAGTGGGGTGATGTTCAATACGTCGATGTCCATATTCTGTTTGAAGATGAGATCTAAAGTGTGTCCTGAACCATGCGTAGGAGCATTTATCAGTTGTTGCAGGCCAAGTTCTTCCATTTGGTTAACGCAGGCGGTTGCCATAGGGTCTTGGGCGGAGTTTGCCCATAGATTGAAATCCCCAAGTACCAGAAGGTTTTTGGTTTTCAAGGTGTGCATGCCTAAACATGCCTAAACAAGGTGTGCATGCCTAAACAAGGGTCTTCATCAGTAGTGGCCCGTCCATTAGGGGTGCCTGGGTTCCGCCCCCTTTCTCCACGCCACCCCCTATATGACTAATGGATAGATTCATGCATAGCATGAATCTATCCACAGCCACCCCCTATTCGGGTGTCCGGCCCCTTTTAGGACGCCGGGCACCTGAATTACAGCGGCGGGGGGGTGTATTTTTTAAGCACCTGATTAGAGTCATAGGCTCTTATAGGCTTCAAAATATGTGGGCTTGTGGTGCAGAGCATTGCGCTACGAGCCCAGCCAGGTGTTAGAACACTGAATTAATATTCTCTGTTGTAACACTGATGCTCAATCCGGCCAATTAGAACCAGGTCTGAGACTCGTTTTCTGATTGGCCGAAAAGGGAAGACTCCTGATTGGCCGCCGAGAAGGAGGAAATGGAAGCCAAAGCCGTTGCTTGTGGAGACTGGAGAGCAGGGAAAGGGAGAGCCCGGAAGAAGCACTGATGGGGTAAGTGCACCAGATCCACCTGCCCGCCGGCCAACCAACTGTGAGGGGGTACTGTTTGCCGCCCCCCTCCCCCGCAAAGAAAATTACCACCAGCCACCACTGATCTTCATGGTAAGATGAGCAGATATAATTTAATGAAAGCTGTAGATTTACAAAATGTTGAAAACTACACTTAAAATAAAATTACAATGTTAAGCTTATATGAGATTTTAGTAATTGGGTTTACTTGCATTTTAATTATAACCTGTTTCCAACAAGTAGATAAAATACCTTTACAATGGGCACATGTCACCTGCAAGGTACGGCTTTACAAGGCATCAACTTTGACACAAATATTTGAAAGACTTAACACTTTCAGAATCACATATCTTAAACAAATTAAGCAGGCCTTATGCGGATCGAAATTTACCTAATTCATCAGGGACCAGACAAATTTCCATCCATTTACGGGCTAGCTGGTTGTACACAAGTACTGTACAAATAGAGCAAATAGAAGAAGAGAGCAAACTAAAGAAGTTCATTGTTAAGTTTACTTACACTTTAAATCCTAGACTTCATCAAGGCTCTGGTATTTGTCAGCTGATGATATTGTTCTTTAAATGCTGATAGTATGTGACAAAGAAAAAAGGAACAGATATCATGAAAGAGACAAGTATTGCTAAACAAGTGCATAAGAAATAAATACTCAATAAGAAGATGGAAGCTAAAATGACTAATGGACTGGTTTGAGATATCTCCATTCCAGACGTTTTGGAACAGTTAGAAGACGGGTGGCATATGTACAAACATCCCAGGCTAGGAATGCTGTCTCGTAATGGCAAACATCGTTATTAAGGTAGTGGTTCCTCGTAAGGAAATCAATATTAGCCATTTTCAACATTTCCAGATAGGAAATATATGGCTTTTAGAGGCAGGAGCTGTATACTGTATCTCATCTCAGACAAGCTGTCTACTAGGATTTGTACTGTGGCTTTAAATAATTGATGCTGTTTACATTTACAAATACATATTTCTTAGCTGATTAAAATTTTCGCGTTTTAGATGTATCTGACAGATATTTTCCATGTACTACAAAGAACAAATTAACCCTGTGTCTGTACTGGCATGTAATGGTGTCATTGCTTTTCTGTGGAATACCAATGTGTAGTGGCTTATTGGTTACTGGCATGGTAGCTTTTCAGCATTGTAGTCATAGGTTCAACTCTCAGAAGGAACTAGGCTAGTGGGACTTGAGACATGGGTTAGTTTTCCTTGAGGGGTGCTATCTCTGTTTTTTTTTAAATAATTTCTTATATAGGCATGAATTAGTGCCTGCTTGCGCTTACATTTTGAAAGCCAAATTGTTAGGTTTGAAGTAAAGGCAAAACTTTTTTTTTTTTAGTTTTGGATAGAGTGGAGAGAGATTAGAACACATGTAAGGTTTGGTATTGCTGTCTGTACCCTCGTACATTTTATTGTTATCACTAAAAGTGAAAGTGAAAGAAAATCCAAAATTTTGGGTTGCTCCCAGAACAGTAATAGGGGCAACGCTGTATCCTGGCCTAGGCCGACAAGGTCCAGGCCTAGGGCAGCACTTTACACTGTAAAGGCCCATACACACGATAGGACTTTGTACAAACTTTGCCATGGATTTTTGTACAAAGGGCGTTGGCTGTAAACTAATTAAGCATACACACAGCAGGACTTTTTCAGCCAACTTTCACCAAATCACGTGGTTTTTCAGCTCTTTACCGCCACCCTTTGGTCAACTTCTGTATTGTTGTCTGATCTTTTGCATTGGTTCTGAGCATGCGTGTTTGTACTTTGAACGAAAGTGCTATGGACTTGTGTACACACGATAGGATTTTGCACCATAGGACTTTTGTTGCCGGAAAGTTTGTCTGTTTGCACAGCCAACATTTGTCCGATGAAAACCGAAAAAGTTTGTCCAATGGAGCGTACACACGGTAGGATGTTGCCTCAAAAACAGCTCATTTTCATGTTTGTTGTTAAAAAGTCCTATTGTGTGTCTGGGCCTTTAGTGTATCTCCAGTCTTATGGGGCATACTGGGCTGAAAGGCAAATTAGTCTAGCGCCCCTATAAAGCGGGCACACTGCTTCCAGTATGTGGGCGCCACTTCTAATTTTGACTGTCCTCTCATCCTGGACCACAAACCTTCCTCACTGTGCTATATGTTTTCTGCTGCACCATTGGCATGGTTATATCTTCTTAGTTCTCTCCATAAAATTATCAGAAATTTGTGCTTAAAGTAGAACTATAGGCAACACTTTTTTATTTTAATTTTGGATAGAGTAAGGGAGGGTTATAACCCCTGTCAGTTTATTTTTTACCACCCCAGTCCCATTGCAGAGATTTCCCTTCACTTCCTGCCCCATAGCCAAACAGGAAGTGAGAAGAAATCTATGCAAATTAAGGGAATCCATTGCCCCCCCCCTGCCCTCAGAACTCCTCACTTGAAAACTTCAGGGCAGGTCTTAAACAGCAAGGGGTGTGGCCTTGACAGGAAGGGGTGGGTATATATTTATATATACAGCCAGAAACAACAGGTACCAACTGCAATCAACAGGTAGCCTAGAGCATGACCAAAAAAAGAACCTTTTTTATTTATTTGGAACGAAACGAACCGCACATGTCTAATTTTCGGCAGGCAGGATTGGATGGTGGCGGGTGTCAGTGGACATCTGCTGCTCTATAGAAGAGACTGGAAGGTCCAATCAGGTCCACCTGAAAAACTGATAGGTGGACCTGATCGGATCGCTCGCGTGAAAGGGGCTTAACTCTATCCAAAATAAAATTACGTTTTGCCTTTTAGTTCTACTTTGAAATTACAGACCTAAACTGAATTGATACAGTATCTCACAATCTCTTTTTTTCAGATCCTCAGAGAGTTCTTTGCCATGAGGTGCCATGTTGAACTTCTAGTGACCAGTATGAGAGAGTGAGAGCGATAACACACAAATTTAACACACCTGCTCCCCATTCACACCTGAGACCTTGTAACCCTAATGAGTCACATGACACCGGGGAGGGAAAATGGCTAATTGGGCCCAATTTGGGCATTTTCACTTAGGGGTGTACTCACTTTTGTTGCCAGCGGTTTAGACATTAATGGCTGTGTGTTGAGTTATTTTGAAGGGACAGAAAATTTACACTGTTATACAAGCTGTACACTCACTACTTTACATTGTAGCAAAGTGTCATTTCTTCAGTGTTGTCACATGAAAAGATCTAAAAAAAATTTAGAAAAATGTCAGGGGTGTACTCACTTTTGTGAGATACTGTATATACAGTTTTGTATGGCTACTGTGAATAGAATCACATTCTGGATTCTTTTTGGTAAGAAAGTGACAGAAAGGTTGGCAATTCCCTGGCCATTACACAGCTATAATGGTGTCACACTCCCAGTGGATTCTCTAATAATGGTAAGCAAGAAAAATACTGGAGAATCCCAAATCAAAAGGGACACACTTGTTGAGGCTTTGTGAGAGAGAATAAAGGCAAAGTTACTGCAGGATAACACTGGGGACAATCATGCAGGTGTTATGTTCATGCACACTTGTGACTCTAGACAAACTGGAGTTGATTTACTAAAACCGGACAGTGCAAAATCTGGTGCAGCTGTGCACGATAGCCAATTAGCTTCTTACTTCACTTTGGCAAAAAAAAAAAAAACCTGGAAGCTGATTGGTTTCTGTGCAGAGCTGCACCAGATTTTGCACTCTCCAGTTTTAGTAACTCTAGCCCACTGCATTACCAATCTTGCCCACATGATATCCTAATGCAGCACATTCCAACCTTTTTTTAGTCACTGCACCTTTCAAAATATGCAAAATCTCGAAGCATCCCAGTCTGCAATATAAAAAACCTTACTTACCATGAAAAATGAAAAATAAGTGAAGAGTCTGGAAAGATGCACACAGTCACATTGTTCTGGAAGGGATAAATAAGAGGAAAACACAGTTCCTGGTGCAAAAAATGCCATCAACTTAACCCAGCTAAAGAGTTAAAGCGGAGTTCCACCCAAAAATGGAACTTCTGCTTTTCGGAATCCCCCCCTCCAGTGTCACATTTGGCACCTTTCAGGGGGGAGCAGATACCTGTCTAATACAGGTATTTTGCTCCCAATTGCGGGCATAGATAGCTGAGCCACCCGCGGGTATCTACACCACTTCCGGAACCTTCTCCGCCCCCCCCGCTGTCTTCGGGGAGACACACAGGTCCCAGAAGACAGCCGGAACCAGTGGGATTGCGCAGCGCGAGTCGCGCATGCGCAGGAGGGAACCAGGAAGTGAAGCCGCAAGGTGGCGCCTCCACCCGAGAGTGGAGGGACAGGTCGGCTTCAGGTGCCGACATCGCGGGCGTCCTGGACAGGTAAGTGTTCTTACTTTAAAAGTCAGCAGCTGCAGTATTTGTAGCTGCTGACTTTAAAAAAAAACTAGGTGAAACTCTGCTTTAAGTAAACCACAGAAGATTTGATTCTGGGGTTCTCACATATGAGAAAGGAGCAGTGGTCGGACAGAGACTACCTTACTGCTACCCCCGCAGGGGCTGCTGGTAATAGCTGGTTCTTCCCTAGTAGTACATAAGGATGGGCAGAACACCCCCCTGTTTGGTTCGCAGCAGAACTCCCAAACAGGAAAAATCTAAAGTGTCCATTTTGCTTATATGCAAGTATCTGGTCACCTAGCTATGTCACCCTGTGACACCACACCCTTCTGATGTCACAAACTGGTGCATGCTGGGCATGTGGCGTCACATAGGGACGGGGTCATCGAGTGGCGTAGCTAGGCGGCCCCGCTCCTTACCTATATAAGAAAGGTCAAAGCCGAGAGGAGGCATTCGGCGGGGAGGCGGGATCTGGGTCCCCCTTGTTAAAGAGGGCTTCCAGATTCCTATAAGCCCCCTGCTTGCTGCCCCCGACAACCACAGCCCAGGGTTGTCGGGAAGAGGCCCTTGCACCTACCCCCCTATGTTGAGGGAATGTGGCCTGATATGGTTCAGGAGGGGGGGGGGGCGCTCACTCACCACCCCCCTTTCCTTACCTGACTGGCTGCTTGCCCGGATAAGTGTCTGGTATGGATCTTGGGTGGATCCCCACGCCATTTTTCTTTACATTTTTTAGATTCTCCTCCAAATCCATACCAGTTACAAAGGGCCTGGTGTGGATTGGGGGGTACCCCACACCATTTTTTGATTCTTTATTTTTTAAACAGCGCTTTTTTTTATTGTTCAGCTGTCAGTGGGGAAAACCATTGACAGCTGATGACTCATCCATTATTAAGGACACCGCGGCCAGCTTCCCAGGCCCCGTTTGTGAACAACCAGCGTACACTGCGCTCCGATTGGGCAAAGCTTTGTCCAGTCGGAGCGCAGAATGCACTGTGCAGCAGTCAGTGCATTGCAGAGTGTTCGACGGGGTGAACACCCAGTGAACACCCTGCAAATGTGTGTTTGGCGAATGGCCGAACCCAGGAAATGTTTAGCTTGAACTGATGGCCGCACCATTTGCCCATCTCTAGTAGTACAGACGCTACTCACCACTACAAGCACCAGTCCATGCACTCCAGGTCCAATAATACAGTCTGGGGAATGTAATTTTGAAATTCATTGCTTGAAGAATATTAAACAGGAGAGGGGTTAGGACATGGGATACTCCAGAAGCTGCATGGTAACAAAAGGACACTCCTCTCTAGGCTCACACGCCAGGATTCTGCTGAGGACAGAGGAACGGCCATGATTGTTGTATAACAGATGTGATTACCCATTACCTGAACCCCAACCTCTTAACCTTATTCTAAACAATTAAGACCAGACCAGAGGGTTGGAGTTATAAAAGGCCGCAGCAGCCTACTTTATTAAACAAATAAATATCATAACAAAACACATCTGTTATTCAAAGATTCCTCATCTATCTAGCGTTGGTCTTTGCAGGAGATTCGTAAAACTCAGTAACATAACAATATTGCACTGCGGCCCTTCTCTTAATGTAATAATAGGCCTCAAGCCGACAAGCTGGCTCAGAGACAACCAATGACCGCAGTGCCCCCATTAACACTTCCCGTCTAACCTCCGTTAGCTGGAAACCACTATCAGGACCATAGCAACGCTAGTTCCCGAAATTCTCCTTGTGCCATATCTTCCTTCCCCTGCAAAGACCAAAACGCCTGCCACTGCTACGACATCCAACTTCCACGAACCTGTTTTGGAAAAGAAAAAGAAAACACACAACCAACCTACCCAATTCACTTTTACCAATTTTTAGGGAGGGTGGACGGGAAACTTTCCCCCACGCTTGTGATGACTCATCAGGGCGGGGACATAATTTAACACCTTCTATGGCCCCTCCCCCTCGGCACCAAACATTCCACCCTTTCTTATGATACCATCTCCCTGTTAACCCTGTCATGTCAGCCCTTCACCTATGTATTTCTTACTTTGCTCCGGGCTTTTCTGTATGCTGAGAACCTATAAAAGCTGTCTCAGCCCACGGCTACAATACCCCTGGCACTAATGTCCCAAAAGCACTGGGTCACCAGGAATCACAATTCAAGGTCAGTACTCACAAGTCCCCAGAACAGCTGCATGCCTTCCAGCTTCCTCTGGACATGGTCCAGTAAGGGAGACCATCCTTCTCCAGACCAGATCACCTGCGGTGAAGTCCCACAGCCAGCTTCTCAGAAAGATCACTTCATGTCCTCAGCTCTGCCACAGCTGAGAGATCTTAAAGAACAGCTGAACAGTTCACAGGCTGCCTCAGGGAGCAGCCACCCCGGGGGCTTTGGAACCTTCCCTGTCGAGGAAAGAACAATCTCTCCAGGGCGTCAAACTATTTTTCACCTCCCCAGCCACCTTCTTGACACTCCTTATCAGGGATTGGCTAGGCCATGATAAATATTCAGGTTGGTCATTTGAATCTCCTTCCCTATGCTCTGGAAGATTCCTCTAGGGGCATGGTAAAAAAGTCAATCTCTCAGCCTGTGAAACCCTGAACAGGCCAGAACAAGCAATCACTGCTCCCTTGACCACAGAAGGAGCCAAAAACTAAATTTGCTCTACCCAAATTCTATTAGAAAAAAAAGAAGGGGGTTGCAAGGACGTGCCCTGCTAGTACTGGACTTTAATGGCATTCCATGAGAAAATGATAAATTTGAATGAAAAAGATCTTTAATTACAATTTTTTTTGAAAATTCCAGAAAGATTTTTGGAACATACATCATAATTTTTAAAAATATACATATATTTTTTATGATGTATGTTCCAAAAATCTTTCTGGAATTGTAATACATTTTGTAAATAAAAGTATTTTTTTATTCAAATCTATCCTCTTCTTATGGTATGCCATTAAAGTCCAGTATTAGCAGGGCATGTCCCTGCAACCCCCTTCTTTTTAAACCACTTGACGACCGCTCACTGTATATGTACGTCATTTTTTTTAAAGATGCATATCTCTGTAACGGCAGCAGCTGCTGCCACAACCGAGGTATCCATCTTTAGGGTCAGCGTTTTTGCACACGATAATGCTGGTCTCTGCGGCGGGTTCGCCGCGAGATCACCGTTATCGGCGGCGGGAGAGGTGCCACCCCCCCTCCCGCCGCTCTCCCGCGCCCTCCGCCGCTTACCGGAGCCGTCGGTAGCAGCGGAGGAGATCGGGACCTGTCACTGCTGAGGTACTGAGACGAGTGAGGCCAAGATGGCCCCCACCCGTCTCTATACCATGTGACGGCCGGAGCGACGTCATTACGACGGCTCCGCCCACTTCTCTTAAAGGCACAATTTTTTTTGTGTCATTTTTTTAAACGACTTTTTTTTTTTTTTTTTTTTGCATTTTAGTGTAAATATGAGATCTGAGGACTTTTTGACCCAAGATCTTATATTTAAGAGGACCTGTCATGCTTTTTTCTATTACAAGGGATGTTTACATTCCTTGTAATAGGAATAAAAGTGATCCAAATTTTTTTTTTTTTAAAACAGTGAAAAAATAAATAAAATAAAGTAAAATAAATAAAAAAAATAAATAAAATTTTTAAAGCGCCCTGTCCTGACGAGCTCGCGCGCAGAAGCGAACGCATACGTGAGTAGCGCCCGCATATGAAAACGGTGGTCAAACCACACATGTGAGGTATCGCCGCGGCCGGTAGAGCGAGAGCAATAATTCTAGCCCTAGACCTCCTCTGTAACGCAAAACATGCAACCTGTAGAATTTTTTAAACGTCGCCTATGGAGATTTTTAAGGGTAAAAGTTTGACGCTATTCCACGAGCGGGCGCAATTTTGAAGCGTGAAATGTTGGGTATCAATTTACTTGGCGTAACATTATATTTCACAATATTAAAAAAAATTGGGCTAACTTTACTGTTGTCTTATTTTTTTATTCAAAAAAGTGATTTTTTTCCAAAAAAAGTGCGCTTAGAAGACCGCTGCGCAAATACGGTGCAAAAAAAAGTATTGCAATGACCGCCATTTTATTCTCTAGGGTATTAGAAAAAAAAACATATATAATGTTTGGGGGTTCTAAGTAATTTTCTAGCAAAAAAACCTGTTTTAAACATGTAAACACCTAAAATCCAAAACGAGGCTGGTCCTTAAGTGGTTAAAAAAAATGTACTTAGCATCCTACGCCAGGAGGGTGCACCTGCAAATTCATGAGGCTCAGCAGTTGAGCCCCCCCCCCCCCCCTAAAAAGAAAAAATCAGCAACAACAGTAAAGACTAAAGAGATACTGTCATCTTGCAGAGTTTCTCAACCGTTTTTGAGTCATAGCTGCAGCCCCACAGTTAGGAAATCCAGAAATTTAGGCTGTCACCAGAACAGGGATAGAAATGTCATCCAAACTCTCAGTAGCTTCCGCCCTGTGCTGTACACAGAGCGTGTGCATCCCGTCCGGTCCTTCTGCCATGTTCTCCCCTCCCAGTACAGCAAATCAGCTCTGTGAAATCAAAGCCGGATTAATGTGCAGGAGGAGAAGATCTGAGAAGATGCAGCTGTAAAAAAAAAAAAAAGCAGTCAATGTTTATTAACATGCTGCTCCACTGTTCAAAGATACAAAGTAACATAACATCGCATTTTGTATCTTTTCTGATCAATCATCTGCAGATCAAAAGGATGAACTTTGATATGCAGATGATGTCAGTTGAAGCAACCTGGCAAGTAAGTTTTTTTTTTTTAATAAAATTGCTCTCTGTTTAACCTCTTGTTAACCCATAGGTTTTTTTTTTAATATTAAACATCAATATTTAAACTTTTTTTTGTTTTAGTTTTGTTTGATAATATTTTTACACATTTAACATATATTTACACCAGTCGCATTTTTTTTAGTGTAAAAACTGAACAAAAATACTTTAATTTGTGAATAACTTTGTAATGATTTGTTCTAGAATCAACGTAATTTTAAACAGGACAAATTACAGAATAAAATGTGCATTTTTTATCTGCTGTTAGGCTTGATTCACACCTATGCATTTTTAGTGCTTTTTGCATTTTGCAGATTTGCACTACAGACCATTTAACATGGTTTTCTATGGAACACGTTCTGTAGTGCAAATCTGCAAAATGCAAAAAGCACTAAAAAATGCATAGGTGTGAATCAGACCTCAGGCTGGATTCACACCTATGCATTTTTTGTGCTTTTTGCATTTTGCAGATTTGCACTACAGAACGTGTTCCATAGGAAACCATGTTAAATGGACTGTAGTACAAATCTGCAAAATGCAAAAGGCACTAAAAATGCATAGGTGTGAATCCAGCCTTAAAAAGAAAAAAAATGTGTTTTGTTACGTTTATTGACTAAGGATTGTGAAAAAAAAATCATTGTTGTAAGACAAAAATTAGGAGCCTTGTTTGTCCTTAAAAACAATATACAGTGGCTATAAAAAGTCTACACACCCCTATTAAAATGTCAGATTTCTGTGATGTAAAAAAATGTGACAGATAAATTATTTCAGAACTTTTTCCACCTTTAATGTGATCCATAAACTGTACAACTCAATTGAAAAACAAACTGAAATCTTTTAGGGAGGGGAAGTGAAAATTAAAAACTAAAATAATGTGGTTGCATAAGTGTGCACACCCTCTTATAACTGGGGTTGTAGCTGTGTTCAGAATTAAGCAATTACATTCAAACTCGTGTTAAATAGGAGTCAGTACACACCGGCCATCATTTAGCGTGCTTCTGATTAACCCCAATTAAAGTTCAGCTGTTCTAGTAGGTCTTTCCTGGCTTTTCCATAGTCGGAACCTACAGCAAAATCCATGGTCCGCAGAGAGCTTCCAAAGCATCAGAGGGATCTCATTGTTAAAAGGTATCAGTCAGGAGAAGGGTACAAAATAATTTCCAAGGCATTAGATATACCATGGAACACAGTGAAGACAGTCATCATCAAGTGGAGAAAATATGGCACAACAGTGACATTACCAAGAACTGGAAATCCCTCCAAAATCAATAAAAAGACAAGACGAAAACTGGTCAGGGAGGCTGCCAAGAGGCCTACAGCAACATTAAAGGAGCTGCAGGAATATCTGGCAAGTATTGGCTCTGTGGTACATGTCACAACAATCTCCCGTATTCTTCATATGTCTGGGCTATGGCGTAGAGTGGCAAGATAGAAGCCTATTCTTACCAAGAAAAACATCCAAGCCCAGCTAAATTTAGCAAAAACACATCTGAAGTCTCCCAAAAGCATGTGGGAAAATATGTTATGGTCTGATGAAACCAAGGTTGAGCTTTTTCCAAATACCAGTCAATATTGGCACAAAACCTTCAGGCTTCTGCTAGAAGGCTGAATATGAAGGGGAACTTCATCTTTCAGCATGACAACGACCCAAAGCATACATTCAAATCAACAAAGGAATGGCTTCACCAGAAGAAGATTCAAGTTTTGGAATGGCCCAGCCAGAGCCCGGACCTGAATCCGATCTGGAGGGGTAATCTGAAGAGGGCTGTGCATAGGAGATGCCCCTCGCAATCTGAAAGATTTGCAATGTTTTTGCAATAAAGAGTGGGCAAATATTGCCAAGTCAAGATGTGCCATGCTGATAGACTCATACCCAACAAGACTGAGTGCTGTAATATAATCAAAAGGTGCTTCAACAAAGTATTAGTTTAAGGGTGTGCACACTTATGTGACCATATTATTTTATTTTTTTATTTTTACTTCCCCCCACCTAAAAGACTTCAGTTTGTTGTTCAACTGAGTTGTACAGTTTATAGGTCACATTAAATGTGGAAGAATATCTGAAATGATTTACCTTTGTTTCATTTTTTTACATCACAGAAACCTGACATTTTAACAGGGGCGTGTAGACTTTTTATATCCACTGTATGTATTACCTTGTTGTCTTCAAGAGGAACTGCAGTCTGCTAACATAATTTGTAATAAAAACATCTTTGCCATTCAGGAGCTTCCCTCCAACCATGTTGCATATTATTTTATATATACTGTGATTCTGTACTTGCCAAATATGCTGCAAAAATCTCCATCCACTGAGTCTGGCTGCAACCATTTTAACTGTGGGCAGCTGAAGCTGCTGCCTGTTCACTTCCTGGATTTACACAGACACACAGGGGCACACCTCCAGCTCTGGAGCTCTCATTGGCCCTCTTATGACTCATCCCCCCTCCCTTCCTGGCAAACTCTCAGGAGAGTGAGAGAGAGAGCTGTGCATGGTGTCATAAGCTTAGGCTTTTTATCAGACAGGAAACAGGAAGTGGGCTGTATAAGGTGTTTACTGTCAGAAAAAAAATGTTTTACTATCCAAAGTTAAAACACCAAGGGCAGAAGATTTAATAGATGGAAAGATGAAAAAATGACTGAAGTTCCGCTTTAAGTAATGACAAAGTTATCGCTGAATAAATGGGTTCATAGCAGAATTGTAAAAATTGCTCTGGTCCATAGGGGGTGAACAGGTGTGTGAGGCAAAGGGGTTAAATTAGAATATTAAAATATGGGAAATCTGTTCATGCCTTACCATGCGCTGTGGAAACTCAGCAAAATATTCTGACACATGCGAGAAACATGACTGTCCATGTGACGTGACCCACTAACAGTCACAGGTCAGCTAAACAGTTAGCCAACCATTGCATGCAGCATTACAGAATACAGGCTACCAGACTAACAGAGGATGCTCTTCAACCAAACAGCACAATATGGCTGATCACCAATTAGCTGGAGGCGGTGGTAACAACCTCAGCCAATTAGAACAACCTTTCTGAACCAAGGTGCTGCAGATCACACAGCTAGTTCACATTGGTGGTTTGTTGATATTTTTGTTATTGAAATTCATTTTTAATGACACCCCTGACAAACCCAGATGGCACCTTAGGGTGCAGTGGCACCCCATTATAGAAAGGCTATTCTAATGTATGATACATTTCTCCACACTCTGTCCTACAATGAAGAATACATCTCTTGTTTTTAAGATTTATGCACCATGGGTGTAGTAGACCCCCTGTGTCACCAGGTGAATCTAGACCCTAAAGAGGGCAGGGTCTAAGAAACTGCCTGATGTTCACCAGAGCACCCTTCAAGGTATCATGAGCTTTGCAAGGGATGGTGGAAAGTTCCTAAGTTGTGGCCCTCAATTGCAATCAAAGTGGAAACAAAATTGGCAGGCAAGGTCATGGTCAAACAGGCAAAAGGGCAGGCAGATCACAAGAATTATTGAGAAACAGACAAAAGGTCAGGACAGGCGGACATCACGGATCACTGAGAAACAGGCAGAGGTCATCAATGGGTATCAGAACTTTAAGGGCTAAGTTCACGTTTGTTCACTTTTTTTTCCAAATTCCTGCTCCCCTATGTACCAATATAGCATTAATGTACTTCTTTTGCAAAAATAAAACAGCTTTCCATTAATGCTATATTGGTACATAGAGAAGCTTGAATTTAGAAAAAAAAAGAAAAAGTGAATAAAGGTGAACTTAGCCTTTAATAAAGACAGACAAAGGTACAGGAGCCTGGGGGCAAAAACTCAAAGGGGTATTTGTTCAGGTAACTTCCAAATGCACTGAAAACAGGTTTAATTAGCTTTCCCAGACACAATCTCAGAGGAAGTGACAGGACTCTGTGCAGGCCAGTCAAGTTCCTCCAACCAAAACTCGCTCATCCTAGTCTTTATGGACCTTGTTTGTGCACTGGTGCGCAGTCATGTTGAAACAGGAAGGGGCCATCCCCAAACTGTTCCCACAAAGTTGGGAGCATGAAATTGTCCAAAATGTCTTGGTATGCTGACACAAAGACAGCAAGAACAAGCAAGCTATCGCTTGTGAAACATGTCAACTGCCTGTCCTGTGTTTGTCTGATACACTTGTGATAATAAAGGTACATCAAGCAAGTTTTTTGGAAATTCAGAGTGCGACCATTTCTTCATTTTATTCGCATTGGATGGTGGTGAGCCGGGGTCTGCACCTGTCATCCATTTGCTCCTGAAAATTTGCACCTGAAGTTCACTGGAACTAAGGGGCCAAGCCCAACCCCTGAAAAACAACCCCACACCATAATCTCCCCCTCCACCAAATGATTTGGACCAGTGCACAAAGCAAGGTCCATAAAAACATGGATGAGCGAGTTTGGGGTGGAGAAACTTGACTGGCCTGCACAGTATCTCTATGAAGCTGTTGGTGCTCATTCTGCACAAAGCTAAGATTAAGGAATGTTGACCTCAACCCGAAAGAACACCTTAGGGATGAATTAGAGCGGAGACTGCGAGCCGGGCCTTCTCTTCCAACATCAGTACCTGACCTCACAAATGCGCTTCTGGAAGAATGGTCAAACATTCCCATAGACACACTCCTAAACCTTGTGGACAGCCTTCCCAGAAGAGTTGAAGTTGTTATAGCTGCAAAGGGTGGGACTCAACATTAAACCCTACGGACCAAGACTGGGATGCCATTAAAGTTCATGTGCGTGTAAAGGCAGGTGTCCCAATACTTTTGGTAATATAGTATATTCCAGGGAACCCAATGACTTCTCATTTATTTATTGAGGACACCACAAGGAGATTTGTTCTACATTTCATGACACTCCAAGGTCCGAGTCTCTGAGTTGGTCCCACTGGTGATGCTGGATGAACTCCCAACCAGAGGAAAAGTACAAAATCTACAGGCAGAGAAGCATCATGCATAGACCAGCAGAGATCTGGGTAGGGTTTGTTTAGACAAGTTATAAGCAGAATGTCAATGCTAATGGTAGATTATATGAACAGCCATAGTTTAGGCCAAAGCAAACTAGCTGATAGGATAAAAATAGAACAGAATATGGAAATACCAAAGGAACCTTGACCAAATTCAGTGGTTCCTGGTAAAGGCTACCTGGCTACTTTTTGAGGTTTACTATCAGTGATATGAAAGATCTAGTCTGACAGTTTATCAATTGCACAGAATTGAAAGCAGCTAGGGTATTAATAACTTTGTATTCAACAATGTCAACTGAGGATCTAAAAATACATTCATAATTTGCATACGCAGAAACATATCATGGCCCCACAATGCATAATTCATACTTACCACTTATTGCCATCACAATCTGTGTACATCACATGGGCGATGACTGTGTTGTGTTACCTGTCAGCATTGTAAAAAATTGCTGATATTATTGTAAATAATAGTTTAGTCTGCGGAAAAGCTGCTGTGGGTAGGTATGCCTTCTACAGATCCTTAGCTGGAACATAATTTCCACAGATTGGAAGGTTTAGATTCATTTCGAAAACTGCTTCATCTTACAAGGTCACACTCGACACAGCTTGCATCGCCATGTCAGGGAAACATCTGCTTGCGAGTGGCTGCCGCTAGTAAATTTGCTTTACTTTGAAATCTAAAATTATTTTAGTTGGAAAAATGATGACACTCTCATTAAACAGCTATTAACTTATGTTTCTTTGCTAGATTCTGTGTTATTCGTTTTTAACTTACTGCTCTGGTCATAATTTCTCAAACCTCAGCACTTAAGTGATAAAAATTGCGAGCCCACAGCAAATGGAGGCTCGACGGGAGCTGTCACACTTTTTTTGCAAAACGCGTAAACAGATTTTCCCTAGGAAATAACAAATGTTTCAGAATAATGTTGTGAGTGCTTTTCTTTTTTTTTTTTTAATTTATGCTAATAATGTAGTCAATTTAGGTTTTAATTGTGTTACTTTAAAGTGTTACGCCACCTGTCTGACACTCTTAATATTGTAAGGCAAGATATTGCAAGTATTATCTAGAAATAGTTTTTTGCAGTCTATTGGTCTGCTGTTCTGACTTATGCCGTGTACACACGGGCGCACTTTTCGGCATCAAAGGTCTTTCCGACGGACTTTCGACAGACGTTTGACGGACTTCCGATGGACTTTCGAATGAACGGACTTGTCTACACACGATCACACCAAAGTCCCACGGATTCATACGTGATGATGTACGACCGGACTAAAATAAGGAAGTTGATAGCCAGTAGCCAATAGCTGCCCTAGCGTTGGTTTTCGTCCGTCGGACTAGCATACAGACGAGCGGATTTTTTGACCAGACTCTAGTCCGTTGCAAAGATTTGAAACATGTTTCAAATCTAAAGTTTTTCACCCGAAAAAGTCCGCAGCAGGTCCGATGAAGCCCACACGTGTTCGGATTGTCCGACGGATTAGTCCCGTCGGACCAGTCCGGTCGAAAAGTCCACCCGTGTGTACACGGCATTATACTATTAAATGCCAGAATTTGCAGTGTGTGGGGCTAGTTCTTTCTAAACATAAACTTGGGTGGACTGGCTTTTCTCAGGTGAAGACAGACCAGTAGTACCCCTGAGCTCCTGAGTTGGTAAGAAGGTCTACTACCGGTTCTTCACAGAATTCAAGGCTGAACCCCAAACCAGGAAACTCATACCCAGGGGTAGGGGCGTTGCTAGGTCTGCAAAAGATCTGGGGCTAGAGCCCATAGCAGCGGTCACCAACCTTTTTGTATGCCCGCGGGGGGGGGGGGGTGGTAAGCAATTATTCACGAGCGATGGCTGGTGTTGGAGCTTTAATCATCATGGCATAATGGTTGATATTGTGTCAGGGTGATTGAAGTTCATTGTTTATATTGTTACATTCTAATATATAATAAAGTGGTTCAACTCACCATACTGCAGAATCAGTGGTAGCCCTGGGCGTGTCACTTGCCACATCTGCCACCAGATGCAGCGTGTCACTTGCCACTGTCACCAGATGCAGCGTGTTACTTGCCACTAGATGTGGATTGTCACTTGCCATGTCACCTGCCACCATTTGCAGATTGCCACTTGCCACGTTACCTGCCACCATTTGCAGATTGCCACGTCACCTGCCACCATTTGCAGATTGTCAATTGCCATGTCTCCTGGCACCATTTGCAGATTGCCACATCTCCTGCCACCATTTGCAGATTGTCACTTGCCACGTCACTGGCCACCAGATGTGGGTTGTCATTTGCCAACTGATGTGGATTGTCACTTGCCATGCCAGCCAGTTCCACCAAATGTGCATTGACGCTGCATTGGTGGCAGACTGACACCACTGGTCCATTTAGAGAGAGCAGGAGAGCAGTGATGTGGGGTGGGCAGTGAGAGATGATGTAATCTCGCTGCTCCCCGTCGCACCTCCGACATTAAAGCAAGGGGGTCTGGCTGCAAAGTGGAGCTCCACAATGACAGGAAGCACGTGACCTCCACGCCACCGTGCTGTGAGGGTGGAAGAGCGCTGATGTGTGGCGGCCAGTGAGAGATGATGTCATCTCTCTGCCACTCGCTGCACCTTGCTCTCAGATTGAAGAGGCCAGGTTGTGAAGAGCGCTGATGTGGAGAGGGCGGAGAGAGATATCATCTCTGCTCGTCCTCCCACTTTTCTCCTCTCCCCTGCCTTTCTCATGCAGCCAGCCTGCCCGCCACAGCAGCCGCAACCCGCTGGTTAGGCAGGGAGCCTGCAGCATGAGACTCGGGGCTATGGGCTCCAGATTCGGGGCTATAGCCCCAATAGCCACCCCCTAGCAACACCCCTGCCCAGTGGCATGGGCTCTCCACCTTTTGAGTTACCTCTGTGTGGCATTGGCCTAAAAAAATAGTAGTAAGACCTTTCATGAGGTCAACAAGAGAAACCAGTGAGAGCTGCAGAGGAACAGAGAGCTCTGTTCTTTGGACCACTGTTAATCTCAGTACATTCAGACATCAGTAATCAAATATTCACCTGCGAGAGAAGATATTAAACTCCACTCCACTGAATCTTTGGTGGTGTGATTTTTTTTTTACTCATTCATATCTTATGAGGAAACACTAGTATTTTTTTTAGTAAGTACAGTTTTCAATGATAAAAATATATTATTGGACTAAAAAGACATTTTTTTTCTTGTGTCGTAGTATGCTGCATTTCCTATGAAAGTTTGTAAATGCTCCTTCTGTAGGACAGGTTATGTTTTTATGAGGGAATATGATAAGAATGGTAATGCTAGGAGGTTTAGGGAGTTAGGATTGGCAGGAAGACCTGGTAAAAGAATTGACTTAACCTCATTTGAGATGTAATTTCTTCTTTCTATTTCCCTTCACAAGAGGTCTGTAGCTGGTAAAGTGATAGCATAGTGCTTTGAGTGATCCTGTCACTTTAGTAAACTTGTCCAGCAAAGCATACCCTGTAAAAGAAGAATGTATGTACCAGTGGCGGCCCATACATATGGGGCGCAGGGGCACTGCCCCCCTAATCCACGTGCCTGGCCCCTAATCTACATGCAGAGCGCCAGACACATGGATTCCAATGGGGTTTTTCTTTTTTTTTTTTTTAGAAGCACATGATTAGAGCCTGAGGCTCTATTTGGCCTCAAAAAAGGGTGGGCTCCGGGCACAGAGCACTGCGCTTTGAGCCCACCCAGTTGTGTGACAATACCAAAACAATATTTGCTATTGTCTTCCTGATGCTCCTCCTGGCCAATCAGGAAGTGGGTCCTGACACCCGATTGGCCGAGAGGAGAAACGCTGGTATTGGAGGAGAAGAGGTAGAGGAGGAGGAGACGCAGGGGAAGCCACAGTGAAGCTGAGGAGGAGAAGATGCCGGGTGAAGCGCTGCCCGCGACCTAAATGGGATAAGTGGGGCTGGTGACCGACTGACGGAGGGAGAGAGGGGGGGCTGCAGGTGATACAACTGACTGTCCGCAGGCATATACTGTACAGGACATTTAAGGGGGACTTGAATGCAATTTTTGAGTATTCAGAGGTTCTCACCTAGGCAGGGCAAGGGTTGAAGAGAGGATTGACTTACAGTGCTCTCATAATTGGTAAGTCCTCATTTGGGACCCAGAATTTGGAGACTCAGTAAGACTTTGAGTGGGAAAGAGCTCCCAAATCCTGATTACAGGGACTTTGGTACTAAAGGGGTTATCTCACTTGCAGGAGAGGCCTAAGGAGGAACAGGGAGCTGTCAGGGACACCTTTGGGAGTCAGAGAAGTGGGCTACTTTAAGACTTCTGCTTTAAGCCTTTAAGACTTCTGAGGGAGGCAGGGAAGTAACCCTGTTACGGGACAAGTTTTGAGGGTTGTGAGCCAAAGTTTGATTTTTGTACCAGGAGTGTAGACTGCTTTTGTTTTGTTTTGGTGCTGCAATCTAGCTGTTTTGTTTTTCTTTTGAGTAAGAGAATAAAAGACTGCTTGTTGTATGTGGTGCATACTAGCACATTCTGGCCTAAACCCCCTGGGGGCCCATTTATTTAGAATAAAAAGCTTTTTTTAAATGTAATACTGCTTTCAGTCTTGTCAGGTGAAAAAAAAAAGAGAGAGGTGGAGCCATCGCATCCAGAAGCTAGTGAACTACAATACGTAGTATTTTTTGTTGTGGGCTTGAAAGGAGAGATCGTGCCACCCCCTCTTTTTCCCCCCACTGCTCAAGCCACCTCTGAGGCCGAAAAGAAGAGCAGCTCTGTGCTCTTGCTTGTCTCCCCTCCCTCCTCCTGTCAGCATGAGAGAGAACCGGAGCAGCTGTAATGGAGACAGAGGAGGATGACTATGGGCTCTACACAAACCCCGCTTGCCGCATGCCCATTTCTTCTTCACCCCCCCTTCCTGGCCATGGAGAAAGAACCAATCAGGAAAAGGGGGCCAATTAGCAGGCAGCCAAGAGAATCTTGGGACATGTAGTCCCAATCAACAGGCAGGGAAGCCCATAGGACTTAATGGGGCATGGAGTATAATCAAAATACCACCAAAAGAAAGCTCTATTTGTGGAAAAAAGGACATACATTTTATTTGGGTACAACATCGCATGACTGTTCAATTGTCAGTTAAAATAACGCAGTGCCGTATTGCAAAAAAAATGGCCTGGTCATGAAGGGGGGTAAACCTTTCGGCAAGGGCAAGTAGTAAAGCAAACTGAATTTTTTTTTTATTATATATTATGCCATAGCTTACCTCCTTTTAAAAATGCTAGATGCCTGGCTTTCTGAGGTTTTTAGCACTTAACACAACAGCTAGATACCTTTAATTTCAAAGGGACAGGTCAGCAATAGTAGCCTGTGTATTATTCAATATAGATTTATTTTAATTCTGCCATACTCTTCAGACTTCCCGACAGTCTCTAAACCTAGCAAAATCTTGGCATTAGCCACTCATCAAAAGTCAATATACGCATAGTCCCTTGCTCTCTCTCTATCCCATTCCAAGAAAACTTTTTTTTTTTTCTTGAGTATTCAACCACATGGAAATTTCAAGCGACATTTTCAAGCAGACTGTATTATGCATATGAAGCATTTTGAACCGATGCCACTGAGTTAGAATAATTTTAGCTGGTGTTAGTAGAATTGCATTCACCTTTGTTATTATTTCAAAGAGGATTAAATTATTCTGTGCATGCTCAAATGACATGACACTGCAGAAAAGAAATAGGCGACAGTCTTATTAAAACTTTGGCGGTGCCGTAACCCATTAACGCAAGTTGGCCTGGGCAGAGAGGGGGGGGGGTGAATGTTGGTTTTCAAATAATGAAAATAAAAAAATGAAAAATTGGTAGGACTACAAGAACAAATGACAGACTTGATTTTGGCACATGAAGGAAAGAATGAAAAAAAGTGAATTATTTACATGGAAACGTAATAAGTTATGGTTATATTTATGCTGTATTGAAAAATACACAGTTCATTTTGGCTTACCTTAAAGTGGAACTGCACTCTCACAATCAACATTGGCTATTTTAAATCCGTATACTGCTAGTAATAGTGAAACGCTAGGTATATAATATTTACTTGTTTTAAACTTAATTTTTATATATATATTTCTTAAGGCTTACCTGTAGGTAGAGTGAATATCTCCTAAACTTGCAGTGTTTAGAAAATATTCAGACTGGATGCAGCCTGTGTCGCACCCAAGAGCTTCCGAGCACATGCGTGAGAGTGATGTATTCCCTGTCCGGCCACTCATACAGCCAGGGCCCACAATTTCGGAAGGATGAAGATGGAAAGTCTGTCAGCGGTGACAGTGCACAGCTGGAGGGCTTCCTTCTAAGGTAAGCATTTCATAATGTGCTAGTATGCGATGCATACTGGTCGAAAATAAAGGAGTTCAGACCAAAATCACTGTATCTGGGAGTAGGTAGTCAGCCGAATCAAAGCTTAGATGAGATTTAAGTGATTGGGTTAATGTATAGTTTATTATGTTAATTCAGTGCTCAGCATGCTACAACTCTCATAAAGAATGTACAAACATACAGTATATATATGTATACCTTTAAAGGAAAAGTACAGCCAAAGATCGTTTGGCTGTACTTCTCCTGTGGATCACAGAAGTGCAGTTCGTTCCTTACCCCTGAGACCTGTTTTCAGCAGACAGCGGGCTGAAGCCCACTGTAGTCTGATACCACAGAGCCAGTCCAGGCTTGGGAAAGATCACGACCATATGGTTGGTGTCCACCCACATGCCTGGACTGGCACCCGGCTCAGCCTTTCAGGAAGCCCATGAGAGCCTGCCACTCCCGCCCCCCTCCACAGCCCAGGGCTCCAGTTAGCGCGAGGGGGGATATAGAGCAGAGAGCCGGTGATTGACAGTCACCAGCTCTCTGCTCAAGGAGCTCTGAGAACCGATCGACTAGCGGTGTTTGATCCCTTGGTTTTCAGTGTTAGAGCCAGCAGGAGACAGATGCAGCATCAGACCAATGTTGCATCCACCAAGGTAAGTATGATAAAAACAAAACCTCATATTTCTCTTTTGAACATAAGGTAAAAAAGCAACCTCATATACTATATATGTGTAGGTGTGTGTGTGTGTGTGTGTGTGTGTATATATATATATATATATATATATATATATATATATATATATATATATATATATATATATATATATAACAGTGAGAAAGGAAAGTATTCAGACCCCCTTAAATTTTTCACTCTTTATTATATTGCAGCCATTTGCTAAAATCATTTAAGTTCATTTTTTTCCTCATTAATTTACACACAGCACCCCATATTGACAGAAAAACACAGAATTGTTGACATTTTTGCAGATTTATTAAAAAAGAAAAACTGAAATATCACATGGTCCTAAGTATTCAGTCCCTTTGCTGTGACATTCATATATTTAACTCAGGTGCTGTCCATTTCTTCTGATCATCATTCAGATGAATCTACACCTTCATTTGAGAGCAGCTGTGTTTGATTATACTGATTGGACTTGATTAGGAAAGCCACACACCTGTCTATATAAGACCTTACAGCTCACAGTGCATGTCAGAGCAAATGAGAATCATGAGGTCAAAGGAAATGCCTGAAGAGCTCAGAGACAGAATTGTGGTAAGGCACAGATCTGTCCAAGGTTACAAAAAAATTTCTGCTGCACTTAAAGTGGGGTTCCACCCAAAAAACAAAAATACCTGGAAAAATTATAAAAAAAACCCCAAAAAAACATTTGGATATTTTTTTTTTTCACTTTTCTCTAAATGCCTGTTGCTAGGTGGTCCCTCGTAGTCTGCCTGTTCCTTAGCCTGGGCTGGTGACATCACTTCCCCCTCGGCACAGGAAGGGCTCCGCTCTGTTCCCTCCCTCCTGTCAATCATCTGGGACCCATTACAGGTCCCAGGTGATTGAGCGGCCAATCACGGCGCGCGGCGCCGCTCGCGCATGCCCAGTGGGTGCCAGGCTGTGAAGCCACAGCCCGGCGCCCACAGTTGAAATGTCGGTGCCGACGAGCGGAGGGGGGGCGAGCGGGGCTTCGATCCCCCGCATCGCTGGACCCAGGGACAGGTAAGTGTCCAATTAAAAGTCAGCAGCTGCAGTATTTGTAGCTGCTGACTTTTCATTTTTTTTTTTTTTTGACGGCCCCCCTGGGTGGAACTCCTCTTTAAGGTTCCTAAGAGCACAGTGGCCTCCATAATCCTTAAATGGGAGACGTTTGGGACACAGCACTCCATATTGACAGAAAAACACAGAATTGTTGACATATTTTCAGATTTATTAAAAAAGAAAAACTGAAATATCACATGGTCCTAAGTATTCTGACCCTTTGCTCAGTATTTAGTAGAAGCACCCCTTTGATCTAATACAGCCATGAGTCTTTTTGGGAAAGATTTTTCACACCTGGATTTGGGGATCCTCTGCCATTCCTCCTTGCAGATCCTCTCCAGTTCTGTCAGGTTGGATGGCAAACGTTGGTGGACAGCCATTTTTAGGTCTCTCCAGAGATGCTCAATTGGGTTTAAGTCAGGGCTCTGGCTGGGCCATTCAAGAACAGTCACAGAGTTGCTGTGAAGCCACTCCGTCGTTATTTTAGCTGTGTGCTTAGGGTCATTGTCTTGTTGGAAGGTAAACCTTCGGCCCAGTCTGAGGTCCTGAGCACTCAGGAAAAGGTTTTCGTCCAGAATATCCCTGTACTTGGCTGCATTCATCTTTCCTTCGATTGCAACCAGTCGTCCTGTCCCTGCAGCTGAAAAACACCCCCATAGCATGATGCTGCCACCACCATGCTTCACTGTTGGGACTGTATTGGACAGGTGACGAGCAGTGCCTGGTTTTCTCCACACATACCGCTTAGAATTAAGGCCAAAAAGTTCTATCTTGGTCTCATCAGACCAGAGAATCTTATTTCTCACCATCTTGGAGTCCTTCAGGTGTTTTTTTAGCAAACTCCATGCGGGCTTTCATGTGTCTTGCACTGAGGAGGGGCTTCCGTCAGGCCACTCTGCCATAAAGCCCTGACTGGTGGAGGGCTGCAGTGATGGTTGACTTTCTACAACTTTCTCCCATCTCCCGACTGCATCTCTGGAGCTCAGCCACAGTGATCTTTGGGTTCTTCTTTACGTCTCTCACCAAGGCTCTTCTCCCCCGATAGCTCAGTTTGGCTGGACGGCCAGCTCTAGGAAGGGTTCTGGTCGTCCCAAACATCTCCCATTTAAGGATTATGGAGGCCACTGTGCTCTTAGGAACCTTAAGTGCAGCAGAAATTTTTTTGTAACCTTGGCCAGATCTGTGCCTTGCCACAATTCTGTCTCTGAGCTCTTCAGGCAATTCCTTTGACCTCATGATTCTCATTTGCTCTGACATGCACTGTGAGCTGTAAGGTCTTATATAGACAGGTGTGTGGCTTTCCTAATCAAGTCCAATCAGTATAATCAAACACAGCTGGACTCAAATGAAGGTGTAGAACCATCTGAATGATGATCAGAAGAAATGGACAGCACCTGAGTTAAATATATGAGTGTCACAGCAAAGGGACTGAATACTTAGGACCATGTGATATTTCAGTTTTTCTTTTTTAATAAATCTGCAAAAATGTCAAAAATTCTGTGTTTTTCTGTCAATATGGGGTGCTGTGTGTAAATTAATGAGGAAAAAAATTAACCTAAATGATTTTAGCAAATGGCTGCAATATAACAAAGAGTGAAAAATTTAAGGGGGTCTGAATACTTTCCGTCCCCACTGTATATGTGGGCTAGATTGGGACAAAAGCAAGGCTGCTGAACTGAGAGCCTCCTCAGTAGGACTCCGTGAAGTAGACAGGAAACCCCAAATCCCAGTGTGGGACAGGCATAACGGAGGTAAGTCATGTTCTTGTTTTCCATTTGTATCAGAGTTATAGACTAATTTGTGTTCAATTGCTAAAAAAGTCATTTTTGTTTATGACCACTGACCAATACTTGAATCAAGAACCTCAGTGCCACAAGGCACCTGAAAATCATGTGTGTTTGTGTATAATAATTGTATTTCTTGGTTTCCCCTGAATAGAGCTGCCCTTTAAAAGAAAATATAAGGCTCACATTAGTCAGGATCACACTGTGTAAAGGGAATTGGAACCTCTGCTGTTAGCTGAAAGATGAGATTACATATATCATTTCTCGATGAGGTTGCAGTTACATTAGCTATTTCTTGACAGTCCGAGGCATTGCAATGCTCTGTAATCCTGTATGACGCAGTACTGTTGGAGCAATGGCTTCATTTAGCAGAAGTTTCTACTAACCAAATTCGAAAGTCACAAAAATGCACTGTTATACAATCTGTAGCAAGATATACGTCTCCAGCAAGGCTCTACCAGCACAAATATCCAGCGCCTGAGTGTATTAATAAAAATGCTGAGCCACGGTTAAGCAAGGACATGGTTCTCTAGGACTTTCTCTCCAGGTTCTGTGATTGTTGCTGATACAGAATAGATTTGATTGCTATTATAAACTTGCTGTCCTGGATTTAAAGGGTGTGTCCACCTAAAATATATGTATATACAGCATACTGTGTGTGTATATACAGTATATATATATATATATTATATATATATATATATATATATATATATATATATATATATATATATATTGGGGACGGAAAGTATACAGACCCCCTTAAATTTTTCACTCTTTGTTATATTGCAGCCATTTGCTAAAATCATTTAAGTTAATTATTTTCCTCATTAATGTACACACAGCACCCCATATTGACAGAAAAACTGAGAATTGTTGACATTTTTGCAGATTTATTAAAAAAGAAAAAAGAAAATATCACATGGTCCTAAGTACTCAGACCCTTTGCTGTGACACTCATATATTTAACTCAGGTGCTGTCCATTTCTTCTGATCATCCTTGAGATGGTTCTACACCTTCATTTGAGTCCAGCTGTGTTTGATTATACTGATTGGACTTGATTAGGAAAGCCACACACCTGTCTATATAAGACCTTACAGCTCACAGTGCATGTCAGAGCAAATGAGAATCATGAGGTCAAAGGAACTGCCTGAAGAGCTCAGAGACAGAATTGTGGCAAGGCACAGATCTGGCCAAGGTTACAAAAAATTTCTGCTGCACTTAAGGTTCCTAAGAGAGCAGTGGCCTCCATAATCCTTAAATGGGAGATGTTTGGGACGACCAGAACCCTTCCTAGAGCTGGCCATCCGGCCAAACTGAGCTATCGGGGGAGAAGAGCCCTGGTGAGAGAAGTAAAGAAAAACTGATAGATAACTGTGGCTGAGCTCCAGAGATGCAGTCGGGAGATGGGAGAAAGTTGTAGAAAGTCAACCATCACTGCAGCCCTCCACCAGTCGGGGCTTTATGGCAGAGTGGCCCGACAAAAGCCTCTCCTCAGTGCAAGACACATGAAAGCCTGCATGAGTTTGCTAAAAAAACACTTGAAGGACTCCAAGATGGTGAGAAATAAGATTCTTTGGTCTGATGAGACCAAGATAGAACTTTTTGGCCTTAATTCTAAGCGGTATGTGTGGAGAAAACCAGGCACTGCTCATCACCTGTCCAATACAGTTCCAACAGTGAAGCATGGTGGTGGCAGCATCATGCTGTGGGGGTGTTTTTTAGCTGCAGGGACAGGACGACTGGTAGCAATCGAGGGAAAGATGAATGCAGCCAAGTACAGGGATATCCTGGATGAAAACCTTCTCCAGAGTGCTCAGGACCTCAGACTGGGCAGAAGGTTTACCCTCCAACAAGACAATGACCCTAAGCACACAGCTAAAATAACAAAGGAGTGGCTTCACAACAACTTCGTGACTGTTCTTGAATGGCCCAGCCAGAGCCCCGACTTAAACCCAATTGAGCATCTCTGGAGAGACCTAAAAATGGCTGTCCACCAACGTTTACCATCCAACCTGACAGAACTGGAGAGGATCTGCAAGGAGGAATGGCAGAGGATCCCCAAATCCAGGTGTGAAAAACTTGTTGCATCTTTCCCAAAAAGACTCATGGCTGTTGTAACGAGCCCCTGCTCGCTCGGTTCCACTCTCCCGACACTCCTCTGCTTCTATAGAATCAGATTGCAGATCGCAACGTCTGATGGTTCAGTCATCCGATGCTCCGGGATTTGAACTACAGCTATGTGCCGTTCGAATCCAGTTGTGATAGCTCAAAACAAACACCAGGCAGGCTGTATGTAAGTTCAACCAGGAATCTCTTTTATTGAAAGGAATACAGGCTCTTTTATACAGTATACCTCCTGCTCATATTACTCTGAACATACACCTGTGACCAGAAACCTAATTAGCATGGGCTAATTAACTAATTCCTTTAGACAGCCTAGATGACTCAGTCATGACCTTTAGGCCAGACTGGCCGTCTTGTAGCTCAGAAAACACAATCAACATTATTACAAATCAACACAGAACTCTTCTTCACACAATAGCAGACCTTTAGGCCAGACTGGCCGTCTTGTAGCTCAGAAAACACAATCAACATTATTACAAATCAACACAGAACTCTTCTTCACACAATAGCAGAGTTAATTAACACAAACAACAATGGGGATCTAATGACCCTTAGATCCCATACTAGACTTATTTACAATAAACACATTCTAGCAGGCAACAGACAGACAGGTGGCTGGAATTGACATCAGCATCTCCTAACAGTATTTGTCCCAGCATTATGAACCAGCCACTATTTCTAATATGGCAAATCCAGGGTCCCCACAGTCTGTGTCTCTTGGGGGGATATGGACCTGAATCCAAAGTAACACCACCTCAAGGGTCCTCAGGCATACAGCTCACAAAGGGCACCGTTCCCCAAAAATGCCAGGGCCCACGATCGATCGGCAAGAGGCTATCATTCAGTCCCCTCCAAAAGTCTCTCTCCCGGCTAGGTCTGTCACATTTCTCCCCTTTCGGCAGGAGACTAACACAGGAGGAGACCCCAGATGGGTTGACTCCAAAGTTAGTCCATAGTTCCAGTCCCCCAATGCTGATATCCACACAGTGCCCCAAATAAATTGTCCCAAACAGAGCATTACTTACCCAGCCAACCTCTGCCTCTCTCAGAGAACACGCCCGCCGCTGGGGAGAGGCCTGGACTGGCCCTTCTCCCTGGAGTCTTTTCAGCCGCTGGAGAGAAGATAGGGGGACTGGGCTCACTCCGTCATGCCTTTGGGGACCTGGGCCGACCGCCCAGCATCCCTGGGGTATACAAGTGAAGTCCCATCCACTACCACAGGAACTCCCTCTTCTGTTAGTTGAGGGAAGAGGCCAGCAGTACTCTGCCCGGTTGCCAGCCCTTCTGCTGGGGACTCCACATCCTCCGCTCTGGCTAACTGTTGGGGCAGGAGGCTGGCTTCCTCCACTCCCAAACTGTGTAACTTGCCATTGAGGAGGTGAGCCAGCTGCTTCCTTTTCCATTCCCTCATCTGGATGTTGGGACGATATGTCTGTAGTACTGTCTCCCAGATGCACGGATCTTTGCTGGGGAGGAAAGACTACTTCCTCCACCCTGGCCAACTGTTGGGGAGGGACAACGAACACCTCCTTTCCCTTCTCCCCCTCTATCCTGATCTGCTGCTGGGAAGTGACCACCTCCTTCTCACCCTGAGCCTCCGGAACCGCCGCAGGTGTAGGGCAGAGATCTTGGACCCTCTGTCCGGTTGCCAGCGCTTCAGCTGGGGAAGTTCCTTGTAACTCCACAGATACTTCTGTTGGTGCTGGGCAGAGCACAGTGAAGTTTGGCCCTAATAACAACTCTTCTTCTGCTGGAGGCTCACCAGGTTGTTCTTCCTCAGCAGAAAAGTCTATCAAATCCCCTGTCTCTGCAACTGGTGTCGGTGAATAAAGGTTCACCATCTCCTCTCTGTGGAACCCAGAAGATGCTATCAGTGCTGGGCAGAGGTTAGCAGTGCTCTGCCCTGTTGTCAGCACTTCAGCTTTGGGGATAGCAATCTCCAGATTTTCCATTGCCGATTCTCTGGCATTCTGCTGGACAGGCACATTCCTCCATCCAAGATCATCCAATGCAGAAACAGGTTCATCAAGGTCAGTCAGCCCTTGCTCCATCCGCCATAAGACCTCCACGTCCATAGCTGCGGGGGCAGGTTGGCAAAGCACACTGTTACTCTGCCACATTGTCGACTCTTCAGCCAGGATTTCAGAGTTGTCAACTGGTATTTCCTGATAGTCCCAGGCAAAGGGAGCCCCACCCTGCTGCTGAGCAGAGTCTAGCAGCTGTCTGTAGGCCATCTCAAGCTCCCATTCCTGAACGGCCAGAAACTCCAAATCTTCCTGTGCCCAGTCCACTTCCGAGACATTCAGTCTTCACTCTCTGTACTCCATTATTTTGTCCAAACGCCACTCCCAAAGTCAGGGTCCCTGGACAGCCTCCAGTACAACACACCCAGGCCATCGTAGTCAAAGCCTTCCGTGGGGCTGTCATCCGCTGTCCACGGGCACACTTGGGCTACATACCACTGGTGGGCTCTGTAGCTCTCGTCCAACCGCATTTCTGCCTGGATCAGCCTGCTTAACTCAGCTGTCCACTCCTGGTTCGGCTGTTCCCCCAATAACAGCATTTGCACTTCATACTGCGACCAGTACCTTACATGGATGGAGGGGAGAACTTTTCCCTGGTTTTGCTGCTCACGGGCTAGCGCTTCCTTCCAGAGTTCGCAGCGGATTGAATCAAACCATCCTAGCAGGACCTGCTCTGATACTGGTCCTCTGTGCTGTATCTGCATCTTTCGCAACCTCCTTCTGAATTCCTCTTCCATGGTGGCTGGTATCTGTACCTCTCCTCTCCTGCTATCTGGACCTTGGATCCAGGTGATGGTTTGGATGTGTTCACGGCAAGGAAGCACAATCCCACCGGTCCCTCCCGGCTCTCAAGTAAGTCTTTCAGAGTGGCTCTCCTGCAGGCTGGTTTGGAGTGTCCCAGTAACTGGAGAGCAAATCCCACTGCTGCCACCAATGTAACAAGCCCCTGCTCACTCGGTTCCACTCTCCCGACACTCCTCTGCTGCTATAGAATCAGATTGCAGATCGCAACGTCTGATGGTTCAGTCATCCGATGCTCCGGGATTTGAACTACAGCTATGTGCCGTTCTAATCCAGTTGTGATAGCTCAGAACAAACACCAGGCAGGCTGTATGTAAGTTCAACCAGGAATCTCTTTTATTGAAAGGAATACAGGCTCTTTTATACAGTAAAAGAGGAGGTGCATACCTCCTGCTCATATTACTCTGAACATACACCTGTGACCAGAAACCTAATTAACATGGGCTAATTAACTAATCCCTTTAGACAACCTAGATGACTCAGTCATGACCTTTAGGCCAGACTGGCCGTCTTGTAGCTTAGAAAACACAATCAACATTATCACAAATCAACACAGAACTCTTCTTCACACAATAGCAGAGTTAATTAACACAAACAACAATGGGGATCTAATGACCCTTAGATCGCAATACTAGACTTATTTACAATAAACACATTCTAGCAGGCAACAGACAGACAGGTGGCTGGGATTGACATCAGCATCTCCTAACAGTATTTGTCCCAGCATTATGAACCAGCCACTATTTCTAATATGGCAAATCCAGGGTCCCCACAGTCTGTGTCTCTTGGGGGGATATGGACCTGAATCCAAAGTAACACCACCTCAAGGGTTCTCAGGCATACAGCTCACAAAGAGCACCGTTCCACCAAATGCCAGGGCCCATGATCGATCGGCAAGAGGCTAGCATTCAGTCCCCTCCAAAAGTCTCTCTCCCGGCTAGGTCTGTCACAGCTGTATTAGATCAAAAGGTTGCTTCTACTAAATACTGAGCAAAGGGTCTGAATACTTAGGACCATGTGATATTTCATTTTTTCTTTTTTAATAATTTTGCAAAAATGTCAACAATTCTGTGTTTTTCTGTCAATATGGGGTGCTGTGTGTACATTAATGAGGAAAAAAATTTACTTAAATGATTTTAGCAAATGGCTGCAATATAACAAAGAGTGAAAAATTTAAGGGGGTTTGAATACTTTCCGCCCCCACTGTATAATATATATATATATATATAAATATATATATATACAGTATCTCACAAAATTGAGTAAACCCCTCACATTTTTGTAAATATTTTATTATATCTTTTCATGTGACTGAAGAAATACCACTTTGCTACAATGTAAAGTAGTGAATGTACACCTTGTATAACAGTGTAAATTTGCTGTCCCCTCAAAATAACTCAACACACAGCCATAAATGTCTAAACCACTGGCAACAAAAGTGAGTACACCCCTAAGTGAAAATTTCCAAATTGGGTCCAAAGTGTCAATATTTTGTGTGGCCACCATTATTTTCCAGCACTGCCTTAACCCTCTTGGGCATGGAGTTCACCAGAGCTTCACAGGTTGCCACTGGAGTCCTCTTCCACTCCTTCATGACGACATCACGGAGTTGGTGGATGTTAGAGACCTTGCGCTCCTATACCTTCCGTTTGAGGATGCCCCACAGATGCTCAATAGGGTTGAGGTCTGGAGACATGCTTGGCCAATCTATCACCTTTACCCTCAGCTATTTTAGCAAGGCAGTAGTCGTCTTGGAGGTGTGTTTAGGATCGTTATCATGTTGAAATACTGCCCTGCGGCCCAGTCTCCAAAGGGAGAGGATCATGCTCTGCTTCAGTATGTCACAGTACATGTTGGCATTCATGGTTCCCTCAATGAACTGTAGCTCCCCAGTGCCGGCAGCACTCATGCAGCCCCAGACCGTGACACTCCCACCACCATGCTTGACTGTAGGCAAGACACACTTGTATTTGTACTCCTCATCTGGTTGCTGCCCCACATGCTTGACACCATCTAAACCAAATAAGTTTATCTTGGTCTCATCAAACCACATTACATGGTTCCAGTAATCCATCTCCTTAGTCTGCTTGTCTTCAGCAAACTGTTTGTGGGCTTTCTTGTGTATCATCTTTAGAATCTTTCTGGGACGACAGCCATGCAGTGTGTGGCGTATGGTCTGAGCACTGACAGGCTGACCCCCCAACCCTTCAACCTCTGCAGCAATGCTGGCAGCACTTATACGTCTATTTCCCAAAGACAACCTCTGGATATGACGCTGAGCATGTGCACTCAACTTCTTTGGTCGACCATGGCGAGGCCTGCTCTGAGTGGAACCTGTCCTGTTAAACCGCTGTATGGTCTTGGCCACCGTGCTGCAGCTCAGTTTCAGGGTCTTGGCAGTCTTCTTAAGGCCTAGGACAACTTTATGTAGAGCAACAATTCTTTTTTTCAGATCCTCAGAGAGTTCTTTGCCATGAGGTGTCATAATGAACTTCCAGTGTCCAGTATGAGAGAGTGAGAGCGATAACACCAAATTTAAGACACCTGCTTCCCATTCACACCTGAGACCTTGTAACACTAATGAGTCACATGACACTGGGGAGGGAAAATGTCCAATTGGGCCCAATTTGGACATTTTCACTTAGGGGTGTACTCACTTGTGTTGCCAGTGGTTTAGACATTAATGACTGTGTGTTGAGCTATTTTCAGGGGACAGCAAATTTACACTGTTATACAAGCTGTACACTCACTACTTTACATTGTAGCAAAGTGTCATTTCTTCAGTGTTGTCACATAAAAAGATACAATAAAATATTTACAAAAATTTGAGGGGTGTACTCACTTTTGTGAGATACTATATATATATATATATATATATATATATATATATATATATATATATATATATATATATATATATATATATATATATATATATATATATATACATATATTGTATATACCCATCAGTTTATGACCACCAACCTAATATTGAGTAGGTCCTCCTTTTGCTGCCAAAACAGCCCTGATCCATCAAGGCACGGATGTCACTAGACTTCTGAAGCTATGCCATGGTATATGGCAACAAGCCGTCAGCAGCAGATCCTTTAAATCCTGTAAGTTGTGAGGTGGGGCCTCCATGGATTGGACTTGTTTTTCAAACATATCCCACGGATGCTCAATTGGAATGAGATCTGGGGAATTTGTAGTCAACACCTCAAATTTGTAGTCATCTTCTCAAACAAACCATTCTTGAACCATTTTTGCGTGGTGGCAGGGTTCATTATCCTACTTAAACAACAGGAATGGCTATGGCGCAAAAACTGTGATTACCAATGCTGGGAACCATACGTCTGTAAATAGAAATGGTATGGCAATGGGCGGATGAGAGAAATCAGTAAGTGAGTAAAGCAAAAGACTAGATCCTGCAGAGATAATGAACAGTCCAAAGCTCAGGACAAGCCTCTTGAGGGAAGCAGAAGCACACTGCAGGACATGTAGAAAAAGCAGAAGATAGAGGTGCCATCTAAGTATAGACTGTATAACATTTATTAGAACAAAGGTATAAAAACACTCACATTGAGATAAGTAAAATCAGGCACATCAGGGTCCTGCATAGGTGAGTCTCTGTGCACGCCAGTCTGGGCATTGTTCTGCTATGTGTCCTGTAGGAGCCATCCACTGGCTCTGTGTGTTGATCGGACTAGGAAGGAGGGCTGTAATGCACGTGGACCATAGCGACAGGCGTGTGACGTCACCGGTTATGATCGCAATGCGTTTCTGAGCGCGTGCACTGGTGATGGCAAGGACAGGCACACTCCTTTCTCAAGCTTGCACGGAGACTCACCTGCGGGACTACCCTGATGTGCCTGATTTTACTTACCTTAATGTGAGTGTTTTTATACATTTGTCCTAATAAATGTTATTCAGTCTATACTTAGAAGGCGCCTCTATCTTCTGCTTTTTCTACATTACCCTGCTTAAAGAGACTATGCCATCAAGGAATACTGTTTCCATGAAGGGGTGTACTTAGTCAGCACCAGTGTATAGGTAGGTGGTACATGTCAAAGTAACATCCACATACTGTAAATGGCAGAACCCAAGGTTTCCCAGAATGCTGCCCAAAGCATCACACTGCCTCCATCGGCTTGCCTTCCTCCCATACTGCTTCCTGGTGCCATCTCTTCCCCAGGTAGGTAACGCATACGCACCCCGGCCATCCACATGATGTAAAAGAAAACATAAATCATCAGACCAGGCCACCTTCTTCCATTGTTTCTTGGTCCAGTTCTGATGCTCACGTATCCATTGTAGGTGCTTTTGGCTGGGGACACGGATCAGCATGGGCACCCTGACCGGTCTGCGGCTACGCAGCCCGAAACACAACAAACTGCAAAGTGCCCTATATTTATGTTTTCCTTGTCAAAAGAAGTTTATTGAGTATACAATATTATAAAGATACATAAAGTAAGTTTACAAGGATCTATAAAGTAAGCTCATTGTTTTACAGTAGGGTTTATATAGGTAAATATCATAAAATTTGAAATATTAAACATTGGGTTCACGTAAACCTAAATTAAAGATATATATCATTTCCTTAGTTACTTTTGTAGGTATTTAAATGATTTATACCTACTATACATATTGTTTACAGGTAGAGTGTATATAGGTCAAATAAATTCTGATAATGAGCTTTAATCGTAAGGTGGAGAAAAGGAAAGAGAAAGAAGAAAAAGGGTAGAAAGGCAGAGGTATGGTCCACAAGGTTGTCCCGCTCGTCAGTTTATTATTCTTTTTAGTTCTCTTTGAAGCCTTAGAATGGGTGTCTCTGTAAGTCATTTAATCTGTTACCATGGCAACAGGACAGAGTCATTGAAATTTGACAGGAACTGTTGTTTTATCCAAGGATGCCAAAGTTTTTCAAATTTTGGAATTTGATTTTGATCGATGGCTACCATCTTAGCATGGGACATTGTATTATTCATTCTGTGAATTGTTTCTGCTAGTACCAATGTAGGAGATTTCCATGCCTTGGCCACTGTTTGTTTTGCAGCCGTTATTAGTTGGATCATAAGTTTGAATTGAGAGAGTGTTAACCATTCCGGTTTTAGATTAAGTAAAGTTATATGTGGATCTGGTTGTATTATTTTTTTAAATATTTTAGATGCAATCACGAAGACTTCCTTCCAGAAGGTTTGGATTACTGGGCACGTCCACCATATGTGTAAATGTGTGCCTATTTCTGGGTATCCTCGAAAACAAAGACCTGAGGTATTAGGTGAATATTTTGCCACTCTAGCGGGTACAAGGTACCAGCGAGTTAGGACTTTATAATTTGTCTCCAGTGCTAAGATGTTGGGTGAAGATGACTTAGATGTGAGCCATATGTTAGACCAGTCCGTGTCTTCTAAAGTTCGTCCCAGGTCCTCCTCCCACCTCTGAACGTAAGAGGGTCTATTAAGGTTTACTACTCCATATAATTGATTATAAAGTGATGAAATTGTACCTTTAGCAAATGGATCTTTTGTACAGATTGATTCAAAAATGGATAATTGGGATAATGGTGTATCCCCCTTTAGGAATGGTGTATAGAAATTTTTGATTTGGAGATATCTAAATATCTCAGAGTTTGGTAGATCATATTTTTCTCTAAGCGATGGGAATGAAAGGAATGATTTAGATGCTATGAAGTCATTTAGTGTCTGAATGCCTGATGTTGTCCAAGCTTTAAAAGAATTTGGGTAGATCCATGCCGGATAAAAGGCCGGATTTCTGATAAAAGAAAGGAGAGGATTGTGTGGAGATTGTAACTGATATTTGGTTTTTAGTTTATCCCAGAGAGATAAGAAGTGTTTAGTTATGGGATTATGAATTTTAAAGCGGTCTTTAGGATCAAGCCATAACAAGTTTGATATTAATAGAGGGTCATTTTCTGAAGCCTCTATAAATACCCATAATGGGATTTCCTGTTTTGCATGGTATTTAGACAGACTGGCCAAATGTGCTGCTCTGTAATAGTTAGTAAAATTAGGGCATCCCAGGCCTCCTTTATTTTTGGGAAGATGCAGTGTGTGTATAGGTATACGTGGTTTAGAAGAGCCCCATATAAACGAAGTTGCTCTTTTTTGTACTATTCTCAAAAAATAGGAAGGAATTGGAATAGGGAGGACTCTGAATAGATAAAGCAATTTGGGTAGAATAGTCATTTTGATTGCATTAATCTTCCCTATCCAGGATAAAGGAAGTTGCGACCATTGTTTTATTAGATTTGTGATCTGTCTTAATACAGGAGGATAATTGGTTGAGAATAAGTCAGAATGAGATGCTGTTAAATGAATTCCAAGTTATGGGATTGATTTTTCTGCCCATGTGAAAGGGAGTGCAGCCCTAGCCGGGATCAATTCTATGTTTGTGACCGAAATATTAAGCACTAGGCATTTCTTAGGATTAATCATAAGGCCAGATAGGGCTGCAAATCCATCAAGAGCTGGTATTAAGTTAGGACCAGAGACCTGTGGTGATGATAGAAAAAGTAATATATCGTCTGCAAATATACATAATTTGTGTGTAATACCTCCTACTTCAATGCCAGTTATAGTTTGGTTTGTTCTGATGTATTGGGCCATGGGTTCGAGTATAAGGGCAAATAATAAGGGAGATAATGGGCAACCCTGTCGGGTACCTCTTTCGATATTAAAGGCATCAGATTTGTATCCAGCATATTTTATATAGGCTTTGGGTTTATTATATAATGCTTTGATCCATGTTAAAAAGTGGGGTCCAAAACCCCATTTTTGTAATGAATAATGCATATATTGCCAGGATACTGTGTCAAATGTCCTCTTAATATCGAGAGATAGAAAACATAAAGGGATTTTCCGTTTTTTAGCAATATGTGCCAATAACACTGCCCTCCGTATATTATCGCCTGCCTGTCTATTTGGCATGAAGCCTACTTGATCTCTATGTATTAATTTTCCTATAATGCTATTGAGGCGTTTTGCTATTATTTTTGCTAATAATTTAATATCAAAGTTTAACAGAGAGATAGGCCGATAATTCACACAGGAAGTATCATCAGAAAGAGGTTTTGGGATCATATAAACAATTGCCTTTAGTGTTTCTTGCCGAAAAGAATGTCCTTCTAGAAATTTGTTAAAAGTTTCAATGAGAATGGGAGAGAGTATTTCTGAGAATGTTTTATAGTATAAAGCCGAGTAGCCGTCTGGGCCTGGTCTTTTGTTAAGTTTTAGGTCTTTTATGGCGTTAGCAACTTCATCTATTGTTATAGGCTCATCCAAACTGCTTTTTTGATTCTGAGACAACTCAGGTAAGGTTATTTTTGAGAAGGATTCAGCCTCTGTAGGATTAAATTCATTGTTTGTCTTGTATAAAGTTGCGAGATGTGAGTGAAATTTATGGACTATTTTAACTGGATTACAAGTATAAACATTTTTTGATAATTTCAAACGTATTGGTTTGAAAGATTTGTTAGTTGAATTTAATGCCCGAGCCAAATATGTACCTGGTTTGTTTGTATTCATGTAGAAATTGTGTTTGGAGCGTTTGAGAGATTTATCAACTGACTCAGTGAGAAATAGATCGTATTCCAATCTAGATTTTTCCAGATGAGATTTTGTACTCTGAGATGGATTATCTTGGAATGATATGTAGGCTGCATTAAAATTGAGTTCTAGTTTTTTTGCTAGATTTTTGCGTTCCCGTTTAAATAGTGCCATTTGTCTTTGTATTGTACCACGCAAGACAGGCTTATGAGCTTCCCACAGTGTTATTGGGGAAATGTCTGTTGTATTATTAATTGATATGTATTCCTTTAAAGCTTGTTCAATGGCCATCTGATGTAGTGGGTGTTTGAGCATTATGTCCGGTAAGTACCACGTTGGGTCATGCGCTTTTGGTATGGCTGAGGCTATAGTAGTGTATACTGCATTATGGTCAGACCACGGAATCGGAATTATATCTGATGCAATAATTTCTGGTATCATTCCTATTGTTAGAAAAATATGATCTATTCTGGTGAAGGTTTGATGAGGGTGCGAGAAATAAGTGAATTTCTTTTTCATTGGGTTACTTTCTCTCCACGAATCTACCAGATTGTATTTGGAAAGAAGTTGAGAAAAAGGTAATCTAGAGGTTATTTTGGATGGTGTAAAAGGTGATTTATCTAGAAATGGGAGGAGGATCTGGTTCGAATCCCCGCACATTATCACTGTTCCTATTTTGTGTGTATTAATCACTTGTAATATATGTGAGAGGAATGGTGTAGGTTGTTTGTTAGGAGCGTAGTAGGAAATCACTGTGATTGCTGTATCCATTATATAACCCATGAGTATCAGGTATCTACCTTCTGGGTCTTTAATTTCTGATGATAAGGTGAATGGTGTGGATCGGTGAAATGCAATGAGAGTTCCCCTTTGTTTGGTACAGGCTGAAGCCGTGTAAATTTGTTGATAAAAAGGAGAAATATATTTTGGAGTAGAATCTTTGGTGAAGTGTGTTTCTTGGAGGCATACTATGTGAGCCTTCTTGTTATGGAAAGTACGGAAGGCTTTGGTCCTTTTTTGAGGGACATTTATTCCCTGAACATTCAGGGAAAGGATATTCAGTGGTGCCCTGGCAACAGATCAAATTGTTTTGACTTACTTTTTGTTATGCAGAGCTGACTGCGCAGATCAACCTGTGTGGACTGAAGAGATGAAAAGATAGAAAAGAAACCAGTGAATTCTGGAGTAAAGAGTAAACAAAAAACATATGAGATTAGATGATACATTGTATAAATTATTTTTTGCAAGTAATCACAATTTACCCGTGAAAGAGAATAAATATCTCTCTCAGGGGAATAAGTGCCTTCGTCACACTCCCACATAATATGGTTGGGAGAATGAGGAGGGCTAATGGGGGTACACGGATCTTCCGCTTACAGGAGAGAAGTGCTATGTCAAAAGACATCAAAATGATGATTCATTAATTGGAGTGCAGAATATAGTTTTTGTTGAAATTATTTATTCCAGGGTGGTTGTATATGGTTAGTCTTGCCCTAGGCTAAATAATTCAGTTAGAAAGGTACTGTTAATAACTTTGGTATTGATGAAGATAGTTTGAATTATTTTGTGATTTTAACCCTTTTAGAGTAAACAATTACATATTTTATTCATATGTAACTGTTTAGATATGTTAACTCATAAAATTGAGGTTGTATTGCTTCAGATTAGAATAAACAAAAACATAGTTCTAGGAACTAGTTAGGTAATAATATATTTGTTTTAAGAAAAGAAAGAAAAAGCTTCCATTACTTCTGCATTATTGAACATATTTTGTCCTAAAAAGTAATAAATCTATCCTGAAAATATATAATTGAACAAGAATTTCCTTATTTCACTTATATATTCTAAGGCTATATGAATCAGAAGTAATAAGAAATATAACTGAAATGTAACATGATCCCACACAGTGTGTGACTATCAGAATGCAGTTACATTCAGTTATAAATACAGGTTTTTTATAGAGAACCATCTCTTAGTATAATAAATGAAGAGATATCAGGAATTAGGATGTCAGTCCATTGAATCTTCTTGGTCCATGGATGATGTGGCATAACGGCCTCTTTTGTGAAAATGATGATTCCCATTTTGTTCTGAAATTTTCTGGGTGCTGCCTGAAGGTGAAGATGATGCCATTCTTCTGCGTGTGGGAGAGTTGCTGCTTCTGGGTTCTGTCAGATTTAATTTTAAAAGGGTTTGTTGTAGTTCATCTGCTGATCTGCTTCTGTAAATTGTACCTTGGTAGTTAAATCTGACTGAAAAGGGGAAGCCCCATTGATACATAATGTTGTCGCGTTGCAGTTCCATTAGTTGGGGCTTCATGGATCGTCTTTTAGTAATAGTAAGTTGGCATAGGTCAGCAAAAATTTGATAATTGTGTCCTTGAAAATTAAGTTCCTTTTTTTCTCTTGCAGCAATTAGTATTTGTTCTTTCGTTCTGTAATAATGAAATTTTGTGATTATATCACGTGGGGGTCCATCATTCTTTTTGGCTGTGAGGGCTCTGTGTACTCTGTCCAGTTCTAAACGTTCAATAGGGATATCTGGCTTTAGTTCTTGTAATAGAGCAGTAATAGTAGATTGCAGGTCTGTCACAGTTTCAGGTATTCCCCTTATGCGCAAGTTTGAACGTCTGGCTCTATTTTCGTAATCTTCGAGCTTAGTTTGAAGTATTAAATTCTCTTCTTTTAATTGTTCCAATTCTGTTATATTTTCTTGGGTTGTAATTTCAATTTCATCCATTTTTATTTCTAAGGCTGCGGTGTGGTTTCCCAGCTCTCTTATTTCTTTGGTTAGGCTTTTTGTTATTTGGTCTGAGGTTTGTTTTAAAGCCTTATGAAGCATCTTTTCAAATTGTAATAATATTACTGGGGATGCTGAGGAGGCTTGTGGAGAAGTTTGTGAGAGGATTTGTTCTGTATCTGACTCAAATGGAGAGTCTTGCTGTGACATTTTCTGTCTGTGAGAGCGCCCTGATGCTGTATATTGTGAGGTGACTGGAGCTGCTTTAGTTGCAGTGAGTGCCTGTGAGCTCTTTGTGAGGTGATTTTTATTTCTGCCACGGCTTCCTCCCAGTACCATATTTCCTGCCCAAACTTTCACAGTTTGTTCCCTGGGGCAAAAAGGTTCAAATGGATATCTTTTGAGCCTGCAGGCTCCGCTTTGTCCTTCTCTTCTCTCCTCAGCGGTGCGGAGCTCTAACAATGCATGTCTACTCCGCTAGACTCCGCCCATCTCCCCCTATATTTATGTTTTCAACACATCAACTTCAGACACAAAATGTTTTCTGCCATTGTAATGAGATAATCATTATTATTTCGTACAATAACTGTCAGTGGTCATAACCACAATGATTATTGCTTGCGGCTATAGCCACTGGCAATAATCGCATGCAAAAATCTGACATGCGATTAATGGATCGACTTGGGCACAATCAGCCTGCCCATATATGGTTTAAATCTTGGCCGGTTCAACAGGAACCATCTATGGCTGGCTTTAGATGATATGTGTTATATTTTTCTCTGTTGATACCTAGGACTTCTCCTGTACAGATCATTATTTTTTCTTAAAAATGGCGTCAAAAGCAGACATGGCTTCCTGCTTTCCATATTTATTATGAAATGCTATGTTTTGTGGGAGTTCTCCTTTAAGTTTTCTGGAAACAAAATTGTATCGACTTTTTATTCCTAACTAAGTTTTTCCCATGACTTTTGCCTTGTAATAGAAAAAGAAACCCCGCAAAGACAGTGTTTTCAGAAATATGTTATTTTCTGTCTGAAAAGAAAATGTCTTTATTCCAGCAAAAATATTCAGACTTTTCCTTACTTTTTTTTTTCTTTACTTGCAATAAACCTCTTTTACCTGAGCTGGTTCTCTCAACATGCTGAAAATGAACCGTAGATTAAAGATATCTCTGAAAAGGAGTGCATAAAAGCAAGGGCCTGAACTTACCATCATTTCCTCATTATCCTCTGTTCCTTGGCAGCAAAATTAGATCATAAGCTCTTTAGGGCAAGGAGAGAAGGCGCCTTGGAAAAATTCAGAGCACGTTCTGCTGTAGCGGCACAGTATAAAGGCACCACAATGGTGATAAGTTAACTGAGCAAAAGGCGGACACCTCCAACTTTTTATAATTCCTGGACCAAGCTGTGCCATGGAGCCTCTGAATGTCATATCGAAACCTAAGGGTGAAACATCTGTCCCAGTGTAGACAGTTTGCCCAGTAGCAGATTATTCCTTTTTTACCTTTTTAGTTGCAGGTCCTCCTTCAATTCTAGCTTGATGTGTTTTTTTAAATCTATTGTCCAGTTGTAGTTAAAGAGGATCTTCACCGTGGGAACAAAAAATTTAAAGTCAGCAGCTAAAAATACTACAAAACAGGGGTCTCAAACTGGTGGCCCTCCAGGTGTTGCGAAACTACAAGTCCCATCATGCCTCTGCCTGAGGGAGTCATGCTTGTAACTGTCAGCCTTGCAATGCCTCATGGGACTTGTAGTTTTGCAACAGCTGGAGGGCCATCAGTTTGAGACCCCTGCTATAAAAGGGCACTTAGTTGTCCAAGGATTCAGTGCCGTCCTCACCCAAACTAGTTCTTCAATGGTCTTTGGTATCCCGGTTCCTGCATTTTTAGTGTAGGAAGCCGGCTTGCGGCTTCACAGCTGGCTTCCCACTGCACATGTGCGAGCCTCACTGCACTTTGTGAATGGTCTCTCGGCCTTCTGGGGCCTATGACGTGTCCCAGAAGGCTGCGGGCAAAAGGGGAAGGGTGCAGAATTTACACTCAGATCACTTTGATGGTCGGAGAAGTGGAAGCGGTTACCTTTCAAAACCAGATACATGCTCCCCCTTTGAGTGAAGGTCTGCTCTATGGTAAAAAAAGCAGGTTTTTGTACTGTCCCCTGCTGATTTACTGCTGCAAGGTACAGCACTGGTGCTTTTTAAGGTTTGATGATACTCAGAATCATTGAACTCACTCACGATGAGCCCAGGGTGCACCCTTGGGGGTGCATCAGTAAGATGCCCTGAGCTTACATGAGAATGCTTCAGCAAACAATGCTCACATCATTGAGCACTGTTCTCTTTGGCATTCAGGGCTGGCCACCAATGAGGTTGGGAAAGGACCTGTGACATCATAAGACCAAACTAAAAAGTACAAAAAAGGTATGTGTCAAAAAACATTTGCTGGTGAGGGGGAAGGGGCTATGAAAGTGGAACACGGCTTAGTATAACTAATGGCAAAACGTATTTGCCAGAAATGCACTCAGCTCTAAATTTCCTGTTTTGGGCTGACAACCCAGAGACAACCCAGAGCATATTTGTGGACTAAATGGTGTTAGTCCTCCCAGTTGTCTAAGATCCACCCTTTAGCCTAGTCCACACATTATAAAGGCTGATTTATCTGTAGTCCTAAGATAAAGACTAGTAGGGATAATCAGGCTCTTTGAGATACCATAGGGAGCGTGAACAAGACACAGGACAGTTCTGAATTTCTTGCTCTTAATAAACAGATATTCTAAAATGTTTTCAACAGTATATTTGACATAACAAAAGGGAGGAAATAAGATAAGATTTTTGTTGGGGTTTACATATATTTTAGGAATGCTTACAGTGAACATAATTTAAAGCTTAATGGTCTTCCATTTTTAAATAAAGTCTGGAATCCACCAGGGACCAAGTAGAGTGGCATAATTATTATTTGGCTAGTAAGATGTAACAAATAACATGTGGTAGGCAGCAGCAAGATGTTTACTCTGATGATGAGGTTGAAGATGACAATTTTAGTTATTCCAGTAGCAGATGTCTACTTCTCTGAAAATCTTCCTCCCTTGTGGATTCTAATTCTGATACAGTGCTTTCAATTTCTGACTCCACTTCAATAGAAATGCACACTGGTCACACTGGTCACACTGAGACTGTTATGTTTCTCAAAAAGTTGTTAAGCATTCCTGTGACCCCTGTCCCTCCAGAATACTTGTGCACTTATGCGACTCTAGTTTTTCCTAAGACGCCCAGTGTCCTCAGCTGCCTCTGCCCCAGTACCTCCATAGATTTGTCCTGTGTGTAAGTGTTTACCCCAGTGGCTTCCAGTGTTCTGGCACCCATGTGCCCTATGTGCTCCAAGTAAGTTTCCACTGTCCCTGCTTTCCTGTAATCACTGCTGCCATAGACTCTTGCACTCCTGCCTTACTGTGGTTTCTGCACACCAGTATTCCCAGAGACTATTGTACTCCTGCTTTCCTGAAACTTCAGCAATCCCAGTGCTCCTAAAGAGCCTTGTACTCCTGCCAACCTGTGTGTCCAGCATTCCAGTGATTTCCAAAACTTTTGACCCCTGTGGATCACTGTATCTGGTCAACTAAACCCTGCATGGGTGTGTTTGAGGGCCACAACCTGCGAGATGTCTTCCGGCAATGCCTATCACCCCTTGAGATCAGCACAACACCATTAAGCATGAAGGCAACACAATGGGTCCACAATTCTTGGCCAAGCATGACACGGAGATGTCACACAGATATCATACCTTATATCTACAAAATTCAAAGAAAAAAAGCAGTTTAAACATATCTTACATAAGTTTATCACAAATAAGTTCACGCTGATCATTCTCAATGATGAAGCTACAATATTCACATTTACCTAACCCTTCTCCTTCATTCCTGTGTTTGTGGCTATGTACCAAAATATCCCAAATGCACCTCTGTTTTCTATATAATATAATATGGATTTTTGTGACAAAGTCTGTAAATTGCCATTTGTTAATAATTACCGGTATAATTCACCTACCCTATCTGAGACATGCTCTTCGCTGATGACCTTGGATGAAAGCTTCTTTCATGCAATAAACTATTAGTAAATTTTGTCTTTCTAGGCAATTTGGTCATGTGACAGCCTTCCTCCCCAATTTTAATTACCAATTCCAAATACTAAACTGCATTTTAACCATGCTACTAAATTTCAAATAGAAGGGATTTATTTTCCCCCAGATGTGCCACAGAGCAATAGCCTCCTGAGCCTTTCTCCTCAACACATCCACAATGTACCTATACTAGGCCACGACTCTAGATAGTTATACCAACAAGGTATTGTCCCCAAACAATTGATGTTCTCATTCCTTCGGATGTAAATTTGCAGGTTGGGGTACATTTTGTACCCATTGCTGTACCTTGTGTTTGCATATAGCATATATCATTGAACATACATTTTTGGTGTTCCAAAAGAAATCTCAGCAAGTCCACAACAAATATATCATGTTCACTTTTTTTCACTGGGTCTGGTGCCCAAAATGTTTTCAATTACTTGAAGACCCAGCCAATGGGGACACATCTAAGGTAACCAATAGAGTCCTCAGAGGACTACAATATTGTCCATAAGGGTCAAAAGATGGGAAGGGTTCCTTTATATACAATGGGAAGGCCATTGTACATTGTTGTAAAACTCTGTCAATTAGTTTGGAAAATATAAGAAACCAGGGGCACCAATCCTTTAAAAGATCTCACAAAAAAGTATTAAATAATTATGGTGATGCTGCTGAATCTTTAAGTGTGAACATACACTCAAAAACATATGACATGAATAAAAGTAAAGTGCGTAACGAAAAAGTGTGCACTGAAAACAGTCAGCAAAAAAAATGTGTACAGCAAAAATATGAAACTATACCTTATACATTCATACTATAAACAACTCTCAATATATAGCTGTGTTTCAACTTCCATTAAACAAGTGCAAAAAAGTCCATAACGTCTATAGTTAAATAGATATCCTCCCAACACCATGCAAATGAAATGAAGAGTGTGTGTCTTCTTTATAAATAATCTGTGCTTCACCCCATGATAAAAGCACTACACGCTTACCAACCAGCTCTGGCCATAAATGACCCAATCAGCATATGATAGGATGAACCTCCAAGGATATGGTAAAAGGGAAAATCAGCACATCCACATCACCCCAAGCCACAGAAGCCTTTCTCTGAAATAGGTGGTAATCATAAATGTCATGCAAAAAAAAACTTTATAATGTAGTATTTTTTATTAGAAGTGCCGGGTCGGTACCAATGCAAACAGCCTTTAGTATGCAGTGGAATAATGCACTGCAGATTCTAACCTATGGAGTCAGCTTGCATTCCATAGACTGGAATCATCACTGGCTGGAGGTGACATCACAAAGGAACCTGGAACCGGCGACAGCATGCTCCACCTCAATGCATTTCGCACTCTAGCATCTTCAAGAAGCTTTCCAGACAAGCATGCTTTTTAAATGGCAGTGATTGATTCACCATCAGAGAATGTTTAGTAAAGTCACATTCACTGCTTTACAATTATGTTTCTTTTAGTGTTGTGTCTCCTGTATGATGTACCACGTTTTAAGTGACTTCACAGCAGTGCGTACATACAGGGGGAGATGTACTTATCTGGTGCAGCTGTGCATGGTGGCCAATCAGCTAATAATTTCAGCTTGCTCAATTAAGCTTTGACAATAAAACCTGGAAGCCGAATGGTTTCTATGCAGAGCTGCACCAGATTTTGCACACTCCAGTTTTAGTGAATCCGTGCCGCAGTAAGTAATATCGGAAGAATAAAGCCACCACTGAGGCTGTATTATGTGTGGAAATTTATATTTATAGCAGAGGTGAATACATCATTTGTGATGCTGTAAAACCGATTTGCCTCTCACACCTGTTTACCCCGATGGACCAGAGCAATTTTTACAATTCTGCTATGGTAATAATTACAGTATACAAACAAGGCTTTTTTTTCATAAATATTGTCTTGCAACAATTATTTTTTTCACAATCCTTAGAAAATTAAACATAACAAAATGAAACAAAATGCACTTTTTCTTTTTTTGACCAGTGTTAGTTTAAAAAAAAAAAAAGTTTTACAGCACAAAAGTGTGCATTTCATTCTGTAAGTTGTCCTGTTTAAAATGACACTAAAATTATGATTGTGGTACAAAGTATTGCAATTTTTTTTTTGAGCTTTTTTAAATGTGAAACGTGTAACTATATGTTAAATGCGTAAAAATATTAACAAACAAAAAACGTGTAAATATATATACTTAATAAAATAGAAATTAACAAAAATCAGCAGGAAAATGATAACTGAATAGAAAAGGAGAATAAGGAGTTAATTAGGGCTGATTACAGTAAAGGAAAGGCTAATGTGTTAAACAGAGAAACATTTTACTAAATTTTTTTTTTTTTTTAATTGTCAGGTTGCTTTAACTGACATCATCTGCAGATCCAAATTTATCGATTTGGTCTGCAGAATTGAACAGAATGATACAAATGTAACAATATGTTACATTTTATCTTCTGAGTAAGTGTTATTTATAAATACCATCAGACTGCTTTTTTTAACAGCTACCAACCTTCTCTGTGTACACAGCAATACTGACTTTGATTAATCAGAGCAGAATTGCTGTGTACTGGGAGGTAGTGGCAGGGTAGAAGGACTGGAGGTGTTACACATGTCCTTTGTACAATGAGGACCTTTTGTTTGGGTGTGTGTAGCACGTCCAAAGTCTAGAACTAGTTAAATATGGAGGAATGCAATATACAGTGGGGCAAACAAGTATTTAGTTAGCCACCTATTCCATGCAAGTTCTCCCACTTAAAAAGATGAGAGAGGCCTGTAATTGTCATCATAGGTATACCTCAACTATGAGAGACAAAATGTGGAAACAAATCCAGACAATGTCTGATTTGGAAAGAATTTATTTGCAAATTATGATGGAAAATAAGTATTTTGTCAATATCAAATGTTCATCTCAATATTTTGTTATATATCCTTTGCTGGCAATGACAGAGGTCAAACGTTTTCTGTAAGTCTTCAGAAGGTTTTAACACACTGTTGCTGGTACAGTGGGGCAAAAAAGTATTTAGTCAGCCACCAATTGTGCAAGTTCTCCCACCTAAAAAGATGAGAGAGGCCTGTAATTGTCATCATAGGTATACCTCAACTATGAGAGACAAAATATGGAAACAAATCCAGACAATCATATTGTCTGATTTTTGAAAGAATTTATTTGCAAATTATGGTGGAAAATAAGTATTTGGTCACCTACAAACAAGCAAGATTTTGGGCTCTCACAGACCTGTATCTTCTTCTTTAAGAGGCTCCTCTGTCCTTCACTCATTACCTGTATTAATGGCACCTGTTTGAACTTGTTATCAGTATAAAAGACACCTGTCCACAAGAGGCCTGGCAGAGCATCACCAGGGATGAAACCCAACGTCTGGTGATGTCTATGCGTTCCAGACTTCAGGCTGTAATTGACTGCAAAGGATTTGCAACCAAGTATTAAAAAGTGAAAGTTTGATTAATGATTGTTAATCTGTCCCATTACTTTTGGTCCCTTAAAAAGTGTGAGGCACATATACAAACTGTTGTAATTCCTACACCATTCACCTGATTTGGATGTAAATACCCTCAAATTAAAGATGAAAGTCTAAAGCACATCTTGTTCGTTTCATTTCAAATCCATTGTGGTGGTGTATAGAGCCAAAAAGATTAGAATTGTGTCGCTGTCCCAATATTTATGGACCTGACTGTACTTCAACAGTATTTGAACATTAAAGTGACACTAAACAATATATTATTCTCCAAAAGTAATCCATACACATCTACTACCTAATGGCTCTGTGTTTTTTTTTTTTCATTAAATCCTTTTTTGTAGTGTTTTTCTGCATATTTGTGATGTCTTCCTTGAACTCCCGAACCTCTCCTTTTTAACTTTACCTCCTGTTGTTTGGAAAAGCAGTATGCATTAGTTGTTTTTATGTGCACTCTTCTATGTACACTACAAATCCCTTATTCAATAGTTCCTAATCCATTTTAAAGGTGAGGAAGAGAGGGTGGCTACTTTCAGACATACAGCAGAACCATAGAGTAGGGACAATGCCACCCTCTAAGAGGAAGTCGGATCACAGCAGAAAAAATAAATGGAATTTGGAGGAGGCTGAGAGCAATAGAACGTACTTTTTAAGTTGCAAATATACAGGTGCATCTCAAAAAAATTGAATATCATGAAAAATTTATTTTATTTTAGTAATTCAATTCAAAAAGTGAAACTCATATAGTATATAGATTCATTACACATAGAGTGATATATTTCAAGCATTTCTTTCTTTTAATTTTTATGAATATGGTTTACAGCTAGTGAAAACCCAAAATTCTATTTCAGAAAATTTGAATATTACATAAAACCAATAAAAAAATAATTTTTAATACAGAAATGTTGGTTTACTGAAAAGTATGTCCATATACAGTATAGTATACACTCAATACTTGTTCAGGGCTCCTTTTGCATGAATTACTGCAATGCTCGTCTGCAGTGTTGGTTCTGGCATATCTCATCTTCCTCTTGACAATACCCCAAAGATTCCCTACAGGGTTTAGGTCAGGCGAGTTTGCTGGCCAATCAAGCACAGTGATACCATGATCAATAAACCAGGTATTGATACTTTTGGCAGTGTGGGCAGGTGCCAAGTCCTGCTAGAAAATGAAATCAGCACCATAAAGCTGGTCAGAAGTGGGAAGCATAAAGTGCTCTAGAATTTCCTGGTAGAGGGCTGCACTGACTTTGGATTTGATAAAATACAGCGGACCAACACCAGCAGATGGCATAGTTACATAGTTACATAGTTAGTCAGGTTGAAAAAGGACACAAGTCCATCCAGTTCAACTGCCCAAAATCATCAATGACTGTGGAGACTTCACACTGGACCTCATGCAACTTTGATTCTGTGCCTCTCCACTCTTCATCCAGACTCTGGGACCTTGATTTCCAAATTAAATGCAAAACTTACTTTCATCTGAAAAGATCACTTTGGACCAATGAGCAACAGTCCAGTCCTTTTTCTCCTTAACCATGAGTCTACAATATTTCACTTTTTCACAATATTTTCCGAGATACTGAATTTTGGGTTTTCACTAGCTGTAAGCTATAATCCTCAAAATTAAAAGAAATGCTTGAAATATATCACTCTGTGTGTATTGAATCTATAAAATAAGAGTTTCACTTTTTTACTTGAATTACTAAAATTAAACTTTTTGATGATATTCACATTTTTCGGATATACTTGAATACATATTTCTTTATTTTAAAACCAAAGTTTAATGTCACTTTATTCTTGAAGGATTGATAAAAGGGCATTTGTTAAAGCAAACATTTTTTGCCCCAGATTTGTATAGGTCTAAGTAGATCCCGGGCATGGCTGCAAGTCTTCATAATCTACAGTACATGCTGGATGCTCATTAAGCATTGGAGAGCTGCTACTGACTTTCCACCCATTCTCTGTTGGTTTACAGACTGAAATAATTTCCATACTAAGATTTCCGTGCATAAGGACCATGAATTATCCTAAGAATTTTCGTGTGAGCTCATCAGGCTGCTCACTCTACTTTGGACAGTGTGTCATTACATTAAACCTTCAAAGAGGTCGTTTATGTGATTCTTGGTATTCAGAAATGATAATGGACTGTTGAAGGAGCCACACAGCTAAGTGTTTGGAAATCTCTGGATGAGAAGAATACTGATGAGTATTGTGAGCATTTATACTGCATTCACACTGCATGCAGACAATGTGCTTATCCAATGATGAACTATGCCTTCAGAATTTACCTATGGAGAATATTTTGCTTACAGTGGTGAAGTTGAGCATAAGTGACCATTTAAAATTACACAAAATTACATTTCTGGCAGAAAGCATGGTAAAGTTATTTATAAGAAGAAAGCAAGTATTTTTGTATTGTGGTGTTTCAAATTTAACCACTTCAGTACTAGCCTACAATAACCCTCACTACCAAGTATTTTTTCAGTTTACAGTGCTGACTGGCAATGAACCCATCATCCAACACTGTACCTAAATTAATTTTATATAATTTTTCGAGACAGGTAGGGCTTTGTTTTTGTGGTTTTGAAATACAAAGTGGCAAAGAGGGAAGAGGAGGTAAGAAGGCTGATGTACAGATTACGTACAGCGGGAGGACAAAGGCTAAGTAATTAATATACTGATGTACAGGATAAGGGAGGTGAAGGTTTTTTTTTTACAGGTCACTATAGAGACAGGTAGGGGTTAAGATACACAGAAGGGGTAGGGTGAAATGGTTAAAAACAATGCAACAACTGGGATCTGGACCTAATTCATTTATTCATCAGCCCCCCCCACCTTCTTTGGTTGTAGGAGGAAGTGGCAGGCTTGTGGACGGGGCCTACTCACCCTGCACACGGGGTTACCTTTCACGCGGAGCACAGTCATCAATGCCCAGGACAAGGTGGATACTGTGGTCATGTGAAAAATCTAACTATAAGGCAATTCCCTGACTTAGAGATGAGCCTTCACTGTGTGCAGTAAAAGTACAAAGTTCTTTGGTGAAGTGCCTTGTCCTGTGTCACTATACACTGTATCCCCAGTAACAGAATGGGGTCCCACCGTGCACCTAGTGTGGTCCTCATGCGTGCACTTAAAAACAACTTTACTTCCCGTACCTCATGACCAGGCCACAGATCTCCATAATACTAGCTTAGATCCGGTTGCTATTGGTTACCAACCACTAGGGTGGGAGCCAGACATCGACCCCCTCCCTACCAAAGAACCTGTCATCTTACCAGGTACCAAGCCTAATGACTGGTTGCTTTGTGCCTTCAGCTTGTGCTTGGTTACTCTTAGCAATGCCATTTCTCTTCCTTATCTTGCTGAGTTAACCCCTTGTAGTAGCTGAGCTTCATATCCTGTGGAGCTCTACAGACCCTGGTTCTTTAGATATGTCAGAACCAATATGCACCCCTTTGAATAACTTCAGACCAGGCTAAATCAGTTAATGTAACTTTACTGAACAGGTTGCAGCATAACAGTTCAATATGAAAAACGTCCTTCTCTCTAAGCTAACTATTATAGTGTGGCTGCCCAGGCATACCTACTGTACATAAAGTGAGAGTCCATCTTGGCATTCTTCATGGCTTGGATGTCTCTGAAAGTCCCGGTGTCCTCAGCAGACTGCAAGGTGCAGCAATCCCCATACCACAAGCAGAACAGAACCAACCTTTTCCTCCCCTGGAGCCTCAGTGTCACTTACCTTTGTAGGAGGCCAAGTTGATGAGAGGGTTTCCCTTGTGACTCTGGTCTGAGCACCCCTGAATGTGGTGACAGAGGTACAAGGCTCAAAGAAGCTTGGGTGCTGGTTGCTTGGTAGCAGGTGATTGCCACGGACAGAGATGTAGTCAAGATGAGCCAGTGTCATACACAGTGAGGCAGCAGCGTGGACAGGAGGCAGGCAGAGCAAGGTCCAGTAGCAGGCTGAGGTCAGTACCAGGCAGGGAAAAGTCCAAGAGCAGTATGAGGTCAGTACCAGGGAAGCAGGCAGAGAATAGTTAGAGGTAAGCCAAGGTTGGTATTCAGAATCCACAGCAAGGAGCAAGGAACAAGCTGAGTCAGCAATGGAAGATCAGTCAGCAAACAGGCACATGGGTCACAGAAAAGCTGAAGAACATCCAGCAATTAGCAAACACCAGGATTTCCCTTAAATAGGCAGCTTGGCGCCGCTAATGTGCGTGGACGTGCATACCACGGAAATGCACCCACATGTCAGTGTATGCTGGATATTAGGCCCAGCTCGCCTGTGTCCTGGTACAAGTGCACAAACATTAACTGCACAAGAATGAGCATTAGCTGTGCAAAAACGAGCATTAGCTACATGAGAATGAGCATTAGCTGTATTATCTCCCTTACACTCAGCCTTCCTCCTTTTCATAGTATAGGTGGGCTGGCTAGGACCAATAAGCCTTGGAACTGAGTTTACAGCAGTTAAAGGGGTTGTAAATCTTCTCATACTGTACTGTATACACAGTGAAGTTAATAGCTCAGAGGATACACAGAGATTAACCGGTTCAATACAGGGCATTTTCACCCCCTTCCTTCCCAGACCAATTTTTAGTTTTCAGCTCTGTCGCACTTTAGACAACAATTGCGCGGTCCTGCGACTTTGTACCCAAACAAAATTGACGTCCTTTTTTCCCCACAAATAGAGATTTCTTTTGGTGGTATTTGATCACCTCTGCGGTTTTTATTTTTTGCGCTATAAACAAAAGAAGAGCGACAATTTTGAAAAAAACACAATATTTTTTACTTGTTGCTATAATAAATATCCCAATTTTTTTTTAAAAAAACTAATTTTTTCCTCAGTTTCGGCTAATACGTATTCTTCTACATATTTTTGGTAAAAAAAAAAATCGCAATAAGCGTATATTGATTGGTTTGCGCAAAAGTTATAGCGTCTACAAAATACGGGATAGATTTATGGCATTTTTAAAAAAAATGTATTTATTTATTTTACTAGTAATAGCGGCGATCGCAATTTTTTTTCGTGACTGTGAAATTATGGCGGACACATCGGACACTTTTGACACAGTCTCCTCTCAACTGACAGGATGTGGATCTGTGTGTTTACACACACAGATCCACGGTCCGGCCCGGTTAATGGGCAATCGCGGGTGCCCGGCAGACATCGCGGCTGCCAGGCACACGCACCGGGTCCGGAGCAACGTGGCGGGCGCGCGCCCCCTAGACAGCCGGGAAGCCCAGGCCGTCATATGACATCCACCCAGGATGGGAGATCCCATCTGTGGACGTCATATTACTATGGCCGGGTAGGGAAGTGGTTAAACAATTCTCCCTGCATAAGTTGTACTTGTTTTACTGTAGACTTCTCTTGTCTACAACCCTTCAAAGGAGCACAATTGTGATAAAATCCTTCTTCATATGTGGGAAGTACAGAGGAGGGGGTGGGCAGCTTCAGTTAGAGCTCTTATACACTAAGCTGATTGGTGGAAAGGGACACACCCACCTTTCCATAGGCAGAGGAACAAAGGATCATGCAGAGATGTAATCTGAATAGACAAGCTGTGTGCTTATCTCCCTCCCCTTCACAAATTGTATCTGATGTGTGGGGAAAACTTGTCAGAAGAGTCACATGCTTATAACAGAGGAAGGAAGCACCAGAGAGAAACAACACTTAGGTTTTGATTTACTAATTGCAAATTGCAGTTTCCCTCTGCAAGTGCAGTTGCTCCAGAGCTTAATAAATGAGGTAAAGCTTCACTTTGCAAAGAATACCCATTCACGTGCAAAGAAAAATGTAAAAAATAATTTTTGCTTGCACATGATTGGATGATGGAAGTCATCAGAGCTTCTGCTCATTTACTAAGCTCTGGAGCAACTGCACCTGCAAAGTGCACAGTCTATTTGCCTTTAGTAAATCAACCCCTTAGAGCTTTGGAGAGAGACAAGTAAACACTACAGATTTATGTGCTTTGTTCAGATTTCATGTCCGGGGTTTACAGCCACTTTAACCCTTTTCCCCAGCCTAGGCCAACCTCTAACTTGCTAGAACCAACACATTTAAACCTGCTTACAGGCTCTCCAAAGTAAACAATATAGTGTTTACATTTGTGATTAACAATTACAGCAATCACATGATCCAGAGCTGCTTGGATATGCACTGTACGCTGTGTCTGTGAACTAAGCTATCCCATGGCTACTCAGTTCACTGCCATTAACGGGTGAACTTGTCACCTGAAGGTGATATCAGCAGTGCTGTTTATAAAGGGCACTGCAGAAATAAGCGCCCACCATCTCGCTCTTCATAAGTGGTTAATGAAGAGAAAGAATGAAAATATCAAAGAAAATATGAATTGGAAAAACAAAATAAAGAATATTGTTAAAGCATATTTATCAAGCACTGTCTCAGCTCTTGCAACACAGAGCAAGACCTGAGCTTTTATCTCAGTGCGGTAGTGGTAGGGGGAGAAAGACCTGGGTGTATTCCCAAGAAACAGTGGCATCGGCAGATATACTGTAGACCTCCAGGAGTCTAGGGCCCTGGGTGGCCACTTGAATTGCTGCAATGGGGACTTACCACTGGTTATGCCTACCCCCTTTCCTCCCTAATTGCCACCTGCTAGCTCAACATCATGCTTGTCCTATCCCCACCAAACCTTTTTTCACACCAAAAATCCTTCTGTCAGATGTCGATCACTAATTTAGAGACAGTAGTTGCGAAAGACGTGGTGCCCCAACCAGCATCCTGTCAGAGCTCCTGGGTATAGAGGATTGTTTGCTTAAATGCTAACAAACCAGGCAGTGGTGGTAGGATGAAACATCTGGCTCAGTAAGTGGAATTCATGACTTCTTAGCAAACAGGACAGGATGGTCATGGTTGCCTAATGAAGTGCTGGCAAAGGGCAAGGGTTGGTTAAAGGGATTAATGTATTGGTTAATTGTTTTATACAAGGCAGAATTCATACTAAATTTGGCAGCCATTCAATTTTCTAAAAATCGAATAAATCAGTGCTCCAAATCCAATACAGTACTCTCTATATGAAGCTAGGGGGTATATGCAACCAGTACAACCCAATGGAGTCTGGTAAATGAAGATGAGATGAGGCGAGAAGAGAAAAGAAGAGGATAGAGAATACTAGAGACATACAGTTAGTGGAAACTTGGAAGGTTTAGGTGGAGAGTCAATGCTGTATAAGTGACGCATGGATGGTTGGGCTATGCTGAAGGTGCAAATCCTGACCAATGCACATTGGGCTATGCTGCGATAGCATCCAACAGTTGCTCTTATAAATTGGGTACAAGTTTTTATGTGGACTTTACAAGTGGGCTTGTTGTTTTTCATACACATGTGTTGAGTGGACTCACCATTTATCTTTCCACGTGGGATCCCCCAATGAACTAATTAACTTTATAACCCATTACTTCGTGAATGGCTTATTGTTTTGATACCCTTTGTTGACATATAGGGACGAGTACTTTGAACAGTTTTTCTTTTCTTCATTCAAATTACGAGTAAATCCAATCTACTCAAGTGAACACGTGGTGGGCATTACATAGGTATCTACTCCCTTTTCAGACCTGTGATCACATCTCCTGGCAGAAGGACATCTTTTAGCATTGACTTCCTTTGTGGCTCTGAAATGTGTCACCAAATTCTAGGAGCTACAAAGGAAGCCAAGGCTGGAAGAATGCAAAACTTGGTTGTGTTTCCATGTTATCCCAACTTCTTTGCTAGTCTTCCCTTCCCCTACTTCCCATCATTCCCATCAATATAAATTCCTCACTTTCTATTTTCACATTCTGGCACCACCTAAAACTTAAATGTTTTTGGCTCATTAATTCTTGGTTTTATTGATGTTACTAGTCACACCTTTTGCTTTATTTACTTTTGATAATCTCCATCAACATTGTATTGAATTACTCTGTAACTTGATGAACCAATAGTGTAAATTTGTGAAGCATACTTTTCCGCTCTGTACTAGTACCTTGTGCAATTTTCGGGCTGTGCTAGATACAGCAGATGCATAGATAGATAGAGAAGAAGATAAATGTGCCCACTAAATGCCGATTTGTGATGACTCACATATATGGTGGATCAGTGCGCTCAAATCTACGCATGAATAAAACACATATTTTGTGTCTTCAACAAATAAATGATGAAACACTAAAGATTCCTATGAGGCATGAAGTGTGTATTTACCCAATGTCAGATCCATAGAGAGGAATTACTGCCTCCCCCTTTACAGCCATAAATAGCAGCATAATGTATGGGGAAAAAAGCGTGGATCACAGCGATCCATACAGTGCCTTCACTTATAATATTAATAGAAACAGACCTCAATATATCTTCTAGGCCACATGTGAAGATGGTTGTCCATAATGATGCATGGAAATTGATCCAAACACACTAAAAGGGAATGCATAGAGGCTTTGTGCATATTGTTTTCTTTATGTATTTAATTATTATGGTCAGGAAAAAATAAATTTTAAAATGTATTTTAGGCTTTTTTTGTAGTGTGTAAATAAGATACATTGTATATGAATATTTTATATTCTCTTGGGCTACCAACAGGTGAAACTATATTTTCTTTCTCTGTTTAGGTAACAACGTAAAAACATTTTTTTCTTAAATAGTTTTTTCTTGTTTTTTTAGTAAGGGAAATAGTTGTATTAAACCTGCACTGCAGGCAGATATAAAAAGACACAGAATAATGTTCAGTATTAATTCATACATCTATCAATGTATTTTTTAAGACAAGCAGTACCTGAATTTGACTTGGTATCAGCCTCTTGCAGTACCTCTACAGCAGAGCTCAGACTGGAGGAAGGTCAGAGCAACAGAGGGTGCCAATTATTTTTTTCTGGAGTGCAAGAATCATGCTGATTAAAGTGGAGGGCAAAGAGGTGAGCTTTTTGGAGTGTGGCTTCTCCTTTCACCATCCACTCAAGGCTGGTAGAGGGACAAGACCTGTTAGTGTTACCAAACTGTAGTAGAGAAAAATCAGGTCTCCAGCCCTCTCAGACAAGACTGTATTATGGCACTTGCCTGTAAAAATTTCAGGATTGGGTGGAAAGAAATACAAATCCTTTTGGCAGGTATAGCGCTCCAAGTATTTAATTTGGTCTATTGGTTGAACTAGATGGATTTGTGTCTTTTTTCAAGCAGACTAACAATGTAAATATGTAAATTATCTGTGTGTTTAGCTGTTTGTTTGAAGTTCAGGTTTAAATACAGCATATGAATATATTTTTTATTTTCAGAGGCAGATGTGTCACTATTTTAGTGATTGTTGTAGCATAAATATGGTATGATGACCATTTATTGTTTTTAGAAACTAGACTTTCCCTATTCAAATGCTAATTAACCCGTTGGACTGGTTCATGAGTCCAGGGCAGAAAATTATGCTACAGAAATTAGGGGGAGGGAACAAAGAACTTGAACAAACCATGTGCTGAGGACACAAAGGAACTAGAAGCTTTGCAGGACTTAAGAGGCAGTCTGGAGAGATCCTGCTACAATTATGCTACAGAAATTAGGGGGAGGAAACAAAGAACTTGAACAAACCATGTGCTGAGGACACAAAGGAACTAGAAGCTTTGCAGGACTTACGAGGCAGTCTGGAGAGATCCTGAATAAAATCAAGAAGACTCCATCACCAGAGAGAACCAAGTTAAATAACTTTTTAGTGTATGCCTATCACATACATTGTGCAAGTGTATTTGCTAGGAAGGATAGATAGCTTGAGCATGTTGTAGGAATATATTATATTAATTTGTATGTCCTGAATTGTTTTCCCTACAATTGTATGTGCAGCATTTTTGTTTAGAAAAAAAAAACATACTACAGAGGTTCATATGATTCCTTGCTTTTACTGCAAAGAACCCTAAAAAACAAAGCAAAACTGCAAACAATAGGTGGAATAACATTTTCATGCTCTTTTCTGTTTATGCTGGCCAGCTGTTCACAGAGTTCAGTAGCCAAACTTAAACTTACAGAATTTATTAGGTTAAATCAGTAACTCCTCCCCCTTTATTATCCTACTGTCTTTACTGGGCTCTGTTGTACATTTTATTTAGACAGGCAAACAGCTTCTTCTGTGCTGTCTTTAAAAGATCCAATGCTGGGTAGCCCGAAGCAAATGAGAATATGCTACTGCACTGTGCTATAGCGTCACCTGATGAGATTTGGGAAATCTCTACCCCAGAATCTCACTGATGGACCGTGACATCACCCTCTGCAGTAAAAAAGTCAGGGAAAAGGTAAGTAGGTGTTTTTTGGAGTGCAAGGTCTGCTTTAAATAAACTTGACCCAAAACCATAATAGTTTCCCCTAAAAACTGGGATTTAATCACTTCTAAAGCATTACTCTTTCTACAATCTAAATAGCATAAGATGGAAGGTATTTTGCAGCAACCTACAGTATATGTGTATCACGACACGTTTTACCTAAAATACAAAACATCCAAGATAAACAGCGTTATTTAGAACTGTTTCGTTTTTTTCTTTCCTTTGTTTTTTGGCATAGAAAGAGAATCTTTTAAGTACGGTAGTTATATAAAAAAAACAAAAATACGTAATTACACATTAAGGTGCACTGCTGGGAATACTGGCAAGCCTAATGGCTGAACTGCTGTGTTTACCTTCTACATTTTTGAAGAAATGCAATTTGTGTTTTTTCTTTTATAACACTTATACTGTATATATGTTTTTATTATGGAATTAGTTTGAGGGGGGAAAAAAAGCATTTGCAGTCGAACAGAAGTAAGTGCTTTGGACCAACACGGAAAGTGGGTAAAGTGGGCAGAGGATGAAAGGGGTGTATGGATGGAAGAAGGAAGGGGATTCGATGGACGATGAAGAGATTGTGGGGGGGAGTAGTGGGAAAAAGATAGATGGCACAGATTGGTCAGTAATGGAAAGGACAGATGGAACAGAAGATGAAAGGGACAGAGTGGACAGATGATGGAGTGGACAGAGTGGGCAATGGATTACAAAGGATGAAGAGCACAGAAGAGACATAAAAAGGAAGGAAGAGAGCAGGCAGAAGATGGAATGGGTAGAGTGGGCAAAAGATAGAGGGGACAGAATGGGCAGAAAGGAAAAGAAGATGGAGGGTGGAGAAGAGGAAAAGGACAGAAGATGGAGGGGTAGAGTATGTGGAAGGGAACCGAAGATGGAGAGGATGAAAGGGTACAGAAGATGGAGGGGGAGAGGATAAAGAGGACAAAAGAGACAAAAAATGGAAGGGATGGAGAAGGGAGAAGATGATGGGGATAGAGCAGGCAGAAGATGGAGGGGCAGAGGATGAAGAGGACATAAGAGACAAAAAATGGAAGGGACAGAGCAGGTAGAAGATGGAAGGGATAAAGCTGGCAGAAGATGGAAGGGATAGAATGGGCAGAAGATGGAGGAGGCAGAGTCGGCAGAAAAGAAGATGGAGGGGCAGAAGAGGAAAGGAACAGAAGATTGAGGGGTAGAGTGGGTGGAAGGGAACAGAAAATGGAGAGGATGAAAGGTGTAGAGACAGAGGATGAAGTGGAAAGAAGGGGCAAACGATGGAGAGGGAAGAGCAGGCACCAGATGGAGGGAACAGAGCGGGCAGCAGATAGAGTAGAAAGAGTGGGGAGAAGATAAGGAGGACAGAAGTTCAGCTCCACTGCAGTTTACATAACTTTTATGAAAGTAGTATATGTGTGATAGTAGGCAACTTCCAGAATGTATCAGCCTTCTATTATCCATCTAATCAAAGTTCCATGAGGATCTTTTTTTGATAAAATATACAGTAGGGATGCAAGTTCAACTCGAACATCGGGTGTTCGCCGAATTTAGAACATTATGGGGCGTTTGCAGGAAATTTGAGCACCCGCAAAACGCCCCATAATGCACTGTGAGATCGTCAATGCACTGCGAGATCGCAGTGCATTGACGGCTACTGATTGGCCAAAGCATGCACCTGACCTGCATGCTTTGGCCAATCACAGCGTGCTCTGCTGTGAGAGCCATGACTGGCCAAAGGCAAGGTGCCTTTGGCCAATCATGGCTCACGGGCTAAGTCCACGCCCCACACTATGTAGGGCTGCTTACATAGCGGCCGTACATAGTGTAATGAATGAGAGCAGCAAAATGCATTTCTATAGGAAAAAATGTCATTCAAAACTGCTTGCGGCTGTAATCTATTGCCAGATCCTGGCAATATACATAAAAATCATTTAAAAAAATGACATGAGTCCCCCCCCAGTCCATTACCAGGCCCTTCATGTCTGGTATAGATATTAAGGGGAACCCCGCGCCAAAATAGAAAAAAAATAACATGGGGGTCCCCCCCTAAAATCCATACCAGGCCCTTCAGGTTTGGATTTACGCGGAAAACTTTTTTTTTAATAAAGGAATTGTCAAAAACTGTCTCCTGTCATATTTACATTTTTGGATGAATGAGCAGGGGTACAATGTACCCAATACCCATTCACATGGGGGGCTGGGATCTGGGGGCCCCCTTGTCAAAGGAGGCATCTATATTCTGATAAGCCCCCCGCCACCAGACCCCCACAACCACTGGGCAAGGGTTGTGGGGAAGAGGCTCACCAAAGCACCCTCCCCATTTTGAGGGCATGTGGCCTGGTACGGTTCAGGAGCGGGGGGCGCTCTCTCGTTCCACCCTTTTCCTGCGGCCTGCCAGATTGCGTGCTCAGATAAGGGTCTGGTATGGATTTTGGGGGGGCACCCATGCCATTTTTTTATTTTGGCGTGGGGTTCCCCTTAAAATCCATACCAGACCTGAAGGGCCTGGTATGGATTTTGGGGGGACCCCATGCCATTTTTTTAAAATTTTGGTTTGGGGTTTCCCTTAATATCCATACCAGACATGAAGGGCCTGGTATGGATTTTGGGGGGGGGACCCCTACGCCATTTTGTTTTAAATTTTGACGCAGGGTTCCCCTTAATTTTCATACCAGACCCAAAGAGCCTGGTAATGGACTGGGGGGGGGGGGGGGGGGACCCACGCCATTTTTTTCAATGATTTTTATCTATATTGCCGGGATCCAGAAATACATTACTGTCATGGTTATGCAATAGAGTTTTGTCTGTCAGCTTACCTGTCTCCATGTGTTCATCTCTAGAGACCAGCTGACACTCACTTGACTGCTTTTAAAAAACTCTCCTCTACCATGGCTCCACCGCAGCTCCTATCAGAGAACTCTATATTAACCTCTGCACTGTAGGCCAGCCCTGCTGATCAACCTTTGTGTGTTTTGGCTTCCTGTTCCTGCCTGCCATGTGCTCTACGTTTGTTTCTGTTACCGACCTTGGCGTGTTCTCAACTATTTCTGTCTGCTCGTGACCCTGACCTTTGGCGTGTCCCCGACTATCCCTGTTTGCCTGTGACCCTGAATCTTGGCGTAAACTCTGTTGTCCATGTCTGCTTGTGGCCCTGACCTTGGCTTATTCCCTTACTATCCCTATCCTCCTGCTGCCTGTGGGTGTGAGCTGGGGGACCCTGGGGGTCACGACCTGGAGCCAGTTGCAGCCCAATCCATCCTCACCACTAGAGGCTCTGGTGAACACCTGCTTGCTCTTAGACTCCGCGCCCCAGGGAATCTTACACTCTAATCCCGGTGGGATCCATGTTGGTGTTCCAGCGGCCCTGCCTTCCTTACCACTAGGGATGAGCCGAACACCCCCCGGTTCGGTTCGCACCAGAACCTGCGAACGGACCGAAAGTTCGCACGAATGTTAGAACCCCATTGACGTCTATGGGACTCGAACGTTCGAAATCAAAAGTGCTCATTTTAAAGGCTAATTTGCATGGTATTGTCCTAAAAAGGGTTTGGGGACCCGGGTCCTACCCCAGGGGACATGTATCAATGCAAAAAAAACTTTTAAAAACGGACGTTTTTTCGGGAGCAGTGATTTTAATGATGCTTAAAGTAAAAAAAAAAAAAGTGAAATATTCCTTTAAATATCGTACCTGGGGGGTGTCTATAGTATGCCTGTAAAGTGACGCGTGTTTCCCGTGTTTAGAACAGTCCCTGCACCAAATGTCATTTTCAAAGGAAAAAATCTCATTTAAAACTGCTTGCGGGTTTAATGTAATGTCGGGTCATGGCAATATGGATGAAAATCAGTGAGACAAACGGCATGGGTACCCCCCAGTCCATTACCAGGCCCTTTGGGTCTTGTATGGATATTAAGGGGAACACCGCACCCAAATTAAAATAAGGAAAGGTGTGGGGCCACCAGGCCCTATATACTCTGAACAGCAGTATACAGGCGGTGAAAACAAGACAGGGACTGTAGGTTTGTTGTTAAGTAGAATCTCTTTGTAATTTTGAACGGGTACATTTTTAACGTGTTTAGCTCCCGCCAAAAAATCTTTTTTAAGCTTTTTGGAAAACATAGGGAAGGGTTATCACCCCTGTGACATTTGTTTTGCTGTCTTTCCTCCTCTTCAGAAGATTTCACCTCACTTTTTGTCCCAATGAAAAATGTTTTTTGAAAATTTGGGTTTTTTTGTGGAACAAGGATTGGAAAGCATCAGTGGAAAGGAGAATTTTTTTTCCCATATTAACTCTTACAGGAGAGAATTTCCCTTCCTAGGGGTAGATTTCATCTCACTTCCTGTTGTCTCCTTCCGTTTGCAAGTAGGAGTCGTTTGTAAGTTAGATGTTTGAAAGTAGGGTCCTGCCCTATATACTCAGCAGAAATTTGGGCCTTAGGTGTTGCTGTGGCCACAACACTGTAAGCCCTCACAGGGCCCTGCTGTGAAATATTAGATCAAGAATTGTAATTACATGCCCCTGTTGAACAGGAGCTGAAAAATTAGGCCTTAGGCACTGGTGCTGGTGCCACAACACTGCAACCCCTCACAGACACTCTAGTTGGAATGCAGGAACGAGCCCTGCTGCAAAGTATTGCATCAAAAATTGTAATTACACGCCCCTGTTAGACAGGGGAAGAAAAATTGGGCCTTAGGCACTGGTGCTGGTGCCACAACACTGCAACCCCTCACAGACACTCTAGTTGGAACGCAGGAACGAGCCCTGCTGCAAAGTATTGCATCAAAAATTGTAATTACACGCCCCTGTTAGACAGGGGCAGAAAAATTGGGCCTTAGGCACTGGTGCTGGTGCCACAACACTGCAACCCCTCACAGACACTCTAGTTGGAATGCAGGAACGAGCCCTGCTGCAAAGTATTACATCAAAAATTGTAATTACACGCCCCTGTTAAACAGGGGCTGAAAAATTGTGCCTTAGGCACTGGTGGTGGCGCCCAGAACCAAAAATGTTCTTACAAGCTATCAGCGTGATGATTGAGGAGGAAGAGGATAATTACTCAGGGATAGTCACTCAGCATCAGCATAGGCAGTCTTTGAAGGGATCTGAGATTTCAAAAAAAATTATTCGGTTACATCAGCATCAGGTGCTTGGTAGCTGGTGGTGATCCAAGACTAATTCATTTTTATGAAGGTCAGTCGATCGACCGAGTCGGTGGACAGGCGCACCCTGTGATCGGTTACCACGCCTCCAGCAGCACTGAATGTGCGTTCCGAAAGAACGCTGGATGCAGGACAGGCCAGTAGCTCAATTGCATACTGTGCAAGCTCTGGCCAGGGATCCATCCTCAAGACCCAGTAACCCAGAGAATTTTCGGTGGGAAAGGTGTCCAAGTCTGATCTTGCCCCTAGGTATTCCTGCAACATGTAAAACAGACGCTGGCGATGGTTGCTGGAACCGATCATACCTTGGGGCTGCGGACCAAAAAATTGTCTGAACGCATCGGTCAGACAGCCACCTTCTCCACCGCTCCTTCCCTGACTGACCGAAGCCTCAGCAACACGTTGTCCAGAAACAGGAGTTTGTAACCTCCCAGTCTCTGGGAACGCGTTGCACAGACCTTTCTGCAAGGCCTCCCGAAGATGTTTCATCCTCTGCTCCCTCTGCGATGGCAAGATAAGGTCCGCAACCTTACCCTTGTAACGTGGATCAAGGAGGGTTGCCAGCCAGTATTGGTCCTTCTCCTTGATACCACGAATACGAGGATCCTTACGCAGGCTTTGCAGGATCAGGGAGGCCATGCAGCGTAGGTTTGCTGAGGCATTCGGTCTGGAGTCCTCTGGGTCACTAAGGACGACAACGTCCGCAGCCACCTCCTCCCAGCCACGTACAAGTCCATGTGTTTCTTGGGACTGATCCCTTAAAGACTGCTGCTGATGCTGAGTGCCAGGCTCCACCTCCATACTGACACAATCTTCCTCCTCCTCCTCCTCCTCCTCCTCTTCCTGTGTGATCGGCGGGCACGCAGGAACACTGTCTGGATAAAGGGGGCCTTGAGAGCTAAGGAAGTCCTCCTCTTCTTGCCTCTGTTCTGCCTCAAGTGCCCTGTCCATTATTCCACGCAGCGTGTGCTCCAACAGGTGGACAAGGGGGGCAGTGTCACTGATGCATGCACTGTCACTGCTCACCATCCTCGTGGCCTCCTCGAATGGTGACAGGACAGTGCATGCATCCCTGATCATGGCCCACTGGCGTGGGGAAAAAAAACCAAGCTCCCCTGACCCTGTCCTGGTGCCATAGTCGCACAGGTACTCATTGATGGCCCTCTGCTGCATGTGCAGCCGCTGCAGCATGGCCAACGTTGAGTTCCACCTGGTGGGCATGTCACAGATTAGGCGGTTCTTGGGCAGGTTAAACTCCTTTTGGAGGTCCGTCAGCCGAGCACTGGCATTATATGACCGGCGGAAATGCACACAGACTTTCCTGGCCTGCCTCAGGACATCCTGTAAGCCCGGGTACCTGCCCAAGAACTGCTGCACCACCAAGTTAAGGACGTGAGCCAAACAGGGCACATGGGTCATTTGTCCCTGTCGGAGGGCAGAGAGGAGGTTGGTGCCATTGTCGCAAACCACCATTCCTGCCTTAAGTTGGCGTGGCGTCAACCACCTCTGAACCTGCCCCTGCAGAGCTGACAGAACCTCTGCCCCAGTGTGGCTCCTGTCCCCCAAGCACACCAGCTCAAGCACCGCATGGCATCTTTTGGCCTGCGTACTTGCGTAGCCCCTTGAACGACTACGGAGCACCGCTGGTTCCGAGGAAGAGGCCATGGAGGAAGAAGAAGAGGAGGGGGTGGAGGAGAGAGGTGTGTCACAATCATTAGCATTTTGGAGGCGTGGTGGCGGAACAACCTCCAACACTACTGCACCTTGTCCTGCATCCTTCCCAGCTGCCAGCAGAGTCACCCAATGTGCCGTGAAACTTAGGTAACGTCCCTGTCCATGCCTGCTGGACCATGAGTCAGCGGTAATATGCACCTTACCGCTGACCGCCCTGTCCAGCGAGGCATGGACATTGCCTTCCACATGCCGGTAGAGAGCCAGAATCGCCTTCCGTGAGAAAAAGTGGCGTTTGGGAACCTGCCACTGAGGAACCGCACATTCCACAAACTCACGGAAGGGGGCAGAGTCTACCAACTGAAAAGGCAGCAGTTGAAGTGCTAGCAATTTTGCCAAGCTAGCATTCAACCGCTGGGCATGTGGATGGCTGGGAGCAAATTTCTTTTGGCGGTGCAGCAGCTGGGGCAGGGAAATTTGCCTGGTACAATCTGACGTCGGTGTACCAAAAGCAGATTGCCCACAAGTACTTGGCTGTGACACACCTAATTCTACACCTTCATTCCTCTCAGTGCAGGTCTCAGAGAGGACTGGAGGTCTAGTGGGGTTGGAAATCTCAGCTGATGAGGAGCAAGGAGAGGTCCTCTTTGTTCTTTGGTGTGGGTCTTTTAGATACGCTTGCCAACGAACTGCATGGCAGGTCAACATATGTCTGGTCAAGCATGTGGTACCCAAGCGGGAGATGTTTTGGCCACGCGAGATACGCTTGAGACATATGTTGCAAATAGCAGCGGTGCGATCTGATGCACTCATCTCAAAAAAGGCCCACACCAAAGAACTTTTTGAATAACGCGCAGAGACTGCAGCGCCCTGCACATGTGGAGCTTTGGGGTGTGATGCAGTCAATGTGCTGCCCTTAGGCTGGCCCCTGGAGGGCATCCTGCCTCGTTGGTGATGTGCCGCCTCCTCCTCCTCCTCCTCTCTCCTATCAGGCACCCACGTTGAGTCAGTGACCTCATCATCCCCTCCCTCCTCATCACTGGAGCAAACCTGGCAGTATGCTGCAGCAGGGGGAGCATGACTGCCAGATTGCTGTCCTTCTTGGGCACCCCCTCTGTCCGTGCTCATGTTACTGCCTTCATCGAGCTCAGTATCATCATCAGAGCCTTCCAAACGCTAGGCATCCTCCTGGAGCATGTACCCAACACTGTGGTCAACCAGTTCGAGGGACTCCTCAGGAGGACATGGTGGAGCTAGGGAAGGAGTCACTGATGACATTGAGCCGAGGGAAGAGGCCGCTGCTTTGCCAGACAAAGCACCCTGGGCATGGGTGAGAGAGGATGAGGAGGATGTGGACGGCTTGGTCATCCACTCGACCAAGTCTTCCGCATTATGCGGCTCAACACGGCCAGCTGCCGAAAAAAAGGCCAAGCGTGTCCCATGGCCACGTGCTGATGAGGATACACTGTCTCCACGACCAGCACTAGACACACAGCCTGCTTGCCCTCTCTTATTGGCTTGTGACTGTCTGCCACTCCTTCTTGGCCTTCCAGACATACTAATGGCCTGTAGCTGCACTAAGCTGGGATATATATATATATATATATATATATATATATATATATATATATATATATATATATGTACTGATACTGCAGCTAGCAAAATCAACTGCCTGCCTGTAGTATGAGAACACCACCAACCTTCTACACCCCACTAACTTGTAGGTTTAGCTGAACACTGTGAGCAGGACGCACTGCACTAAATGTAAATAGTCTAGGTGCCTGACCGTGGTACTAATAGGATCAAAAGAACACCAGTAATTTTCTTCAGGTAGCTTTATATACTGTAACAAGACAAGCCTGCCTGTCAGTAGGAAGATAACAGGAACGGATCTAGCTGAACACTGTGAGCAGGACGCACTGCACTAAATGTAAATAGTCTAGCTGCCTGACCGTGGTACTAATAGGATCAAAAGAACACCAGTAATTTTCTTCAGGTAGCTTTATATACTGTAACAAGACAAGCCTGCCTGTCAGTAGGAAGATAACAGGAACGGATCTAGCTGAACACTGTGAGCAGGACGCACTGCACTAAATGTAAATAGTCTAGCTGCCTGACCGTGGTACTAATAGGATCAAAAGAACACCAGTAATTTTCTTCAGGTAGCTTTATATACTGTAACAAGACAAGCCTGCCTGTCAGTAGGAAGATAACAGAAACGGATCTAGCTGAACACTGTGAGCAGGACGCACTGCACTAAATGTAAATAGTCTAGCTGCCTGACCGTGGTACAAATAGGATCAAAAGAACACCAGTAATTTTCTTCAGGTAGCTTTATATACTGTAACAAGACAAGCCTGCCTGTCAGTAGGAAGATAACAGGAACGGATCTAGCTGAACACTGTGAGCAGGACGCACTGCACTAAATGTAAATAGTCTAGCTGCCTGACCGTGGTACTAATAGGATCAAAAGAACACCAGTAATTTTCTTCAGGTAGCTTTATATACTGTAACAAGACAAGCCTGCCTGTCAGTAGGAAGATAACAGGAACGGATCTAGCTGAACACTGTGAACAGGACGCACTGTACTAAATGTAAATAGTCTAGCTGCCTGACCGTGGTACTAATAGGATCAAACGAACACCAGTAATTTTCTTCAGGTAGCTTTATATACTGTAACAAGACAAGCCTGCCTGTCAGTAGGAAGATAACAGGAACGGATCTAGCTGAACACTGTGAGCAGGACGCACTGCACTAAATGTAAATAGTCTAGCTGCCTGACCGTGGTACTAATAGGATCAAAAGAACACCAGTAATTTTCTTCAGGTAGCTTTATATACTGTAACAAGACAAGCCTGCCTGTCAGTAGGAAGATAACAGGAACGGATCTAGCTGAACACTGTGAGCAGGACGCACTGCACTAAATGTAAATAGTCTAGCTGCCTGACCGTGGTACTAATAGGATCAAAAGAACACCAGTAATTTTCTTCAGGTAGCTTTATATACTGTAACAAGACAAGCCTGCCTGTCAGTAGGAAGATAACAGGAACGGATCTAGCTGAACACTGTGAGCAGGACGCACTGCACTAAATGTAAATAGTCTAGCTGCCTGACCGTGGTACTAATAGGATCAAAAGAACACCAGTAATTTTCTTCAGGTAGCTTTATATACTGTAACAAGACAAGCCTGCCTGTCAGTAGGAAGATAACAGGAACGGATCTAGCTGAACACTGTGAGCAGGACGCACTGTACTAAATGTAAATAGTCTAGCTGCCTGACCGTGGTACTAATAGGATCAAACGAACACCAGTAATTTTCTTCAGGTAGCTTTATATACTGTAACAAGACAAGCCTGCCTGTCAGTAGGAAGATAACAGGAACGGATCTAGCTGAACACTGTGAGCAGGACGCACTGCACTAAATGTAAATAGTCTAGCTGCCTGACCGTGGTACTAATAGGATCAAAAGAACACCAGTAATTTTCTTCAGGTAGCTTTATATACTGTAACAAGACAAGCCTGCCTGTCAGTAGGAAGATAACAGGAACGGATCTAGCTGAACACTGTGAGCAGGACGCACTGTACTAAATGTAAATAGTCTAGCTGCCTGACCGTGGTACTAATAGGATCAAAAGAACACCAGTAATTTTCTTTAGGTAGCTGTAAATACTGTAACAAGACAAGCCTGCCTGTCAGTAGGAAGATAACAGGAACGGATCTAGCTGAACACTGTGAGCAGGACGCACTGCACTAAATGTAAATAGTCTAGAAGATAACAGGAACGGATCTAGCTAAACTGAATACAGTGTATATATATATATGCAACACCTGGGATGCATATATATACACAATACACTTTAAGTGCAGCTAACTGACTGACTGTCCTGCCTAATCTAGCTAACTCAAATGAAATGACACTGTCTCTCTCTCTCTCTAAGCACACCGGAACACACTGCACAGGGCCGCCGTGCAGGCGGCCTTATATAGTGTGGGGCGTGTACTAAATCCCCTGAGCCATAATTGGCCAAAGCCTCCTTGGCTTTGGCCAATTACGGCTCTCTGTTCAGGCGGCGCTGTGATTGGCCAAGCATGCGGGTCATAGTGCATGCTTGGCCAATCATCAGCAAGCAATGCACTGCGATGCCGCAGTGAATTATGGGCCGTGACGCGCCACACGAATTTGGCGCGAACGGCCCATATCGTTCGCAATTCGGCGAACGACCGAACAGCCGATGTTCGAGTCGAACATGGGTTCGACTCGAACACGAAGCTCATCCCTACTTACCACCCTGACTCCCATCCGCAGCAGTCAGCCGTAGGGTCCACTATCTTGCGGTGCACTCCTGATCCCAACAGTGTGCATCTGTCACCTAGCCTCAAGGTGACCTGACATTTACAACCGCAAGCAGTTTTAAATTAAATTTTTTTCTTTAGAAATGTAATTTTGCTGTGGTACTGTTATGAATATGGGAAAGAAGCGCTACTTTACAGGCAGACTAAGGAGACCCCCCAGGCACAATATTTAAAGTAATATTTCATTTTTATTGTTTCACTAATCATTATTAAAATCAATGCTCCTGAAAAAACGGCCATTTTTAAAACTTTTTTTTGCATTGATACATGTCCCCTCGGGCACGACCCAGGTCCCCAAACCCTTTTTTTTGGCAATAACTTGCATATAAGCCTTTAAAATGGGCACTTTTGAATTCTCATGTTTGTGTCCTATAGACTTTAACAGTTTTCGCGTATTCGCACAAATGTTTTGCCTGTTCGCATGTTATGCTTCAAACTGAACCGGGGGGGTGTTCGGCTCATCCCTAATATACAGTATATGTTCATTAGAATCAGATAAAACAAATATTTTTTGTTTCAGGTTTGGTGACAACATAGACAACCTTTTACATAGTTACCAGCATTTTAAACTGATTTGGGGATTATGGCTTATAGTGCTGGTAATTCAGAAATATTTTCCTTCAAATTGCAGTTAAAAAAAAATTTGAAGAAATATTCAATGGGTGGCCAGAGTAGTAAAACTATCATTCAGCCAGCTGTTTTAGTGCTTTAGGCCTGGCCTAAAAAGCTTTTTGCAATCTGCTCTAGCCTCCATCACCTTAAGAGGCAGTCAGGCAGGATGACTACAGCCTGCTCCTCTGAGTGCAGAACCACCTCACCCTGTCCTGCAGCACTGTTCAAGGCCTCTACCTAGCTGACTACCCCACTGCATGCTGGTGGGTTCTCTGGCTCCCATGCCCCAACTGCACTAAGGCTCCGCCCAACCTGGCTTAAATATGGGTACTGACTCACCCATGACATCACTACAGGAGGGCTCTAGCTGAAAGGGACATAGCACCTGGTTACACTATTCTCTATTACCAAGAGGAGGTTGAAAAGCCTCCAAACCCAACATTACTGTGAACATTACAATAAAGAACTAACAGAAAAATAAAATCGTTTATTTTGTGTTTCTAAGACTATAAGCTTTCTAGTGTACTTTGTAATACTGTAATTATATACTGTGATACTTGGGGGAGGCCTGGATCACCAGCTAGCCAAGTTGGTAAAAGCAAAGAATCTTTATTTTCCAAAAAATAAATTAAAACAACTTATCTCAGAAAGAAAACAAACAAAATGGTCCATCCACCTCTGGTAAATCAAACCTTTGGCTCACAACACCAGCCTAAACCCTGTCCTATATCAGGGTTTTGAAGTTCCTGCCTGCTTCAGGAGTCCAGAAAAGTTGCAAGAGCTCAGCAATGTCTCAGTAACAAACAGCCCACAGCTCTTTCTCACCGTTGTGTGCTGTTCCACACAACACCTCATGGACATCTGCTGATTGCTTCCTGCCCTTCTCAGCACTTTCAGGACCATTCAGGGTTAGAGGCTCTTTCCCACCCAAAATCTCTCCCAGTCTCTGAATTCCGGTCCCATATGCGGTTTTAACAATCGTGGGGAAGCTGCAAATCAGCTTCCCCTCTCTATCGGATCACCCTGGAACCCCTCACTATGCATGGATGAGTACTCCAACTGTGCTTCTTTTTGTCCGCTTTAAAGGGACTGCAGCCCAAATAATGGGGACACATATCTGCCTTCCATTAACCATTCCCAGCATCCTGTAAAATATGTACAATACATAGGTGTTATAGTAAAGAACATTTTTTAGAACACTTACCAGGCACACACCACCTGGTACACTTATTTTGATGGCCCACCACCTCCATCACAAGCTCACAAAACAAAGGAGAGGAAACCCAAGTGGTGCATTTAGCCATAACAGTTATGTCAGGGTACAAAATGGTTTTGTCTTAGTCTCCTAAGCTGGCCAGACACTGATCGAATTTCAGCTGGTTTCACCAAATTGTAATCATTTTGTGGCTGTTCCCATTCAACAGATGTCAAGCGACATTCTGAATTATTATTCTTGATCAGCAGCTGTAACCACTGATTATTGTACTCTAATAGCAGCGGGTCCAGCTGTCAGAATACAATATCCCACCAGCATTCCTCCATCCACCTCATTTGAGTGGATGGAGAAATCTGTTCGATTTTTCGTTTAGATCGTTTGTTAAATAAATTCTAAAAAGTTAGGTGGAAAAAACACTACTCATTGTACTCTGACAGCAGCGGGTCCAGCTGTCAGAATACAATGTCCCACCAGGAGGGTTCCTCCATCCACCTCATTTATGTGGATGGAGAAATCTGTTCAATTTTTTTGTTTAGATCCTTGGCTAAACAAAATAAAAAAAGATAGGTAGAAAAAAAGGTGGATTGAAATTCAGCCAGTTCAGCAGGGACCAGCCAAATTTTGATCCATGTGTGACTGTCCCTGTTCGAATGGGAATGTTGGAAAAATTTTCTTAATCTTGATCTTTTTTGAGAGTCCCACTGTCAGAATACAATGTCCCAGCAGGGGAGATTCCTCCATCCACTTCACTTGTGTGGATGAAGGAACCCGTTTGTTGTTTTTGGTTCAGCCCTCCGGCTGATCAAAAAAAAAAGAAAAGAATCCTCTACAGCTGTACAGTGTATGGCCAGCTTTTGTCTAAAACCGGGCAAAAACGGTTTGACTTTTGTACGTTTTAGCAGGAACCCGGTGAGATGTAAACCATGTATGGGCAGGTTGAATGCACGCAAGTTGATCAATTGATCAACTTGGGTACAACCAGCTTGTCGAATTTTACATGCGATTATTGCTAGTGGCTGTTATAGCTGCTAGCAATAATCACTGTGGGAGGGGAATCCCTCCCGTGGAGCCATTGATTTACTAAACCTGGAGCACTCAGAATCTGGTGTAGCTGTGCATGGTAGCCAATCAGCTTCTAACCTCAGCTTGTTCAATTAAGCTTTGGCAATACAACCTGAAAGCTGATTGGTTTCTATGCAGAAGTGAGCCTGATTGTGCTCTTTTCAGCTTTAGTAAATAAACCCCAGTGTTCTTCCGGCTTCCCCCGGCCCGCCTTTGCCGGGAGAACACAATTGTTCCACGGGAGGGATTCTCCAATCAACACTGACTGTGTTGATGAGGGAATATAGCAATTTTCTTTCCTGCAACACATAGTTGCAGGAAAAAAAATTGCCCCGTCTATGGCCAGCCTTAGTGTTGATATTTTTTTCTTACAACATCATTACATTATTCAAGCTGTCAACTGGAGGTCCACCCATAAAACAGTTTATCTATAGAAAAGCTGCCTTTAATTACTCAGTAGTGAAACACAGTTCCTTGGAAGATTAAAAAAGCATATGCATATTACAATTGCTAATTAAAATTCAGTAGATAGCTAATTAGGCAGAATAGGCTTTTAATTGTATGAGTAAATGAGAGATGTCAAATCCTTTATTTTTAATTTGTAAACTCAACATTCTTTCTATTGTCATTTTCCAATCCTGGCTCTATTATGAAATATTAACATCCCCGCTATTAATTAGACTAATGTCAGGAGGTCTCTAACTATTGTTCCAGCATTTCATAAGTGGTGGGAAAAGTGGACTCAGGGTCTGTAGATAAAGGCAGCTCGAGTGAACCAGCGCCAAATCAAAATCATGTTTTTCACTGGCAGTTTGTTGTTATACCGTATCCGTCAGATTTGCAGAGAGTGTCATTGAGAATGAAAAGAACGGCGTTGATTAATCAAGCTCACTGAGAAAATAATGGCTTGGGAGCAGGCAGGCTGGAATCAATGTAATTTTTGTGCCTTACATTTTCTTTTTTGTAAATAAAGTACTTGCGTATTTTTTTCAATTTTCACAGCTTATTTAAAAAAAATAAAAAATAAAATTGTAATATCAAATACAATGAACTATTGTTCTCTGGGAAAGAGGCGAAGTTTAGAACAGGAAAAGGTGTTGAGAAATTATTTTGATTAGAATTATATTGAGCCGTTTAGAAATTATAAGTCTTTATTTATTACTGTTGTTAAAATGCCATTCATGCAAAAACATATTTTTAAAATAGTATTTATAAAGTCAGTCTTGGGGTAAGCTGTGTTGGCAAACAAAGAAACAAAAAAAGTACAATATGTTAGGTACCACACTGTATTTTCAAAGTTTAAAGCTGAAATCTGTAATCTGCTTATTTTTTGCCTTCCTTGGTGCTTTCGGGGCTTTTGGAGCCACTTGAAATTGCCCAGTTCATTTTCCCAGTATGTGAAAGACAGAAAGGTGGCCACTGCGCAAGAATCAATAAGAGTATGTAGTCACTTATTGCAACAATATAAGTACACCTACATTTAAAAAAATACAAAGTTCTGTTTCGAGTGGGAGAGCTGTCAGCGGCGCCGTTTGCTGACAGCACAGAGTGCCGGAGTCGCCAGTAGAATGTGGAGGGGGCAGCGGTGTCTCCCCAGGACAGATCGGCAAGCAATGGGGATGTGAGGGGGCATATACAATGCAATTAAGAGGCCCCACCTCCTTTTTCAAGTATCTTTTCATCAAAAACCAGTCTAGGGTGTTCTATTTGTTGTTTTTATTTTTGGAGATCTTGGATAAGCTTCTTTCTTTGGAGCAACAAGAGCAGAGTCCCTTCACAAGGAATCGGATAGACTGAGCTCTTCAAGACATCAGCCAATATCCCCTTTGGTTAAACACACACCTGACTCTCTAGCACAGGAGGGGAGGCAGCAGCCCAAAAGTTTCTAAGATCTCTCAGCAGCCTGTACTCACAAAATGTCCAGGGGCAGTTGGTTGCCTCCTTCAAATTTCCAAGCGGCACCTTTCTCTAGTAATACCAGACTAGATCTTCAGCAGACAGCCCCTCAGCTTTCTGTAGCTTCAGCACTTGAGGCAGGGCTGTCTTTAATATTGATTGGACCCTGGGCAAACATTTTTTGCCCCCCCCCCCCATGCAATTTGTCTCTCCACCCCAACATCCCAAAAAACAAATAAACACACACATAGACTTATCTCAAAAACTTTAATGAAGTAAACATAAAGAACTGGTTCACACTCACTGCACATCCCTACTACTCAGTAATTGGTTGCTAGAGGTTACTGCACATCATTACCACTCACTGATTGGGTACTAGAGGTTACTGTTTATCATTGCCACTCACTGGTTTCTAGAGGTTTCACCACAGCATTACCGCACACAGATTAGTTGCTAGAAGTTACTGCACATCCTTACTGCTCACTGATTGTCTGCTGAAGGTTACAGCTTTTTAACCATTTTTATCATTCTTTTATTTTACAACATATGCCTGTGGAATAACAATAATTACCATACTTACGCACCAAAAACATGTCAGCAGACACGAAATAGGTACCAAACTTACACACCATAAATACGCCCACAAACACCAACTCAGCACCATACTAACACATCAGAAACATGTCCGCAGATATAGGGTCAGTACCATACTGACACACCAGAAACATGTCCGCAGATACAGAGTCAGTACCATACTGACACACCAGAAACATGTCCGCAAATACAAAGTCAGTACCATACTGACACACCAGAAACATGTCTGCAGATACAGAGTCAGTACCATACTCACACACCAGAAACATGTCTGTAGGGCAGTGTACAGAGGTGATAAAAGTGTAGGGCAGTGTACAGGGATCAGTAAGGCAAAGGACAGGGGATCAAGAGAGAATAGTACAGGAGGGTCAGCATCGTACAGTAAAAGGGGTCAGGAGAGCGCAGGGCACAGTGCAGGGAGCGAGGGCAAAGTATGGGGGGGGCAGGAGGGCATACACCAGGGGTGACGGAAGGGCACAGTACAGGGATCAGGAGGGCACACACTAGGGGGTTGGGAGGGCAAACACCAGAGGGGTCAGGAGGGAACATACCAGGGGGTTGGAGGGGCACACACCAGGAAAGTCGGGGGGCACAAACCAGGGAGGGTAAGGAGGGCACATAGCAGGGGGGTAGGGAGGGCACACACCAGGGGGGGCAGGGAGGGCACACACCAGGGGGGGCGGGAAGGCACACACCAGAGGGACTGGGAAGGAACACACTGGGGGGGTTGGGAAGGCACACACTAGGGGGGTTGGGAGGACACCAGGCGGGGTAGGGAGGGCACACACCAAGGGGGGTTGGAAGGCACAAACCAGAGGGGGTGGGAAGGCACACACCGGGGGGTTGGGAAGGCACACATGGGGGGGATTGGGAGGGCACATACTAGGGGGGGTCGGTAGGGCACACACCAGGGGGGTAGGGAGGGCACACCCTTGGGGGGTAGGGAGGGCACACAGCAGCACAGCGGGGGGGTAGGGAGGCACACACCAGGGGGGGTTGGGAAGGCACACACCAGGGGGGTTGGAAGGGCATACACCAGGGGGGGTGGGAAGGCACACACCAGGTGGGATTGGGAAGGCACACACCAGGGGGTCAGGAGGACACACACTGGGGGGGTAGGGAGGACACACACCGGGGAGGGTCTAAAGAGCACACACCAAGGGGGGTCTGGAGGGCACACACCAGGGGGGGGTCTGGAAGGCACACACCAGGGAGGGTTGGAAGGGCACACACCAGTGGGGTCGGGACAGTGAAAACCTGGGGGCAGGGACAATGCTTTAGTTAATGCTACATGAAAAAGCCATCTTTCAGTTTTTTAGCTAACAGCCAGCACTTCTATACTATACTGCAGTAGCTCAGCAGACTTAGCATAGAGGTGCCTGCAAGCTAAGCCACAATGAACCTGTGATTTTACCTTCAGGCACACTCGCTCGGCACCCTCTGCTCACAGCTACTGTCACACCACCCTTCTCCAGACGGGCATGATCTCGGAGCTCAGCTCATCCTGTCCACTCAACAGCAGAAGCCTGAAGGCTCCACCTTGGGGATAGTCCTTAATCTTGCTGGACAGCAGTAGGGAAACTGCAGATGAGCGAGGTAGGGGGAGGTGCAGGGGGCAGAGATGTGTGGACAGTGGAAGCAACAAGTGAAATGGGTGTAAGCTGTCCAGACCGCGGCTCTGCTTTCCGTAATGCAGCCGGGGACAAGAGCACAGTGGGACAGGCGGCAAATATGCCGAGTGCAGGCTAAGGGGGCAGCAGATGCTTTGGGCCCCCAACAGTGACAGGGCCCATGGCACTTGCCCCATTTGCCCTGCGTTAAAGATGGCCCTGACTTGAGGCCCTACGAACAGCAAGCCCATGGCAGTGTTGCTCTGGAGGGCAGCAAGCCCTCCAGGCTTGACTTCCCCTTAAAAGACAAAAACCCTGAAGCTAAGTGTCTCAATGTATTTATAGTGACTCCAAGCAGCCTTCAGGACCAACCTCCCCGGGGCTGTATAAATATTCATGCTAATCAGGTTGCTTCACACCTATGTTCTAGAGACTTCTCCAGTTTTCTGGAAATCAGAGGAAACACTCAAAACTAGCAGCAGCTAAAACAATGTGCAGATCTAATTAATCATATGTACCTTCACTAATTACACTGAGAAAAACTAAATGTATCTAATTTAGCAATTACAGCCACACTAATTACAAGCTAAATTTACCTAGCAAACAAAAATACACCTTGACCGAACACAGTGAGCCAGCACATCTCTAACTAATCCTAGCACCTATTTAGGAGGAGGGTACAAAGGCATATTCCATCTTTTGTATAAATAATAAAAAATAAATGCACCCATATTGCAAAAAGCAAAATTGTTCATTTATAACTTTTTTGTTTTGGAACCTGCATAGCATTGCAATTGAGATCAGTGAATTGCGGGTGCATTGCACAGGCTTGTAAAGACTGTGTCTCAAGCCTCAGATTTTTACAGAGATGCAGATCTTCGACTATGGGGCTGGAGGAAGTAAACAATGGAATACAAGTGCAATGATGTCACAGTACTTGTGCACCATTGACAACTACAAGACCCTCTGCTTCGTGATGGTAGTCTTTCCATTCACAGATTTGTATAAATGGATTATGTGCTAAATTCAAATATCAATAGAAGCCCTCAGGGAGAAAAATCCTGCAACTCAGCTAAGGGGGGGGGGGGGGGGGGCAGCAGAATGACACCGTGTTTAATGTTATATCGTAAATATGGGTGTTAAATAAAACAACTTCCACCAGTCAGTACTACTGGCACACCACCTGCCTGAATTTTGCATGTTCTCCCTGAACCTGCGTGGGTTTTACTCCGGTTTCCTCCCACACTCCAAAGACATGCTGGTAGGTTAATTGGCTTCGGTCTAAATTGGCCCTAGTATGTGTATTTATGAATGTGAGTTAGGAACCTTAGACTGTAAACTCTTAGAGGGCAGGGACTGATGTGAATGTACAACATATGTGTAAAGCGCTGTGTAGAATTATCGCCACTACTATAAATACCCATAATAAATAAATAATGTCAAAAAGGTTCAATTAACCTTGATGGGTGGACATCAGTTTGGAGTACTGGGTGTTACTTGGCAGACTGCCTTTGTATGCAAACTTCCCAGGTAATGCTGACATATGATGCTAAGCCGCCATGATTAAAACAACTAAAATCCAATAAATGAAAGGAGAGAGCCTAGAACAGGCTGGAGGGCCTAGAACAAGCTGTGATGGGCCTAGATCAGACTGGAAAGGAAAGGGCTAAATTATGCTGGATGTCCTCCCGCCTGGAAAATGAGGCGCAACTTCTAATGCTTTGGGCTTGCGTCTGATATCAGTTTAAGATGCTTCTGAGATCATTCGGAATTAACTGACGGGTGAGTTTGACCTGCAGTTGACCACCTTCTGCTCTGCGATTGACCTGCTGCAAGTAGGTTTTTCATTCCCACAGACTTGTATGGGAATTTAAAATCCATCTGACGCAAACAAAAGGCCATCAACACATACTCCAAATATATTATGAGTTTGCTATAATCCCCTTCTTACCAGGACTCAGATTGAAAGAGGGTCTCTTTAACCACTTGCCTACTGGGCACTTTTACCCCCTTCCTACCCAGGCCATTTTTCACCTTTCAGCTCTGTCAGACCTTGAATGACAATTGCACGTTCATGCTACACTGTACCCGTATGAAATTTTATAATTTTTTTTCACACAAATAGAGCTTTCTTTTAGTGGTATTTAATCACCAACCACTTTTTATTTTTTGCTTAATAATCGAAAATTTTGAAAAGAAAATGGTGGCACTGATGAGGAGGTACTGATGGGCACTGATTGGCAGGACTGATGAGCACTGATTGGCAGCACTGGGGGGCACTGATTGGCAGCATTGGTGGGCACTGTTGGGACTTGACTGATAATCAGGATAATGATAATCAGTGCCCTGATTATCAGTGTAGATGTCACTTTAACAGAAGCCAGTTATTAGCTCTCTTCTCCCTTCCTCTTGCTATCAGCATGAGAAAAGGAAATCCGATAACTGGCTTGTGTTTACATCATGATCAACTGTGATTTGACACAGCTGATCACTTGGTAAAGGGGCGCTTTGATTGGCCCTTTACCCCAATCTGTGATCAGCTGAATCTGAAGGACTCAGCTGATCACAGAGCGCACCACCCACGCTACGCAGGGGGCATGCGGGCAGCGCGATCACAGGTGGATGTCCATGGACGCCCTCCAGGCAAAGTAAACCCCCATTGTAGCCATCTTTCAACTATAGCGCGGGCAGGAAGGGGTTAAAGTGTAAGTTTCCCTTTTTACAAAAAAAATAAAAGGTGGACAAACACCCTAACCCGTCTCCACCCCTCCTAACCCCAATGTACTTACCTCTATGGGCGATTAGTTGGTGAAGCGGTCCTGGGATTTGAAAGACGCGTTTATCTTCCCCTTCTTTCCTTAGGGCTTCTGGGGCAGATCAGAGTGATTCTGATTGGTCATGTGCTTGGATGTGAACACTTTGACCAATTGGAATTGCTCTGATCCACCCTGGAGGTCCTGAGGATAGAAGGGGAAGAAGAACAGAGCTTTTTCATTCCCAGACTGCTGCATCTGCTGTGCAGGCAGTGACAGCCAATCACTCACTCAGGTAAGTGGGGAGGTGGGGGGAGGAGGTTAAAAGTGGTGGAGAGGGTGTATGGTGTTAGTTCACCTTTTCATTTTTTTGAGAAAAGATGAACATACACTTTAAAGCGGAACTTGAGTAATTTTTTCAACTTTCCACCTATTAAATCTTCTGCCCTTGTTGTTTTAACTTTGGACAGTAAAACATTTTTTTTCTGCCAGTAAATATTTTATACAGCCCACTTCCTATTTCTTGTCTGTTTCTTGTCTGGTAAAAAGCCTAGCTGTGCCTCTGTGTGTCTGTGTAAAACCAGGAAGTGAACAGTCAGACAGCAGCTTCAGCTGCCCACAGTTAAAATGGATGCAGCCAGACTCAGTGGGGGGAGATTTCTGCAACATATCTGGCAAGTACAGAATACAGTATATATAAAATAATATGCAAAGTGGTTGGAGGGAAGCTTCAGAATGGCAAAGATGTTTTTATTACAAATTATGTGAGCAGACGGCAGTTCCTCTTTAACCACTTACCGACCAGCCACCGCAGTTTTACTGCGGCAGAATGGCACGGCTGGGCGAAACGACCTTATGTTATGTCGCTTCGCCCTGTGGCTACTAGGCACATGCTCACTGCTGGCCCCCCGAGCCGATGCAAGTGCCGGCGGGTACAATGACTGCCGGGCTCCAGCGATCGCTCGTGACACACCGAGAACCTTGGATCTGTGTGTGTAAACACACAGATCCTGGTTCTCTGAGGGGAGCAGAGACTGATCATGTGTTCATACAAAGTATGAACAGCGATCTGTCATCTCCTGTAGACATCCCCATCCCCCCTTCAGTTAGAACACAGAGAGGGAAGACAGTTAACCCCTTGATCGCCCCCTAGTGTTTAACCCCTTCCCTGCCAGTGGCATTTTTACAGTAATCAGCGCATTTTTATAGCACTGATCGCTGTAAAAATGCTAATGGTCCCAAAAATGTGTCAAAAGTACCCGATGTGTCCGCCATAATGTCGCAGTCTGATACCAAATTGCAGATCGCCGCCATTACTAGTAAAAAAAAAAAAAAATCATAATAAAAATGCTATACATATATCCCCTATTTTGTAGACGCTATAACGTTCGTGCAAACCAATCAATATACGCTTATTGTGATTTTTATTACCAAAAATATGTAGAAGAATACATATCGGCCTAAACTGAGAAAAAAAAATGGGGATATTTATTATAGCAAAAAGTACAAAATATTGTGTTTTTTTCAAAATTGTCGCTGTTTTTTTGTTTATAGCGCAAAAAATAAAAACCACAAAGGTGATCAAATACCACCAAAAGAAAGCTCTATTTGTGGGGAAAAAAAGGACATAATTTTTGTTTGGGTGCAGCGCCGCATGACCGCGCAATTGTCAGTTAAATCGACACAGTGCCGAATCGCAAAAAATGGCCCGGTCATTCAGCAGCCAAATCTTCCAGGGCTGAAGCGGTTAAGCAAACAATACATCATATATAATGCAGGGCTGAATAAGCATTTGTAGGTATTAAAAATAGCAACAACTGAATAACATGTATGCACCTTAGGGGATATTTGGCTAACGGTATATATGACAGATAGATAGATAGATAGATAGATAGATAGATAGATAGATAGATAGATAGATAGATAGATAGATAGATAGATAGATAGATAGATAGATAGATAGATAGATAGATAGATAGATAGATAGATAAGCATCTTAGAAATGACAGTACACCTCCAATGAATGAAATAGCTAAAGCTGTGCAATGTACAATAAAATCTAAAAAAGCAGCTAAATGTTTTCCCATATTTTTATATGTTCTACTTACAATGGTTTCCCTTTGAAATATAACAGAGCAAAAATTCCTCAAGCTTGAAAACTATTAGGCAAAAGCCCAAAGGACGTATATCACAAATGAAAAAATTGATGAAAATGTGCTAACACAAGGAAGGAAGACGGAATATCTAAGGTGTGCAAAGCATACGCAATGACTTCACACACGTCCTTCAAAAAAGTTTCATATTTGGTTAGGTCACATTGTGGCATATCAAATTCTCCAGGTCTCCAACTGCCAGCTGCAATTACTTGTAAAAGAACACGTTCTCCCTAATGAGAAGCTATCTGGAGTTTTGGAGAATACCGATGCTTAGCCGTTAGCAAAACACAATCAGTGTGCTTTATTTTATTAGCGGGATCAGCGACATAAGTGCACTGTACTAGCGTTGTTTTCATCGGCTCTGTGCATCAATTAAAGCAACTGTCTCTAAAACTTAAAATAAAGCTGCCCCTTCAAAAAAAGAACACCTCTCTCCAGAGGAGGATTGAAGCAGAAAGGGATCCTAGGCAAGGTAGCAGCTTTGGACCTCTGATCCCTTCGGTTGACTGGCAGGGGCATGAAGATTGTAGCTGGACCCTCTGGATATCTACCATACACTAGGCTCCTGCCTAGGCTGTTTTGTGGGTTATTGGACTGTGCTTTTCCTGCTGCCTGCACTGCTGAATTCTGCAACAATCAATTGCCAGCTGAAGAATCCTCAGAAACATACACTTCTGAAAGTGGTGGATTGGATTCCTAGCCCTCCTCTAGTTTATTGTGCCAACTCCTATATCAATAACGTGTCCTTTAAGTCTTGCTTACATATGTGTGGCATTGGAGACAAGCTTTTTTAAGCACTTTGAATGCCAATCAAAGCACCGCTTACTAAGTAGAATGGTTACCCCACAGTCCTGTTCACACTGTTGTGTTTGCTTTGCTTCAAAAATGATTCCCCATGTCGGTTTCTTGGTGCGTCAAAGCATCTTCAAAGCCTCCTATAGAAGTCTATGACAAAACTTGCTAACAGCACATGCAGCTTTTGAGGGGCTTTTATTCAGAGTTAGCTTCACTTTGTTTCAGTCCAATGTTGAGTTGACCCACCCTTTGCAGGTTTAACAGCTGCAACTCTTCTGGGAAAGGCTGTCCACAAGGTTTAGATGTGAAAAAGAAGGCATGGCCCGCACTCTCCGCTCTAAACCATCCCAAAGGTGTTCCTCTGGGGTTGAGGTCAGGACTCAGTCAAGTTCCTCCACCCCAAACTCGCTCATCCATGCCTTTATGAACCTTGCTTTGTGCACTGGTCCAATTCATTTGGTGGAGGAGAGATTATAGTGTGGGGTTGTTTTTCAGGGGTTGGGCTTGGCCCCTTAGTGAAGGGAACTCATATGGTGTCAGCATACCAAGATATTTTGGACAATGTCATGCTCCCAACTTTGCGGGAACAGTTTGGGGATGGCCCCTATCATGATTTGACCCCCTCAAAGGAAAGGTCAAATAACACAGTTTGGAATATCCAGGTCAAGGAGACACCTAGTGAAGATGGTCCGCCAAACTCCTCTTTGACCAGCACACTCTACAACTTCCGACAGGAGAAAGCAGAAAGTGCATCTCATAGTGTAGAATTTAAAACCACCATTTACTAAGTTATTACTAATGAACTCGCATAGGTAAGGATAAAAACCACCATGTCTGTAAATAATCATCAATGTTTCCAACCAACAAAATGGCCGCCACGTCCCTATGCGCGATGATGTCACACATTCTCCTTCTTGAATTGCCAATTTCTGTTCATCCAAGCCTCCTCCAAGTGCTCTAAGCTCTTCCCACGACATACTGGATTTTTTTGCACCCAAGCTTGCCTTACATTGCAAGCGCAGTGTAGTTTAGAAACAGTCCACAGAGCAGGCAAGAGGCAGAGCAATGACCACAGCACATTGCATTGCGGCAGAATTGCGAGACTCTTCCTGCAATTTCAGAATCAACGCACTTGCAGTGCTATTATTTCTTAATGGCACCCCAAACGCAGGGAATTTTGCCCCGATTTTCATGCAATGAGCAACACCAAACGCATAGGGCTCAGTGCGAAAAATGTGGCGCATTTTTAGAGCGGAGGGAAGCCCATTCAAAATGAAAGGCGTCACTCCAAAAACTAGCAAAAAAGCAACACGTTAGCGTTGTTCAGATGTGAACGGGACCAAAAAAGTCAGCAGCACAGCAGTGGGTGGATGACCTGAAGATGTTCACATCTTTTTGGCAAGTAAACTATTCCTAGATTTGTGCTTCAGCTGTGCATTCAGTCGTTTGGCTGGAATTGAAGAATCCTTTTAAGAGACGACGCTAATTCTACTGTTTTATGCTCATCGCTGGTTACATCACTGCTTTCTGTGGAGCCAACAACTGATTTTTTTAGCCGCTAATAAGCCATCAGTTTGACAGAGTGTGGATATTTTGTGTGCCAGGTCTTCAATTACCAGGTATCATGCAGAATATTTTCTCTGATTGTTCAAACTGGCCTACAATATAAAGAGATTTCGTTGTCATTTTATCATTTGTGTGGGATATTTCTTTACAAAGTAAAGGATGGCGTGGTATGCATCACTCGGAGATTAAAATGGTAATTAGCCGCACATTCAGTATGTAGTTAAAATAAAATAAAAATACATAAACATAAAGATTGTGTGGAAAGTTTGAAAAACAAATCCAGGCCATGAGTAAAATAATACAGTTACCGTATTTATCGGCATATAACGCACTTTTTTCCCCTTAAAATCAGGGGAAAATCGCGGGTGCGTGTTATACGCCGATCCCCTGCGATCCTGAGCTGACAGATCTTCAAAATCGCCGACCGCGATTTGAAAATGGTGCCGCCGGCGCCGAAATACACAGAGCCGGTCCTCGGCTCTTCTCAGCCACTTTCGGCTTCACTCGAGCGCCGCCCGAACCTAGCCGAGTGTACTCGGCTAGGTTCGGATAGCTCCGCTCACAGTCACGCCCATCCCGGGCGGGACTACGAGTGGAACCGAAAGTGAACGAGAGCCGCCGAGAAGAGCCGAGGACCGGCTCTGTGTATCTCGGTGCCGGCGGCGCCATTTTCAAATCGCGGTCGGCGATTTTGAAGCTCAGGATCACAGGGGATCACAGGATCGCAGGGGAGCGGCGTCATTTTCAAACTGCGAGCTGCAAGGCTGCACTGGGGCAAGGCTGCACTGGGATAAGGCTGCAATGGACACTGGGGAAGGCTGCACTGACAAGGCTGCACTGACAAGGCTGTACTGACATGGTTGCACTGGGGCAAGGCTGCACTGAGAAGGCTGCAATGTTGGGCATTTAAATGTAAGTTTTTTCCCTTCAACTTCCCTCCTAAAAGTTTTTTTTTCCTTAAAATTCCCTCCTAAACTTGGGGTGCGTGTTATACGCCGATAAATACGGTAATTGCCAATCCTATCCAGCAAGCCAGAGCCAGATCTTCTTCTCCAACATCTGCACCTGACCTCACAAATGCTCTATTGGTTGAATGGGAACAAATTGCCCAGGATGCACCCCAGCATACAGTATTTTGGAAACCCCCCAGTAATGTGAAAGCTATTATACAGTTGTGCTCAAAAGTTTGCATACCCTGGCAGAAATTGGCGAATTTTGGCATTAACCGCTTCACACAGATGTACGTCGGGCAGGCAAATGGGCATACAGGTACGTCCATTTAAACTTGCCGCCTTTTGGGCGCGCACCAGCCGCCAGCCGTACGCTGCGGGAGCATGTCCGTGGGTCCCGGGAACTCAGTGTTCTCCATCGTCCCGTGATTGCGGTGTGGGGAGGTAGAATGGGGAGATGTAAACAAGGCATTTCCCCGTTCTGCCTTGTGTATTGACAGAGATCTACTGCTCCCTGTGATCGGGAGCAGTGATCGCTGTCATGTCCTAGGTAGCCCCTCCCAGCCCATAGTTAGAATCACTCCCTAGGACACACTTAACCCCTTCATCGCCCCCTAGTGGTTAACCCCTTCCCTGCCAGTGTCACAGTAATTAATGCATTTTTATAGCATTGATCGCTGTATAAATGACAATGGTCCCAAAATAGTGTCAAAAGTGTCCGATGTGTCCACCATAATGTCACAGTTACCAAAAAAATCGCATAATTGCCGCCATTAATGATAATAAAAAAATAATAATAAAAATGCCATAAAACTATGCCCTATTTTGTAGACAACAAAGCCTGGGGAATGCCCAGGAAAAAAACAAAGCCTACTTACCAGCCAGCTCGCAGACAACCGAATTAACCTTTCTAACAGTATATGTTAAAAACAGGGGTTTAGTCCGCACGCATTTGCAAACGCATGCGTGAGCCACAGAGCCTCGTCACGGCACCTTGGTATCTGTGGTCCTAACACTAAAATATGAATGTCCCCGCAGTGGAGACACATGCATTCTGATGGATAAATGAGGGCAGGTGGACCGAAGGGGAGCCTACCTCTTCTTAAAGGTACAGGAGCACACCAAGCACCCAGCAAATAGCACAATGGCTGCAAGGTGTTGGTACGTTGCTTAACCAATACAAACACCAACGTGATACCAAAAAACTTTCCACCACCCTCATCTATAGCTGGCTATCGCAGTAAGAGGCATTGGAAGGCTAAAACAGGTAACAAAAAGCCTGGGGAATGCCCAGTAAAAACAAACCCAAGCCTACTTACCACCAGCTTGCAGACAACCGAATAAACCTGTCTAACAGTATGCGTTAAAAACAGGGGTTTAGTCCACACGCATTTGCAAATAAAATATGAGTGTCCTGACTCCCTGCAGTGGAGGCACATGCATTCTGATGGATAAATGAGGGCAGGTGGACTGAAGGGGAGCCCACCCCTTCCTAAAGGTACATTTTGTAGACCCTATAACTTTTGCGCAAACCAAGCAATATACGCTTTTTGCATTTTTGTTTACCAAAAATATGCCGAAGAATACATATCGGCCTAAACTGAGTAAAAAATTTGTTTTTTTATATATATATTGGGGGGATATCTATTTTAGCAACAAAAAAAAAATATTGCTTTTTTTCAAAATTGTCGCTCTTTTTTTGTTTATAGCACAAAAAAATAAAAACCGCAGAGGTGATCAAATATCACCAAAAGAAATCTCTATTTGTGGGGAAAAAAGGACATCAATTTTGTTTGGGTACAGCTTCAAACGACCGCGCAATTGTCAGTTAAAGAAACGCAGTGCCGAATCGCAAAAAATGGCCCGGTCATTCAGCAGCCATATCTTCCGGGGCTGAAGTGGTTAATATTGAAAATATGACTGATCATGCCAAAAAACTTTTTCCTTTTATTCAAGGATAGTGATCACATGAAGCCCTTTATTATAAAATAGTTTTTTGCCTCCTTTTAAAATCATACTAATAACAGAAATCACCCAAATGGCCCTGATGAAAAGTTTACATACCCTGGAATGTTTGGCCTTGGTACAGACACAGAAGGTGGCACACACAGGTTAAAATAGCTATTGAAGGTTAATTTCCCACATTGGTGGCTTTTTAAATCGCAGTTAGTGTCTGTGTATAAATAGTGTGGCAGAGCATTGCCCTGCCAGGGTCTAGAAGGAGGTTGTGACCCAGAATTCTCAACCGGATGGGTTGAGAGGCTCCAGGGAGCTTGTAACATGAAGAGGAAACTGGCCTTTCAGTTTCCTCAGTGTTTTTCAAAGTTTGTTTTGGGACCTGGAGCCTGGTGATTTCAAACTGATCCGGGTGGGAGGAAATCTCCAATCCTGGGTCCAGGTATTCAGAACAGCCAGCATACTGATTGGTCAGGTGTGTTCTGGGCTTTTAGTAGTAACCTGACCATGGTTCTGGGCTCCACCTTGGCAGGCAGGAGGTCTGGCTCAGGAGTGCTCCATGTGGGAGCCAGTGCAGCAAGAGGCTGCTAGCTGTGAGCACCAAGTTGGTCAGTGAACAGTCTGTAGGAGACAGACAAGGGCCCGGAGTGTACGGCCAGAGCAGCAGTGCTGCAAGTGAGAGCCAACTAGGCTCTATGTCAATTTTGTTGATGAGAAAAGGAATGCTGAAAAACCAGTGCAAGGGAAACCTATGTTTGTTTGTTGAACTTTCTTTTAATAAAAATGGGCAACCAAAGCCCTTAAGAAGAAGAAATAGCGAGTGGCAGTGTCCTACATTAGATGCTAGTTCTTACAATAGTCAATGAGTTTGTTAGCTCTCACATGGCAGGCTAGATACCCATGGGGATCAGAAAAGAACAGTGAAAAGACCTGCGTAACAAGTTAGTGAAATTTTACAAAGATGGAAAAGGATATAAAAAGAAATCCAAAGCCTTGAATATGCCAGCCAGTACTGTTCATTCATTTAATAAGAAGTGGAAAATTTGGGGATCTCTTGATACCAAGATAAGGTCAGGTAGATCAAGAAAGATTTCAGCCACAACTGCCACAGGAATTGTTCAGGATACAAAAAAAACCCCACAGGTAACCTCAGAAGAAATACAGGCTGCTCTGGAAAAAGATGGTGTGGCTGTTTTTAAGGAGCACAATACGCTGATAATTGAACAAAAAAGAGCTGCATGGTCAAGTTGTCAGAAAGAAGCCTTTACTGTCAATTTTGTTGATGAGAAAAGGAATGCTGGAAAACCCCTGTAAGGGAAACCTATGTTTGTTTGTTGAACATTCTTTTAATAAAAATGGGCAACCAAAGCCCTTAAAAAGAAGAAATAGCACATGGCGGTGTCCTACATTTGATGCTAGTTCTTACAATAGTCAAGTTTGTTTGCTCTCACGTGGATGCACTAAGCAGGCTAGATACCAAGCCATGGGGAGCAGAAAAGAACAGTGAAAAGACCTGCGTAACAAGTTAGTGAAATTTTACAAAGATGGAAAAGGATATAAATAGAAATCCAAAGCCTTAAATATGCCAGTCAGTACTTTTCAATCATTTAATAAGAAGTGGAAAATTTGGGGATCTCTTGATACCAAGATAAGGTCAGGTAGATCAAGAAAGATTTCAGCCACAACTGCCACAGGAATTGTTTGGGATACAAAAAAAACCCCACAGGTAACCTCAGGAGAAATACAGGCTGCTCTGGAAAAAGATGGTGTGGTTGTTTTTAAGGAGCACAGTACGATGATACTGGAACAAGAAGGAGCTACATGGTCAAGTTGCCAGAAAGAAGCCTTTACTGCACAAGTTCCACAAAAAAGCCTGGTTACAATATACCAACAACACCCTGACATGCCTCATTGGGCTTTTTTGTGGCATTGGCGCAGTAAAGGCTTCCTTCCGGCAGCTCAACTACGCAGTTCTTTTTTGTTCAAGTATCGTTGAATTGTGCTCTATAAAAACAACCACACCGTCATTTTGGAGAGAAGCCTGTATTTCTCCTGAGGTTACCCGTGGGTTTTGCTTTGTATCCTGGGCAATTCTTCCGCCAATTGTGGCTGCAATCTTTCCTGGTCTACCTGACCTTGGCTTGGTTTTAAAAGAGCCCCTAATTTTCCACTTCTTAATAAGGGATTAAACAGTACTGACTGGCATATTCAAGGCTTTGGGTATCTTTTTATATCCTTTTCCATCTTTATAAAGTTCCATTACTTTGTTACGCAGGTCTTTTGACTGTTCTTTTCTACCTCCTCATGGCTCAGTGTCTAGCCTGCTTAGGACATCCAAGTGAGAGCTACCAAACTAATTGACTATTTATACCCAGACACTAATTGTGATTTAAAAAGCCACAAATGTGAGAAATTAACCTTAAATTGCCATTTTAACCAGTGTCTGTACCAAGGCCAAACATTCCAGGGGAAGTAAACTTTTTATCAGGGCCATTTGGGTGATTTCTGTTATCATTGTGATTTAAAAAGGATCCAAAAAACTATGTGATAATAAATGGCTTCATGCGATTGCTATCCTTAAATAAAAGACAATTTTTTGGCATGATCAGTCATATTTTCAATATTATTGCCAACATTTCACAATTTCTGCCAGGGTATGCAAACATTTGAGCTCAACTTGAGTGCAAATGTGGAAAGCGAGGTGGTCAAATGTCCAAAAATGTTTTGTCTTATACTAAATTAGCTAAGTTGTAGAGAGGGCCAGTCTCTAACCACTGGACCTCGGTAAGATTGACCCCTCTTCCTGAACAGGCCATTTATTGTGATACGGCACTGCGTAACTTTAACTGACAATTGACATTATACCCATTATACCCATTATACCCAAATAAAATTTACGTCCTTTTTTCCCGCAAATAGAGCTTTCTTTTAGTGGTATTTGATCACATCTGCGTTTCTTATTTTTTTTTGCTCTATAAACAAACAAACGACAATTTAAAAAAAAACAAAAAATAAACAATATTTTTTAATTTCTGCTATAAAACATATCCAATAAAAAAAAAATGGAAAAATCGAATTTCTTCATCAATTTAGGTCAATATGTATTCTGCTACATATTTTTGGTAAAAAAAAATCCCAATAAGTGTATATTGATTGGTTTACGCAAAAGTTAATCAAGTCTACAAACTATGATATATATCTATGGTATTTTTATTTTTAAAAGTTCTTTTTTACTAGTAATGGCGGCGATCAGCGACTTTTAACAGGACTGCGGTGGTCAAATCGGACACTGAGGCCCCTTTCACACTTATACGACTTGTCCCACGATTTTGTACTGCAAAATCGTATGACAAGTCATTCTCCATGATTTTCAATGACTACCATTCATATTGGCACGACTTTAAGTCGCGCCGACTTGAAAGTAGTCCCTGCACTACTTTGGTCCAACTTCTATGCGAGTTGTACTCCATAGACCTCAATGTTAAACCCTGAAGTAGCATGCAAGTCGTGCCTGAAAAATATATAGACACGACTTCAGCACGACTTTGTAAGCACAAGCCTGGCTCCCTGATCGGGAAAGGAAAACTTTTTTTCCTTTCCCGATGAGCGACAGGCAGTGCTGACAGCTGTCTGGTATGAATCCAGAGGGGGAACTCCACGCCAAGTTTTAAATGAAAAAAACGGCGTGGGTTCCCCCCCATGGGCATACCAGGCCCTTAGGTCTGGTATGGATCTAAGGGGAACCCCCTACGCCGAAAAATCGGCGTGGGGTCCCCCCCAAAATCCATACCAGACCCTTATCCGAGCACGCAGCCCGGCCGGCCAGGAATGGGGGTGGGGACGAGCTAGCGGCCCCCCCCTCCTGGACCGTGCCAGGCCGCATGCCCTCAACATGGGGGGGTGGGTGCTTTAGGGCATGGGGGGCACCCTGCCGGCCCCCCCACCCCAAAGCACCTTGTCCCCATGTTGATGAGGACAAGGGCCTCTTCCCGACAACCCTGGCCGTTGGTTGTCGGGGTCTGCGGGCGGGGGGCTTATCGGAATCCGTGAGCCCCCTTTAATAAGGGAGCCCCCAGATCCCAGCCCCCCACCCTATGTGAATGAGTATGGGGTACATGGTACCCTTACCCATTCACCTAGAGAAAAAAGCGTCAATAAAAAACACAGTACACAGGTTTTTAAAATAATTTATTAGGCAGCTCCGGGATCTTCTTCCGACTTCGGGGGTCCTCTTCCGACTTCGGGGGTCTCTCCGCCGTCTCCTCCCGGTGTCCGCATCTTCTGCCGGCTCCTCCGCTATCTTCTGCAGCTCAATTGCTAGCGGTGGTCCGGACTTCTGCCTTCTGCCTTCTTCTTTTCTTCCAGAGATGTTGACACGACGCTCTCTACAGCTGGAATGGTCTCTGAACGCTCCGCAACAGACTTTTATAGGCGGTGACTCCGCCCCCTATGAGGTCACTGTCCCGGGCATGCTGGGACTGTGCCGTCATAAGGGGGCATGGTCATCACCCGGTGACCACGCCTCCTAAAACGTCACAGTCCCAGCATGCCATGGGACTGTGACGGCATAAGGGGGCGGGGTCACCGCCTATATAAGTCCGTTGCGGAGCGCACAGAGACCATTCTGGCTGGAGAGAGCGTCGTGTCAACATCTCTGGAAGAGAAGAGGGAAGAAGACGATCCAGAAGTCCGGACCACCGCTGGCAAAAGAGCGCCAGAAGATAGCGGTGGAGCCGGCAGAAGATGCGGACACCGGGTGAAGACCCCGGAGAGACCCCCGAAGTCGGAAGAGGACCCCCGAAGTCGGAAGAAGATTCCGGAGCTGCCTAATAAATTATTTTAAAAACCTGTGTACTGTGTTTTTTATTGACGCTTTTTTCCCTAGGTGAATGGGTAGGGGTACCATGTACCCCATATTTATTCACATAGGGTGGGGGGCCGGGATCTGGGGGCCCCCTTATTAAAGGGGGCTCCCAGATTCCGATAAGCCCCCTGCCCGCAGACCCCGACAACCAACGGCCAGGGTTGTTGGGAAGAGGCCCTTGTCCTCATCAACATGGGGACAAGGTGCTTTGGGGGGGTGGCCGGCAGGGTGCCCCCCATGCCCTAAAGCACCTACCCCCCCATGTTGAGGGCATGCGGCCTGGCACGGTCCAGGAGGGGGGGGGCCGCTAGCTCGTCCCCACCCCCATTCCTGGCCGGCCGGGCTGCGTGCTCGGATAAGGGTCTGGTATGGATTTTGGGGGGACCCCCACGCCGATTTTTCGGCGTAGGGGGTTCCCCTTACAATCCATACCAGACCTAAGGGCCTGGTATGCCCCTGGGGGGAACCCACGCCAGTTTTTTTAAACTTGGCGTGGAGTTCCCCCTTATGATTCATACCAACTACTGTATGTTTTCATTTGTTAATGCCAAAAACGTGGCAAAGTAGTACTGCTCCCAAATCGCGGTAAAATCGCGGCAAATCGCGTTAAAATCGCGGCGAAATCGTGGCCGCGAAATCGCGGTAAAATCGTGCGACTTTGAAGTCGTATAAGTGTGAAAGGAGCCTAACTGACACTTTTGACACTTTTTTGGGGACCAGTGACACTAAGGCTCCTTTCACACTTATACGACTTCAAAGTCGCACGATTTTACCGCGATTTCGCGGCCGCGATTTTGCCGCGATTTTAACGCGATTTGCCGCGATTTTACCGCGATTTGGGAGCAGTACTACTTTGCCACGTTTTTGGCATTAACAAATGAAAACATACAGTAGTTGGTATGAATCATAAGGGGGAACGCCACGCCAAGTTTTAAATAAAAAAACTGGCGTGGGTTCCCCCCCAGGGGCATACCAGGCCCTTAGGTCTGGTATGGATTGTAAGGGGAACCCCCTACGCCGAAAAATCGGCGTGGGGGTCCCCCCAAAATCCATACCAGACCCTTATCCGAGCACGCAGCCCGGCCGGCCAGGAATGGGGGTGGGGACGAGCTAGCGGCCCCCCCCTCCTGGACCGTGCCAGGCCGCATGCCCTCAACATGGGGGGGTGGGTGCTTTAGGGCATGGGGGGCACCCTGCCGGCCCCCCCACCCCAAAGCACCTTGTCCCCATGTTGATGAGGACAAGGGCCTCTTCCCGACAACCCTGGCCGTTGGTTGTCGGGGTCTGCGGGCAGGGGGCTTATCGGAATCTGAGAGCCTCCTTTAATAAGGGGGCCCCCAGATCCCGGCTCCCCACCCTATGTGAATAAATATGGGGTACATGGTACCCCTACCCATTCACCTAGGGAAAAAAGCGTCAATAAAAAACACAGTACACAGGTTTTTAAAATAATTTATTAGGCAGCTCCGGAATCTTCTTCCGACTTCGGGGGTCCTCTTCCGACTTCGGGGGTCTCTCCGGCGTCTTCACCCGGTGTCCGCATCTTCTGCCGGCTCCACCGCTATCTTCTGGCGCTCTTTTGCCAGCGGTGGTCCGGACTTCTGGATCGTCTTCTTCCCTCTTCTCTTCCAGAGATGTTGACACGACGCTCTCTCCAGCCAGAATGGTCTCTGTGCGCTCCGCAACGGACTTATATAGGCGGTGACCCCGCCCCCTTATGCTGTCACAGTCCCATGGCATGCTGGGACTGTGACGTTTTAGGAGGCGTGGTCACCGGGTGATGACCACGCCCCCTTATGACGGCACAGTCCCAGCATGCCCCGGGACAGTGACCTCATAGGGGGGCGGGGTCACCGCCTATAAAAGTCTGTTGCGGAGCGTTCAGAGACCATTCCAGCTGGAGAGAGCGTCGTGTCAACATCTCTGGAAGAAAAGAAGAAGGCAGAAGGCAGAAGTCCGGACCACCGCTAGCAATTGAGCTGCAGAAGATAGCGGAGGAGCCGGCAGAAGATGCGGACACCGGGAGGAGACGGCGGAGAGACCCCCGAAGTCGGAAGAAGATCCCGGAGCTGCCTAATAAATTATTTTTAAAACCTGTGTACTGTTTTTTTATTGATGCTTTTTTCCCTAGGTGAATGGGTAAGGGTACCATGTACCCCATACTCATTCACATAGGGTGGGGGGCCGGGATCTGGGGGCTCCCTTATTAAAGGGGGCTCCCGGATTCCGATAAGCCCCCCGCCCGCAGACCCCGACAACCAACGGCCAGGGTTGTCGGGAAGAGGCCCTTGTCCTCATCAACATGGGGACAAGGTGCTTTGGGGTGGGGGGGCCGGCAGGGTGCCCCCCATGCCCTAAAGCACCCACCCCCCCATGTTGAGGGCATGCGGCCTGGTACGGTCCAGGGGGGGGGGGGCGCTCGCTCGTCCCCACCCCCATTCCTGACCGGCCGGGCTGCATGCTCGGATAAGGGTCTGGTATGGATTTTGGGGGGGACCCCACGCCGATTTTTCGGCGTAGGGGGGTTCCCCTTAGATCCATACCAGACCTAAGGGCCTGGTATGCCCCTGGGGGGAACCCACGCCGTTTTTTTCATTTAAAACTTGGCGTGGAGTTCCCCCTCTGGATTCATACCAGACAGCTGTCAGCACTGCCTGTCGCTCATCGGGAAAGGAAAAAAAAGTTTTCCTTTCCCGATCAGGGAGCCAGGCTTGTGCTTACAAAGTCGTGCTGAAGTCGTGTCTATATATTTTTCAGGCACGACTTGCATGCTACTTCAGGGTTTAACATTGAGGTCTATGGAGTACAACTCGCATAGAAGTTGGACTAAAGTAGTGCAGGGACTACTTTCAAGTCGGCACGACTTAAAGTCGTGCCAATATGAATGGTAGTCATTGAAAATCATGGAGAATGACTTGTCATACGATTTTGCAGTACAAAATCGTGGGACAAGTCGTGTAAGGCTATGTTTCCACTAGTGCGTCCCCAAAGTCGCGCGATTTTTTACCGCGACTTTACCGCGACTTTTTACCGCGATTTGAAGCAATGCCTGTATCTATGGACCTCAAGTCGCATCAAAGTGGGACCAAAGTAGTGCAGGGACTACTTTGAAGTCGCTGCGACTTGAAGTCGCACAGATATGAACGGTACTCATTGGAAATCATGGGAAACAATTTGTCATGCGACTTTTCAGTCCCAAGTCGCATGAAAAGTCGCACTAGTGGAAACAGAGCCTAAGTGTGAAAGGGGCCTAATACAGTGATCAGTGCTAAAAAAAAAAAACACTGTCACTGTACTAATGACACTGGCTGGGAAGGGGTTAACATCAGGGGCGATCAAAGGATTAACTGCGTACCTAGCCTGTGTTTTTGTGCAGTGTGGTAGGTGTTTTTACTAGAGGAAGACATGGATCCTTGTCCCTGCTTTGCAGGAACACAGGATCCATGCCTTCTCTACTGACAAACGACAATCTGCCTTATTTACATAGGCAGACTGCCGTTCTGGTAGAAAGCAAAGCCAAGCGGCTCCAGGTGAGAGCAATTCCACGCTTCAACCTCACGGTGCGGGTCCAGTCCGCAATTTGGATAGGAGCCACTGGAACAGGAAAAGGTTTGACCGCACTCACAGGTTTGAAGCAAAAGTGAAGACTTTATTGAAGATAAAAATCATCACCTGGCAGAGATTGTAATTCGCTTAGTCATAATCTGACAAACACTGGTAAGTATAACCCTTATATAGCATAGCATATACTCAGTTGAAACCAACCAGTGATCATGCCAATTAACCCTTGTATCTGAGGTTTCTGCAACAAAACAGACAAAAACCACAAATACCACAAATAACTACAACCTATAGAATAAAACTAGTACACATATAAAAAAATAAAGGAAAGAAACTTTAGCCCTCCTTTGTATAGAAAAAATTGTAGAAAAAAATTGTAGAAAAAAATTGTAGAAAAAACATTGTAGAACAATTTATCTCCCTGTTGTGGATAGCTGTCCCAACAGATAAGAGAAAAAAAATGGCGCTCTGCCTTTGTACCGAATGAGAGGCGGGTGCTGGTGGACATCGAGTTTGTAGCACCCACAGATCAGCTCCCGCTGTGTATAATCCCAGTGGGAGCAGGCCGGCGGCAGTGTCCGTGTACGCCCCATAGCTGGAAGTGTTGGATCGCATACTAAGTAAAAGTATTCATACCCCTTGAAATTTTCCACATTTTGTCATGTTACAACCAAAAATGTAAATGTATTTTATTGGGATTTTATGTGATAGACCAACACAAAGTGGCTCATAATTGTGAAGGAAAACGATAAATGTTTTTAAATTTTTTTACAAATAAATATGTGAAAAGTGTGGTGTGTATTTGTATTCAGCCCCCCTGAGTCAATACTTTGTAGAACCACCTTTTACTGCAATTACAGCTGCAAGTCTTTTTAGGGATGTCTCTACCAGCTTTACACATCTAGAGAGTGACATTTTTGCCCATTTTTCTTTGCAAAATAGCTCAAGTTCTGTCAGATTGGATGGAGAGCGTCTGTGAATAGGGATGAGCTTCGTGTTCGAGTCGAACCCATGTTCGACTCGAACATCGGCTGTTCGACCGTCCGTCGAATTGCGAACGATATGGGCCGTTCGCGCCAAATTCGTGTGGCGCGTCACGGCCCATAATTCACTGCGGCATCGCAGTGCATTGCTGGCTGATGATTGGCCAAGCATGCACTATGACCCGCATGCTTGGCCAATCACAGCGCCGTCAGTAGAGAGAGCTGTAATTGGCCAAAGCCAGGGTGGCTTTGGCCAATTATGGCTCAGGGGATTTAGTACACACCCCACACTATATAAGGCCGCCTGCACGGCGGCCCTGTGTAGTGTGTGTTCCGGTGTGCTGAGAGATAGAGAGAGAGAGAGACAGTGTCATTTGATTTGAGTTAGATAGATTAGGCAGAACAGTCAGTCAGTTAGCTGCACTTACAGTGTATTGTGTATATATATGCATCCCAGGTGTTGCATATATATATATACACTGTATTCAGTTTAGCTAGATCCGTTCCTGTTATCTTCTATCTAGACTATTTAGTGCAGTGTGTCCTGCTCACAGTGTTCAGCTAGATCCGTTCCTGCTATTTACATTCAGTGCAGTGCGTCCTGCTCACAGTGTTCAGCTAGATCCGTTCCTGGTATTTACATTTAGTGCAGTGCGTCCTGCTCACAGTGTTCAGCTAGATCCGTTCCTGCTATTTACATTCAGTGCAGTGCGTCCTGCTCACAGTGTTCAGCTAGATCCGTTCCTGGTATTTACATTTAGTGCAGTGCGTCCTGCTCAGAGTGTTCAGCTACATCCGTTCCTGCTATTTACATTCAGTGCAGTGCGTCCTGCTCACAGTGTTCAGCTAGATCCGTTCCTGCTATTTACATTCAGTGCAGTGCGTCCTGCTCACAGTGTTCAGCTAGATCCGTTCCTGCTATTTACATTCAGTGCAGTGCGTCCTGCTCACAGTGTTCAGCTAGATCCGTTCCTGCTATTTACATTCAGTGCAGTGCGTCCTGCTCACAGTGTTCAGCTAGATCCGTTCCTGGTATTTACATTCAGTGCAGTGCGTCCTGCTCACAGTGTTCAGCTACATCCGTTCCTGCTATTTACATTCAGTGCAGTGCGTCCTGCTCACAGTGTTCAGCTAGATCCGTTCCTGCTATTTACATTCAGTGCAGTGCGTCCTGCTCACAGTGTTCAGCTAGATCCGTTCCTGCTATTTACATTCAGTGCAGTGCGTCCTGCTCACAGTGTTCAGCTAGATCCGTTCCTGGTATTTACATTTAGTGCAGTGCGTCCTGCTCACAGTGTTCAGCTACATCCGTTCCTGCTATTTACATTCAGTGCAGTGCGTCCTGCTCACAGTGTTCAGCTAGATCCGTTCCTGCTATTTACATTCAGTGCAGTGCGTCCTGCTCACAGTGTTCAGCTAGATCCGTTCCTGCTATTTACATTCAGTGCAGTGCGTCCTGCTCACAGTGTTCAGCTAGATCCGTTCCTGCTATTTACATTCAGTGCAGTGCGTCCTGCTCACAGTGTTCAGCTAGATCCGTTCCTGGTATTTACATTTAGTGCAGTGCGTCCTGCTCACAGTGTTCAGCTACATCCGTTCCTGCTATTTACATTCAGTGCAGTGCGTCCTGCTCACAGTGTTCAGCTAGATCCGTTCCTGCTATTTACATTCAGTGCAGTGCGTCCTGCTCACAGTGTTCAGCTAGATCCGTTCCTGCTATTTACATTCAGTGCAGTGCGTCCTGCTCACAGTGTTCAGCTAGATCCGTTCCTGGTATTTACATTTAGTGCAGTGCGTCCTGCTCACAGTGTTCAGCTACATCCGTTCCTGCTATTTACATTCAGTGCAGTGCGTCCTGCTCACAGTGTTCAGCTAGATCCGTTCCTGCTATTTACATTCAGTGCAGTGCGTCCTGCTCACAGTGTTCAGCTAGATCCGTTCCTGCTATTTACATTCAGTGCAGTGCGTCCTGCTCACAGTGTTCAGCTAGATCCGTTCCTGGTATTTACATTTAGTGCAGTGCGTCCTGCTCACAGTGTTCAGCTAGATCCGTTCCTGCTATTTACATTCAGTGCAGTGCGTCCTGCTCACAGTGTTCAGCTAGATCCGTTCCTGCTATATACATTTAGTGCAGTACGTCCTGCTCACAGTGTTCAGCTAGATCCGTTCCTGTTATCTTCCTACTGACAGGCAGGCTTGTCTGGTTACAGTATATAAAGCTACCTGAAGAAAATTACAGGTGTTCTTTTTGATCCTATTAGTACCACGGTCAGGCAGCTAGACTATTTACATTTAGTACAGTGTGTCCTGCTCACAGTGTTCAGCTAGATCCGTTCCTGTTATCTTCCTACTGACAGGCAGGCTTGTCTGGTTACAGTATATAAAGCTACCTTAAGAAAATTACAGGTGTTCTTTTTGATCCTATTAGTACCACGGTCAGGCAGCTAGACTATTTACATTTAGTACAGTGTGTCCTGCTCACAGTGTTCAGCTAGATCCGTTCCTGTTATCTTCCTACTGACAGGCAGGCTTGTCTGGTTACAGTATATAAAGCTACCTTAAGAAAATTACAGGTGTTCTTTTTGATCCTATTAGTACCACGGTCAGGCAGCTAGACTATTTACATTTAGTACAGTGCGTCCTGCTCACAGTGTTCAGCTAGATCCGTTCCTGCTATATACATTTAGTGCAGTACGTCCTGCTCACAGTGTTCAGCTAGATCCGTTCCTGTTATCTTCCTACTGACAGGCAGGCTTGTCTGGTTACAGTATATAAAGCTACCTGAAGAAAATTACAGGTGTTCTATCCCAGCTTAGTGCAGCTACAGGCCATTAGTATGTCTGGAAGGCCAAGAAGGAGAGGCAGACAGTCACAAGCCAATAAGAGAGGGCAAGCAGGCTCTGTGTCTAGTGCTGGTCGTGGAGACGGTGCATCCTCATCAGCACGTGGCCATGGGACACGCTTGGCCTTTTTTTCGGCAGCTGGCCGTGTTGAGCCGCAACATGCGGAAGACTTGGTCGAGTGGATGACCAAGCCGTCCTCATCCTCCTCATCCTCTCTCACCCATGCCCAGGGTGCTTTGTCTGGCAAAGCAGCGGCCTCTTCCCTCAGCTCAATGTCATCAGTGACTCCTTCCCTAGCTCCACCATGTCCTCATGAGGATTCCCTCGAACTGTTTGACCACAGTGTTGGGTACATGCTCCAGGAGGATGCCCAGCGTTTGGAAGGCTCTGATGATGATACTGAGCTCAATGAAGGCAGTAACATGAGCACGGACAGAGGGGGTGCCCAAGAAGGACAGCAATCTGGCAGTCATGCTCCCCCTGCTGCAGCATACTGCCAGGTTTGCTCCAGTGATGAGGAGGGAGGGGATGATGAGGTCACTGACTCAACGTGGGTGCCTGATAGGAGAGAGGAGGAGGAGGAGGAGGAGGAGGAGGTGGCACATCACCAACTAGGCAGGATGCCCTCCAGGGGCCAGCCTAAGGGCAGCACATTGACTGCATCACACCCCAAAGCTCCACATGTGCAGGGCGCTGCAGTCTCTGCGCGTTATTCAAAAAGTTCTTTGGTGTGGGCCTTTTTTGAGACGAGTGCATCAGATCGCACCGCTGCTATTTGCAACATATGTCTCAAGCGTATCTCGCGTGGCCAAAACATCTCCCGCTTGGGTACCACATGCTTGACCAGACATATGTTGACCTGCCATGCAGTTCGTTGGCAAGCGTATCTGAAAGACCCACACCAAAGAACAAAGACGATCTCTCCTTGCTCCTCATCAGCTGAGATTTCCAACCCCACTAGACCTTCAGTCCTCTCTGAGACCTGCAGTGAGAGGAATGAAGGTGTAGAATTAGGTGTGTCACAGCCAAGTACTTGTGGGCAATCTGCTTTTGGTACACCGACGTCAGATTGTACCAGGCAAATTTCCCTGCCCCAGCTGCTGCACCGCCGAAAGAAGTTTGCTCCCAGCCATCCACATGCCCAGCGGTTGAATGCTAGCTTGGCAAAATTGCTAGCACTTCAACTGCTGCCTTTTCAGTTGGTAGACTCTGCCCCCTTCCGTGAGTTTGTGGAATGTGCGGTTCCTCAGTGGCAGGTACCCAAACGCCACTTTTTCTCACGGAAGGCGATTCCGGCTCTCTACCGGCATGTGGAAGGCAATGTCCATGCCTCGCTGGACAGGGCGGTCAGCGGTAAGGTGCATATTACCGCTGACTCATGGTCCAGCAGGCATGGACAGGGACGTTACTTAAGTTTCACGGCGCATTGGGTGACTCTGCTGGCAGCTGGGAAGGATGCAGGACAAGGTGCAGTAGTGTTGGAGGTTGTTCCGCCACCACGCCTCCAAAATGCTGATTGTGACACACCTCTCTCCTCCACCCCCTCCTCTTCTTCTTCCTCCATGGCCTCTTCCTCGGAACCAGCGGTGCTCCGTAGGCGTTCAAGGGGCTACGCAAGTACGCAGGCCAAAAGATGCCATGCGGTGCTTGAGCTGGTGTGCTTGGGGGACAGGAGCCACACTGGGGCAGAGGTTCTGTCAGCTCTGCAGGGGCAGGTTCAGAGGTGGTTGACGCCACGCCAACTTAAGGCAGGAATGGTGGTTTGCGACAATGGCACCAACCTCCTCTCTGCCCTCCGACAGGGACAACTGACCCATGTGCCCTGTTTGGCTCACGTCCTTAACTTGGTGGTGCAGCGGTTCTTGGGCAGGTACCCGGGCTTACAGGATGTCCTGAGGCAGGCCAGGAAAGTCTCTGTGCATTTCCGCCGGTCATATAATGCCAGTGCTCGGCTGACGGACCTCCAAAAGGAGTTTAACCTGCCCAAGAACCGCCTAATCTGTGACATGCCCACCAGGTGGAACTCGACGTTGGCCATGCTGCAGCGGCTGCACACGCAGCAGAGGGCCATCAATGAGTACCTGTGCGACTATGGCACCAGGACAGGGTCAGGGGACCTTGGTTTTTTTTCCCCACGCCAGTGGGCCATGATCAGGGATGCATGCACTGTCCTGTCACCATTCGAGGAGGCCACGAGGATGGTGAGCACTGACAGTGCATGCATCAGTGACACTGTCCCCCTTGTCCACCTGTTGGAGCACACGCTGCGTGGAATAATGGACAGGGCACTTGAGGCAGAACAGAGGCAGGAAGAGGAGGACTTCCTTAGCTCTCAAGGCCCCCTTTATCCAGACAGTGTTCCTGCGTGCCCGCCGATCACACAGGAAGAGGACGAGGAGGAGGAGGAGGAGGAGGAGGAAGATTGTGTCAGTATGGAGGTGGAGCCTGGCACTCAGCATCAGCAGTCTTTAAGGGATCAGTCCCAAGGAACACATGGACTTGTACGTGGCTGGGAGGAGGTGGCTGCGGACGTTGTTGTCCTTAGTGACCCAGAGGACTCCGGACCGAATGCCTCAGCAAACCTACGCTGCATGGCCTCCCTGATCCTGCAAAGCCTGCGTAAGGATCCTCGTATTCGTGGTATCAAGGAGAAGGACCAATACTGGCTGGCAACCCTCCTTGATCCACGTTACAAGGGTAAGGTTGCGGACCTTATCTTGCCATCGCAGAGGGAGCAGAGGATGAAACATCTTCGGGAGGCCTTGCAGAAAGGTCTGTGCAACGCGTTCCCAGAGACTGGGAGGTTACAAACTCCTGTTTCTGGACAACGTGTTGCTGAGGCTTCGGTCAGTCAAAGAAGGAGCGGTGGAGAAGGTGGCCGTCTGACCGATGCGTTCAGACAATTTTTTGGTCCGCAGCCCCAAGGTATGATCGGTTCCAGCAACCATCGCCAGCGTCTGTTTTACATGGTGCAGGAATACCTAGGGGCAAGATCAGACTTGGACACCTTTCCCACCGAAAATCCTCTGGGTTACTGGGTCTTGAGGATGGATCACTGGCCAGAGCTTGCACAGTATGCAATTGAGCTACTGGCCTGTCCTGCATCCAGCGTTCTTTCGGAACGTACATTCAGTGCTGCTGGAGGCGTGGTAACCGATCACAGGGTGCGTCTGTCCACTGACTCGGTCGATCGGCTGACCTTCATAAAAATGAATCAGTCTTGGATCACCACCAGCTACCAAGCACCTGATGCTGATGTAACTGAATAATTTTTTTCAGATCCCTTCAAAGACTGCCTATGCTGATGCTGAGTGATTATCCCTGAGTAATTATCCTCTTCCTCCTCAATCATCACGCTGATAGCTTGTAAGAACATTTTTGGTTCTGGGCGCCACCACCAGTGCCTAAGGCACAATTTTTCAGCCCCTGTATAACAGGGGCGTGTAATTACAATTTTTGATGTAATACTTTGCAGCACGGCTCGTTCCTGCATTCCAACTAGAGTGTCTGTGAGGGGTTGCAGTGTTGTGGCACCAGCACCAGTGCCTAAGGCCCAATTTTTCTGCCCCTGTCTAACAGGGGCGTGAAATTACAATTTTTGATGCAATACTTTGCAGCAGGGCTCGTTCCTGCGTTCCAACTAGAGTGTCTGTGAGGGGTTGCAGTGTTGTGGCACCAGCACCAGTGCCTAAGGCCCAATTTTTCTGCCCCTGTCTAACAGGGGCGTGTAATTACAATTTTTGATGCAATACTTTGCAGCAGTGCTCGTTCCTGCGTTCCAACTAGAGTGTCTGTGAGGGGTTGCAGTGTTGTGGCACCAGCACCAGTGCCTAAGGCCCAATTTTTCTGCCCCTGTCTAACAGGGGCGTGTAATTACAATTTTTGATGCAATACTTTGCAGCAGGGCTCGTTCCTGCGTTCCAACTAGAGTGTCTGTGAGGGGTTGCAGTGTTGTGGCACCAGCACCAGTGCCTAAGGCCTAATTTTTCAGCTCCTGTTCAACAGGGGCATGTAATTACAATTCTTGATCTAATATTTCACAGCAGGGCCCTGTGAGGGCTTACAGTGTTTTGGCCACAGCAACACCTAAGGCCCAAATTTCTGCTGAGTATATAGGGCAGGACCCTACTTTCAAACATCTAACTTACAAACGACTCCTACTTGCAAACGGAAGGAGACAACAGGAAGTGAGATGAAATCTACCCATAGGAAGGGAAATTCTCTCATGTAAGAGTTAATATGGGAAAACAATTTCTCCTTTCCACTGATGCTTTCCAATCCTTGTTCCACAAAAAAACCCAAATTTTCAAAAAACATTTTTCATTGGGACAAAAAAGTGAGGTGAAATCTTCTGAAGAGGAGGAAAGACGCAAAACAAATGTCACAGGGGTGATAACCCTTCCCTATGTTTTCCAAAAAGCTTAGAAAAGATTTTTTGGCTGGAGCTAAACACATTAAAAATGTTCAAAATTACAAACAGATTCTACTTAACAACAAACCTACAGTCCCTGTCTTGTTTGCACCGCCTGTATACTGCTGTTCAGAGTATATAGGGCCTGGTGGCCCCACACCTTTCCTTATTTTAATTTGGGTGTGGGGTTCCCCTTAATATCCATACAAGACCCAAAGGGCCTGGTAATGGACTGGGGGGTACCCATGCCGTTTGTCTCACTGATTTTCATCCATATTGCCATGACCCGACATGACATTAAACCCGCAAGCAGTTTTAAATGAGATTTTTTCCTTTAAAAATGACATTTGGTGCAGGGACTGTTCTAAACATGGGAAACACGCGTCACTTTACAGGCATACTATAGACACCCCCCAGGTACGATATTTAAAGGAATATTTCACTTTTTTTTTTTTACTTTAAGCATCATTAAAATCACTGCTCCCGAAAAAACGGCCGTTTTTAAAAGTTTTTTTTGCATTGATACATGTCCCCTGGGGTAGGACCCGGGTCCCCAAACCCTTTTTAGGACAATACCATGCAAATTAGCCTTTAAAATGAGCACTTTTGATTTCGAACGTTCGAGTCCCATAGACGTCAATGGGGTTCTAACGTTCGTGCGAACTTGCGGTCCGTTCGCGGGTTCTGGTGCGAACCGAACCGGGGGGTGTTCGGCTCATCCCTATCTGTGAACAGCAATTTTCATGTCTTTCCACAGATTCTCAATTAGATTTAGGTCTGAACTTTGACTGGGCCATTCTAACACATGAATATGCTTTGATCTAAACCATTCCATTGTAGCACACTAAATGAGGGATAAGGGCTGAATTGCCCAGGAGGATGGGGAAAAAGGACTTTTAAGGTGCTGTTTACATCAAAAATATAGTCAAAAAATTCTGTACAATCATATTAAAAAATGAAAATTTTTATTGAGTTAGGTTAAAATAATTAGTGTCTCTCATAGAGAATGGGACATGCTTTTAAGAACAATATGACATTAATGAATATCACCCAAAATTGTTCACATTGGACAATGCAACATAAAGCAACTACTTAAAGGTGCCATGACAATCTGCCGCTCGACATGTTTCGCTCTAATACGAGCTTCTTCAGGAGTTTAAAGGCTGTGATTGTATTGGACTCTATAATGATGGGAAAATAGACAATAAATCAATACAAATATACAAACATATTGAAAATACATCCAATGGATGAATAAATTAGCTTATCAGAAAACAAATTGATACAGAGCATATAAATGCATACATGTAAGTAGAAGTTTGGAGAACAGACCGTTCCACCAACTGTATATGAAAAATCATAATTTGTATATCTTACCAGGCTGTAATGCATCAATGCGACATAAATGTTTCAATTGAGTGGCGACTTGAGTGTCTCAATAGGGAGGCAAATTAGTGCTAATTTTGAACCGGGAAATTTTATCATACATGTAGGGACATCGCTGCCATCGCTGACATCGGAAAGACAAAGAGACCCTTTTTTTGCCGCATCAGGGACCATGTTTCCCTTATACAGAAAAAAAGAATGGAAACTCCCATCAGTCGCCATGTTGGCCTGCAGCACAACTTTGACGCTAACTGTTTACATTTTTTTGCCTTGGAACATATTCCTCCGGGTGTAAGAGGGGGGGACTATGATAAGCTCCTCCTCCAAAAGGAGGCACGCTGGATACACGAGTTGTCAGCTCTCCAGCATCCAGGCATGAACGATGCGTTCAGTTTTAAGCCATTCCTTTGAAAACTGGGGCATCTCCAGTTTAGACATAACTCTGTTCTCCCCTGCCCCTTCCCCCCTTTTGTCCCCCTCCCCCCCCCTTCCCCCCCCCCCCCCCTCCCTCCTCCCCTTTTTTTTTTTTTTTTTTTTTTTTTTTTTTTCCACTCTTTGGTTTTCAGAAGATTCTTGGTTTCCCAAATATAACACAACAGTGGATTTAACACTAAAGGATACTCCTTTAGAAAAATGCTTAAAAATTTGTTTTGATGGAATTTTTTTGAGGTTGTTTTTCCATTGCTCTTTCTTTTTCTTTTTCCTTGCCTTTAAAAGGTCATTAATCACACATTTTTCAATGCTGTACTAATGTGACGTCACATATATACATAATTTATGTTAAAATATTACCTATTCTGTATTCTCAATTCTGTACTGATTTGGCGTCACATATCTGTATAAGCTATGTTAAAATATTTAATTAACTAGATTATGACCATATATATTTTTGTATGTTATATTTGATATCATTGAACCTTTACTGTTTTACTCTGTGCTATACTCTGCCAGGCTGTTGTTGCAAACATCAATTAAGGTTTTTTAACAAAAACTTTGTTTGTTTCTCTTCATGATTGGCAATAATATTCCGGGAATACTCTTATGTTGGGTTGATCTCTGTCAGTTTAGACCACACGGACGCCCGGGGCACCCACTATTGGAGATGTAGAGCCAATCGTCCCCAGAGTGGTGGCCCCCCCTCCTTTTTGATCCTGGTTGCTGCATTAAATGGGGTGTTTAAATACGTACAATGAGATACATATGAGCCAGTATTTTTATTTAATGGTTGCTAGATAGGCGGAATGCTTTAAGTCCAGTTTTAATACTTTATACCTTTTCTTTTCCCATTTCCAACATGGCGCTGTCGGCACCCGGATATCGCACTGGCTCAATTAATCCAGAGACATGCGCACTACGCTCCTGGCACGCCACGGACGTCAGAATGACGCCGCCGCGTTCCTCCTCCCCCAGGGCATGACGCGGCCAGCCTCAACAAGCGTCCGCATCACGGCGGCGAAATCAGACGCCGCCGTGGTGGGGGTACATAAAGGCGGTCATACACCGCCCACAGCTCTGCTATCGGCGCCATTCAATGGAGGCAGCGTGAGGTTCTCCCTAATCTGCATGCCGGACTACTGCCCACAAAGTAAGTTCTCCCTCTACAGCATTACTGTCAGTTGGCAGTGAGCCGCACTTGTGGAACTTCCATGGTCCTTTATACTATATCTTTTCTTCACTTCAGAAAATATCGCGATTGGTTATCGTTTCTGTAGTCACCATTGACTGGTTTGACGAAACTACTATATCTAGCCACATTTATTCAACACTTATACCGTGATACTTTTATGCTTCAGGTAAATACTCCTAATTGGCTCTACCTTACAAATACACCTTAAAACCAAACAGGGATGTTTTGAGTCTGATTTCTTCATTCCCAGACAATCCCCCCCCCCCCCCATTCCCCCTCCCTTACTAATTCTATTTTGTTGTTTCTTTTAAAGGGCCAGTATATAACTTTGTGTTCCCCTGTGGTCACATTATGGCAGCGATGTCCCTACATGTATGATAAAATTTCCCGGTTCAAAATTAGCACTAATTTGCCTCCCTATTGAGACACTCAAGTCGCCACTCAATTGAAACATTTATGTCGCATTGATGCATTACAGCCTGGTAAGATATACAAATTATGATTTTTCATATACAGTTGGTGGAACGGTCTGTTCTCCAAACTTCTACTTACATGTATGCATTTATATGCTCTGTATCAATTTGTTTTCTGATAAGCTAATTTATTCATCCATTGGATGTATTTTCAATATGTTTGTATATTTGTATTGATTTATTGTCTATTTTCCCATCATTATAGAGTCCAATACAATCACAGCCTTTAAACTCCTGAAGAAGCTCGTATTAGAGCGAAACATGTCGAGCGGCAGATTGTCATGGCACCTTTAAGTAGTTGCTTTATGTTGCATTGTCCAATGTGAACAATTTTGGGTGATATTCATTAATGTCATATTGTTCTTAAAAGCATGTCCCATTCTCTATGAGAGACACTAATTATTTTAACCTAACTCAATAAAAATTTTCATTTTTTAATATGATTGTACAGAATTTTTTGACTATATTTTTGATGTAAACAGCACCTTAAAAGTCCTTTTTCCCCATCCTCCTGGGCAATTCAGCCCTTATCCCTCATTTAGTATTTTATCATAGGATGTGGTGCTACCAGTTGAGTATCTCTGTCCCTCCTACATTCCATTGTAGCGCTGGCTGTATGTTTAGGGTTGTTGTCCTGCTGGAAGGTGAACCTCCACCCCAGTCTCAAGTCTTTAGCAGACTCTAAGTGGTTTTCTATTAAGATTGTCCTGTATTTGGCTCCAACCATCTTCCCATTAACTCCGACCAGCTGCCCTGTCCCTGCTGAAGAAAAGCATCCCCGCAACATGAAACACCATGTTTCACGGTGGGGATGGTGTGTTCAGGGTGATGTGCAGTGTTTGTTTTCCACCTCACATTGTGTTTTGCTTTCAGGCCAAAAAGTTCAATTTTGGTCTCATCTGACCCGAGCACCTTCTTCCACATGCTTGCTGTGTCCCCCACATGGCTTCTCGCAAACTGCAAATGGGTCTTCTTATGGATTTCTTTCAACAATGACTTTCTTCTTGCCACTCTTCCATAAAGACCAGATTTGTGGAGTGCACGACTAATAGTTGTCCTGTGGACAGATTCTCCCACTTGAGCTGTGGCTCTCTGCAGCTCCTCCAGAGTTACCATGGGCCTCTTGGCTATTTCTCTGATTTATGCTCTTCTTGCCCGGCCTGTCAGTTTAGGTGGACGGCCATGTCTTGGTAGGTTTGCAGTTGTGCCATACTCTTTCCATTTTCGGATGATGGATTGAACAGTGCTCCGTGAGATGTTCAAAGCTTGGGATATTTTTTTATAACCTAACCCTGCTTTAAACTTCTCCACAACTTTATCCCTGACCTGTCTGGTGTGTTCCTTGGCCTTCATGATGCTGTTTGTTCACTAAGGTTCTCTAACAAACCTCTGCAGCCTTCACGGAACAGCTGTGTTTATAGTGAGATTAAATTACACACAGGTGGACTCTATTTACTAATTAGGTGACTTCTGAAGGCAATTGGTTCCTCTAGATTTAAGTTAGGGGTATCAGAGTAAAGGGGGCTGAATACAAATTCACGTCACACTTTTCATATATTTATTTGTAAAAAATTTTAAAAACCATTTATCATTTTCCTTCCACTTCACAATTATGTGCCACTTTGTGTTGGTCTATCACATAAAATCCCGAAAAAATACATTTACGTTTTTGGTTGTAACATGACAAAATGTGTAAAATTTCAAGGTGTACGAATACTTTTTCAAGACACTGTAGGTACGTGATCCAGCGCAGCAGTGCCACCTGGCTGCGGTATATGTAAATTATACGGTCGGCAAGTGGCTAAATGTCCATAATCTATGACATACCTGGGTCAAGATAGGATTTGGGGTAAGTTATAGTAATAAAACCAAGAACCTGCAGGAACTGTTGATCTCATCTTTTAAAGTGGTTGTACACCTCAGACATGAAAAATGAACAAAAGCATATCTCTCTATAATACTTGTCTGAATTAAGAGCACTGTGTAATTTCTGTATGCTTGTCGTAGCACAGCTGAAGTTCCAAGGCAAGGGTCAATACACATGTGCAGATGCGCCCCTACAGGCAAACGCCTATGCGCAAGAGCGCACGTTAGCCATGAATGCTGGCACCAAATAGCCTAGTTATTTTAGCCTGTTCCAATGATTTCTGCTTGATTCCTGTGTTTGACCCGGCTTATCCTGACTACGCTTGCTCTGAGTGGCGGCTGGTGGTAACTTTTTTGGGGGGGTGGCAAACAGTTGTGTCAGATCAGTTCGGGTCGGTCGGCCGGTCGGTGCACTTACCCCACCCATGGTGGGCAATCACGGGCGGCTTCCCCGACTCTCCTTCATGAGCATCACGGCGGCGGGCATCACCAGCAGCTTCTCCTTCCCCTGCGTGTCTCCTCCCTCCTCCTCGGCGGCCAATCAGAATGCTTCTCCTTTTGGCCAACGGGTCAAACGGGTCTCAGACCCGCACTACCTGATTGGCAGAGAGGCGATTCAGTGTGAGAATAGGGAATATTCCTGACACCAACAAAACAAAGGTGACAGGGGAGAGATCTCCAGCTGATTTACAGCCACAGCTCTGTTCCTGAGTGCTGTGTGAATGGGGGGGGGGGGGGCTGTGTCCCTTCCCTCCAATCAGCTGTCAGAGCTCTCCTCACTGAGCTCTGCAGAGTGTAATTTCAGCTCTCCACCCTCTTTTTTTCTGAACATTCAGATGTTCTGTATAAATTCTGAATTCTGAACAGATCTAGCGATGGGAAGACTGCAGATAAACAGGCGCCACCTATGTAGGAGGATTTGTTTTATCTCTATGTATCATCTGAGGCCAGTCATTTCACTAGGTATATGGAAGGGTTTACAACCACTCTAACTATTCTTCAATCCATCAAGGAATTACAATTCTGCACATGATTTCCGGAAACAGCGGCAAAACACGGGACGCGTTTGTGATGCCATTATTTCTTAATGACTCCCCACTCGCGGAACAATTTTTCTGCAATGCAAAAGAAGCCTGGCTCTGTGCCAAAATTTAGTACATGAGCTTCTTTGGTGTATTTTTGGAGCGGAGGAAAGCCCTTTCAAATGAATAGCGCCGCTCGAAAAACGCCCCACAAAACAACACGAAAAACCCCCGCGGTGCAGCAGGTGTTGCTGCAGTATGCTTAGGTGTGAATGGAACCGAAAACGTAAGGCTGGGTTCACACATATGCAAATTGGATGCGGGTTTTACCGCATCCAAATCGCATGAGAGGTGAGTATGACTGGCTCTCAATGGAGCCAATTCACACATCTCAGGGGTGGCCGCAGTCCGAATTTAAAAAGGGCCCTGTGCGTTTCTGGTTCAGATTCAGGTGCAAATTCAGGCTAATATTCGGACCTGATTTGCACCTGAATCATTGAACAAGGACATACCGGACCCCATGCTGTGAACCATGGCAACCGTATATGTGAACCCAGCCTTAAAGGGTAACTCCACTTTCGTGGGAAAAAAATAGCAAATAAAGAAAAAAAAATAAAGTGTATACAATTGCGACACAAGTCATATTGCATTTGAATGTTATTAAAAATTACCTTTCCCTTTCAGTCTGCAGCTCTGTAATTTTCTGAAAATGTAATGCAATATGGCTACCTGGAGGTGTTCTGTACACAGAATGTATACTGACCACACCCCAGAAACATTATTCCTGCTTGTGTGATTGGCTGCACTAAGATATATGTCAGATTTCCGGCATCCCCTGCAACAAAAATGTAATTTTTGGTGAGGTACTTTCAATAGGAAATCACGGCTAAAGGGATGCAGGTCCCGAAGCTTTCCTAATTAGAGCCCTGCAGGTGCAGCAAATGATTGATAATTATGAAAACACTCCTATTAGACCTAAGGCCTATACACACGGTCCAAAAATCGTATGTAAAATACCGCTTTTAAAGCAATTGTACGATAATCGGATGGTCAGTACAGAGGTTTCGAGAGACGATCACGACAGTTCATCTGAATTTATCCAATCGGACAAGCAGGACATTTTTTCTCGTACGATACCAGATCATACGATTTTCGTTTAATCAGTACAGTTGTCGTTCGAAAATACAATACAAATACAATACAAATACATTACAACACATGACATCACTTTGGATTTTTTATTCTGTCGTACGAGAATTTTCGTTACTTTAGTAAACTCTTCATGATTGATTCTAGGAATCTGCAACAAAGATCGTTAAAATCCTTGTAATGTACGCAGATCACCCAGAGGGGAATGTTTTTTTCTCAACAAAAGTGGAGTTACGCTTTGAAGAGGAAGTAAAGCCTCTTAAAAAAAAATACACCCTGCAAGGCAAAGGCATAATGAGCTAGTATGCATAGCATACTAGCTCATTATGAATTACTTACCTGAGATCGAAGCCCTGGCATCGGCCCTCATTCGCCTCCTCCGACGCCGCCATCTGTCCCAGAGTGACTTCCGGGTATCGCAGCTCCGGCGCTGTGACTGGCCGGAGCCGCGATGACGTCACTCCCGCGCATGCGCGCTGGTGCCGCACTAACGGCATGATCGCCGTTAGAAATGGCACGCTCAGTGCACCTGCGCCCGTTGTCTACGGCGCATGCGCCATAGACATCGGTGCTGCTATCCCTGCAAATATCTCCGGAACCTTTTAGGTTTGGGAGATACTTCTTGCACCTACAGGTAAGCCTTAATCTAGGCTTAGCTGTAGGTTAAAATGGTTGCAGTGGGTTTACAACCACTTTAAGAATTTTCCTTCTCTTCTTTTTTTTTTTTAATGTCAATTGAGTACAAATATTATGGCTTCCAGAAAGTTACACAGTTTTCCGACTTTGTAATTGTGCTAGCAAAACAAAAGTCACAAACTGATCATAAGGATTAAGTCTATCCGAAATCCCCATTAAAAGTAAATTATGGACAATGCCTATTTAAATTTCCCTGTAATATTCCAAAAAGATACAATTTATCTACTTGTATTTATGTGCCATCTTTCAACATATTACAGCTAATTAGTGCCCCCTGATGAGAAACAGGCCGCTGAAGGAAAAAAGCATTTAGATAAGATCTAGATTAATAAATGTACCTCATTTGATATCATTTGTATAGCGAGATTATTAATAACGTATCATTATTCAGAAATGGACTGTGAGCATGGAAAAAAAAAGTGCATAGTTCTATCACATTTCAATCTCTAAAAGGTCATTTATAGAAATACAAAAAGCAGACCGTCTTATGTCTTTGAATCTGAAGAGTCCTTCATTAACCGCTTTCAGTGGCGGCTCGTGCATTGAGGGCGCACGGGCGCCGCCCCCTCTCTCCTTCCACCCCCTCTAGCCCCAATAGATAGATTCATGCAATATCTCTCCTGCCACCCCTCTAGCACCAACAGATAGATCCATGCATTGCATGAATCTATCTATGTCCGCCGCTGCCACCCCCTATTCAGGCGCCCAGCCCCTTTTCGGGCGCAGGGCGCCTGAATTACAGCAGCAAGGGGGGGGGGGGGGGGGTTGAAGCACCTGATTAGAGCCATAGGCTCTAATAGGCTTCAAAAAAGGTGACCTTTGAGCGCCATGTTGGAAAAGCCAATGACTATTCACTTTCCTAACACTAAACCGCCTCTCCGCCAATCAGGTGCTCAGGTCTGTTACCTGTCACCTGATTGGCTGAAACAACAGGCGCTGCTATTGGACGCCTATCAGGAGGAAAGGACGAGAGATGAGGACGGCAGGAGACGCATTGAGGACCCCGCTCGTCGCGTCACCCGCTGCCCCACCAAGATGGAGAGTGGGCGGGGGTCACACTGGGGGCATTCAAGGGCACACTGGCAGCATTTAATAGGCACTCTGGCAGCATTTGGCACAGTGGCAGCATTTGATGGCACAGTGGCAGCGTTTAATGGGCACAGTGGCAGCGTTTGGTACAGTGGCTGCAATTGATGGCAAAGTGGCTGTGTTTGATGGCACAGTGGCTGTGTTTGATGGGCACAGTGGCAGCGTTTGATAGCACAATGGCAGTGTTTAATTGGCACAGTGGCTGCAATTGATGGCACAGTGGCAGGATTTGAGGGCACAGTGGCAGCGTTAGATGGCACAGTGGCAGCGTTTGGCACAGTGGCTGCGTTTGATGGACACAGTGGTGGCATTTGATGGCACAGTGGCAATGTTTAATGGGCATAGTGGCAGCATTTTATTGGGCACAGTGGCAGCGTTTGACACAGTGGCTGCAATTGATCACACAGTGGCAGCGTTTGATGGCACAGTGGCTGCAATTGGTGATTTTTTTTTTTTTAATTTTGCGCCCCCCAAAAATTTTGAGCACCAGCCGCCACCGACCATTTTAAAAATGTTTTAACAAGTTACTCCCCAAGAAAGGCCATTGGTATACCTTCGCAGGATGCTATAGGAAGACCCAAACCCCTTCACTCACAGGATATATCTCAAAAGGCTCCAATCAATAACGCTGTTCAGGAAGCATGAGCATTGTTGATTGGAGTATGAAAGAAGGTGTGGGCCAACCAGGTACCACATCCCTAGACATCCAGATATCATAAAAAACTACTTGAGTGATTTTACTGGTACAAATTTGAGAAACAACTTTAAAATATTTTTCCTGGATATTACTTTTTAAAACATAATGGACCAATGGTCCTAAAAAAACACATATTAGTGCAAAACAGTTGTTACAGGTATATAAATGCTGTTCCACATGGAAAAACTTATTGTATTTCACAAATGACCTGTAATGCCGCGTACACACAACCAGTTTTCCGTCAGAATAAACTCTGACGGTTCTTCTGACGGAGTTCCGACAGAGTTCCGCTGAAACGGACTTGCGTACACACGATCACACCAAAGTCCGATCGTTTCGAACGCAGTGACGTACAACACGTATGACGGGACTAGAAAAAGGAAGTTAAATAGCCAGTAGCCAATAGCTGCCCTTGCGTCGTTTTTGGTCCGTCGGAATAGCATACAGACGAACGGTTTTCCAGATAGGAATTGATTCCGTTGGAAAGATTTAAAACATGTTCTATTTCTAGGTCCGTCAGAATTTTCAAAAATAAAAGGTCCAATGAAGCCCACACACGATCGGAATATCCGATGAAATAATTCCGTCAGACCTTTTCTGCCGGAAAGTCCGGTCGTGTGTACGCGGCATAAGAAGTGTGACAATGTAATTCCTGGAATAGCCTGTACAAAAATGTAGAAGGATTGTCGTGGTGGAGAATCCACTTGTCAGTCCAGAGTTCCAAACTTTTCCTCCAGATTTCTGTAACCTTTTCAGGATTTCCAAGTAACAATGTTCCTTGACTGTTGTACCATGTTCTAAAAACTTTTTTCAGTCTGGGACAATTGGCCCATCCAATTGTTGATTGAAGAGCACAGCAGTCGTGACTATGTGGGGGATATAGTGGCAGAGGCACTAGTTGTTTAAAAGCTACAAGTAGCCAAACCAGAAAAGCACTTTTTTTTTCTTTTTACGCTATGTTTATCCTTATATTTATTAAAAAATCTGGAATAAACTACCAAGAAAAGAAAGCTTTCTTTGTGCCCTCCCACCCAAAATAAAGACCAACATATGTGTTACTTTTGCTTTATAAGTAATAGGATAATATAACCGAATCAGTAGGCCAGTAGGAAGTAAATATCACTCTTGCCCGTAGGAGTTAAACTAGTGTAAAAGCTAAAACGGTTTAATACAGCTACAGAGTCCTGGAAACCTAATTTACTAAAGATATTGATAAGATAGAATGAGTCCAGAGACGGGCAAAAAAATGGTGAAAGGTCTGAGGGATAAAACATATTAGTGCAGGAACCTAATATGTACAGTCTTGAGGAAAAAAAAGAACGGGGAAAATTATTAAAATGTTCCACTATGTGAAGGGTGTGAATAGGTTCAGGAGGATAGTGTTTTCACTAGGAAGGTGAGATCAAGAACATGGAGACCAGTGTTGCCAACCGTCAGTATTTTTACTGGCAGCCAGTAAAAAACAGGCAATTTTCTCCTGCCAGTAAATGCCAGTAAAAGAAAAAAGTTGCCAGTAAAAATATATGGCTGTGATATGCGGCTCGGTCCAGAGCCAGCTGAGATCATCTGAATTCCTGCTCCAGTGTGATCAGGCGGGTCTGGTGGAAGCAGTGCCTGAGCGTGTCGTGTGATGTCATAGTGCAAGGGAACCAAGCAGAGCGTCCAGAGCCTCGTGTGCCGGTCTGCAGGACAGGAACAGGGCAGGTCGGGAGCGGGACTGTCAGTGCTGTTTAGACTGAAGGGACCAAGAGTCAACTTCATGTGTGCCTTTCTATTCTAATTTCTTGCCCTCCTCAGTCCTGTCCCTGAGCTACTTACTATATCGAAAATGAAATAAGAAATATGTTTTTTGCCCTAATATCTACCTTAAATCACTTTGCTAATTGCATATTGTACTTGTTTGTAGCCTAAATACTAAAATTTGCACTTATAACTGTAATTTTGTAACTTTTGGAAATGCCAGTAAAAACTTGGCTGTGCCAGGAAATTTTGGGTGTCATGTCAGTAAATTTCAATCTGGTAGGTTGGCAACACTGATGGAGACATGGCCTCGAACTAGCAGGAGAAATGTTCTAAACAAATATTCTAAACTAATCTTAGGAAGTATTATCCTACAGAAAGATTAGATGATTCTTGGAACAAGCTCCACCAGAGATAGAGAGCCAGTCAACAGTAGGTGAATTTAAACATGCTTGGGGCAAATATTGAGCCATACTCTTAACAAAAATTGAGAAAAAAAATATCAAAAAAGGAAAAACTTGATGGACTACTTGGTCTTTTTCTGCCATTGCTCTTTTATATTACCGTATTATTTCATGATTCAGACAACACGCAGGCTTTACACTTTAGTAGATTATTTTAAAATGTTGAATTTCAGACATGTTTCGGATTCAGCGGGGAATGGATAGAAATGTATTCTTTTAATTGCAGTTTCATAAAGTACCAAACCAAGCAGCACTGCTGGGTAGACCGTATGTCGTGTGTTAAGTCAGCTGGGACCTTTACCACTGAAGCTTACAGTACATCCAGAAGAGAACAGACAACCTCATAATGCACAAATACAGTAATATACTCTTCACAATAGAATGTTCCCCCCTCAAACTTCATAAGGTTTATAAACATCAGAATGTATCGGGGTCAGTTGTGCTATGGAGCGAAATGCATCTTGAGCAGTGCCCTATTAATGCATTAGGGGGCAGCAGCTGGCATGCTGTGCAGAGTGGCAACAAGGTGGCAGGTGCTGGAACGCTCTACAATCCAGCACCTACTGGAACTGAATATTGGCAGAATGATTTCCTGCCCAACAGTCACATTATAGTATCAGCATTAGCAGAGTAGCAGCGCGGGAATATGTAATAGATAAATAACTATATAACTGTTAAATGTTTTATGTTTATTTTGCCTTCACTGACATCAATGTTTGGATTTTATTTTGCTCCCACTGACACCATCAATTTGGACTTTATTTTGCTCCCACTGCAACCAACGGTTCGGGGTTTATTTATCTCTCACTGACACCAATAATGTGCAGTTTATTTTGCTCCATCTTTCATCAGGGATTTGATGTTTATTTTTCTCCCGATGACACCAATGATTTGGGAATGTTTTTCTCCTGCTGACAACAAGGATTTGGTGTTTGTTTGGTTCCCACTAATGCCCCGTACACACGGTCGGATTTTCCGATGGAAAATGTCCGATCGGAGCGTGTTGTCGGAAATTCCGACCGTGTGTGGCCTCCATCAGGAATTTTCCATCGGATTTTCCGACACACAAAGTTGGAGAGCAGGAGATAAAATTTTCCGACAACAAAATCCGTTGTCGGAAATTCCGATCGTGTGTACACAAATCCGACGGACAAAGTGCCACGCATGTTCAGAATAAATAAAGAGATGAAAGCTATTGGCCACTGCCCCGTTTATAGTCCTGACGTACGTGTTTTACGTCACCGCGTTTAGAACGATCGGATTTTCCGAAAACTTTGTGCGACCGTGTGTAGACAAAACAAGTTTGAGCCAACATCCGTCGGAAAAAATCCTAGGATTTTGTTGTCGGAATGTCCGAACAAAGTCCGACCGTGTGTACGCCCTATAACACCAGCAATTTTGGTTTTAGTTTGCTCCCATTAACATCAATGATTTGGGGTTTTTTTGCTCCCAAAAACACCAATGATTTGGGTTAGCTTTGTCCCCAAAGACACCAATGTTTTGTGGTTTATTTTTCTCCCAATTACACCAAAGATTTTGTGCCTATTTTGCTCACACTGACAACAATGATTTTGGGGTTTTTTTGTACTCACACAAATAATTTCAGTTTATTTTGCTCTCTTTGACACCAACGGTTTTGGGTTTGTTTTGCTCTAACTGACGACAACAAATGCATACAAAATTATACACTGTATGCATTTTTTATGTCCATGTGAATGAGCCCTTAAGCTGACTACACACTTTACAGTTTGTAATACTCTGGTGGTTGCCATTATTGCTTAGCTTGCTTACAAAGGTACAGGGACTCATTGGATGCTGTGAGGACTTGGATCACCTGCTGGTAGCACTGTGGTTCCCTTCTCCGAAGGGTGCAGTTCTGGTGGCCACCAGCGAGTGTCTACCGGCAACCAGAATATCCCAGTAATTAGGCTGGGCCTGATGCTGGCTGCTGGGAAGATACTGTATATAATCCCTCCATTAACTTTTTTGTGCCTCAGTGTTCTGCCTGTTAGCTGCTCCCCTGTTTGCTCCTGTATCCAGTATCCTGCATCCTGTTACCTGATCTCTGCTCCCCATTGTTTCCTTTGATCCCAGTCCTTGTCTATGTCATGCCCTGTATATGTGAGCTTCCTTCCATTTGTACATAGTATATTATAGTTAGGTTGTTGGTTTGGTTTTTGCTTAAGTGTCACATTTATTTTTCACTTTTGCTTTCTTTATGGTGTGTTGGTGTTGGATGGGTGTTGTGTGCGTTAATAAACTTTATTTTTATCATACTAAGTCTGATTCCAGCCTCCTTAAGTGTAGCCCACGGATCTGACTATCCCTGCTGCTGTTGGATATCTGCAGCACAAAAAGTTCAACAGAGAACAATGGATGCTGAAGGCATCTACAGTGCCTTGAAAAAGTATTCACACCCCTTGAAATTTTCCACATTTTGTCATGTTACAACCAAAAACATTAATGTATTTTATTGGGATTTTATGTGATAGACCAACACAAAGTGTCACATAATTGTGAAATGGAAGAAAAATAATAAATGATTTTCAATTTTTTTTTACAAATAAATATGTGAAAAGTGTGGCGTGCGATTGTATTCAGCCCCCTTTACTCTGATACCCCTAACTAAAATCAAGTGGAACCAATTTACTTCAGAAGTCACCTAATTAGTAAATAGAGTCCACCTGTGTGTAATTTAATCTCAGTATACATACAGCTGTTCTGTGAAGCCCTCAGAGGTTTGTTAGAGAACCTTTGTGAACAAACAGCATCATGAAGGCCAAGGAACACACCATACAGGTCAGGGATAAAGTTGTGGAGAAGGTTAAAGCAGGGTTAGGTTATAAAAAAATATCCCAAGCTTTGAACATCTCACAGAGCACTGTTCAATTCATCATCCAAAAATGGAAAGAGTATGGCACAACTGCATACCTACCAAGACATGGCCGTCCACCTAAAGTGACAGGCCAGGCAAGGAGAGCATTAATTAGAGATGCAGCCAAGAGCTCCATGGTAACTCTGGAGGAGCTGCAGAGATCCACAGCTCAGGTGGGAGAATCTGTCCACAGGACAACTATTAGTCGTGCACTCCACAAATCTGGCCTTTATGGAAGAATGGCTAGAAGAAAGGCTTTGTTGACAGAAAGACATAAGAAGTCCTGTTTGCAGTTTGCGAGAAGCCATGTTGGGGACACAGCAAACCTATGTTTCTGAACACTATGTTTATACTTCTAGAATACTAGTGTAGCACCCTCTAGTGGTACTAGGATGTGTACGTAGTTTTTTTTAGTGTACCTAAATTTCCAGGCTTGGCTGGCAGCCAAGCCTGTGTGTGTTTTTCTTCTGGGTCAGGGTTTGAGTGACTCAGGGAGAGCTGGGTGACTAAGAGGCAGCACCATGAGACCTCTCACTTCTTTCCAGAACATGCTAGAATCTTCTGTAAAGGAAGGAGGAGAAGAGAGGTAGAGCTGCCTGGAGTATTCTGAGGGCCCTGAACAATCCCCAACTTGGATTGGCAGGGGGCAGGCCCCCTCAAATACTCAGAGTCAGCCCAGCTGGGGAGGAGTTGGTATAGAGTGGAAGGTGGAGATGGGAATGGAGTGTTAGGTTGTCATGGCCTTTGAGGGAGCTTACCAGTCTGGGGTGGAGGTGACCTTGGGCCTGGGCTCCAGCGCGGACGGGACCCTCTTACAACCCATAGAGGTGTCCTGAACAGGAGGCACAGGAGGCACAGGAGGGGCAAGAGAGGACAGGGAGAACACTGCTGGGCAAGTCTCCAGGAGTTCCACAGAGTGCAGACAGAGTGCAGACAGGAGGGCTGATGAGTGTTCACACAGTCAGGAGGACTGGGAGGCACGCTTGAAAGCACTGGGAGAGTGCAGTCTGGAATGAGTGCAGAGCCAGTGGAGTGGACTGCAGTTGCACAGGTAGTGGAGAGAGGCAGCTGCAGCCAGGAGGGCTGGCAGGGCCTGAAGATGTGGTGCTGGGATTAGCCATATGGACAGCTAGCACTAGGATTACCTACATTTTTTTTGGTACACCAAAGGGGCCTTGGTCCCTGCCTGCAAAGGGCATTTGCTAAGGCCTGACTGAGCCAGTGTCAGGCCTAATACATAGTGCTAGCTGGTCCTGGAAGTGATGTCCTGGGAGTGAGATCAGCAATCAAGTGATCTGCTAGAGCTGGAAATGAGGAGGTTTAAATACAGAGACTTTATAAAGTTTAAAGTCCCAATTATTTATCTTTTGTTCTTCAATCAAGTGGACATCCCATATCTTCCTTATCCCATCCAAGTTTATTTCCCCCAATAAAACATAAAAACAAAATACAAACACTGCTTCTTGACTGCTGAGTGTCTGAAGATTGAGTGCCTGGCTGTGCAGGGTGAGAGACAAACCACAATTACTAGCAGCACTTATGGGGGTACCGCTACACTAGTCATAACTTTAAGTACAGATATATTTTCCTAGGAAGGTAGAGTCAGTGGTATCCATGCATTTAATTAAAGGATATTTGAAATTGATATTGAAATACTGTACCTCCTTCTCTCTTTGATAGTGTATTAGTGGGCCAAATGATATGTAAATAAAAAATGAAATTGACACTATTTGATGTGTGGTTTGTGTATTGGAAGGAGGAGTTTGATACAAGTTGAATGCTTGAGGGACAACTCCGCTACTATATATATTTTTTTTTTAGCAGAGACCCATGGGAATAAAATGGCAGACATTGCAATTTTTTATGTCACACGCTATTTGTACAGCACTTTTTCAAACACACTTTTTTGGGAAAAATACACTTTAATGAATTTTAATGAAAGAAATCACAATAGATAGCCCCATTTTTTGATAAAATATAAAAGATGATGTTACGCCAAGTAAATAGATACCAAACCAATGTCATGCTTTAAAATCGCGCACACTCGTGAATGGTGTCAAACTACGGTACTTAAAAATCTCCATAGGTGATGCTTTAATAGAGTTTAAGCCCGGGTTCACACTATAATGCGCTGCGGACCGCACAGGAGCGCTGTGCGTCCCTGTTCACTGTTTCAGGGACGAATCAGGGCCGATTCTATGCCTGAATTCGGCCCTGAAACACAGCCAAAGACGCACAGCGTTTTTGTGCAGTGCGCACCGCAGCCGCCCCGGAGATATGTGAACCGGCTCCATAGGGAGCCAGTGACATTCTCCTGCTATGCGAATTAGATGTGCGGAAATGCACATCTAATTCACATAGGTGTGAACCCGGGCTCAAGGTTACCAGTCTAGAGTTACAGAGGGTCTAGCACTAGAAATATTGTTCTCACTCTAACGATCACAGCTATACCTCACATGTGTGGTTTGAGCGCCGTTTACATATGCGGCCCCCAGATCTCTCCTCTATGCTGGAAACCTGAGATTAAAAAAAATTGATTTCAGGCTTTCCAGCAAAAAAAAATGGCAGTTTACATGCCAGAGTCGTAAGTCGCTTCCAGCCTCAGAGGGTCATAGAGATGGCCAGGGACCATCTGATCCACGACCAGCTCTATGGTAAACCCGCTCCCGCCGCCAGATCCATTCTCTGGCTCCCCTATCGCATAGGAGAGCCTGGAGAAGCACTGGTGGGCGGCGGGGGGCATCACCTCCCACGACTGTAAAAGCAATCAAGCAGCTAAACAGCTGCTAAGATGGCTTTTGCACTGCAGGGAATCGCTGACTGAAAAGAAAGATATCTGGATGATCTATCAGATATCTAAACTCAAAGTCCATTGCGTCATATGACGTCCACCCGGGAGGAATTGGTCAAGGTAAAAATTGTTCAGGTAAAAATATTACCCCCTCACTTCCCCAATACTTCCCCAAGTCCTCACTCAATCCAGCGCTATGCCCGTCTGTATCCTCTCACTTCCTGGTCTCACAGGCTTTGCTGAGGCAGTGAGAGCCATTGGCTCCTGCTGCTGTCAGTCAAATCCTTTGATAAGATAGCAGGAGCTGGGCCGAGGCAAACCACGCTGTCTTTGTCTTTGGATGTAGGCAGTGCAGCTCAAGGCATGCCTGCAACCCTGCAGGCATGCCATGATAGGAAGCAGCTTCCTATCATCATGGCACTCCGAGAAGAGGAAGAGCCAGGATCCCTGGTGGGGGACCCAAGAAGAGGAGGTTCAGGCCGCTCTGTGCAATTTCATTGCACAGAGCACGTAAGAATAAACCTGTTTAAAAAAAAAACTAAGTTTACAATCACTTTAATATGTCCAAAAAATAAATAAAAATTTACTTCAAATCTATAGATGCCTTGTTATTTTGGCAAAATGTGGTTGGCAGCATAAAACTGAGCAATTATTAAATCTTGTTAACTCTCAGTGCTATAACACAACACCACATATCTACTCTGCAAGCCTCTGGCTCCAGCTTTTTATGAAAGCTGTAATACAGCTTATTTTCGCGGAAGCAATGACTCCCCGGACAATGATCTCCTCTAAAATATTGATAATTCTCTCCCACAAACGTCGAAAGAGTTTTGTTTTTCCCTCATTTGTTTTCATAAAACAATGAATTGTATTCGGGTTCACAGTAAGACAAGCCTGATCTTAGATTGCGGCGTTCTATGCAAACACTCGGGAAATAGACCTATTTTCAGTCTTGGCTCGGCTCTGCAGGTGGTCATATTTAAGGTTTAATCACACCGTCTACAAGGCAAATCACAGCCAAATCAGGCAGCAACAAATCCAGATCTATATTTAAAGTTTCTCCATTTGCGGTGAATAGTTTTTGGACTCATTTTTGCTTATTGCTATCAAATCCATGGCGGACTCTAATGTAAAAGAGTGTCATGGAAACAAATTACACCACCAAATGCTTTAGGACGAAGAGCAAATAACACACAAAGAGAAGTTGAAACTTTAGTGGCAAAGTAATAACAGACTCTGTGAGATGGTGAGAATGAGAGGTCAGATACAGTCTGATTCATTTTATTCCAGAATGTAAAATGGACTAAAAAGATGGAAGAGAAGGTTACATAAAGTTCCTATTGTGTATGTGTTTTGATCTTGCGACAGATCTACCAGCACAGCAGATGGTACTTTTCTTTGCAGTGTGGTAGCTTGTGCAGCACTTAGCTTATCCAGCAAGGCAGCAAAGAGGAGAGTTGATGACCCATTGCAATTAATCACATTCCATCTTACTGCAGTTTGATCAGTTGCAGTGAACCTGTACTTCCCCATACTAATGTAGCACCTCCCGTAGGCGCCACTGGTGAATAGGGATCCCCCACCGTGCACAGCCAGGCACACCGAATTTTCACAGCACACTTGAGTCAGGAAACAGTCCAGCAACATTTTTTATTTTTTTTAGGGGTATTCAACTTGATTAGGGATAGGGGTATTATGCAGTGGCGGCCCGTCCATCTACATACAGGGCGCCAGACCATGGATTTCAATGGGGGGGGGGGGGGGGTTTGAAGCATGTGATTAGAGCCTGAGGCTTCAATAAGCTTCAAGAACAGGGGGGTGGGTTTGGGGTGCTGCCCCCTGATCCCACCCAGTTGTGTGACAGAAGTGAATGAATATCCGTTATTATCACACTGATACTTATCCTGGCCAACCATGAAGCGGGTCGTGAGACCCGTTTCCTGATTGGCCGAAAGGAGAAGCCATCCCATTGGCCTATAATGAGGAAAGAGGAGGAAACGTACGGCCGAGGAGATGCATGGGAAGCCCGGGACACGGAGGAGTCTGAGGGGGGAAGCCGCCGCCGTCTCCATGGGAAGTCCGTGAGATGGAGGAGTCTGAGGGCGGAAGCCACTACCACCGGCGTCTCCACCTGTCAGCACAAGGTGGGACGCCAACTGGTGACGGGGGGGTATGGTGCACAGTGGGGGCTGGGGGGAGGGTGGGGTTCCGCCTGCTGACTGATAGAGCACCAGCCGCCACTGGTATTATGGGATGCCCACTTGACTTTTTAGCAAAAGAACTCTTCAGAGACACAACTGTCACACTGTTAGATGATCTGACAAAGAGCGCTCAGTCAGATAAAGCAAAGGCCCATTACAGGCAGGGACCGCTGGCCCTTTGGTTGTGTAGCAAAGTCCCAGTGCCCAGCTGTCCTCCCGTGGCTACTGATCCCAGCCCCACCTCTTCAGGCACTGCCAGCTGCCCCTTTCACTAACCCTCCTGGCTAATCTTCCCACAGTCCTCCCAGGCTGTCACATTCACCAGCCACCCAGCTGTCTTCGCCCTGGAGATCTCCTGGACGTGCTCATTGGCTCCAGCTGTCCTCACACCTGCTCCCATGCATCCAGGAAGGGTTCCTCCATGTGTTGTAGAGAGTCCTTCCAGCACCAGAGCCCCAGACCAGAGGTCACCTCTCCCCAGAATAGGAGGCTACCCTCAAGGGTTTCCGACAGCCTCCTTAGCACTCCATCTCCAGCTTCCACCCGAATTTCAGAGATCCCTCCCCCTGCCAACCCATTTGGCCGGGGATTAGTTGGGGCCCTCATCAATGCTCCAGGCAGCTCCTCCTAACCCCCCTCCCATTCTTCTGGAAAGTTCCAGCAAGTAGGGGGAGGTATCAGAGATGCTGCCTGATGAGCCATTCTAGCCTCCCTGAATCACTCCCCCTGACTCAGATTCAGGTAAATAAGGGGGAAGGTTGGGACTTTAAATGAAGCACCTCAGAAAAAGGGGTGCCTCCATCCCTGGATTCAGTGATGAGAGGGGGAGTTTGGGACTTTGAGTGAGGCCCAGATTCAAAACACACAGGCTTGGCTCCCAGCCAATCCAAACAATTTACCTACACTACAGAAAAACCTATGTACAATCTAGCACTCTACACTAGAGAGTGCTACACTAGGAAGACTAAAGCTGGCCATACATGGATCGAAATGTGACCGGTTCAGCAGGGACAGGATGAATTTCAATCCATGTATGGGCACTGACGTTGTACAAAAGTTGGTCTAGCGATCGGCTTCTGTACAACCAACCTGCTGAATTTTCCCTGCTCATCAGTGTTGCAGGCTTTAGCCTGCAAAGCTGATTAGTGTATTTTGATGACAAGAAAGTCTCCCCGCCATCAGAATACAATAGCTTAGCATGGAGAATTCCCCCATCCACATCGAGTGTGTGGATGGGCGAATGAAGTCAGCTTTCTTTTGTTCAACCTACTGGTTGAATGAAAAAATTGTATCATCTTCTTACCGCAGCACCTCACATCAATGTCTAGTGTTTTTTTATTTATTTTGTTTTTGTTTGTTTTTTAATTTTAGAACTAAAGAAATAAAATATAAATGTTATTTTTAATTTATCCCAGTAAATAAAAAATATATTGGTATGTGCTTATCTAGCTAGAAGTTGAAGCCCTAGGTTCCTTTTCATGTTTCTAAGCTATCACTACTTGCATCGCTGATTAAATTAGACTTTTTTGTTTACAGGGCCTAATAGCTCAAGCTGAAGTTTCAGAGTGAGAGCCAAAGGGCAAACAGATCCTCCTGTGTTCTCTCCCAATAATAAACACATTTGGCCTATGTTGGAAGTCGTCTTGGAATGTCAGTGCAGAAAGTTTACCCAGCAGGGTGTTTGTAACAAGGAGTCACGAATGGGAATTCATCTCCTGAAGGATGTTCTCGCATAGGCCTCCTGATGTGATGTATGGGGGGGTAGAGTAGCATCAGCTAAGACCTCCTGGGGATGGAAATGAATGATTTTCTGACTTGCAGCAACATCAAAGGCCAGCTCTTACTGGAAGTTGACCTGAGTCAAGGCAGGTGTTCACAGACTAGTGCTGCCCCCTTGTGGAAGAGAATAATATACTTCCTGGAAGATGTTTGGGGGAATAACATACTTCCTGGTGATTAGAAAGACCGACCCCTTATAGCTTCTCATTGGACAGAGGACTACAGGGTGTTTGTGTGGGTTGTGTCTGAGAATGCTTTTACAGGTAATGTTCAGCGAGGGTTTTTCTTTTTGTGTTAGAGCCCAGCCAGCAAACAGAACCCAAAAGGAAGGAGCATCGTATTAACCCTGCTCTTTGTTTGATCTGCTCTGTGTTTTATGTTAGCATTTCTACTTTCCTTGTAAATAAACAAGACTTTTACTTATTTGAGTATTGTGTTTATTTCTATTGCTAACATTGTTATCATATCATCATCATTAACATTATCAGAGCTTTGAAAGAATAGCTAACTATAGGAATAGACAAGATAATACATATTTATAATGCATAGGGGAATCCAAAACCACCCCAAATATATTTCAATATGCATTGGATGCTCTATGACCTAGAACAGGAGGTTGTCTTGTCCCTTTAGTGAATAGAGACACGCTAGGTGAAAGAATACATAAACATAGTGGAATTGATCAGCCATGACACCACAAACTGAGCCACAGCATGTGAGCCCATCATTACAAGGTAAGGCAAACAAACAATACAGGGGATATAACTACCTAATTAAAACAACAAAAGCAGTTGAAAGTGTGCAATGATCTCTTTGTCCATTTGGGCTTTTCTTTTTATAGGCCTTCTTCTACTATTAGGCCCCATTCACACCTGAGCGTTTTGTAGCTTGAAGCCTGAAGTTACAAAACGCTGGAGGGGAAAAAAGCAATTATTCTCTATGGAGATGGTTTACATCTCCACTCCAAAACGCCTGAAGCCAGAAGCTCTGAAAAGCTCAAACAAGTTCTGGAACTTTTTTTTAGGCAGAATACAGGCGTTTTTCTGCTTTTTACATTGGTGACCTTTTGACCTGTACAAAATCGCAGCAAAAACGCGTCAAAATCGTGGCACACGCGGTAAAATATGCGGCAATATCGCGTGACTTTCTGCCTGAAAACGCTACGCTCAGGTGTGAATGGGGCCTAAATCCTAGCCACACTATTTACCATTCAGATCCAAGTAGAAAGCCAAGCCTTGCCCTGCCCATATCAGTCTATGTCAGACCTAAGAAAAGGCTCAGGGCCTATCACCTAGGTGCTGAGTTTCCGTGCACTGTAAAGATGGAGGGAGGGGATAGGGTCACATGCTCCCCTATACAAGGACGCACCAGCTATTTCCAAGGGTCCTGGGTAGCTTACAGGGTATTATTAGCAGAGGGAGTTGGCTATAAAGGGAACATGGAACTCTAAATAGTAAAAGTGATATGATTATGTTAGACAAAAAAGCTAAAATTAAATGTATCCCACACCTTTATTGCTACCCTTTTAATTCATCAACCCTTGCGATTACATGATAATTGCTGTTTGAACTGTTATATTGTATTGCCCCATTGTAGGCTTTTTCAGACAGTGGTACATTTACCCCTTGTGACATGTTCAAAGGGTACATTTGTCTGGTAAAGTACTTATGTCATCTATCTAAAAGCCCCAACTAGCTTGCCTATCCTGTTTCATTAAAATCATGAAACATAGCCAAAGCCAAGAAAAAAAAATCATCCTCTTGCTCTTCAACATTCCACGGCAGCAAGCCACATGACAAAATGCCTAGACTGAAACAATGCTGAGCATGTCCTCTGACCAGAAGGGTATTTAAGCACCAGCCTTTGAAATGGCCAGTGATGTTTCTTATCGCGAGCTACCCCAAAGTGCTTGTCTGTTAATTGCTAGCCTGTTACTGTCAAGCCACTGGATTGACCTGACTGCACTCTTACCTGCCTTAACCCCCCTGGCGGTATTCCCGAGTCTGGCTCGGGGTGGAACTTCAGAACCAAAAGTGGTAACCCCGAGCCAGACTCGGGATCGCATCGCTGGATCCAGGAAGAGCTTACTTACCTTGTCCCCTGGATCCTGCAATGTCTCCCCGCAGTGTGACATTGCAGGATCCAGCGCAGTGTCCTCCGCTCGATTCATCACGGAGCCGAGCTCCGTTCCCTGCGAGCGTTGCGACGCACGGGGACGGAGAACGGCGCCAAATTCAAAAAGTGAAACACACACAATACATACAGTACACTGTAATCTTACAGATTACATTACTGTATGAAATTATTTCACATCCATTTTGTCCCTAGTGGTTTCTCCAGTGGCCTGCATGCAGTTTTATATTATAAAAACTGTTCTTTCTGGAAACTGGAGATTGTCCATAGCAACCAAAACCGTCCCTTTACATCAAAAGTGGTTTTAGACTAGCTAGAAAACAGCGATAATAAATTAGAATCAGTCGCAGAATTGAGCGATAGTGATTTGTGGGGAGATCCATCATCAATCACTGAAAAGTAATGACAGCGACAATTCTGCAACTGAGCAAAATTTCAGTGTTTTTGATTTGATTACATTATTAAATAATTTTTATTATTATTGTATTATTATTTGGTATAATTATTTATAGTTATTTATTATATTATAATTTATGATTTCATGTTTCAAACTTTATCATACCCGAGATGTCTACTAGACCCTTGTTTGGACAGATTTAAGTGAGTTATTCCTAAGAATTACAGGCCTACAATAAAAATTTGCCAAATTTCCATGCAAAATAATGGTACCGCTTTCAGCATCAAAAATATGAAATAATCATACCGCCAGGGAGGTTAAACCCTGCCTGGACCTGACTACTCTCTCATTTGCCACAGTCCCTGCTTGCACCTAATGACATCATCTCCTGCTGCATGCCATGACCTCTGCCTGCTCTGACCACGCTCTAGTCTGTAGCCCTTTGAACAGTCTCTGCACCGTAGGCTTTCTGTGATAGCCATCACATACAAACAAAAGATTTTCCAGCACACTTACCAGCCAGCCTGTAAAACAACCAAATTGACCCTGTCTAAAAGTTTACAAAACAGGGTTTTCTTTGCAGACATTTGTAAATATATGTGTAAACCACAGTGCCCATGCCAGGGGACCTCTGTGTATACCATACTTGCCAACTGTCCCGGATTTCCCAGGACATTCCCGGGACTTAGACGCCATTCCCGAATTTGTGGCGTCCCGGTAAATGTCCCGAGAAATCCGGTTCCCGAGACAATGTCTCCGCCGGCCGCGGACCTCTAGCGGCGGCAGCGACGAAATCGGAAAGACATTTACTGGGACGCCACAAATTCGGGAATGGCATCTAAGTCCCGGGAATGTCCCTGGAAATCCATTTTAATGAAGTTTAGGAAGACGGCTGGGGGGGCTAGACGGAGCTCCTGCGTCGCACGCCCACCCTCCGCCCCGCTCCGCCTCGCCCCGCCTACCCCCCGCCCCGCTCCGCCTCACCTACCCCCCCGCCCCGCTGCCAGTCTGATATGGAAAGGGGCGGGGGGTTCTACCCATGCGGAGGACACCTCTGAGGTAGGAGGGGGGGTGCACCGCTGTGGGACTCCTGATGTGAGGGGGGACTCCACTGGGGACACCTGATGCAAGGGGGGCTCCACTGGGGACACCTGATGTGAGGGGGGGTCCGCCGGGGACACCTGATGTGAGGGGGGCTCCACTGGGGACACCTGATGTGAGGGGGGCTCCACTGGGGACACCTGATGTAAGGGGGGGCTCCACCGGGGACACCTGATGTGAGGGGGGCTCCACTGGGGACACCTGATGTGAGGGGGAGCTCCGCTGGGGACACCTGATGTGAGGGGGGGCCCCGCTGGGGACACCTGATGTGAGGGGTGCTCCACTGGGGACACCTGATGTGAGGGGGGGCTCACTGGGGACACCTGATGTGAGGGGGGCTCCACCGGGGACACCTGATGTGAGGGGGGGCTCCACTGGGGACACCTGATGTGAGGGGGGCTCTGTTGGGGACACCTGTGAGGTGGAGCTCCGCCGGGGACTCCTGATGTGAGGGGGGGCTCCGCCGGGGACACCTGATGTGAGGGGGGCTCCGCCGGGGACACCTGGTGTGAGGGGGGCTCCACTGGGGACACCTGATGTGAGGGGGGCTCCACTTGGGACAACTGATGTAAGGGGGAGCTCCGCCGGGGACTCCTGGTGTGAGGGGGGGCTCCGCCGGGGACTCCTGGTGTGAGGGGGGGGCTCCGCCGGGGACTCCTGGTGTGAGGGAGGGCTCCGCTGGGGACTCCTGGTGTGAGGGGGGCTCCTCTGGGGACATCTGATGTAAGGGGGGCTCCGCTGGGGGCACCTGATGCAAGGACGGACTCTGCTGGGACATCTGGCGCAAGGATGGACGGCTGGTGGCAGGCGACATGGCTAGTGACACGCTCAGGGATCCCACTGATTCTGCATTATGGTGAGTTGAATGATTTCATTTTATATTAATAATAGAAATAATGCACTTCAATCATCCTGACACCATAACAACCATGGTGTCGGGATGATTGAAGTGCTAACACCAGGTGTTTGGAGTATCTTTACCTGCTGATTGTTAAACTTTCTAGAATACACACATTTTTATTGTGTAGGATCTGGGGCTGCTGTCCCGTCATTTCCCTCTCCCCCTTTCCCCCTCTCCCCCTCTCCCCCTTTCACCCTCTCCCCCTCTCCATCCCTCATTCATCTCAGACTCTAACCACACCCTCTTGCGCCACGCCATTTAAGCCACGCCCACTATGTCACGTAAACCACGCCCATTTCTCGCCGCTTCGCGCGCCGCACTTGTATACTTTTCTTAAGCCACGCCTACAAATGAATGCCCCGCCCCCTAATTATTGTATGGCTCTGCCTATAGCCACAAAAGTGTCCCACTTTTTTTTTTACAATGTTGGCAACTATGGTATACTGAAGTCCTAACTCTAAATTCCCAGAGCCTCCATAGTAGGAGTACATATAAGAATGGATAGATTAAGGGGAAGTATGCTTGGAGGGAGCCCACCCCTCCTTAAAGACACAGAAATGCATGTGACGCCCAGCAAAAGCACAATGGCAGTAAAGGCATCCAGTACACCCCGGCACCCAATTCAACCAACCCCACAAAAAAGTGTCAACCACCCCAACCCACAACTGGCCCTTACGGCATGGTGCACATGGAAGGGCAATGCACATCACAATCATACAAAAGATTTTGCAGCACACCTGCCAGCCAACCTGCAAAACAACCAAGTTGTTCACTTCCTTTAGTGGGGCGATCCTGAGGGCTGCAAGGTGATACCAGTTAGTAACAAAGACAACCGGGACCACCTGGGTTCCTGGCTCATCTCCAGCCTCAGGAGCTCTGGTAAAGACCAGCTACCACTAAAACTCTGCACCTCAGATGAGCAGGCATTACATACCAGGGGGCATCATAAAAAGTTCAGACTGGCTGATTTCCCCCTCTAGTGCAGATCACATGACCAGAATGCCTAGGCATTTATATAACTTTCTAATTTTTTTTAGGCTATACATGTATAAAAATTATCTTATCAATGTGTATATCATAAACCTTGTTTTTGGATATGGTTTGTAATTGTAATGACTTGCAGTTGTATATAGATAAGGGTAGCCATATTTACAGTACAGACAGGGTTTGTATGGTTGTGAATGACTTTACACATTCTCAGGCTCCATGCACACTGGGATTAAAAAACGTCTGTTCCCTTGGCAGAAAAACGCTCATATAGAATGTTTTTTATACAAAGTTTAAACGAGTTTAGGAGAGTTTGCATGTTTTCTGCCAGAAAGCGCCAATCAGAAGCGCAAACCAGAAGGGTTTTTTTCCTGCCTCTAAACGTTGATCTTAAAATATGCCTGTAATCGTCCTAATGTGCATGGACACATAGGATAACATAAGAAATTCCCCTAGTGGACTTTAGAGGCACATATGGAAAGACATAAAGAAAAAAATATAGTATGTAAACAATAATTTATTTATTGCAAAAACATCATAAAAACATCAATAACATTATAACAAATAAAGAAAGGAATGCGATTCATGCATTTGTACATGTATGAAATATTGATACCAATGTACTTGCACCCGATGCGTTTCGGAGTTGTTTTAGCCTCCTTCTTCAGGCGTGGATGTAAGTTTTAGCAAGGGTTTATTGGCATTATGTAGGCTAGCTTCGCATTCCAAAGCAGTTTAAAAGCGCTGACACTGTCTACTAGGGATGAGCCGAACACCCCCCGGTTCGGTTCGCACCAGAACCCGCGAACGGACCGCAAGTTCGCACGAACGTTAGAACCCCATTGACGTCTATGGGACTCGAACGTTCGAAATCAAAAGTGCTCATTTTAAAGGCTAATTTGCATGGTATTGTCCTAAAAAGGGTTTGGGGACCCGGGTCCTACCCCAGGGGACATGTATCAATGCAAAAAAAACTTTTAAAAACGGCCGTTTTTTCGGGAGCAGTGATTTTAATGATGCTTAAAGTAAAAAAAAAAAAGTGAAATATTCCTTTAAATATCGTACCTGGGGGGTGTCTATAGTATGCCTGTAAAGTGACGCGTGTTTCCCATGTTTAGAACAGTCCCTGCACCAAATGTCATTTTTAAAGGAAAAAATCTCATTTAAAACTGCTTGCGGGTTTAATGTCATGTCGGGTCCTGGCAATATGGATGAAAATCAGTGAGACAAACGGCATGGGTACCCCCCAGTCCATTACCAGGCCCTTTGGGTCTTGTATGGATATTAAGGGGAACCCCGCACCCAAATTAAAATAAGGAAAGGTCCCTATATACTCTGAACAGCAGTATACAGGCGGTGCAAACAAGACAGGGACTGTAGGTTTGTTGTTAAGTAGAATCTGTTTGTAATTTTGAACATTTTTAATGTGTTTAGCTCCAGCCAAAAAATCTTTTCTAAGCTTTTTGGAAAACATAGGGAAGGGTTATCACCCCTGTGACATTTGTTTTGCGTCTTTCCTCCTCTTCAGAAGATTTCACCTCACTTTTTTGTCCCAATGAAAAATGTTTTTTGAAAATTTGGGTTTTTTTGTGGAACAAGGATTGGAAAGCATCAGTGGAAAGGAGAAATTGTTTTCCCATATTAACTCTTACATGAGAGAATTTCCCTTCCTATGGGTAGATTTCATCTCACTTCCTGTTGTCTCCTTCCGTTTGCAAGTAGGAGTCGTTTGTAAGTTAGATGTTTGAAAGTAGGGTCCTGCCCTATATACTCAGCAGAAATTTGGGCCTTAGGTGTTGCTGTGGCCAAAACACTGTAAGCCCTCACAGGGCCCTGCTGTGAAATATTAGATCAAGAATTGTAATTACATGCCCCTGTTGAACAGGAGCTGAAAAATTAGGCCTTAGGCACTGGTGCTGGTGCCACAACACTGCAACCCCTCACAGACACTCTAGTTGGAACGCAGGAACGAGCCCTGCTGCAAAGTATTGCATCAAAAATTGTAATTACACGCCCCTGTTAGACAGGGGCAGAAAAATTGGGCCTTAGGCACTGGTGCTGGTGCCACAACACTGCAACCCCTCACAGACACTCTAGTTGGAACGCAGGAACGAGCACTGCTGCAAAGTATTGCATCAAAAATTGTAATTACACGCCCCTGTTAGACAGGGGCAGAAAAATTGGGCCTTAGGCACTGGTGCTGGTGCCACAACACTGCAACCCCTCACAGACACTCTAGTTGGAATGCAGGAACGAGCCCTGCTGCAAAGTATTGCATCAAAAATTGTAATTTCACGCCCCTGTTAGACAGGGGCAGAAAAATTGGGCCTTAGGCACTGGTGCTGGTGCCACAACACTGCAACCCCTCACAGACACTCTAGTTGGAATGCAGGAACGAGCCGTGCTGCAAAGTATTACATCAAAAATTGTAATTACACGCCCCTGTTATACAGGGGCTGAAAAATTGTGCCTTAGGCACTGGTGGTGGCGCCCAGAACCAAAAATGTTCTTACAAGCTATCAGCGTGATGATTGAGGAGGAAGAGGATAATTACTCAGGGATAATCACTCAGCATCAGCATAGGCAGTCTTTGAAGGGATCTGAAAAAAATTATTCAGTTACATCAGCATCAGGTGCTTGGTAGCTGGTGGTGATCCAAGACTGATTCATTTTTATGAAGGTCAGCCGATTGACCGAGTCAGTGGACAGACGCACCCTGTGATCGGTTACCACGCCTCCAGCAGCACTGAATGTACGTTCCGAAAGAACGCTGGATGCAGGACAGGCCAGTAGCTCAATTGCATACTGTGCAAGCTCTGGCCAGTGATCCATCCTCAAGACCCAGTAACCCAGAGGATTTTCGGTGGGAAAGGTGTCCAAGTCTGATCTTGCCCCTAGGTATTCCTGCACCATGTAAAACAGACGCTGGCGATGGTTGCTGGAACCGATCATACCTTGGGGCTGCGGACCAAAAAATTGTCTGAACGCATCGGTCAGACGGCCACCTTCTCCACCGCTCCTTCTTTGACTGACCGAAGCCTCAGCAACACGTTGTCCAGAAACAGGAGTTTGTAACCTCCCAGTCTCTGGGAACGCGTTGCACAGACCTTTCTGCAAGGCCTCCCGAAGATGTTTCATCCTCTGCTCCCTCTGCGATGGCAAGATAAGGTCCGCAACCTTACCCTTGTAACGTGGATCAAGGAGGGTTGCCAGCCAGTATTGGTCCTTCTCCTTGATACCACGAATACGAGGATCCTTACGCAGGCTTTGCAGGATCAGGGAGGCCATGCAGCGTAGGTTTGCTGAGGCATTCGGTCCGGAGTCCTCTGGGTCACTAAGGACAACAACGTCCGCAGCCACCTCCTCCCAGCCACGTACAAGTCCATGTGTTCCTTGGGACTGATCCCTTAAAGACTGCTGATGCTGAGTGCCAGGCTCCACCTCCATACTGACACAATCTTCCTCCTCCTCCTCCTCCTCCTCCTCCTCCTCGTCCTCTTCCTGTGTGATCGGCGGGCACGCAGGAACACTGTCTGGATAAAGGGGGCCTTGAGAGCTAAGGAAGTCCTCCTCTTCCTGCCTCTGTTCTGCCTCAAGTGCCCTGTCCATTATTCCACGCAGCGTGTGCTCCAACAGGTGGACAAGGGGGACAGTGTCACTGATGCATGCACTGTCAGTGCTCACCATCCTCGTGGCCTCCTCGAATGGTGACAGGACAGTGCATGCATCCCTGATCATGGCCCACTGGCGTGGGGAAAAAAAACCAAGGTCCCCTGACCCTGTCCTGGTGCCATAGTCGCACAGGTACTCATTGATGGCCCTCTGCTGCGTGTGCAGCCGCTGCAGCATGGCCAACGTCGAGTTCCACCTGGTGGGCATGTCACAGATTAGGCGGTTCTTGGGCAGGTTAAACTCCTTTTGGAGGTCCGTCAGCCGAGCACTGGCATTATATGACCGGCGGAAATGCACAGAGACTTTCCTGGCCTGCCTCAGGACATCCTGTAAGCCCGGGTACCTGCCCAAGAACCGCTGCACCACCAAGTTAAGGACGTGAGCCAAACAGGGCACATGGGTCAGTTGTCCCTGTCGGAGGGCAGAGAGGAGGTTGGTGCCATTGTCGCAAACCACCATTCCTGCCTTAAGTTGGCGTGGCGTCAACCACCTCTGAACCTGCCCCTGCAGAGCTGACAGAACCTCTGCCCCAGTGTGGCTCCTGTCCCCCAAGCACACCAGCTCAAGCACCGCATGGCATCTTTTGGCCTGCGTACTTGCGTAGCCCCTTGAACGCCTACGGAGCACCGCTGGTTCCGAGGAAGAGGCCATGGAGGAAGAAGAAGAGGAGGGGGTGGAGGAGAGAGGTGTGTCACAATCAGCATTTTGGAGGCGTGGTGGCGGAACAACCTCCAACACTACTGCACCTTGTCCTGCATCCTTCCCAGCTGCCAGCAGAGTCACCCAATGCGCCGTGAAACTTAAGTAACGTCCCTGTCCATGCCTGCTGGACCATGAGTCAGCGGTAATATGCACCTTACCGCTGACCGCCCTGTCCAGCGAGGCATGGACATTGCCTTCCACATGCCGGTAGAGAGCCGGAATCGCCTTCCGTGAGAAAAAGTGGCGTTTGGGTACCTGCCACTGAGGAACCGCACATTCCACAAACTCACGGAAGGGGGCAGAGTCTACCAACTGAAAAGGCAGCAGTTGAAGTGCTAGCAATTTTGCCAAGCTAGCATTCAACCGCTGGGCATGTGGATGGCTGGGAGCAAACTTCTTTCGGCGGTGCAGCAGCTGGGGCAGGGAAATTTGCCTGGTACAATCTGACGTCGGTGTACCAAAAGCAGATTGCCCACAAGTACTTGGCTGTGACACACCTAATTCTACACCTTCATTCCTCTCACTGCAGGTCTCAGAGAGGACTGAAGGTCTAGTGGGGTTGGAAATCTCAGCTGATGAGGAGCAAGGAGAGATCCTCTTTGTTCTTTGGTGTGGGTCTTTCAGATACGCTTGCCAACGAACTGCATGGCAGGTCAACATATGTCTGGTCAAGCATGTGGTACCCAAGCGGGAGATGTTTTGGCCACGCGAGATACGCTTGAGACATATGTTGCAAATAGCAGCGGTGCGATCTGATGCACTCGTCTCAAAAAAGGCCCACACCAAAGAACTTTTTGAATAACGCGCAGAGACTGCAGCGCCCTGCACATGTGGAGCTTTGGGGTGTGATGCAGTCAATGTGCTGCCCTTAGGCTGGCCCCTGGAGGGCATCCTGCCTAGTTGGTGATGTGCCACCTCCTCCTCCTCCTCCTCCTCCTCTCTCCTATCAGGCACCCACGTTGAGTCAGTGACCTCATCATCCCCTCCCTCCTCATCACTGGAGCAAACCTGGCAGTATGCTGCAGCAGGGGGAGCATGACTGCCAGATTGCTGTCCTTCTTGGGCACCCCCTCTGTCCGTGCTCATGTTACTGCCTTCATTGAGCTCAGTATCATCATCAGAGCCTTCCAAACGCTGGGCATCCTCCTGGAGCATGTACCCAACACTGTGGTCAAACAGTTCGAGGGAATCCTCATGAGGACATGGTGGAGCTAGGGAAGGAGTCACTGATGACATTGAGCTGAGGGAAGAGGCCGCTGCTTTGCCAGACAAAGCACCCTGGGCATGGGTGAGAGAGGATGAGGAGGATGAGGACGGCTTGGTCATCCACTCGACCAAGTCTTCCGCATGTTGCGGCTCAACACGGCCAGCTGCCGAAAAAAAGGCCAAGCGTGTCCCATGGCCACGTGCTGATGAGGATGCACCGTCTCCACGACCAGCACTAGACACAGAGCCTGCTTGCCCTCTCTTATTGGCTTGTGACTGTCTGCCTCTCCTTCTTGGCCTTCCAGACATACTAATGGCCTGTAGCTGCACTAAGCTGGGATAGAACACCTGTAATTTTCTTCAGGTAGCTTTATATACTGTAACCAGACAAGCCTGCCTGTCAGTAGGAAGATAACAGGAACGGATCTAGCTGAACACTGTGAGCAGGACGTACTGCACTAAATGTATATAGCAGGAACGGATCTAGCTGAACACTGTGAGCAGGACGCACTGTACTAAATGTAAATAGTCTAGCTGCCTGACCGTGGTACTAATAGGATCAAAAAGAACACCTGTAATTTTCTTAAGGTAGCTTTATATACTGTAACCAGACAAGCCTGCCTGTCAGTAGGAAGATAACAGGAACGGATCTAGCTGAACACTGTGAGCAGGACACACTGTACTAAATGTAAATAGTCTAGCTGCCTGACCGTGGTACTAATAGGATCAAAAAGAACACCTGTAATTTTCTTCAGGTAGCTTTATATACTGTAACCAGACAAGCCTGCCTGTCAGTAGGAAGATAACAGGAACGGATCTAGCTGAACACTGTGAGCAGGACACACTGTACTAAATGTAAATAGTCTAGCTGCCTGACCGTGGTACTAATAGGATCAAAAAGAACACCTGTAATTTTCTTCAGGTAGCTTTATATACTGTAACCAGACAAGCCTGCCTGTCAGTAGGAAGATAACAGGAACGGATCTAGCTGAACACTGTGAGCAGGACGTACTGCACTAAATGTATATAGCAGGAACGGATCTAGCTGAACACTGTGAGCAGGACGCACTGCACTGAATGTAAATAGCAGGAACGGATCTAGCTGAACACTGTGAGCAGGACGCACTGCACTAAATGTAAATACCAGGAACGGATCTAGCTGAACACTGTGAGCAGGACGCACTGCACTGAATGTAAATAGCAGGAACGGATCTAGCTGAACACTGTGAGCAGGACGCACTGCACTGAATGTAAATAGCAGGAACGGATCTAGCTGAACACTGTGAGCAGGACGCACTGCACTGAATGTAAATAGCAGGAACGGATCTAGCTGAACACTGTGAGCAGGACGCACTGCACTGAATGTAAATAGCAGGAACGGATCTAGCTGAACACTGTGAGCAGGACGTACTGCACTAAATGTATATAGCAGGAACGGATCTAGCTGAACACTGTGAGCAGGACGCACTGCACTGAATGTAAATAGCAGGAACGGATCTAGCTGAACACTGTGAGCAGGACGCACTGCACTAAATGTAAATACCAGGAACGGATCTAGCTGAACACTGTGAGCAGGACGCACTGCACTGAATGTAAATAGCAGGAACGGATCTAGCTGAACACTGTGAGCAGGACGCACTGCACTGAATGTAAATAGCAGGAACGGATCTAGCTGAACACTGTGAGCAGGACGCACTGCACTGAATGTAAATAGCAGGAACGGATCTAGCTGAACACTGTGAGCAGGACGCACTGCACTGAATGTAAATAGCAGGAACGGATCTAGCTGAACACTGTGAGCAGGACGTACTGCACTAAATGTATATAGCAGGAACGGATCTAGCTGAACACTGTGAGCAGGACGCACTGCACTGAATGTAAATAGCAGGAACGGATCTAGCTGAACACTGTGAGCAGGACGCACTGCACTAAATGTAAATACCAGGAACGGATCTAGCTGAACACTGTGAGCAGGACGCACTGCACTGAATGTAAATAGCAGGAACGGATCTAGCTGAACACTGTGAGCAGGACGCACTGCACTGAATGTAAATAGCAGGAACGGATCTAGCTGAACACTGTGAGCAGGACGCACTGCACTGAATGTAAATAGCAGGAACGGATCTAGCTGAACACTGTGAGCAGGACGCACTGCACTGAATGTAAATAGCAGGAACGGATCTAGCTGAACACTGTGAGCAGGACGCACTGCACTGAATGTAAATAGCAGGAACGGATCTAGCTGAACACTGTGAGCAGGACGCACTGCACTGAATGTAAATAGCAGGAACGGATCTAGCTGAACACTGTGAGCAGGACACACTGCACTAAATAGTCTAGATAGAAGATAACAGGAACGGATCTAGCTAAACTGAATACAGTGTATATATATATATGCAACACCTGGGATGCATATATATACACAATACACTGTAAGTGCAGCTAACTGACTGACTGTTCTGCCTAATCTATCTAACTCAAATCAAATGACACTGTCTCTCTCTCTCTCTATCTCTCAGCACACCGGAACACACACTACACAGGGCCGCCGTGCAGGCGGCCTTATATAGTGTGGGGTGTGTACTAAATCCCCTGAGCCATAATTGGCCAAAGCCACCCTGGCTTTGGCCAATTACAGCTCTCTCTACTGACGGCGCTGTGATTGGCCAAGCATGCGGGTCATAGTGCATGCTTGGCCAATCATCAGCCAGCAATGCACTGCGATGCCGCAGTGAATTATGGGCCGTGACGCGCCACACGAATTTGGCGCGAACGGCCCATATCGTTCGCAATTCGACGGACGGTCGAACAGCCGATGTTCGAGTCGAACATGGGTTCGACTCGAACACGAAGCTCATCCCTACTGTCTACCCATCCAGCGTGTTTCCCAATTGTGATAGATAAGGGTTAATTGGCATACCCAGAATGTTAATACTTCATGCGTAGCAGATGAAAATGGCTGAGTATGGATATATATAGATAATTTAATTCCTCACAATTGGAGGAAAGGCCCATATATATAGGGCGTAAAGAAATTTTGGATCTGAAGTTCCACTGAGGCCGAACGCGGATCCTGATAAGACTACTGTAGAAAATTCAAAGGGAAATGAGGAAAGCGGCTGATGTGAACGGAATATATCTCGGATAGTTTGTATTGCTAGACATCAGCTCAGACCGACAGCGTCCTGCACACAGCAAAGTCCTTATATTTAATATAAAGTATAGCTTTATATTAAAGATTTTTTCAGTTGCTCAATAACAAATTTAATAGTCATACTGTAGATAGCAACAGCTAATTGTTGAACTGTAAATTATACAAACTGTGCTTTTGAATCCTGTTTAACCTATTAGCATGAACCTGGAGAGGACCCAAAGGCTTCCAATGTAGCATAAGTTGAGGTCCCATGTGTTCCAGTTTATTCTTCAAATTGACCCATGTCAGCCCCTGTGGACTGTACATGAGACTTTGCCTTATGCCCAAGCCAAAATGAAAACTGTCCCTTCAGTGCTAAGTCTCTCCCCTGTCATTTTAGGAGGAGCTTCTGTCAGTTCTGGAAAAATTAAAATTCAGCAGCTACAAAAATTGTAGCTGCTGACTCTTGATAAACAGACACTCACCTGTCCAAGGATCCAGTGCAGTCCTCACCCAAGCCGGTTCTTCACCATCTTAAGGTCCCCGGTGCTGGCAACTGTGGGCTTCACAGCTGGCCTCCCACTGCGCATGCTAGAGCCGCGTGCCATTTTGTGAATGGTCCTGCAGCTATTTGGGACCTGTGATGTTTCCCAGAAGGTTGTGGGCAGGAAAGGGGGGGGGGGGGTGGACTTCTGGTGTATTTGCCACAGTGATCCGATGGGAAGTGGGAGTGGGTACCTGTCAAGACCAGGTACCCCCCCCCCCCAAATAAATGAATTCCAAATGAGAGGAGAGGGGGAAGGAGGAGGAAGAGTGGAACTTCCCCTTTTGGGTGAAATTCCAGAAAGTCAGAAGCAAGTAGAACCTCTGACCTTTGGAAGTTTATTAAGGGTGGCAGGGAGTTGGCATTAGAAGGGGATGGAGCTTAACCACTTGAGCCCCGGACCATTATGCTGCCTAAGGACCAGAGGTCTTTTTCCAATTTGGCACTGCGTCGCTTTAACTGCTAATTGCGCGGTCATGCAATGCTGTACCCAAACGAAATTTGCGTCCTTTTCTTCCCACAAATAGAGCTTTCTTTTGATGGTATTTGATCACCTCTGCGGTTTTTATTTTTTGCGCTATAAATGGAAAAAGACCGAAAATTTTGAAAAAAAATGATATTTTCTACTTTTTGTTATAAAAAAAATCCAATAAACTCAATTTTAGTCATACATTTAGGCCAAAATGTATTCGGCCACATGTTTTTGGTAAAAAAAATGTCAATAAGCGTATATTTATTGGTTTGCGCAAAAGTTATAGCGTCTACAAACTAGGGTACATTTTCTGTAATTTACACAGCTTTTAGTTTATGACTGCCTATGTCATTTCTTGAGGTGCTAAAATGGCAGGGCAGTACAAAACCCCCCCCAAATGACCCCATTTTGGAAAGTAGACACCCCAAGGAAATTGCTGAGAGGCATGTTGAACCCATTGAATATTTATTTTTTTTGTCCCAAGTGATTGAATAATGACAAAAAAAAAAAAAAAGAATATTTACAAAAAGTTGTCACTAAATGATATATTGCTCACACAGGCCATGGGCCTATGTGGAATTGCATTCTGCTGCTTCTCCTGAATATGGGGATACCACATGTGTGGGACTTTTTGGGAGCCTAGCCGCGTACGGGGCCCCAAAATCCAATCACCGCCTTCAGGATTTCTAAGGGCGTAAATTTATGATTTCACTCTTTACTGCCTATCACAGTTTCGGAGGCCATGGAATGCCCAGGTGGCACAAAACCCCCCCAAATGACCCCATTTTGGAAAGTAGACACCCCAAGCTATTTCCAGAGAGGCATATTGAGTCCATGGAATATTTTATATTTTGACACAAGTTGCGGGAAAGTGACACATTTTTTTTTTTTTTTTTTTGCACAAAGTTGTCACTAAATGATATATTGCTCACACAGGCCATGGGCATATGTGGAATTGCACCCCAAAATACATTTAGCTACTTCTCCTGAGTACGGGGATACCACATGTGTGGGACTTTTTGGGAGCCTAGCCGTGTACGGGACCCCGAAAACCAATCACCGCCTTCAGGATTTCTAAGGGTGAAAATTTTTGATTTCACTCTTCACTGCCTATCACAGTTTCGGAGGCCATGGAATGCCCAGGTGGCACAAAACCCCCCCAAATGACCCCATTTTGGAAAGTAGACACCGCAAGCTATTTGCTGAGAGGCATGGTGAGTATTTTGCAGCTCTCATTTGTTTTTGAAAATGAAGAAAGACAAGAAAAACATTTTTTTTTTTTCTTTTTTCAATTTTCAAAACTTTGTGACAAAAAGTGAGGTCTGCAAAATACTCACTATACCTCTCATCAAATAGCTTGGGGGTGTCTACTTTCCAAAATGGGGTCATTTGGGGGGGGGTTTGTGCCACCTGGGCATTCCATGGTCTCCGAAACTGTGATAAGCAGTCAAGAGAGAAATCAAAAATTCACGCCCTTAGAAAGCCTGAAGGCGGTGCTTGGTTTTCGGGGTTCCGTACGCGGCTAGGCTCCCAAAAAGTCTCACACATGTGGTATCCCCGTACTCAGGAGAAGCAGCAGAATGTATTTTGGGGTGTAATTTCACATATTCCCATGGCATGTTTGAGCAATATATCATTTAGTGACAATTTTGTGCAAAAAAAAAAAAATTGTCTCTTTCCCGCAACTTGTGTCGCAATATAAAATATTCCATGGACTCGACATGCCTCTCAGCAAATAGCTTGGGGTGTCTACTTTCCAAAATGGGGTCATTTGGGGGGTTTTGAACTGTCCTGGCATTTTATGCACAACATTTAGAAGCTTATGTCACACATCACCCACTCTTCTAACCACTTGAAGACAAAGCCCTTTCTGACACTTATTGTTTACATGAAAAAGTTTTTTTTTTTTGCAAGAAAATTACTTTGAACCCCCAAACATTATATATTTTTTTAAAGCAAATGCCCTACAGATTAAAATGGTGGGTGTTTCATTTTTTTTTTTCACACAGTATTTGCGCAGCGATTTTTCAAACGCATTTTTTGGGGAATAAACACACTTTTTTAAATTTTAATGCACTAAAACACACTATATTGCCCAAATGTTTGATGAAATAAAAAAGATGATCTTAGGCCGAGTACATGGATACCAAACATGACATGCTTTACAATTGCGCACAAACGTGCAGTGGCAACAAAATAAATACATTTTTAAAAGCCTTTAAAAGCCTTTACAGGTTACCACTTTAGATTTACAGAAGAGGTCTACTGCAAAAATTACTGCCCTCGATCTAACCTTCGCGGTGATACCTCACATGCATGGTGCAATTGCTGTTTACGTTTGACGACAGACCGCCGCTTGCGTTCGCCTTAGTGCGAGAGCAGGGGGCGACAGGGGTGCTTTTTTTTTTTTTTCTTTTTTTTTTTTGCTTTTTTATCTTATTTTTAAACTGTTCCTTTCATTTTTATTTTTTTTTAATCATTTTTATTGTTATCTCGGGGAATGTAAATATCCCCTATGATAGCAATAGGTAGTGACAGGTACTCTTTTTTGAAAAAATTGGGGTCTATTAGACCCTAGATCTCTCCTCTGCCCTCAAAGCATCTGACCACACCAAGATCGGTGTGATAAAATGCTTCCCCAATTTCCCAATGGCGCTGTTTACATCCGGCGAAATCTAAGTCATGAAATGCTCGTAGCTTCCGGTTTCTTAGGCCATGGAGATGTTTGGAGCCACTCTGGTCTCTGATCAGCTCTATGGTCAGCTGGCTGAATCACCGGCTGCATTTTCAGGTTCCCTGTTGAGACAGGAGAGCCAGAGAAAAACACGGAAGACGGTGGGGGGGGCATTCCCTCCCACGGCTTGTAAAAGCAGTCTAGAGGCTAATTAGCCGCTAGGATTGCTTTTACATGAAAGTCGACCGCTGGCTGAAAAGAATGATACCAAGATGATACCTAAACCTGCAGGCATCATTCTGGTATAACCACTCAAAGTTGTGAATGGCGTACCTGAAGACAAAAAAATGGTTAACAATAAAGCACAGTAAACGGTAAAGTATAAAAAATTGCATACCTGAAAAGCAAACATGATAAAACATAATAACAATAAAACATTGCAGAATAGAATACAGTAAAAAAGAGCAGAACAATAGAGAGAATAGAGAGAGAGAGAACAATAAAACGACAACTATTTTTTTTTATTTTATATATATATATATTTTTTTTTTTACACTTTTTTTGTAACTAACTTTTATAACTGTAACCGGTTCCAGGTTCGGGTCTCTCAAAATGTGATGGCATCTTGGGAGACCCTGTGAAAGTGTGCCTAGTCTGTGCAATGCTGTACCCTACGCTAATACTCAACTAGTGAATGGTAGCGTTCAAAACATTCACCAATGCAAAGACCAGGATTGTCAGGACAGGAGGGACAATAATAGCGGGTGTCATGCCTATATCCGCGCTTGCTGCAGATACAACATCTTTTTTGGGGGCGTTTGCTGGGTAGGGGTACTCGGGAGGACATAAAGAAAATGCCTCTCATGCAGCCGACTGCATTTGGTTGGGGATGTGAATGGGGGAAGTACGGGCGCTGCAGAAGCGGTGGGTTCCCAATTAGGATTGGCGAATGCAGCAGGAAGGGCATTATGGGCACGACGGGCCTGTGTTTGTCTTTTTGGTGGCAGCGGGACACTACTTGTGCTTGCCACCTCACCAGCTTGAACTGCACTTATGGGACTCGCCACGTCACCAAGTGTTACTGCAGTGCTGGTTTGACTACGACCGGGGTGTACTAGGCCGCTGGCGCTTGCCAGTTCACCAAAACGCTACCAAAAAATCTGTTGGCGATCGCAGGGATCAGGCCTGACTCTGCGAACGCTGCAGTTATGCGTTTTAGTCTTTTGTAAGTGTCAGTGATCGATCGATACTGCACTTGGGTGGGCTGGGCTGGGCCGGGTGGAGGGGCAAAACGCAGGTGCTAGCAGGTATCTGGGCTGATCCCGCTAACACTGCGTTTGTGAGAACCCTAAACTGCTGGGGACGCTAGTATTGATCTGATCGGATCAGATATTGATGCGTTCAGATACTATACCACTAAGGGTGGTGTACAGTGCGTGCGTGGGTGTTAGCGGTACTGGCGCTAACCTGACGCTGCCTGGGGCTGGTGCTTGCCAGTTCACCAAAATACTACCAAAAAAACTGTTAGCGATCGCAGGGATCAGGCCTGACTCTGCGAACGCTGCAGTTATGCATTTAGTGTTTTGTAAGTGTCAGTGATCGATCGATACTGCACTTGGGTGGGCTGGGCCGGGCGGAGGGGCAAAACGCAGGTGCTAGCAGGTATCTGGGCTGATTCCGCTAACACTGCGTTTTTGGGAACCCTAAACTGCTGGGGACACTAGTATAGATCTGATCGGATCAGATATTGATCCGTTCAGATACTATACCACTAAGGGAGGCGTATGCTGCGTGTGTGGGTGTTAGCGGTACTGGCGCTAACCTGACCCTGCCTGGGGCTGGTGCTTGCCAGTTCACCAAAATACTACCAAAAAAACTGTTAGCGATCGCAGGGATCAGGCCTGACTCTGCGAACGCTGCAGTTATGCGTTTAGTCTTTTGTAAGTGACAGTGATCGATCGATACTGCACTTGGGTGGGCTGGGCTGGGCCGGGCGGAGGGGCAAAACGCAGGTGCTAGCAGGTATCTGGGCTGATTACGCTAACACTGCGTTTTTGGGAACCCTAAACTGCTGGGGACGCTAGTATAGATCTGATCGGATCAGATATTGATGCGTTCAGATACTATACCACTAAGGGAGGTGTATGCTGCGTGCGTGGGTGTTAGCGGTACTGGCGCTAATCTGACGCTGCCTGGGGCGACGCATATCACCGCCGGGCGATCAGGGGGCTAAACCTTTATTCGGTAATAAATGGCGGGTGCCCTGACACTATAAAAAATAAACAAACTAACCAGCGTCAACCGTAACGGTTATACGGTGATCAGTGGTGAAAGGGTTAACTAGGGGGCAATCAAGGGGTTAAAACATTTATTCGGTAGTATATGGGGGTCCCTGACGCTATAAAACGCTGACGGCGAACCTAAATATTTATGTCCCTAACTAGCGTCACCAGCGACACTAATACAGCGATCAGAAAAATGATCGCTTAGTGACACTGGTGACGGGGGGTGATCAAGGGGTTAAAACTTTATTAGGGGGGGTTAGGGGGGTACCCTAGACCTAAAGGGGGGTAACAGTAACTGTCCCAACACTGTAACTGTCACAAACTGACACTATGCAGTAATCAGAAAAAAAAAAAAAAAACTGCTGGTGTCAGTTTGTGACAGGGGGGGGGGTGATTGGGGGGGGATCGGGGGGCGATCGGGGGGGGGATCGGGGTGTTTTGTGTGCCTGGCATGTTCTACTGTGTGTGTGTGTTGGTGCACTCACATTGATGTCTTCTCTCCTCGGGCCGGAATGGAAATTACCGAGCCGAGGAGAGATGACATCATTTCCTTTGCTGCTGTTTCGCATACAGCAGCAAAGGAATGATTCGATTGGCCGGCGGCGATCGCGAGGGGGGGGCCACGAACGGATGGTCTCCCCCTCACCACCGATCGCCGCTGGACAAACGACGACCGCCTCGGGCACCGGGGGGGGGTCCGATCGGACCCCCCACCCGCGGAAGGCAAATCACGTACCATGTACGTGATTTTGCCTGTCCGTGCCACTTTGCCGACGTACATCGGCGTGAGGCGGTCGTCAAGTGGTTAAAGGAGAGGTACAGCCAAAGCTCATTTGGCTGTACTTCTCCTGTGGATCATAGTTCAGTTCTGCACTCCTGTGACCCATTTTCAGCAGACAGTGGGCTGAAGCCCGTTGTCAGCTGACGTCAAAGAGCCGGTCCAGGTTCAGAAAAGATCACAACCATATAGTTGGGATCTGCCCACATGCCTGGACCGGCACCCAGCTCAGCCTCTCAGCTGAGAACCTGAGCCGGCTGCTCCCATCCCCTCCACAGCCCAGTGTTCCAGTAAACATGGGGGGGGGGGCAAGCAGAGAGCTGGTAACTGACAGTCATCCGCCCTCTGCTTAGGGAGCTCTGAGAACAGAGCGATCAGCGGTGTTTGATCGATCGGTTCTCAGTCTTAGACCCAACGGGGGACAGATGCAGCATCGGTCCACCTAGCTAAGTATGATTCTTAAAAAAAACATTCCTATAATTCCTATACTTAATCATTACTTGGACAGAATGTATTACTCAATTTACAGCCAGGACTTGGTGGCCCAATGAACTCTACAGAGATAGATTTGGAAGACTATCCCAGGTACTTACAGGCACCACACGGTCCCTGCCCTCCAGCACTGTTCTCATATTAGACATGTACGCCAGGGCAGATTCACTTTAAAAAATCGACAATCTTATTAAATCTATAAGAGAAATATGAAAGTTAGGTGTCACTGGTTTAAAGAAACATTTACCCTAGCTCAGTAGCAAGAACGCTGAATAACAAAATGACCATATTGTAGGGAGAGGGTGGCAATTTTATCTCACCGCCAACTTCTACTTAGTCTGAAATACACGTTTCTGAGTGGCTTCGATAAAATGATACCATCGCTGTGTATCATTTCTCCAGCAAATCTTCCAGAAACAGAATCAAAGAGGTTGGTTTTTTTCGTGTCAGGTGAGGTAAAATGGAAAAAATACAATTTATACGCTTGCGGTCTGTAATATTTTCAAATGGAATCTTAGACAAAGAAGCCAGCTTCCACGCTGCGTTTTACATTTGTCATTGTGATAAGGATATTTCAAGCTCTGAGAACAGCTGAAAAGATACTTGCACATTTGCAGAATACGACAGTATGTATGTGTTCTTTTTTTTTTTTCTCTCTTTCTTACAAATTGTTCTGCTTTTTTATTCTCCTGATTGTGAGTCTGCTGTGTGCGGTCATATAAAGCAAAGAAAAAGAGCACGGCGGTGTCCGCCAAATAAAGTAACCTCTTTTTATAAGAGACCCCATCCGCTTCCTCATTATTACAAGGCAGAACTTAGTAGAGCCTATTTCGAACTCTTTTGAAACGCTGCACCCCTATGGCAAATAATTTAAGGGTTTGGATCGTGTAAAAACTAGCACAAAGGGTATATCTCCCCGGAAAATTGGCAGGTAGAACGCACATGGGGATAGCAAAATATTTATATGTAAGTGTTGCATATTCAGGACGAGGAACTGTATTCTATCCAGCTGGACTTGGAAGGGACCTGGGTGTGCTAAGAGTCATATCTAACTTAAGAGGACCATTTAGGCTGCCACTAGCAATGTGTCTCAAGAATAAAGACTATTTTTCCTTGTGTGAAAAGCTTTGATTAGTCACATGGCTCTTTCCTAGTAACCCCAGGAGAAGGGAAAAGAGGTATATACAAAGATGGGTTGAAAAATGCATTTGCTTTACATTATATATAGAAGAGGCTTCAAAAATGCTTGGGACAAACATAGATCTATACTTACATAAAAAAAGTTAACAAAAAAAAAAAATACAAAGACATGTATAAGTTAAAAAAAAAAATACAGGCAGACTCGATGGACCACTTTTTTTTTCTGCCGGAACTTTTCTATGTTTCTAGTCTATGAAATGTATAGAGATAAGGGGTGTATTCTTCATCAATGCTGCTAAGGGCAGCAATGGGATTCAAAGCATCTCCAACCCACTTTGTAAACCCTAAAATAACCATAGCAAACATGAGTTGGATTTAACTCCTGTGTACCTGTATCTTAGACTACTTTGGTATCAGTCCTTAGTATAAATATTGGAACCCACAAAGGAGAAGAAAGGGGAGAAATGGAACTTTGTGACATCCTCAAAGTGTGAAAAAATAAACAAAGTATAAAGTCACATATTTATTGAGAATATCATTAGCAATAACCCAATATCCCCATAAAGCCTTGAGTATAGTATGCTACATACACAGTATCACAAATTAAAGATAAAAAATATGTTACATAATATCATAACATTTCATCACTGATGACGATGGAAGAATGGCGTGAAAACCCGATCATATCCTTTCCACATACTGTATACAGAGCCCGACGCGTTTCAACCAATTAGGTCTTCATCAGTGGATGGCAGTCCTAAAAGGTCAATAATTCATACCACAACCAAAAACATTATGCTGGGGGTTCACAGAGACATCTGGCAGTGCTGTACAGAAGGTGTACATGTGTTCAAAGCACAAGGGATCTACAAGGATCAGCCTATATAATGAAAAAGATTCTGAATGTCTGGATTGATAACTCCCATCGGAAGGAATTGTTCTTCCTGGTGGAGGCACCTGAAGGACTCTCCCTTGATTGTTTAATATTAAAGCCTTTCCATCTTTTTTGGATAGATCCTGGTTTATTACCCCCCTTTCCTCTCCTTTTTGTGCAGAGAGGTCTGGCTTACTACTTTAGAAAGACTCCCTCTGATGGGAGTTATCAATCCAGACATTCAGGATCTTTTTCATTATATAGGCATATCCCTGTAGATCCCTTGTGCTTTGGACACATGTGTACACCTTCTGTACAGCACTGCCCCATGCCTCTGAGAACCTCCAGCATAATGTATTTGGTTGTAGTATGAATTATTGATCTTTTAAGACTGCTACCCCCCTGATAAAAAACCTAGTTGGTTGAAACGCATCAGTGCTCTGGATATGTGTAAAGGATATCATCAAGTTTTCACGCCATTCTTCCATCATCATCAGTGATGAAATGTTATGTTATGATGTAAAACAACCCTCAAAAATTCCACTCGCCTGCTAGCATTTTGCAAGTGAATTTTGAGGGCTGGCGAGCTATGGTTGCCTGGGAGCGGGGGGGAGAGCACCGCCGGCAGGCAGGTTGTATGGGAGCCATTCTCCCAGCGATCGGAGGGGAAGAGAGAGGAGACCCACTGCCCGGATGATCAGAGCGCCGGGAACATAACAGCTTTCATTTCAATAGCTGTGTGTTCCCTACCGCGTGCCGTCACATACAGCCCCTCCTCTTTGTAAGGGGACTTTGATAGACAGATCACCCGTCCAATCCTGGGATGGGTGATCTGTCTATCAAAGTTCCCCTGACAAGTTCCTCGCTGGCTCTCCTCTCTCTTCCCCTGCACAGGTAGGTTGCATTGGTGACACAGGCTGCATTGGAGACACAGGCTGCATTGGGGGCACAGGCTGCATTGGTGGCACAGGCTGCATTGAGGACACAGGCTTCATTGGAGGCACAAGCTGCATTGGTGGCACAGGCTGCATTGGGGACACGGGCTGCATTGGGGACACGGGCTGCATTGGTGACATGGGCTGCATTGGGGACACAGGCTGCATTGGTGGCACAGGCTGCACTGGCGGGCACAGGCTGCATTAGCGGGCACAGACTGCATTGGTGGCACAGGCTGCATTGGCAGAATCAGGCTGCATTGGTGGCACAGGCTGCATTGGCAGACGCAGGATACATTGACGGGCACAGGCTGCATTGGCGGACGCAGGATGCATTGATGGACATGGGCAGGCTGCATTGGTGGACACGGACAGGCTGCATTGGTGGACATGGGCAGGTTGCATTGTTGGGCACGGATAAAGTTGTTAATATTTATTTTTATAACTTAATTCTGCATAAAACATTTAAGTGTCATTTCATAAGATAATTTATGAGGGCGTGCTTAGGGGCAGAATTAGAGGCGGGGTGGGGCAGGGTAGGGGTTGGATGGGGTAACTGGTGGCGAGTAACTCTTGAGGCCTGGCTAGTAGCTCAGGACTTTAAATTTTAAGCCCTGATATAACATATATTTTATCTTCAATTTGTGATACTGTGTATGTAGTACACTATTCCCCAAGGCTTTATGGCTCTATGGGGTTATTTTTAATGATATTCTCAATAAATATGTATTTTTATATTTTGTTTATTTTTTCACATTTTGAGGGTATCACAAAGTCCCATTTCTCCCCTTTCTTACCCGTTGTGGGTTCCAATAACCATAGAAAACATGCTAGGAGGAGGTGCAGCTGCTAAAGTCCAGCTCCACATAACTGATGGATTTTTTTTTTTATCTCCTTACCATGACTCCCAATAAACATACTGACTGCACACCACAGCAGGCCTTTATTTTGACCACAAAAACCTATTCAAAAATAACAATAACCAAAAAACTATACCAATTATTTGTATAATGACTGTTGACTACGAGAGGGGGTCTTTTGTGTCCCCTAGCCATAAGGCTTGACTACGATACACCTTCTCCTCAGCCACACCCCACCAGCACAAGAACCAGGGCTTTTTTTCAGTGGGGAACGCAGTTCAGGTACTTCCAACAATAAATGTATGTAATGGAAAAAGTGCTGGGGTGTGCTGGAAGGTCTATTGATGTTGGCTGCTGGGGGAATCTATTGTCACTGGTGGGGATCTATTTTTGAGTGGGGGTCTATTGTTGCTGGTAGAGGGTCAAATGTTGCTAGGAGAGATCTACTGTTGAGGGAGAGGTCTGTTGCTGCTGGATGGTCTGTTGATGCTGGTTGCTGGAAGATCTTGCTGGGGGTCTATTTATGCTGGGGAGGTATTTTGTTGTTGGGGGACATTGTTGCTGGGGGAGAAGTTTATTTTTGCATGGGGGATCTATTGTTGCTCAGGGATGTCTATTGTTTCTGGGGGGTTCTACTGGTGCTGGGGTGGGGTCTATTGCTGCTCACAGCAGGGGATCTATTTTACTGTCTTTCTTGTTATCAATAACAAATTCCGTGCAAATCACTTACAGTAGTAGCACAAAATACTTGGTTCTGTATTCTTTAAAAGGGGAGATACTGAGAGGTAGGTAGAAGGTGGAACCAAGGGACAGTGCTCGGAGCTGGGTAGGGGGCAGAAATGAAGGCTAACTCAGAAGATGGGAGTTCCTGCACCTACTCTCTGAGAAAAAAAAACCCTGACAAGAAGCAAATGTGACTATTTTTGACTTCCCAAGGTTGTTAAAATAACAAGCACCCAAGAAAAAGCATTATACCACCAGATGGGCCACTCTCTCATAACAATCTCACCTTTTTAAAGTAGAAATAAACATACATTTGCTCCAATTATCCCATCCCTCACCTCTTCTGTTGTGCACCAGTGTTTGGTTGTTTTCATTGGCCGGCGCTAGCTGATGTCACTACTCACATGCACAGGAGTCAGTCATCCCAGCACACAGATACTGCACACGCACCACATGGGAACCATGGACCATGTTCCTGTGTGATTCAGGGTTTAACTGGCCCTAAAGATGCCCTAACCCACCAAGCTGCCATGACAGTAGTCTAAATCTGTACAATAAATGAGGGAAGTTAGGTGGGATAACTCTTGTCAAGAGAGGAGTGTTATGAACTCCCAGCAGCCTCCAAAGATTCTACCCCTACAGGATCTATCCTGCCACCTGACTCTTGAATTAGAATTAAGTAAATTTTCCTGCTTTTACACTGTAAATGAACAGGAAAAAATTATCTGGAACATACACCGTGGCCCACCTCCATCCCGGGTTATACATATAAAGACAAAAAAGAATGGTCATGGGACTTTAAATGAGGTGGGTCACAGACTAGGTACAACTAGGATACAATTGATAATCTATTATAAATTCATGATATACAAAAATACGTAAAAAAAATTTAGTATATCTATGCAAAATGTCGTATATCTATGTAAAAAAATCCATATATAATGAGACATTATACATATATAATAATCATGAAGTTATCACAATAAAATGCACAATTGGTCCATAAATGAGTAAATGTATTGTAGCATCTATGCATCTCTACGCGTTTCGTGGATCTCACTAGAAACCACTCATCAGGAAAAAATTATATATATATATGTATGTTTGTCATATATATATATATATATATATATATATAGAGAGAGAGAGAGAGAGAGAGAGAGAGAGAGAGAGAGAGAGAGAGAGAGATACATATATCTATATATATATATATATACATATATATACACATATGTTTGTCATATATATATATATATATATATATATATATAGAGAGAGAGAGAGAGAGAGAGAGAGAGAGAGAGAGAGAGAGAGAGAGAGATACATATATATATATATATATATATATATATATATATATATATATATATATATATATATATATATATATATATATATACAGTGTCTCACAACAGTGAATACACCCCTCACATTTTTGTACATATTTTATTATATCTTTTCATATGACAACACTGAAGAAATGACACGTTGCTACAATGTAAAGTAGTGAGTGTACAGCTTGTATAACAATGTAAATTTGCTGTTCCCTCAAAATAACTCAACACACAGCCATTAATGTCTAAACCGCTGGCAACAAAAGTGAGTACACCCCTAAGGGAAAATATCCAAATTGGGCCCAATTAGCCATTTTCCCTCCCAGTATCATGTGACTCGTTAGGGGTCAAGGTCTCAGATGTGAATGAGGAGCAGGTGTGTTAAATATAGTGTTTTCACTCTCACTCTCTCATACTGGTCACTGGAAGTTCAACATGGCACCTCATGGCAAAGAACTCTCTGAGCATCTGAAAAAAAAGAATTGTTGCTCTACACAAAGAATGCCTAGGCTATAAGAAGATTGCCAAGACCCTGACACTAAGCTGCAGCACGGTGGCCAAGATCATACAGCGGTTTAACAGGACAGGTTCCACTCAGAACAGGCCTCACCATGGTCGACCAAAGAAGTTGACCAGAGGTTGTCTCTGGGAAATAGACGTATGAGTGCTGCCAGCATTGTTGCAGAGGTTGAAGGGGTGGGGGGTCAGCCTGTCAGTGCTCAGACCATACGCCGCACACTGCATCAAATTGGTCTGCATGGCTGTCGTCCCAGAAGGAAGCCTCTTCTAAAGATGCTGCACAAGAAAGCCTGCAAACAGTTTGCTGAGGACTAGCACACTAAGGACATGGAATACTGGAACCATGTCCTGTGGTCTGATGAGACCAAGCTAAACTTTTTTGGTTCAGATGGTGTCAAGCAAGTGTGTGGCAGTAACCAGGTGAGGAGTACAAAGACAAGTGTGTCTTGCCTACAGTCAAGCATGGTGGTGGGAGTGTCATGGTCTGGGGCTGCATGAGTGCTGCTGGTACTGGGGAGCTACAGTTCATTGAGGGAACCATGAATGCCAACATGTACTGTGACATACTGAAGTAGAGCATGATCCCCTACCTTCGGGGACGGGGCTGCAGGGCAGTATTCCAACATGATAGCGACCCAAACACACCTCCAAGACGACCACTGTCTTGCTAAAGAAGCTGAGGGTAAAGGTGATGGACTGGCCAAGCATGTCTCCAGACCTAAACCCTATTGATCATCTGTGAGGCATCCTCAAATGGAAGGTGGAGGAGCGCAAGGTCTCTAACATCCACCAGATTTGTGATGTCGTCATGCAGGAGTTGAAGAGGACTCCAGTGGCAACCCGTGAAGCTCTCCTGAACTCCATGCCCAAGAGGGTTAAGGCAGTGATGAAAAATAATGGTGGCCACACAAAATATTGACACCTTGGGCCCAATTTGGACATTTTCACTTAGGGGTGTGCTCACTTTTGTTGCCAGCGGTTACATTGTAGCAAAGTGTAATTTCTTCAGTGTTGTCACATGAAAAGATATAATAAAATATTTACAAAAATGTGAGATACTGTGTGTGTGTATATATATATATATATATATATATATATATATATATGCTGTATATATATGTTCCATGAAAGGCTTCCATCTTGTGAAGAACTGTTTTGTGGGTTGAAGGTTATGCAGTCATGTTTCAAGTTTTTCGAAGTACATCCAAGATTTCAGCTCTCTCTTCAACATCTGGATGGAAGGGGCAGTTGACGTTGTCCAACATTTAAGAATGACTCTGTGGGCCATCAAAATACAGAGGTGGGCCCAGAAGATTGCGATATCCTGGCAGTTCCAAAAACTATGCAACAAAGTTGGTCTAGAGGAGTTAGCCCAGGGCATATTGACAGAGAAGGATTGTGCTTATCAACCTAAAAAGGGGTGAAAGCCATGTGAATGAGTTTGTACTGGGATTCCCTCCAGACCTCGCTGATGGTTATCTTGGTAACCCATTTTTCAGGCAAAACAGAGCTAGGAGGTTCTTTTACCCACTAATCTACCTTACACGTCTGGTTCTGAAGGGCATGTTGACTGGTCTACTCACCACTTGTGGCCCAAATGCTTGTTCTGAGCTTGTAGCTGTTCTTTCTCTTCTGGGGTGGATGGTTTAAAAATCCTAAAGAACCCAGAAGATTAGATTTTATAAATGAAGAACGAGACACCAGGGCCACAAACATTTTGGGTTAGAGGGGGTCAATGAAAGTGTCCAGAGAGGTCATATCATTAAATTCTAAGCCTGACAACAGGTGAGTGATTGATGACTTCTGACAATGATACTATTAATACTATTTTAAAGAACAGACAATAAAATAATTCCCTATTCTGACTTTTCAAAGACACCAACAATGTGTGCACATGTTATTAAGATACGCATACCCTGGCACATTGCCTTGTCTACAAAGTACGCTGTATTATTTTATTTTTTTTGTTTGTTTTTATGAATACTTGAATATTGTACAATATTTTTTTTTATCTCATTTTTTTCCATCTTTATAAAGCAGAAATGCACTTTAGCTGTTAATGAGAATATCTGTAGACTATTATCTGAAGATGTTTTCTATAAGTATATTCATGCTTTCAACTTTATATGCACGATGTGGGTTGAAGGTTATGCAGTCATGTTTCAAGTTTTTCGAAGTACATCCAAGATATCAGCTCTCTCTTCACCATCTGGATGGAAGGGGCAGTTGACGTTGTCCAACATTTAAGAATGACTCTGTGGGCCATCAAAATACAGAGGTTATCCACTGAGGGTAGTGGGTGACCAAAGATCCAAAGATGAAGGCCACTACAAGGGCCCAGAAGATTGCGATATCCTGGCAGTTCCAAAAACTATGCAACAAAGTTGGTCTAGAGGAGTTAGCCCAGGGCATATTGACAGAGAAGGATTGTGTTTATCAACCTGAAAAGGGGTGAAAGCCATGTGAATGAGTTTGTTCTGGGATTCCCTCCAGACCTCGCTGATGGTTATCTTGGTAACCCATTTTTCAGGCAAAACAGAGCTAGGAGATTCTTTTACCCACTAATCTTCCTTACACGTCTGGTTCTGAAGGGCTTGTTGACTGGTCTACTCACCACTTGTGGCCCAAATGCTTGTTCTGAGCTTGTAGCTGTTCTTTCTCTTCTGGGGTGGATGGTTTAAAAATCCTAAAGAACCCAGAAGATTAGATTTTATAAATGAAGAACGAGACACCAGGGCCACAAACATTTTGGGTTACAGGGGGTCAATGAAAGTGTCCAGAGAGGTCATATCATTAAATTCTAAGCCTGACAACAGGTGAGTGATTGATGACTTCTGACAATGATACTATTAATACTATTTTAAGGAACAGACAATAAAATAATTCCCTATTCTGACTTTTCAAAGACACCAACAATGTGTGCACATGTTATTAAGATACGCATACCCTGGCACATTGCCTTGTCTACAAAGTACACTGTATTATTTTTTTTTGTTTTTTTATGAATACTTGAATATTGTACAATATTTTTCTTTTTATCTCATTTTTTCCCCTCTTTATAAAGCAGAAATGCACTTTAGCTGTTAATGAGAATATCTGTAGACTATTATCTGAAGATGTTTTCTATAAGTATATTCATGCTTTCAACTTTATATGCACGATGAACAAAACAAAGAGATGGCTTTAAAGATGAACTTTTAAGGCTTTTATAAGTTTTTTTTCCCACTGTACCTCAGAACTTATAAAAGCATCATTCAAAATCACAGCTGTATATATGAGTGTCTTTTTCTGTACACTGCGCCCATTTCAAAGAGACACTCAACTTTTTTCTTCAAACCTTAATTGAGTAGTAAAGATAATGCTAATAAAAAAATAAATCACAAACACTATATACATTGTAGGATCCAGTATTAATATATTGTATAGGTTTATAGGGCATCCAAGTCTATTTTTTTTTGCCCCTGCAGCCTCCTATCCTCTGTGGAGAGGCCAACAATTGTTGAGATACGATATCCGCCACACAGGGAGGGCATTGATTTAATTTTGCTGGGTTTTAAAGCATGCTGGTAAGCTTTTTTACATCAAGCCTATCTATTCAGGGCTTTTTTTCTCAGAAAATAGGTGCAGGAACTCAACCGCGACCCTTCAAAACCTCCCTCGCCCCCACACACGCCCTCCAAACCGCATCAAATGGTGTGATCAAATTTCACTTACAGTAGAAGGGTCTTAAATTTGAATCAAATACAAGGAGTGCATTACGTACAGAGTGCTGAGTTGAGGGGGGTGGGGGTATTGTGTTACACACAGAGTGCAGAGTTCAGGGGTGTACTACATGCAGAGTTCGGGGGGTGTGCTACTTACATTGTTTAGAATTAAGGGGTGCTATGCATACAGAGTGCAGAATTCAGGGGTGCACTTTGCCTTCTTCCACAGCTGCTTAACTCTGCACCCCACATCTCACTTTCATCCCTCTTCAGCTCTGGCCTCTGCATGCAACCCCCCTTCCACTGCCCCCATCTTCCCCCTCCCTCCTTAGAAGCTCCACCATCTTCCACCACATGTCTTACTTGTGTTGCTGTATTAAGTTGAAGCACCCAGCCAGCTCTAGTACCTCCCCACACACTGTAGGTGGATCTGCCTCTATCACTTGCAGGGAGATCATCCAGTAGGGGTTTTGGAATCTACACTGCACCTCGGGCACCTTCACATCCCTTGTTCCCTCCATGCACTCTGTGGGAGCCGCTCAGAAGATCAGAGCTGTTGGGAGATAAGCTGTCACTAATAAACACAGTGGTGAGAAGGGAGCAGAAGGCCTGAGCCAGAGGTGGTGGAACTGAGTTCCAGCTGAAAAAAAGCCCTGTATCTATTTATTACAGGTAATAATATAATATAATATTATAATATAATAATATAGTGGTAACAATTTAAACAGCGCTTTACATGTACATTCACACCAGTCCCTACCCTCCTCTCCCAGTCTAAGATACCTATCTCACATGCATACCTACTAGGGCCAATTCAGACAGCAACTTAGCAGCATATCTTTGGGTGTGGGAGGAAACCCACGCAAGCACATGCAAACTCCATGCAGATAGTATCTGGACTAGGATTCAAACCAGGGACCCTAATGCTGCAGAATGGAATGCCCACGTACACACGAGCGGAATGTCCGACAGAAAAAGTCAGACGGGAGGTTTTCATCGTATATTCTGATCGTGTTTATGCCTCATCTGACTTTTTACGTTGAAAATTCTGACGGACCTAGAAAGAGAACATGTTCTAAATTTTTCCAACGGAACCAATTCCTATCAGGAAAACCGCTTATCTGTATGCTGTTCCGACGTACCAAAAACGACGCATGCTCTGAAGCAAGTACGAGACGGAAGCTATTGGCTACTGGCTATTGGACTTCCGTTTTCTAGTCCCGTCGTACGTGTTGTACGTCACCGCGTTCTGGACGGTCGGAATTTGGTGTGATCGTGTGTATGCAAGACAGCTTGAGCGGAATTCCGTCGGAACTCCATCAGAAAAACCTTCAAAGTTTATTCCGACGGGAAAACCGGTCATGTGCACAGGGCATTAGTGCTATAACCCCTAAATCACTGCTTTCTAATTTTATAACAAAAAATAAAAGAAAAATGAAAAGACTATACACTGGGCTGGAGTAGAGCATGTTCACTTTTACTAAGCTTAGTGAGATTTTTTTTTTTTACATTTAACTTGAAAAGGTTGGGTCTTCATTGCAAAGTGAATTTTCACCTCATTCACTAAGATAAGTGGAATTTACCTTGAAAGTGAACATGAAAGCAAACTTCCTAAATTGTTACTAAACCCAGGAGCCTTTATTTACTATATCCGGTCTCCCACAGTACACAGAACATGGAAATGCAATAATTTTAGTTTAAAAAAATGCTAAATACCTTTTCTGATCTGCAGTATATAGCAGTCTTGCGACTTCTATCAGTGTCTGGTTTAAACTTGAAGGAGAAGTTTTCATTTTCCTCTGACTGTCCTACGAGGCTGCATGATCCCTGACTTTCTGTCTGCACAGTGCTGATTGGCCCTGTGGGGATCACATGCACCCTCCAAAAAAAAAAAATTCTCTAGCAATACACACCAAGCCTCCAAGGCTCTGTTTAATCAACAGATGGGTTGGGGACAGTAAAGTAGGGGAGGATCAGAGAAGACAGGATCAAACAGCCTTTTTACACAATGCAGAGGGTTAACCCCTTGGATTCCACAGTGAGTATAACAAGCATGCTTTATTGCATATACAGACTGATTTTACTGCTGTGGGTTTAGTAACACTTTAAATAAATTAGGGCCATTGTGTTACAAAGTAAATTTATTGTTTTACAGCAACAGTTATGGAAAAGGCAGATTGAGGAGTTGAAGCGTGCTTTTCAACTATGTGATAAATATACCAATAAACACATATCTTTTATTTAAAGTGGTTGTAAAGGCTGAAGGTTTTTTTTACCATCATGCATTTTATCTTCAAACCCTCTGTGTGCTCCTCCCCCCACAGCCCCCCTAATACTCACCTGAGCCCCCTCTCGATGTGCACTGGAGCCTCGGCTGTCCCGGGTCTCTCTCTCCTCATTGGCTGAGACACAGCAGTCACAGCCAGTGAGCCAATGAGGAGGGAGCAAGTGGGGCGGGGCCCAGTAAAAGAAAGTTTTGAGAATTACACAAATATTAATTTTCACAAAGTCTGCTGCCTCCGTTTTTTTTATTATGGCAATTTGCATATACTGCAGAATGTTATGAAGAATGATCAAATGAATTGAAATTAATTGCAAAGTCTCCCTTTGCCATGAAAATGAACTCAATCGCAAAAAAATTATTTCCACTGCATTTCAGCCCTGCCACAAATGGACCAGCTGACATCATATCAGTGATTCTTTTGTTAACAAAGGTGTCAGTGTTGATGAGGACAAGACTGGAAATCACTCTGTAATGCTGATTGAGTTAGAATAACAGACTGGAAGCTTTAAAATGAGGATGGTGCTTGAAATCATTGTCCTTCCTCTGTTAACCATTGTTACCTGCAAGGAAACACGTGCAGTCATCATTGCTTTGCACAAAAGGGGATTCACAGACAAGGATATTACTGCTACAAAGATTGCACCTAAATCAGCCATTTATCAGATCATCAAGAACTTCAAGTAGAGAGGTTCAATTGTTGTGAAGAAGGCTTCAGGGCACCCAAGAAAGTCCAGCAAGCACCAGGACCTCCTACAGTTGATTCAGCTGTGGGATCGGGGCACCACCAGTGCAGAGCTTGCTCAGGAATGGCAGCAGGCAGGTGTGAGTGCATCCGCACACACAGTGAGGCAAATATTTTTGGAGGATGGCCTGGTGTCAAGAAGGGCAGCAAAGAAGCCACTTCTCTCCATAAAAACATCAGGGGATTGGACTGCTGAGGACTGAGGTAACGTCATTTTCTTTGATGCATCCCCTTAACGATTGTTTGGGGCATCTGGAAAAAACCTTGTCCGGAGAAGAAAAGGTGAGTGCTACCATCAGTCCTGTGTCATGCCAACAGTAAAGCATCCTGAGACCATTCATGTGTGGGGTTCCTTCTCAGCCAACTCACAACTTTACCTAAGAACACAGCCATAAATAAAGAATGGAAAACATCCCCCTAGAACAAACTCTCCCAACCATCCAAGAACAGTCTGGTGAGGAACAATGCCTTTTCCAGCATGATGAAGCACCGTGCAATAAGGCAAAAGTGATAATTAAGTGGCTTGGGGAACAAAACATTGAAATTTTGAGTCCATGGCCAGGAAACTCCCCAGACCTTAATCCCATTGAGAACTTGTGGTCAATCCTCAAGAGGCGGGTGAACAAAAAAAAACCCCACAAATTCTGACAAACTCCAAGCATTGATTATGCAAGAATGCGCTGCCATCAGTCAGGATGTGGCCCAGAAGTTGATTGACAGCACGCCAGGGCGTATTGCAGAGGTTTTGAAAAAGAAGGGTCAACACTGCAAATATTGATTCTTTGCATAAACTTAATGTGATTCTCAATAAAAGCCTTTGCCACTTATGAAATGCTCGTAATTATACTTCAGTATACCATAGTAACATCTGACAATAAGATCCAAAATCACTGAAGCAGCAGACTTAAAAATTAAAAATTTGTGTCTTTCTCAAAATTTTTGGCCAGAGGTGTATGTTGCATGTTTTATTTAATTTATACAATATATATATATATATATATATATATATATATATATACACACACAATGGATATATAGATATAGATAAAAATAAATATTTTTGGATTTGTGCATTTCTTTTTAAATTTGTGGGCGCCTATCCACAGACACACACAGCAATGTCACATGTCACACAGTTAGGCCTCCTGTAGGTCCATTAGCGCTTTCCAATAGAGTCACTTTAGTTCCAGCCTTTTATTTGTTTCCCTCACATCTGCATGATGCGTTGAAATCGCAGCTGAAGCGTTATTTGTGTGAGCACAACAAAATTAAGTGCTTTCTGCTTTAAAACGGCATTTTAATGTTGCATAATGAAACCATCGCTGAATGTTCTTTACTTTTCCAAATGATAAAATACAAAATAAATAGGACAAGTACAAACATTTTGTTCTTCGGTATGTTTAAACATTGGCTGGGCATATTAAATACATTAAATTACAGCTTGGGGACAATAGAATAATGTGCTGCGGCTCTAAATTGCTTGATTCGGAGAGTAAATGGCGAAAATAAAGGCAGATAAGTACTCTGTACAAACTTTTAGCGGCCTACGGCCCCGTTCGCTCATCTTTTTTTGTAAAGTCTCATTTGTTCGCTTTCCATGTGTGTGGATTGAATTGGGCATATTTCAGTGCCTATAGGGAACATTATTGCACACAGCCAGGCATAATAAAATACAGATATCTACTCAGGATCTTGCCGGCAGAAAGCCCCTATGGTGCTTTTTTGTATGGTTGCAAAACCTGCGAAAAAAACGCCCTGAAAATTACACAAATTATTATGGTAAAAGCAGATCTTGCACCACCATGCAAGGTCAATTTTTTTTTCTTTAGGGTACATTTTTTTATAGTTTATGTTTATCAATTTACAAAATGCAAATTGAGCAATTGGAAGATAAATCTAATTCAAATCAATATTTGGTGTGACCACCCTTTGGCTTCAAAACAGCATCAATTCTTCTAGGTATACTTGCACACAGTTTTTGAAGGAACTCGCAGGTAGGTTGTTTCAAACATTCTGGAGAATTAACCACAGATCTTCTGTGGATGTAGGCTGCCTCAAATCCTTCTGTCTCTTCATGTAATCACTCATAATTACATAGTAGTTGAGATTGAAATAAGACACAAGTCCATAAAGTCCAACCTATGTGTGTGATTATATGTCAGTATTACATTGTATATCCCTGTATGTTGTGGCTGGTGCTTATCGAATAGTTTTTTTGAAATTATGGATGCTCCCTGCTGAAACCACTGCCCGTGGAACAGAATTCCACATCCTTTCTGCTCTTACAGTAAAGAACCCTCAACGCAGTTTAAGGTTAAACCACTTTTCTTCTAATCTTAGCGAATGGTCACATGTGTTTTTAAATTCTCTTTTGCTGAAAAGTTTCATCCCAATTGTGGGGTCACCAGTACGTTATTTGTATAATGAAATCATATCCCCTCTCAAGCGTCTCTTCTCCAGAGAGAATAAGTTCAGTGCTCGTAACCTTTCCTCATAACCAATATCCTCCAGTCCCTTTATTAATTTTGTTGCCCTTCTCTGGACTCTCTCCAGTTCCAGCATATCCTTACTGAGGACTGGTGCCCAGAACTGGACAGCATACTCCAGAAGCAGCCAGACCAGAGTCTTGTAGAGCGGGAGAATCATCTTTTTATCTCTAGAGTTGATCCCCTTTTTAATGCATGCCAATGTTCTGTTTGCTTTGCTTGCAGCAGCTTGGCATTGCATGCCATTGCTGAGCCTGTCATCTACAAGGACCGCAGGTCCTTTGCCACCCTAGATTCCCCCACTCAGACTCAATGATGATAAGATCAGGGCTCTGTGGCGACCAAACCATCACTTCCAGGACTCTTTGTTCTTCTTTAGGCCGAACATAGTTCTTACAGACGTTTGCTGTATGTTTGGGGTCATTGTGCTTCTGCATAAAAAAATTTGGGGCCAATCATATGCCTCTCTGATGGTATTTTAAAGTCCAGTTCTGAGCTTGATCTAAAAATAAATATTGGCGGCCTCAACCACTAAATTTACATAATACAATGCTCATTTTGTCCCAAAGTGTGCATTCTGTGGAATTAAATGCATTAGGGCAGAGCTTTGCAATGACATCATCACGCTGGCTTGGACAGGTGGGGGTGGTGGTTGATTTTAATGTTTTAACCTGCTCCTTGCTTGTGAGTATTTTATCTTACTTTTCTAAAAAATCGAGTTGGAAACTGCTACACTATGGGTTTTCCTTCTTCCGTCCTACAAGATTGCTTCTAGCATATTTGCAATGAGCTATACAGGGGAGCAGGGGCGTTGCTAGGTCTACAAAAGATCTGGGGCTATAGCCCATAGCAGCGTAGTAAAGAAAGTCATATGCTTGGGCGGGCATACACATGTATATACAGTAATATACGTGTGTGTGTGTGTGTGTGTGTGTGTGTGTGTGTATATATATATCCCCAGAGAACCCCCACTTACATCAGGGTCCCCAGAGAGTCCCCCTTACATCAGGGTCCCAAGAGACCCCCTTACATCAGGGTTCCCAGAGAGCCCCCCTTACATCAGGGTTCCCAGAGAGCCCCCCTTACATCAGGGTTCCCAGAGAGCCCTCCTTACATCAGGGTCCCCAGAGAGCCCCCCTTACATCAGGGTCCCCAGAGAGCCCCCCTTACATCAGGGTCCCCAGAGAGCCCCCCATTTACATCAGGGTTCCCAGAGAGCCCCCCTTACATTAGGGTCCCCAGAGAGCCTCCCCCTTAAATCTGGGTCCTTAGAGAGCCTCTGCCTTAAAATCAAGGTCCCCAGAGAGCCTCTCTCTTGCATCAGGGTCCCCAGAGAGCCTCCCCACTTACATAAGGGTCCCCAGAGAGCCTCCCCTCCCCTTTGGGGGCCCCCTGCATAGACTCGGGGCTATTGGCCCCAGATTCGGGGCTATAGCCCCAAAAGCCACCCCCTAGCAACGCCCCTGCAGGGGAGAGAGCATTCCAAAGCTATATAAAAATCACTTCTGGTGTATATGAGAGTGCATTGTGGCCATCCATGAGTAGCACAAGTGGAGAGCCATCCATCCACAGACAGCATAAATACACTTTACAGTGGACTTTTTTTCTTTAAGTGTTTAATTATAGTAGTTTTTATTTGCAATAGAATGTGTTACATTGATGCACTTAATTGTCTAATGGACTTATAACAATGCAACAAATTGTGTGGGGTAAGCTGCTGCAAAAAATCATCCCAGTGCTTAAGATATGGATATGGCTATGTATGGCCTCAGCCAGCGATGCTCCAGCCACTGTCCCTGACATGTTTCGCCCCGCTTACCAGGGCTTGGTCACAGAGGTCTGTCTTACCCCACATATGTCCATGCTTCTGAATTAGTTCCTGATGCCTGCACCCATTTTCTAAATACCGATGGGGACACATGTTTTCCTCCAATTTTGTACGGTGATCCAAGTCCACATGTGATCAAAGCGCAACACATTGTTTAAATTGGAGAGAAATACTTACACCTGTCCTGCGGAAGCCTCCATTTTGTTCTTCTCCTCTCAGGGTAGAATACTGATTTGCCCTTAATGTTATCACACACAGTGCAGGGCTGCTGGTCTTGATTTGTGCGTTGCCATAGTGGCATCTGAACAACTTTCTAGAGGAGCAACTTCGGGGGGACCTACTGTCTATTGAGGGGGTCTGGGGTACCATAAAGTAAGGTAAGAACTACACTCGAAAAGGCAACCCTAGGCCAGCGCTCGCCAACCAGTCTGTGAGAGAATTTTGGTGGTCCCCAGGGGTTCTTCTGCAAATTAACATTGTGGCGGATGTATACCTCCCAATGTTGTTTCCACTGTTGTTCTCGGTGCGTTCTGACAGTCAATACTGTAAGCACGCATTGATACCTGATACCTGCCTTCTCTGTGGATTTTGTGAACTCAGAGGAAGGCGCCACAAGTATTACAGAGAGCAGGAGGTGCAGAAGGGGGGGACTTCCAATGGTAGTGCTGATCACAGACTGGGAGAATGGGATGGAGCATGGAGCTCGAGCACATGGCTGGATAAGGAGGTGGATCCAATGATCAACCTGTGTAAGGCAGCAGTGTGATGCAAAGTGTGTGTGTGTGTGTGTGTGTGTGGGTGGGCAGAAGGGCCAGAGAGCCAGAGCATTGTGTGTATAAAGGTAGCAGTGTGATCCGGGGGGGGGGGGGGAGCCAGAGGATCGTATGTAAAAGGCAGCAGTGTGATCCAGGGGGAGGAAGGAAGAGAGCCATGTGTGTACAAGGCTGCAGTATGACCCAAGAGTAGAGGGGCAGCGAGCCAGAGCATTGTGTGTATAAGGCAGCAGTGCAATCCAGGGGGAGGGGGCAGAGAGCCAGAGCATTGTGTGTATAAGGCGGCAGTGCGATCCAGGGGGAGGGGGTAGAGAGCCAAAGCATTATGTGTGTAAGGCAGCAGTGTGATCCAGGGGGAAGGGGGCAGAGAGCCAGAACATTGTGTGTATAAGGCAGCAGAGTTATCCTGGCAGAGGGAGCAGAGAGCCAAAACATTGTGTGTATAAGGCAGAAGTGTGATCCATGGGGAGGGGGCAGAGAGCCAGAGCATTGTGTGTATAAGGCAACAGTGTGATCCAGAGGAAGGGGACAGAGAGCCAGACTATTGTGTGTGTAAGGCAGCAGTGCGATCCAGGGGGAGGAGGGCAGAGAGCCGGAGCATTGAGTGTATAAGGCAGCTGTGTGATCCAGGGGGGAGGGAGGCAGAGCGCCGGAGAATTGTGTATGTAAGGTAACAGTGTGATCCAGGGGGAGGGGGCAGAGAGCTGGAGCATTGTGTGTATAAGGCAGCAGAGATATCGGGGGGAGGGGGCAGAGACCTGGAGCATTACGTGTATAAGGCAGCAGTGTGATCCAGGGGAGGGGGGCAGAGAGCCAGAGCATTGTGTGTATAAGGCAGCAGAGTTATCCAGGTGGAGGGGGGCAGAGAGCTGGAGCATTGCGTGTAGAAGGCAGCAGTTTGATCCAGGGGGAGGGGGGCAGAGAGCCGGAGCATTGCGTGTATAAGGCATGTTATATTCATGTTAGTGGTCCACAGGATTCAAAATTGTGCATATAGTGGTCCGTGAGGTCTGAAAGGTTGGTAACCACTGCCCTAGATTAAACCAGCAGTATGTTCCCAGGTTAGAGGAGCTAGCAGTATTTATTTTTCTGCCTGGAGTTTCACTTTAATGAGTAGGGTGGATAATTGTGGGAGCGTGAAATCTAATGAAATTTCACACATATAATTCTACAGAAACCTTTGTGCATGACATAGAAGTATTGCATTTTGTTGCAGACAAATACAGCTTTGATTCACATGCCAAGGTGCACCTGATATATTGCATATCCTGTTCTGCCCATCTTTGGCTTGTGCCAGCAATGTTTATACTGGAAGATTGATATCATCGGAAAGACGTCTGGTGGAACTAAGACAATCATCGCAGCGCATATGCTTCTCTTTCATCCCAAATGTATGTTATTCCGACAGGTTCTTCTGTTTTCACTTCTCATAAAGGACCATTACTCCAAATGCCTCCCCTTTCCATATGTTCTGTGCATTGTACCCAAATGTGCTGAGTGCGGAAGCTATACCTGGCATGATTCCCGCTTCACACTCTAGGCTGGAACAGTTGCTGTGGGGGTGTTTAATAACCTGGCTTTTGAAGAAAAACTTCCTTGTTTTTGTTGAAATAATACAAGAAACGAGAGCCCCAACAGTCACCTCCTTTCATGCACACAAACATACCATATGGCAGCCAAAATGGGAAAATAAATCAAAGATCATGTAGGTTTTGTGATTTTGATCTAACGCTGAAGTGTTCTTTATTTCATGGTCTTATTTATAGCATGTTTGCAGGCTTGGAATTCACAGGTGAGGCCTAGCAAGGCTTCAGCTGCAGGAACACAATCCGTTCCCTCAGCTCTTAGGCTCAAATTAATTCTGACATTCTAAAAGAACATAACTGATTGCAAAAGGAAACAGCGGGGAGGGTAATTGGTGTTAGAACCTTTTTTTTTTTTCCCTTCTGAAGTTAGAGGTAAAAATCCACATAAAGGAATCTTGTCTTCCGGTCTAAAGTGCTATGAGGTGTCAAATGCAGAGGGCAAGTAGGGTGCCATTAATGACAACAGAGATGCAAATGTACCTACAAGTCGGTGTGTGGAGAAGGAACGGGCGACTTGCTAAGAAGGGGTGGTGTTCATTGCAAAGCTGTTATTCTGTTTATTTGAAGTGAAATTAAACACGCTGGCAGCAAAAGAGAAATCTCGTCTGCGGGAAAAACAGACATCATAATCCTAATGCAAATCATGTTTTCCTTGTAAGTCGTTTACTACAAATACATATTAGCATAAACACTCTGAGATGCTTTTTGGTGCTACTGGAAAAAAAAATAACACATTTTGGCAGAGGAAAGAACACAAAATGTGTTAGAGGACTTTTTCAGAAACACAGCTGGGCGACATAAGTATGACCAAGCTGCAGTCAGATCACTTGGGAAGGTAGCGCAAGTGTTGGACTGACAGACCCGTGTCTGCCAGAAGAGTTTGTATGTTTGATGGTAGAGATAAGCTTAAGATTCGAGTCGAACATCGGGTGTTCGCCTGTTCACCGAACAGTGAATATTATGGGCATATGCGGCAAATTTGAGCGCCGCGGAACGCCCCATAATGCACTGCGAGATGCTTTGGTCAATCACAGTTTACTCTGTTGCAAGAGCCATAATTGGCCAAAGACAGGGTGCCTTTGGCCAATTATGGCTCAGGGGGACTGAGCCATAACATAGCAGCCATGTATAGTGTGTGACTGTGGACGTAGATAGATTGAGCTATATACAGTCTAATTATATATACACACACTATATATATATATATATATATATATATATATATATATATATATATATATATATATATATATATATATATACATATACATATATACATATATATATACACACACTCTGCATTTAGTGTAGACCAGGGACGTGCAGTCAGGGGAGGCAGGGCCGAACATAAAAAAAAAAAAAAAAAAAAAAAAAAATCGAGCTTTGAGGGTCTCAACTCTGCCACTCCCATGGTCATATAGACCCCAAATTTGGGGTTATGTAGTCCAAGTCCTACCCTATCACTGGTAAAAATGGGGCGCCGACGACCTATGGTTCCAGAGATATGGGGCTCCTTGCACAGCCTGTCAGAAGCTAAATACAGAGCGGCCACTTTAAATACAAGTTGATGTGCTCTGTTTACAGCAGACTGAGAGGATGAGCTCACAGTGCCTCTCACTTCTTGTCAGGGACACTGAGTTTAATAAACAGCTTGGAGTCTTGGACCATTGGTAAAACACCATTGGTCCCAGCTGTCCAATAAAAATGCAGCAGTGGAGGCACGCCTCTCACTGCAGTGTCATTGAAGGGGCATGTGTCTAAAAGACACATGCTCCCATAAAACCCAGCCTTCTTAAAGTGGTGTTCTGAGAAAAACAAAATATAATTAAAAGCCAGCAGCTACACATACTGCAGCTGCTGGCTTTTTACAATAGGACATTTACCTGTCCTGGAGTCCAGCAATGCAGCAGATGTTTCCATCAGCTGTCAGGTGCTGCCACTGCCATTGTGGGTAAAGGTACCCAGGAGTGTAGCCTTATGGCTTCACGCCGGGAACCCTACTGCACATGCACGAGGCCCTGCTCCTCTCTCCTACTGGCCCGGCGACAGGGAGAGGGAGGAGGAGGGAGCCCCGCAGTGATGTCATGGGCCTGTCAAAGGTATCCTATCGCCCCACCCCCCTGAAAGGTGCCAATTGTGGCACCAGAGGGGGAGAGGAGACAAATGAGCGAAAGTTCCACTTTTGGGTGGAACTTAGCTTTAACTACAAGGAAAAAACATGGGTTTATGTATATAAGATTTACCCACAATCCCATGCTGTCTCAGATCCCACAATCCCAGAGCCCCACTGCATGGGAGAATAAAATATTTTCATAGAGTTATGCTTTAACCACTTCTCGCCCGCCATATAGCAATATGACGGCAGCAAAGTAGTTTAGTTATCCTGATCGGACATCATATGACGTAATCAGGATAAAAGCTGGTGCGCGCCCACGGGGGAGTGCAGAGTGGCGATCGGAGGTGCGGTGTGTCAGTCTGACACACCACACCTCCGATCGTGGTATGGAGCCTCTGACAGGGGCTTCTTACCACGTGATCAGCTGTGACCAATCACATATGATCCTCGTGTGAACCAGAAAGTGCCAGTAAACGGCTTTCCTCGGTTCACGCTGACAGGGAGAGCCGATCGGCGGCTTTCCCAGTCAGAGGGGGGTCTGCGCTGATAATCAGCACATTGATTATCAGTGCAGCCATCAGATGTGCCCATCAGCTGCCAATAAGTGCCCATCACCTGCCAGCCTGTGCCCCAGAAAGAACGCCTGCCAGTGCTTATAAAAGTGGCAATCAGTCTCCACAACAGTTCCAATCAGTGCCCATAAAAGTGCAAATCAGTGCCCCATCAGAATTGCCTGTCAGTGCCGTTCAGATGCCACTCACTAATGCCTGTCAGTAGCTCCTTATCAGTGCTGCCTATCCAGTGCCACATATCTGTGCCCATCAGTTCCGCCTATCAGTGCAGTCAGTGCCGCCTATCAGTGCCCATCAGTTTTGTTTTTCAAAATTGTTGGTCTTTTTTTGTTTATAGCGCAAAAAATAAAAACCGCAGAGGTGATCAAATACCACCAAAAGAAAGCTCTATTTGTGGGAAGAAAATTATAAAAATTAAGTTTGGGTACAGTGTTGTATGACCGCACAATTGTCAAAGTGCAACAGCGCTGAAAATTGTCCTGGGCAGGAAGGGGGGGAAAGTGCCTAGTATTGAAGTGGTTAATTGAATAAGCTCAAGTTGGAAGCTGATTGCCTACCATGCACAGCTGTACCAGATTTTTGCACTACAGTTTTAGTAAATCAACCCCACTGCTTAATGTATATGAAAACCTAATTGCTAAACTTAATCTGACATTAAGCCCTTGTTCACATTGGAGCGACTTGTCGTGCGACTTAACAGGTCAAATTGCATTACACATCGCATCCTATTGCAGGTAATTACACTGTTAAAATTGGTGCGACGCCGACTTCGCAGTGCTGCATCGATTTGAACAAGTAGTTCCTACTTTTGGCATGAAGCCGCACAGATGTCTTCCAAGTCGCACCCAAGTTTGCACTGACAATTGGCTTTGAAATAATGCGATTTCAGATGAAGCTGCACAATTTCAAATGTGCAGTCAATGTGAGGGCTAAATTGGGGTTTAAAAAATATATTTTATTTAGGTATGTATTCTTTACTCAAAAAAAGTCTCTTAATACTCTCAGCCTCCTCCAAATCTTTAAACTCCTTTTTTCTTTTTTGTGCTGTTGTGATTCGACTTTCTGTTAAATCATGGCTACATTCATTCTCCCTGTGCCCACTATATGTAGGAAAGTAGCCTCCCTCTCTTGCTCACTCACTTGATAGACTAGGGACTGTGGGCCTTTGGATTTGTAGTTTGCATAGAGCAGTGCACATGACCACAACAAAAAGGTAAGTGAAGACGAAAGGGAGTGGTTTGGAAGCTCAGACGATGTTACAACAAACTAGGAAACAATTTCATGAAAAATAGATTACTGGGCCATTAAAAAAGAAGTATGGACATACAAAAAAACAAACATTTACACTCACTTAGGTGGATGGAATATTGATCTGATGCTCCATCTGTCCCCCACTGGATCTGCAGTGAGAAATGAACATTCAAACACCACTTATTGCTCAGTTCTCCTCTCCGCTCTGAGCAGAGAGCTGGGACTGTCAGTCACCAGCTCTCTGCTCTGCCCCTCCAGTGTTAACTGGAGTGCTGGGCTGTGGAGGGGGCGGGAGCGGCTGGCTCAGGCTCTGGGTGGATCGCTGGGAGGTTGAGCCAGGTGCCGGTCCAGGCACCTAGCTGGATCCCAATCACATCTTTCCCGAGCCTGCACCAGGTGACTGAAAATGCGTCACAGGAGTGCAGAACGAAATGCACTCCTGTGACCTACAGGAGAAGTAGGACCAAAATAGCTTTGGCCATACTTCTTCTTCATACTTCTTTAAGTAGTGGATGTCTATGGACGAGGTTTGTAAAATAAGGAAATTGTTTAGTGTAACTTTAAAGTCAACTAAATGCTCCGGTGTGACCATCTAAACAAGTCTCAAACCTAGTTACTGTGTCATGCACAGGTCTAAATTAGAAGAAATGTCCTTTATGCACTGTGACTGAGCCAAATCATTTTTCATGTGTGTCTCGCATGCTTCCCCTTCCAGACAGGCTCACAGTAGAAGGGCTTCAGCAGCAGAGGCAGTGCTGTCAATCCACAAAGCAATGGGTAGTACTAAGTGTGACCAGGTAATGATTGACAGGCTGCAGCCTTGTGAATTAGCAGTGACAATATTGATAGACACACCCCCTGCAATAGTTTCCCATCCCACTGTACTGCAAGCAGGCAAAGCCTATATGAGATTAACAACTCTGCTCTTAACTCAGAATCTATGCAGCGTCATTGCCACCCCATCACAGGAAACTACATTAGGAAGACTTCACTGGCTGGCTAGAAGGGCCAATAAGGGGGCTTTTGGTTAAGCCAGCTCCTCACTATAAAAAGGGGGTACAGAGCAGCCATAGTGTCAGCGAGTTAGAAACTGTTGTAGGGAAAGCTGAAAAACTGCATAGAGCTTAGGACAATCAACTCCTTTGAAGTTTTTTTATTCTTCTTATTAAAGGCTTTTTTTTTTCCTTTTATTTTATTTTGTGGTTGATTGTTGATTTGGTTATGTTTAGCTACTGTCCCATCTATAACAAACTTTTTTTTCTTTTGCTGAAAGGTTTCCCCTAATAAAAAAAAGGGGTTATTTCGGCAGGTAGTGTTTTTTTTTTTATGTTGAGAGGGCATTTATTTTTAAATTTGGGGTGCTCAAAAGCAAAGCATTTACTTGTTACCAAACATCTGTTCCTGGAGCTGTCTTTTGTTTGTCATTGCATTGCTTTAAAGAACAGTGTACATCTAATCTACCTAACAAATATATCACTCAAATTCACCAAACCTCCTTATGGCATAGAAAAAATATTTTAAAAAGTTAGGCATACACTGGCTAGGCCTATTATCCCTTTTCAAAAGTGTCCTATTTCTGTCCAATTTTAAACTGATACATCCTCTAATTCTTGTTTTGAAACCCCAGTCCAAATGCTTGCATCATCAATTCTTGCCTAATGCTTGTAGTAAAACCACCGCCTAAACCTAGCCTTGCTCAATAAAATTGTCCTGCTGCTGGCCAAGCTTATACTACTGTATCATCTGCAGTCTCATAATTGTTTTAGGAAATCACCTGCTTGTACTCTTGCTTTAGTACATTTTAGCCAATTCTTCCTCACTAAACATGTCCTGCTGCTTACCAATTTACACTGCTGTATCATCTGCAATCTCTTAATTGACAGATATTGGCCAGCAGAAGGACAGTTTTGCATCAGTGAGAACAGAGACAGTCACAGTGAACTTCTGGCCAATTTCTATCTGCCTGTCTATTACCATTTAATGAAAAAGGATGTGCTGCTGCTATAGCTACCTGATAAAAGCCTTTTCGCCTCAAAATATGTTACTATGAAAAAAAACTTTTAAAAAAAAATTGCATTGGAATATGTCCCCCATGGCAGTATCCAGCTTCCCATGCCTTTTTCAGTAATTTGCCAATTATCCCTAAAAATGGTCAGAATGTAACAAGATTTGCCTCTTCCATGTACTCCAAATTATATTTGCACCTAAGTTTGGGTTTTAAAAATTTTAAACAAGGTTCGCTGAACCATTGGCAAATCGAACAGAGGCAGATTCACTCATTAGTATGTACAATATGTTTCCATACCACAATTGATACAACTGCTTTCCTGTATTGCAAGATTTTCATGGCTGTTTTGGTGCTTTGTGCGTTCTCCTGGTCTACACCAATAAATCCAGTAATTGACTTGGACCAGGACTTTAAATGGCCTAGTTACTTTACACTCACTTCCTTAAGAGGGCTGTTGCTTTCTAAAAGAGTGGGTTCACTGGGAACAGAAGGTCAGTCAGTGTGACGCACAAACTTTTCCAAGTAAAAATGGTAATGGTTCTAAAGGACTCCTGTCAGGGATTTCGTACAGCAAGTGCTCATTCCTGTGCAGCAATTGGCATATGCATGCATGCCCACAAGTCATGGCGCCTGGCGGCCTTTTTAAACCCAGGGTTTGCCAGGCCTCAATGCTGGATTGTCTTCAGCTCTGGTTCCTGTATTCCTTGTTCCTGAAAATATGCTTATCTTGTTCCTGACCCGGCTTGATATATCTCTTGGATCACCCCTGCCTGTTATATCTGCTGCTCGCTTGTGTCACCGACCTTAGCTTTGAATTCTGACCATGATACCACCTCCTGACTTGGTACCTCACTACCAGCACGTTACCAAATCTTGTCTGTTCCTCTTGACCTTGATTCTTACCCTGCACCTGGCTGTCTGGCTGCTGCTGAACATAACTTGTGACCAGACTCCATACTGCCACTGGAATGACTCCTGTGTTTCCAAGCTCCAGTTCGCTACTCCAGCTTTCTGGCACCTGTGCCTTTCCACTGCCCTAGCAGTCCCTGTTTTCAGTACAAGGGGTGCTTGGATGGGATATGCCTAAGAGGACATCCTTTTCATCTCGGCTCCACGGTCAGGTACGCAACAACTCCTTTACCATATTACTTGGTCTTCATGGCATTTGTTTTTAGGTTTGGGGGTGATTAAAGGAAATCATTCACTTGTTACTGACCATCTGTTCTTGGAGCTGCCTCTTGTTGGCCACTGCACTGTTAAAAATAAAAGAACATGCATCTAACCCACCTAAAAAAGATATGCTCACATTCACTGCAATGCTGCATGGTTTAGATAACATACAAGTTATGCATACACTGGTACGGCCTATTATCTATTTTTAAAGTGTCCTACTTTTACAGAGTAACATTTTCTTGGCTGTTTTGGTTCATTGTGTGTTTTCCTGATCTAGGGTTGTGGACCAGGACATGGCATGGACCAGGACTTTAAACAGGTGTGGACAGGTGTGTTCACTGAGAACAATTTCCTTTTTTTCAGTCTGATGTGTTCCATATTCTTCCAACTTGTTGATTTTCTGTTGCATTAATATGTACCTATGATATAGTAATAGATGCCATACCAGTTAACTTCAGTCAGCAATTAAATGGGTGGAGTTCACCTGTTATATGTGTAGCGCTCACTCCCAAAGGAGCCACTAGAAATTTGTCCAGGTTCTTGCCCCCTGGATTGCCTTCCAGCCAGACACAGGATGTCAGCCACACCTTCCTCAATAACCAGTCTAGGGGGTGTTGTTCTTATTTTTGGAGAACTTGGATAGGGTGAGGGTATTGTGTGGGATACTCCAAAAAACAGAAACTATGTACAGATTGAGGACAGTGAACTCCTTTCTGTAAAACTGAAGCAGAAGTCTTTGCAGATAGCAAACTGTTGCCTTGGCTTGAAGTAAATGTAGCACTAACTCTCGGTGGAGCTGCTGGTTTAAAGCGGGCTGTTACCTTCACTCTCGATACCTCTGTTTCACCGGCACCGGGTCTATAGTCCCGGTGAGTTTACCTCTGGACGATATTAGCACCAAACACTTGAGTATATTTTCCAATGCTTTAATGAACAAGTAATAAAGGAAGTAGCAGGAAAGAGGCAGAAGGAAAGTTGCAGGGAAGCTCAAATACCCTTTCTTAGTATTCTTTAAAACATTCTTTGGAATTGAACACTTGTAGTTGAATGCACTCCCCTTGTGGGATTCAATATTTGCCCACCTGGATAGGCCTCTCTCACTTGCCTAACAGCCAGTACGCAGCACGAACAAAAGTCTCTGCCACAGACTTGTTTGGAATAAAACCCGTACGATCCTCTGCCGCAGGATGTATTGGTTTGCGATGAATATCAGACACAGTACTTGAACCTTTAAGCCAACCCGGCAGTACTATGCAGTAAGATTACTTCAGGATACGTCCTCCAACCGAGTCACCAGGCCTCTCTCCAGACCAGCACTCTGCATGATCCTTCCATGATGGGTCCTCCCCTGGGATCTCCTCGGTTGTCCAGCTTCTTCACTCAGGATAGACAGCTCAGGACCATTCCTCTGCTGCTGTGGTAGGCCCCAGACAGGCTTCTGGGCCCACCCACACGCCGCAGTGACGTGGGCCTCCGGAACGGAGGACCACGAGGTGGTATTCTTAACGCATACCTGTAGGCCAGGAGGGCCAGCAGGTGGCTGAAAACGAACCCCTAAACATGGCATCTGTCCCTGAAATACCCTCTCCCAGAATGCAACTCGGAGGACCACCTCCACCGAGTTGTCTCCCGGACAGAGGAGCACTCATACGCTTCAACACGTTGCCTTTCCAACACCAGCCCATGGTGACAACGACACCCACTGGCACAGTGTGGAACTACACGCAACTCAGCCAAGCTGGAACAGAGGCAAATCTAACTTCACCTAACAAGTAACCCACAAGATTTACCTGTCAGCGGTAGATTAAAAATCTACCAGCGCTACATAAAAATAGTTAAATATAGAGCTGAAGCAAAAGTCCTTGCATGTAGCAAACTGTGGGCTTGTAATAGAAGCAGTAAATAGCAGACTTCTTTTTTTTAGAGCACTAAGAGTAGAGTCTCTTTACAGAGGACTAGATAGACTGAGCTCTTCTGTAGTAGAAGCAGGTAAAGGACACCATCTTCTTTCTTTAGAGCAATAACAGCATAGTCCCTTCACAAGGAATTAGATAAACTAAGCTCTTCAGGACACCAGCCAATGCCCCCTGTAACAAACACATAGCTGACTCTCTAGCAGAAGAGGGGTGGCAGAAGTCAGAAGGTCTCAAAGATCTCTCCCAGCAGCCTGTACTCACAAAATGTCCAGGGACAAATGGTTGCCTCCTCCAACTTCCAAGTGACACCTTTCTCCAGTGATATCAGACTAGCAGAGAGCCCCCTCAGTCAGCTCTGCTTAGCTTCAGTATCCAGGCCCTGATGTCACCCTCTGAGGCCTAACGAACAGCAATCACATGGCAGCACTGTCCTGGAGGGCAGCAAGCCCTCCAGGCTGGACTGATCCTCTCCAGGAAAAGACCCAAAGCTCAGTGTGCTCAGAGAATTGATACAGACTCCCAGCATGCCTTTAGGACCCTGTTACCTGGGGTTGGACAGGGCTGCATAAATATCCATCTGCAAAGCTCCACACCTATGTTCCAGAGAATTCTCGCAGCTCTATGGAAAGCAGAGGGAGCTATCAGATTGGCAGCAGTTGAGAACACTGAACTGACCTAATTAATCAGCTGCACTGGCTACAGTCAGCAGAATTAAATGTGCCTAATAACATGCACAGCCACACTGGTTGCAGTGAGGCAGCTAAATTTACCTTGTAAAAACATACCCAGCTCCACTGAACACAGCACTAAATCTAACTAATCCTAGCACCTATCTAGGGGGGTGCTACATTCACATAAATAGGGCAGCACACGGCCTTTCTGAAACTTTTTTTAATATGGGAGAACCCTTGAAATAACTTTCTCATCTCAGGGAACCCCTGCTAATATTTGCTATATCTACAGCTCACTGTACATTTGTGTGATGGTCAGTAAGAAGAGTGCTTCTTACATTTGTGGTTAGTGGGAAGAATCCTCCCCCTTACGATAGCTAAAAAGATCATTGTTTTTAGTGCTTACTTATCTGGGTGAAAATTGCTCATTGCTCAAGGAACCCCTAGCAACCTCTGGAGGAAGCCTAAGACCCCTTTCACACTGGGGCGGTTTGCAGGCGGTATTGCGCTAAAAATACCGCCTGCAAACCGCCCCTAAACAGCCTCCACTGTTTGTTCAGTGTGAAAGCCCGAGGGCTTTCACACTGAAGCGGTGCGCTGACAGGACGGTGAAAAAAGTCCTGCAAACCGCTTCTTTGGAGCGGGGAAAGAGCGGTGTATTCACCGCTCCTTCCCCGCTCCTGCCCATTGAAATCAATGGGACAGCGCGGCTATACCGCGGCAATACCGCGGCTATAGCCGCGCTGTACGAGGGATTTTAACCCTTTTTCGGCCGCCAGCGGGGGGTAAAACCGCACCGCTAGCGGCCGAATACAGCTGCAAGAACGACGGTACAGCAGCTGTTGTACCGCCGACGCCCCCACCGCCCCAGTGTGAAAGGGGCCTAATTGAGAAAGACTAGTCTAATGGGTCAGAAACATCACTATAACATTGATGCCCTTTTTGCTCTTAAAATAGGGGCAATTACCTCCTGATAATTTATGCAGAGTACCCGTAAGGTCATGCTCTACACAGTATCTTTAAATTAGACAAACCCTATTTAACAATAATGCCGCGTACACACGGTCAGAATTTCCGACAACAAATGTTCGATGTGAGCTTGTTGTCGGAAATTCCGACCGTGTGTAAGCTCCATCGGACATTTGTTGGCAGAATTTCCGACAACAAAAATTTGAGAGCTGGTTCTCAAAATCCGTTGTCGTAAATTCCGAGCGTGTGTAGCCAATTCCGACGCACAAAATTCCACGCATGCTCGGAATCAAGCAGAAGCGCCACACTGGCAATTGAACTTCATTTTTCTTGGCTCGTCGAACGTGTTGTACGTCACCGCGTTCTCGACTTTCGGAATTTCCGACAACATTTGTGCGACCGTGTGTATGCAAGACAAGTTTGAGCCAACATCCCTCGGAAAAAAATCCAGGATTTTGTTGTCGGAATGTCCGATTGTGTGTACAGGGCATAAGTGTGAAGAGAACGGTCTACAAGCTTTCCCAAGTGAACGTGGTAATGGTTCCAAAGAATTCCTTGAAAGGAATAGCTTGAAAAGGAAGATCAATCAGAAATGAATATTCACTCATCTATTCTATCATTAGTTGAGATTCTCCAGGATAATGTCAGGGATAAATACATTTTTATATTTATGTTTATGAAGTATACAGCATGATCAGGCCATAAAAAGCAGTGCAACACATGACCTTGCTGACACAAGACTGAAAACCTGCATTGTACAGGAAAGGAATCACATGGCAACCAACACAAGTTGACATAACTGGTTAAATGTGTTTAATAATATTCTGGTTACTTATTACAGCATCAGGGCTGATATGAAATGTGTGATGGTTTCTGTTTGCAGGGAGAGAAAATCTTCAGTCATAATTATGTGTTTATTTCTGCTGCTGTCATAGAAGTAAAGTGCCAATTAGCAGGGCCTGAAACGCGTGGTAGATATGCAGGTCTCAACCTTCCCCTTTTCTTTCTGAGTTTTGTTTCTCTGTAGATGACTTTCTACTTAGTGTCTCTGAGATACTTACAGCCTAACTAATGATTACAATAAAATCAGTAGTCAGGGAGTGGTTAGCGTCAAGAATTCAAAGTGCACCTGTCATTTTTAAGTCGCATGCAGCAAACGAGGAGACTGACGTGACCATTTTCTTGCTGTTTTCCATTTTTGAAGGTTTGAGTGCGTTTTGGAGGACTAGTGTGTGTGCTTTGAGGGCCTATTCCTAATTTTTCAGTTTCCTGCATGACAATGTAGTTCTAGTAGAAATCCCATCATTTCCTCTGTGACTGGAACAACTCTACATGCTGCAGTGTGTTTTTAAAGGGAAACTGTTATGCCCCGTACACACGATCGTATTTCCGTCAGTAAAAACTCGGATGGTTTTTGCGACGGAATTCCGCTCAAGCTTGCCCTGCATACACATGGTCACACAAAAGTTCTCTAAACTTTCGACCGTTAAGAACACCGTGACGTGCAACACTATGACGAGCCGAGAAAATGAAGTTCAATGCTTCCGAGCATGCGTCGAATTGTTTCCGAGCATGTGTCGTTTTTTGTGCATCCGAATTGCATACAGACGATCGCATTTTCGGATAGGAACTTTTCCCGACCGAAAAATTGAGAACATGCGCTCAATCTTTTGCTGGCTGGAATTCCGCCAGCAAAAGACCGATGGAGCATACACACGGTCGCATTTTCCGTCAAAAAGCTCTCATCGGAGTTTTGCTGACGGTATTTCCGATCGTGTGTACGCGGCATTAGACTCTATTCACACCTACGCAAGTACATTACCATCCATGCTGCAATTCACATGCATAGGTGTGAATAGGCCTTTAGTGCTCAGCCCTCTTTGTGTGTGTGTGTGCACAACGTAACAACGTAAACTATACAAGTTAGGAGTCAATGGCAATTTTAGATGAGCTAAGATTTCTGTACACCCATGCGCACCATATTCTGGGCTTTAAAGTGGTTCTAAAGGCAGAATGTTTTTTTTTATCTTAATGCATTCTATGCATTAAGATAAAAAAAAAAACTGTGTGCAGTAACCCCCCTCAGCCCCTCTAATACTTTACATCGTTTATTACATAGTAGGTGAGGTTGAAAAAAGACACAAGTCCATCAAGTCCAACCTATGCGTGTGATTATTTGTCAGTATTACATTGTATATCCCTGTATGTTGTGGTCGTTCAGGTACTTATCTAATAGTTTCTTGAAACTAATCGATGCCCCCCGCTGAAACCACCGCCTGTGGAAGGGAATTCCACATCCTTGCCGCTCTTACAGTAAAGAACCCTCTACGTAGTTTAAGGTTAAACCTCTTTTCTTCTAATTTTAATAAGTGGCCACGAGTCTTGTTAAACTCCTTTCTGCGAAAAAGTTTTATCCCTATTGTGGGGTCACCAGTACGGTATTTGAAATCATATCCCCTCTCAAGCGTCTCTTCTCCAGAGAGAATAAGTTCAGTGCTCACAACCTTTCCTCATAACTAATATCCTCCAGACCCTTTATTAGCTTTGTTGCCCTTCTTTGTACTCACTCCATTTCCAGTACATCCTTCCTGAGGACTGGTGCCCAGAACTGGACAGCATACTCTAAGTGCGGCCGGACCAGAGTCTTGTAGAGTGTGAGAATTATCATTTTATCTCTGGAGTTGATCCCCCTTTTAATGCATGCCAATATTCTGTTTACTTTGTTAGCAGCGGTTTGGCATTGCATGCCATTCCTGAGCCTGTCATCTACTAGGACCCCCAGGTTCTTTTCCATCCTAGATTCCCCCAGAGGTTCTCCCCCCAGTGTATAGATTGCATTCAGATTTTTGCCACCCAAATGCATTATTTTAATTTTTTTGTACATTATACCTCATTTGCCATGTAGTTGCCCACCCTTTGTTCAGATCTTCTTGCAAAGTTTCCACATCCTGCGGAGAAGTTATTGCCCTGCTTAGCTTAGTGTCATTCACAAATACAGAGATTGAGCTTTTTATCCCATCCTCCAGGTCGTTTATGAACAAATTAAATAGGATTGGTCCCAGCACAGAACCCTGGAGGACCCCACTACCCACCCCTGACCATTCTGAGTACTCCCCATTTATCACCACCCTCTGAACTCGCCCTTGTAACCAGTTTTCAATCCATGTACTCACCCTATGGTCCATGCCAACGGACCTTATTTTGTACAGTAAACATTTATGGGGAACTGTGTCAAATGCTTTTGCAAAGTCCAGATACACCACTGAGCCAGCGATGTTGCACAAGAGCTTTAGCTGTCTGGGACTCTCCCTCCTTATTGGCTGAGACACAGCAGCGAGCACCGCTGCAAAACCACTACATGGACGGACCAGAGTTGTGATGTATGACAAATAACATGAAGCTTTATTTCACCGAAAAGACGCATTTGCCACTTCCTCAGTTTAGGGTGATATAAAAAAAGTCTGTGGGTACAAGTTTCATAGAGAAGTTTATTTTAAAACTGAAATTAAGGCAGATATAAAGGGTAATTAATGTAGCCTTGTGCTCATTTATAACTGATTAAATGTTTTTTGTTTTTTTTTACGTGCAAGCATTATAAGTACCTGAATTTGACTTTGGAGCTATACAGCAGATTTCAAAATGAAAACAAAGAGGCAGGGCTGGGAGCGAATCAGTTACTAAAATTTAATATACAGTAAGTTTTAACATGTTAACCTATTAGCGCCGGCACCTCCTGGCTTAAGAACACGTGACCACCTAAGGTGTTTGGGTTTGGCTTGAACAAAAGGTGGCAACCCTAAAGTACACCTAAGTGCAGCCTTCTCATAGAAGTTGACAGGCTGCCTGTTGCAGGGCTGGATGGTTCACCTGTGCCCTCCACCCACGTCTAAATGCCCAGTGTGCATGGGGGCTAAATAATATTATTGCAGCTCTGCTCAGTGTCATTTGACCATTGGGCCTTGTAGATGCCGCTCATGCTCACCTATGTGCAGGCAACAAGACCTCAGCTACAACGGATATAAAAAACTGCCAGGCTGATGGTTGAAAAAAAATCGCCCTGTCATTTCCTGTGTTTACACCATTTTTTAAAGGAAGAATACAAATCTTTTGTTAAGTCCCTGCTGCTCAGACAGCTGGATAATGTTAATTATAAAAGGTACCTTCTTACAGTATCTTATTACAGAACATGTTCTGGATCTCCTGGGGCTCCGTAAGAAAGCCATGTGGGGGTCCACCTTTCAATCTGTCCCTCATTTTTCTTCAACAAACACTGTTTATCAAAGAAGGTGAAACATCCTAAAGGACATTTAGATGCCATATGGATACCTATTATTTGTATTCTTATACTTATTATCCTTTCTTTATGAAGCAGATATATAACACACAGCAGTGTACAATAAAGTGGTTCTAAAATCAAAAGTTTTTTTACCCCCCAAATCCCTTAATACTTACTTGATTACTGTATCGATGCAGTGCTGTGCCCATCTACAGGTCTTAACGCAATATTCCCCATGCACAGGTTCAAGAAAATAGCCGTTCAGTAATGCTGGGTGCTGTAATGACCATATGCTGGAGACCGCGGACGATCAAAGTGAAGAAATATCATCAGCACACCAAGGATTCCTCCAAAGGGTACAAAGCTTTATTTTCGTGGTCACATGGTAAACATACAGCAACATTTCAAAGCTATGCAGTTCCTCTTCTTTAGGCAAGTGACGTGTCTGATGAAGGGTACCCTGGGTGTTCTTTGCATGTGTACTGCTTTCTCATCCCCTAAAGTAAAGATTTGTGCTTACTACATAATATTAGATTCCCTTATTAATTCAAAATAACCTTTCCCTCCTCGTCCTTTGCAGGAAACCTGCATTTTTAGCGGTACAAAAGCTAACCACCTCCCAACTTTAATCTTCAGTCAGTCCCATTGGGAATCTCTTTTTTTTTTATATACATGCAGATGGTGCAGGGACTAAAAAAAAAATTTGCCTAGACCCATAAAAACATGATTATATTCAAAGGCATCATTGGGATGAAGTCATGGGAGATAGATTGGATGGATAGTACAGCCAGAGGACACATTTTTTTGTTCTCCCTTTTTTCCCTGTGTAGCAGAATCTCTGACCTCTTCCAGTCTAATGAGAACCTTCAAGGCCAAAGATAGCTGACATCCTTCAATAAGTGGTGGGTTGTAAACAGGGATGTCTTTTCGCATGGGTACGCTGGGCAGTTGCCCGGGGGCCCCACTTGCCTAGGGGGCCCCACCTCCCCAGCGACCCCAGCCAGGGCCGGACTGGCCTACCTGGATACCGGGAAATTTCCAGGTAGGCCGCCTGCGCTGGGGCCACTTTGAGTTTCGGCTACAGCGCTCCACTCTTTCCCTCTCACCTCCTCCTGTGTATCACGGATCTGGCTGCGTCTGTCTGGCGGCCGTGCTGTAACAAGGTCCCGCCCCCCTAGACCGGCTCGTGTAATAGTAGATTGAATCAGTGTTACGCCTATCACACGAGTCGGTCTAGGGGGGGCGAGACCTTGTTACAGCACGGACTCCAAACACAGACCCAGCCATCTCCGTGATACACAGGAGGAGATGCCTGCTGTGTGTGTTATCAGGTGATGGTGTGTCTGTATTAATTGGCACAGTGATGCTGCATTCATGGGCACAGTGAGGGTGCAATTGTGGGCACAGTGAATTTGCATTCATGGGCACAGTGAGGCTGTAATGGAGGGCACAGTGAGGCTGCAATGGTGGGCACAGTGAGGCTGCATTCACGGGCACAGGGAGGCTGCATTCACGGGCACAGGGAGGCTGCATTCACGGGCACAGGGAGGCTGCATTCACGGGCACAGTGAGGCTGAAATGGTGGGCAGTGAGGCTGCATTCATGGGCACAATGAGGCTGCAATGGTGGGTACAGCGAGGCTGCATTCACGGGCACAGTGAGGCTGCAATGGTGGGCACAGTGAGGCTGCATTCATGGGCACAGTGAGGCTGCAATGGTGGGCACAGTGAGGCTGCAATGGTGGGCACAGTGAGGCTGCAATGGTGGGCACAGTGAGACTTCATTCATGGACACAGTGAGGCTGCATTTGATGGGCACAGTGAGGCTGCATTCACGGGCACAGTAAAGCTGCATTTGAAGGGCAATCGTGCGTGATTGTGTAGACAGGGCCCCAGTGCACTGTATTGCCCGGGGGCCTATAATGCTCTTAAGATTGCACTGGTTGTGAGGCATACGGGGTGCAAAGGTGGTAAAAGTCATTGGGCGCCAGACAATTCTTGGATGTAAAAGAGGTTTTATTTCTTTGACAGTCCTTTTTATATTTTGCAAGGAAAAGAGGGTTAGGGCCAGGACACCCTTAAGTAGTTGCAATTTAAAATGGCAGACTCCAAGACTTCAACAGGAGGACAGCCGTACAGCGAAAGGCCACAGCAAGGTGCCACTTTTGCACATGCAGGATTGCTGTCTCTTATGGCAACAGTACTTAAACAGTTCCTAACTCAAAGTAACAGTTCTCTCAGCTGTACTACAACTTCTCCTTATAGTTCTTCAGCCCCTTGAGCTCCTTGTCTCGCACTGGACCCTCTGATTCACTGACTCTGAACTCCGTGAGCTCCTCAAGGCTTTTGCGGTGGTATCTCCCTCAAGCGTCACCCACGCTTCCCTGTTGGGTCCCTAGCTTGGCACTTCGGATACCTTCAAGCTTCACCCCTGCTGACTGTCTTGGTCCCTAGCTTGGCACACAAGGCTGCTCTGCAAGTGTCACCTAGTTGGGTCCCTGACTTGATCGCCGCCTGAAGTTTCCCGATTCTCCATTGTGCCCGTTCGGTGAGAATACTGCTCCGGTACTTGCTTCAGTTATTCACTGTGGTCCCTGGTAAAGGCAATTGGTCCCTTAGTAGTAACAGCTTCCCTTCTACCTCTGACCATGACAGGTTCTCCGGTTGGCAGAACCGTCACTTTTGGTTGGACTGCAAGATGCAGTCCCAACCCTGCACTGCCCTCCTACCTCTGGACACAGCCTGGCAGCCTGATGCCCCCGGGATAGGCCCAATCTCCTGCCCAGCAGCCCTGGGGAGGACATCACACACGTCCACCCAGACGGCGGTCTGGGTGGCACGCAAGAACCTGGATCACCTGACCTCCCCTGAATATATAGGCTCTCTCAGCAGGCCAAGGGATTCAACAAAATCACTGCCCATTGACTGAGATATCCCATATACCCATAACCTGACCTTGAGTTGTCCTTCTCAATCTAATACCTCCACGTGCCCGGCCACCTGGTGGTAGAAGAGGAAAGTACAAACAGTCCAAACTTAGGGAGAAGTCAATGGATCCCTAGTAATTAACTACAGTAGCTACACCTGACAAGGAATTTGGTGAGGATCTCCCTGACTAAACCCCATAGCCCTACATCCTCCCCCTGCCCAAGAAACAATGTCTCGGATTTTGCAAAAAAAAAAAAAAAAAAATTTGTCCTGGCAAAAACTGGGACGGGTAGGGAAACAGGAAAGCGTTAACTGTATAACAAGAAAACAAGTATATGTGGCGTACCACATGAATAAACATTATCAACATAAAAAAGTCATGTATGACATTTAGATATCAAAAATAATTATTTACATTTCAAGGCAGTAAGGCAATAGTATTACTCCCTTACTATCTATCTATCTAATATATACAGTTCTAACAATGTAGAAATGGTTAGTGTTGTTACCCGGCTAGATCCCTATCTCTCCTTAGCCAAGGAAGACACACCGACTCAGCAACACCTGAAAGAGAGAAACAAACAATGCAAAAGCATCCTATCCTATAAAAGCATTGCGCGAGATGTACACAGTGATTTAAACTGGTCCTCAGACGAGGGTAGCATGAAACCTAAGAACATCCTATATATGTCTACATCATTTATATTTTTGAAAGTGGGCCCCATTCTCTGTAAGAATGCCACCCCTTTCATCATCAGTATAGAACTATAAAACTTTCAGCAAACTTCAATCAGTAACAGTCCTGATATATGTGCATGAGTCCATTATTTGAAGAAATAGGCAACCAATCAGTGTCCATGACCGGTTACCGTCCATTAACTTTTGTTTCAAATGGACTACATTTCCCAGCATTTCCTTTTCTTCTTTAAAAGGAAACACTGGGCACAGGGCATGACTGCATTTCAAGCAACAAGCAGTCAGGCGAGATTGCAAGGAACCACACTTCAAGACACAGGCCCCCTTGCAAGGACATCTCCAGTCTGCCCACCTGGCAGCCAAAGACAACTTTATTCTCTTTTTTTTTTCAACCACCTGCTGAAGTCCACAGATCGCTCTTCAGGGTGAAACACCCAACAGCTTTTAATCTTTTGGCCAACGTGCTCAAGTGAACGCTTTCTGTAACTGCCAATAGCATTCAGTCCAGCACAGTCCTGGGGTCAAAGCTTTCTGAGATTTCCCAGTAGTAACACCTCAAATGGGTGTGCAAGGTAACTATCAGCAGAGTGTCCCTGACATCACACAACCCATATTTGTAAATCCACAGAGATGATTTTGACAAGGCTTCACCAGTAATATCTGGGATCTGGCTTGCGGTTGGTTACGCTGCCCAGATTACTTTTATGGCCGTAGCCCCAGACATTTAACATTGAAAAGGCATCTCCCCTTTTCAAGAGCTTGATATAAAGAACTGGAGTAACTTCAGCAGAGCATCCTTTACTCCACGAGTGCACATTTATAATTCCCCAGCGAACTGGCTGTATTACTTCCATAACCATTGTTAGTGGAGCCCAAGGTCGGACAGAATCAAAGTTCCTCTTGTAACATTTGCCATAGTGATAAACGATTAAAGTCCTTTTGTGAAACTGACATTAATAACTTGAAGTCAATGAACAGTCTTTGATCAAGTAACAGTGGGGCCGTCGATCCCCAGTTCTTTCCCTTGTTTCGGTAGTAATGACTTGCTTGCACAATTCTTAAAATGGTAAGACTTTTGCAACTTCACCTGCAGTGAATGTTTCCTCCCCCTGACATTAGGAATGAACACTACAAGATACAATGTTTAAAGTTCAGCAGATAATAGCAACTACGCATCACTGATACTTTAATCTTCACGGGTTTCCCCCTTTCCTTTTTCACTTTCCGGCTTCAGATATTGCCGAGGAGGCAAAGAGAGGAGGCATCTCTTTGCTTGTGATGAGAGAATGTATTGAGCTAGACGAGTAATGACCATAAGCCCACCATCTTCTGTAGTGATATCCGCAGTAATAGCCGAGGTAGACGCTTGAATCTCCTTAGTTGGAAGGTGTGTTACTGGTACCACCGGTTCTGGACTAGAGGTCACTGTAGATGCATCTGAAGAAACACTGGCAGTGAGAACTGACACTTCCACTGCATTATCCGCAGGTTCGTCTAACACTTCTAGTTCTTCGGAGGAAGAGTCCGCCTGGGCTGGGGTAGGACTGGCAGAATTAACAGCTTCAGTACTAGAGGTAGGCTCCTCCACAAGCCCAATCTGCCTGCATCACCCGGGACGGTACCGGCGGTCTGGCAGCGATCAGCAACAACTCCCCACATTGACACGGTCGACTCCAAGGATGCATAAATAGGGCAGAACTGGAACACCTCTGGCAGACGATTCCCATATCCGCAGAGCTCTGGGAGATGTACAAAGCGATCTCACCCTTTGGTACCATCCGAATGCCCCTGTAAGTAACCGTGGTTTCAGAGGCGAAGAAATGGGCGAATTCCCGTGGGTCATAATCGACTGACATGAGTTGAGGGACTTGAGTCTTGGGGCTCCCAGGTGTGCCATTTCTCCTCTCAGTCCACGAGGTCTCAGCATGTGAACCCAAGATGGCGACCCGAACAGTTATGCATCCTCCTCTGCAGAGCGGGAGCTCCTCCCCCTGCCAACGGATTGGTGCATGTTTCTGGGGAACTGTGGCGCCCGCCTCCTTCTTGCTGCAGCGTGCCAAAACTGTAATAGACTCCATGTTTTAACCCATACAGCGCTGGCGCGTGCCCAGCAGCCCGGAGCGGATGACACATGTCCACCCAGATAGCGATCTGGGTGGCACACAAGAACCTGGATCACCTGACCTCACCCCAATATATAGGCTCTCCCAGCAGGCCAAGGGATTCAACAAAATCCCTACCCATTGGCTGAGATACCCCATAACCTGACCTTGAGTTGTCCTTCTCAATCTAATACCTCCAAGTGCCCAGCCACCTGGTGGTAGAAGAGGAAAGTACAACCAGGCCAAGCTTAGGGAGAAGTCAATGGATCCCTAGTAACTACACCTGACAAGGAATTTGGCGAGGAGCTCCCCGACTAAACCCCAGGGCGCTACATCTGTACTGCAGCAGCCACTGAACATGGTCCCACCACAGCTTTTAACTAGATGCTACAGCTACCGATAGAGAGGCTCATCCTTGAAGGGTTGCATAGCAAGGGGTTTGTCCAAATGCTTTAAAATTTTATAACCTGCCATTGTTGCAAAAGCATGCTTATCCTTACAGAAGAGTGTGCACTAAAGGTAAGTGATTGCACAAACTCGGGCTTGCCACCCAGATCAAACATGGATCTCACAGTCTGTTGGTACTGTACTGTACAATAGTCAGGTATAATGGTTGATTATAGTGGGCGCCACAGTGGTGTCGTGGTTAGCACTTTCGCCTAGCAGCAAAAGGGTCGCTGGTTCAAATCCCAGTCACAACACGACCTGCCTGGAGTTTGCATGTTCTCCCTGTGCCTGCGTGGATTTCCTCTGGGTACTCCAGTTTCCTCCCACACTCCAAAGACATGCTGGTAGGTTAATTAGATCCTGTCGAAATTGGCCCTAGTATGAGTTAGGGACCTTAGGTTGTAAGCTTCTTGAGGGCAAGGACTGATGTGAATGTACAATGTATATGTAAAGTGCTGCGAAAATTGACGGCGCTATATAAGTATCAGAAATAAATATAGTGGAATAGTGATGTCCCCATTACCTATTTTCAGCTTTGCAATTATTGATGCTGTCAGACTTTTGCCGACATTACCCTCCTTCCCATGAAGATAAGCATATAGCTCACCATAGGCTCCATTGCAAAATATCTGGTTGTCAGTCCAGTTAGTTACATGCTGCCAAATCAGAAAAGTAAATGAATCACCACAAACATTGAAAAAGCTCCCTTTAGAGTGGTACATGTCAGAGGTGAGCCCTGCTGTCTTTTAAATTAATAGCAAAAGTTGCTGCAGCCGCCTGACCACCGTCTTTCCTCACAGCAATAAACATGATACTTGGTTGAGCCATGGTGCCATGCCTATGAATGTGCTCAGTGCTCACTGTGTATGGTGCCCTAGCTCAGTCAAATCATACATCATTTCTGACCAGCTTCTGAAATCTATAGACACCTTTTTACCAAGAGCAATGGGCAATGAAACTTGTCTGTCCTCATTCACACAGACCCACCCATGGGAACCAGCAGGGCCGTCTTTAATATTGATTGGACCCTGGGCAAAAATTTTCCTGCCCCGCCCCCCCCATGCAGTTTTGCTCTCCACCTGCTTTGAGGCATACAATAAATAGCAGCTAGATTCAAAATCCGTTTACTGAATCAGATCAGACACAGATTGCGATTGGTTGCCAGAGGTTACAGTGTATCATTACCGTTCACTGATTAGTTGCTAGAGGTTACAGCACATGATTTATGCTTGTTGATTGGTTGCTAGAGATTACTGTACATTATTACTGCTTACTGATTGGTTGCTAGAGGTTACAGCACATCATCTCCTCACTGCCTGCACACCATGGACTGAGGAGGTGAGGGGACCCATTAATAGACAGAAAACTCCTAGGGCATGCCCGTTTATCTCACCAGTGGCAGCATTCAGTATAGGTGATGGTGGATACGACCTCAGGGGGGGCATGATATACATATAAATACCGCCTCTATTTACATATGAATGCTGCCGGTCCGCCACTATTTACATATAAATGCAGCCACTATTTACATATTTATCAATGTTGGTATTTACACAGGGTCTGCAGGTTACTCATCTGTACACAACAATAGGGCAGAGCTGGGCAGCATTAGTAACAGAACTTCACACTGAGATATCAGGACACAGCACTGGACTAAAACCAAGGGACGAGGGAATTTAAACTGGGATAGTTGGCAAGTATGGGGCAGCTGCTTTGGGCCCCACAATAATGATAAGGCCCAGGGCAGCTGCCCCTTTTGCCCTGCCTTAAAGACGGCCCTGGGAACCAGTATCTTCAAATATCGGTGAACAGAAATAAGAACAATCAGTGTGTACTTGGAAGACACAATTGTGTAATATCACGATCTTAAGATGTTCAGAAATGATTGTTTGGCCCCTTCTGAGTCCCGCATGGCCCAGTTTCTACACAATCTGCTCCAATCTCTGGGGACAGGCTAATTTTACTGTTTTGATGGTGTAGTGTATGCTGGTGGATCAAACTGCTTTTGTACTGTATGTAATGCTTAGTTTGTTTTACTGAACAGAAGTGCCTTCTATACAGCAGCTGTATTACATTTAGGGGAAGACTGGAATAGGGGGTATTTGCTCCTCTGAGCTATTACGGGTAAAATAGGTTCAGCTGTTGGCCCTTCACCATCCAGACCTCAATCGGAGTGGGATATGTAATCAATGACACTTGCTGGGTGTTATATAGCTACTTGCTCACCATTTAGGCCTATGGTTCAGCTCTTGGAAGTGGAAATAAAAGAGTATTTGCTCCTCTGAGCTATTGCTGGTAAGATAGGTTTGGAGTGGAGGTGTTTTACAATTCAGATCTCAATCAGAGCGGGACCTGCAGTCAATGACACACACAGGGTGGTAAATAGCTGCCTGCGAACCATTCAGACCTATGGTTCAGCTCTTGGAGGGGGGAATAAAAGTACCTTTTATACAGAAATTATATTACATTTAGGAGAGAACTAGAATAGGGGGTATTTTCTTCTCTGAGCTATTAATGGTAAGATATTTTCAGCTGGTGGCTCTGAGTGGAGATCCTCACCAGGGGTCTCCAAACTTTCTAAACAAAGGGCCAGTTTACTGTTCTTCAGACATTAGGGGGGCCAGACTGTGGCTTTGGGAGTAGAAAAGGTTTCAACGTCAGTGGGAAAAAATAATGCTTCAACGTCTGCTTCAGTAGGAGTAATTGTGCCCCATCGTTGGTGTCATTGGGCCCCATTGTTGGTGTCATTGGGAAAAACTGTGCCCCATCAGAGGTGTCATTGGACCCCATCAGTGGTGTCATTGTGAGAAACTGTGCCACATCAGTGGTGTCAGTGGGGGATATTATCCCCCATTACTGGTATCAGTGGATGAAATGGTGCCCCAAGGCTCAAATAAAAGCAAGCAAAGGGCTGCATCTAGCCCCCCCGGCTGCAGTTAGGAGACCACAGGCTTTCACCGTTGAAACCTTAACCAGAGCATGACCTGCAGTCAGTGACACATGTTGGGTGTAATAAAGCTGCCTACTCACCATCAAAAATGATTTCATTTTAGGACCATTCACCATGTCTACCAATCAATGAGGCACCATGAGACTTTCTTTAGCCCACAGAAATCTGTAGGATAAATCCCTACCATGAAAAGGCTAGTTGGCTGGTTTGGTCCCCAGTCCTAAGGTTACCGTACTTAATTTGCCCTATGTATGGGGTGACTTTAATAGGGTTTTACCCATATTGTCTGTAGAGAGTGTGTTATTCAGTTGTAAACGCCCCTAGCTCATACACTGGAACAAATACACTATAAAAATATGGGAAATAAAATCTTCTGCACATAGTATCTCTTTTTTTTTTGCAACCTATGAACAAATCGTTCTCTTTGTTCTTGTAAGTGTCCTTTCTTGCATTGTCACAAGCACAGATTCTGATTCTTCTATGAAATATATTAGATACATTAGTATCTCTCCAAAAAGAGGCTTCTTCTGATATCAAGGTCAACATATTTTCCAAACAGATGTAATCTGCAGCCGTTTTAGCATAAAAAAATACAATAAAAGCTACCGTACTTATAAGAGAAAAAAAAAAAAACAAGTTCAGGATAAAACGTTTGATACAATTGAAGTTCACTCCTTTCCACAAAGTTCTGTTGTCCTTGGCAGTGAGAAACATCACAGCACAGTAACAAGATAAATATTGCATAAAACAGCTTAAGGACGTCAGATAAGGGCTGATAGCGAGCAATCAATGAGGAAGATCTGGAAGGGACTTAAATTAGTATAAACTTAGAGGGAACCTGGCATGAGACATGTACGTAGGCTGCCATTGATGACCTCGTCCTTAAAAAGCCATGTGCCTGGCTGTCATGTCAAGCCTCAGTTCTGCCCAACAGAGAACAAGTAGAATGATAAGGACTTCTGAGATTTCTGAGCTAAACATGGTCCAGGATAGTGACTCAGAGGGCACTGAAGTCAAGGGGCCAATGGGGAAGCCAGGCAACATTTTAAGCTGGAGGTCAGCAATGACAGCCACCATATTTTGACAGATTTACTTGTAGAAGTGGAAGGCCATAGTGCTTAAAGTGGAAATACCCCCGGCAGTGCACTAGTCTCCTTTTTTCTCTAGAAGAACGGAGCCATCTTTGTCCAGGCATTATCCAGGGCCAACATGACCCCCAACCCCCCTTTTCCTGAATGCCGTTTAGCCTAGAGAGGGGCTTTAGGAAAATGTTCTGGTGAAAATAGAGAGACTGGGGTGGTGCTGATCCATGCTTTATATCTTAGTACAATTGATCATGGACACAATTGACACAAACGATGGTTCATATTCCCCCCACTGATATAAACATTCAAACACAACTTTTCCCACAGACACCAATGATGGGGCAATATTCCTCCTTTTGACTCCCAATCATGGGGCACTTTTCCTTCCACTGACACCAACAATTGGGCACTATTCCCATCACTGACATCACCGATGGGGCACCATTCATTCAACAGACACCAACGATGGGACAGTATTACTTCCCTGACACCAACAATTGTGCACTATTCCTTCCAGTGACACCAACAATTGTGCACTATTCCTACCACTGACACCAACAATTGTGCACTATTCCTACCACTGACACCAACAATTAGCACCATTCTTTCTAACCACAGGCCCTATGCAATATGTTTATTCCCACTGACCACCAAGCCTAAGACATTGTTTACTCCCACTGGCCACAGCCCAGCCCACCCAAAGTCTGAAAGACATTAAATTGTACTTTTGTTTAGAAAGTTTGGAGACTATATGAGTTTGGATTTCTATGTGAATCTGATCTGCTTAAAGTGGTATTAAACATAAAACCAAAAATGTAAAATACAGTATTGCAGCTTACCAAGCATTAGATGTGGTGACTGTATTCATTTTTTGTAGCCTTTTTTCCCCTCTGTTTTCACCTGGTGATTTGGCCACTAACACACCTCCTGTGTCAGAGTGCCCCCACTCTGGTCGAAGAAGCAATGTAGACACCCAGTGACGACTGGAGTTTTTTTTGGAGGGGGGGTGGCAAACAACCACCCCCCCCTGTTGGTCGGTCATTCCCCCCCCCCGGGTGGCGGACGGGTTGCAGGCTCCTACGGGCAACGGGCAGGTTGTGGGCAGCGACTCCTTTGTCCTCTCCTCCTTGGCTTCAGCGGCAGGCAACAGATGAGCTGTGGGCAGCAACTCCTGTGTCCTCTCCTCCTCGGCAGTGGGCAGCGGCTCCTGTGTCCTCTCCTCCTTGGCTTTGGCGGCTTTCGTCGTGCCTCTCCTCCCTCCTTCTCCTAGGCATCCAATAGGATTGCCTCTCCTTACAGCCATGGTTATGGGGGTCCGGGTACGGCCCTGGGGGACATGTATCAATGAAAAAAAAAGTTTGTAAAAAAACAATTTTTAAATGAGCAAGGATTTACTGATGTTTAAAGTGAAACCATCAAATGATAAATAACAATAAAGATGAAAAATTCCTTTAACCACTTCCCGCCCAGCCTATAGAATGATGGCCAGGCAGTGGTTCAGTTATCCTGACTGGGCGTCATAGTCCAGCAGGATAAGCCACGATCACGCGCCCTAGGGGGTGCGCAGCACGGTGAACAGTGGTGTGGTGTGTCAATCTGACACACCGCATCACTGATCTCAGTAAAGAGCCTCTGACGGAGGCTCTTTACCACGTGATCAGCCATGTCCAATCACAGGTGATCACGATGTAAACAGGAAGAGACTTTTATCGGCTTTTCCTCACTCGCGTCTGACAGACGCGAGTAGAGGAGAGCTGATCGGCAGCTCTCCTGACAGGGGGGTCTGTGCTGATTGTTTATGAGTGCAGCCCCCCCACGGATGTCCGCCTAGGACCACCAGCATGCCGCCAGGACCACTGGGGATGGCCACCACACAGGACCATCAGGTTTGCCACCCCAGACCACCAGGAATATGCCAATCAGTGCCCAGGCAGCTGCCAATCAGTGCCCATTAAACATGCCTGCCAGTGCCAATGCCAACATTGATGCCTATCAGTGCAATCAGTACCAGCCATCAGTGCCCATCGGTACTTCCTACCAGTGCCCATCAATGCCCAGCAGTGCCAACTATAAGTACCCATCAGTGCAGCCTTTCAGTGCCCAGTGTCGCCTATCAGTGCCCACCAGTGCCACTTATGAGTGCCCATCAGTGCCTCCTATCAATGCCCATCAGTGCTGCATATCAGTGCCATGCATCAGTGCCGCCTATCAGTGCCCATCTTCACTGTCCAGTGCCACCTCTTCAGTGCCACCTCATTGGTGCCACCTTATCAGTGCCTGTCAGTGCAGCTTATCAACACCCATCAGTGAAGGAGAAAACCTACTTTTTACAAAATTTTATAACAGAAACAAAAAAAAAATTACATTTTCCTTTCAAGCTTTCTTTTTATAAACGGCTTGGGGGCCAGTCTGTATGATGAGGCCACAATTTAGTGCACTCGGAACAGATTTTTGGATAAATTCTGGTGTCTCTTTCGCAGACTTTGGATAGAAAAAAAAAAAAATTGGTCTTTGGGTTTCGGAGGTGCCTTCACACTGTAACCCTTTAGAGGTACTCTTGATGAAAGCATGCATTGGCCTTGCTGTCAAAAATTGCAACGATATGCACCTGTCAAACAAGTGTGGAAAAATTGGTCTTTGGGTGTCGGTGGTGACTTCACACCATAACCCTATAGAGGTACTCTTGATGCAAGCAAGAATTTTTTTTATGCTTTTACTTTAAGCATCAATAAATCACTGCTCATTTAAAAATTATGTTTTTTACAAACTTTTTTTCATTGATACATGTCCTCCAGTGTCGTACCCGGACCCCTATAACCATTGTAAGCTTAAATACTTGCATATAAGCTTTCAAAATGGTCACTTTTGATTTTTCACGTTCGGATCACCCATAGACTTCAATGGGGTTTGTTATTCAGTTCCAAACTTTCGCAATGTTCGAAAGTTCTGGTATGAACCACCTGGAGGTCGTTTGGCCCATCCCTACTCAGCATCCTCTGTGGGTGTTACCTATGACAGTCTACATGTAAATGCAGCCTGCCTACCTTGTCAGACTAACACCCACCCATAAAGCATAGCTCCCAACTGTTCCTGATTTCGAGGGACTGTCCCTGATTTGGAGCAATGTCCCTCTGTCCCTCTTTCCTTCTCATTTGTCCCTCATTTTGATCTGATCTATATAGTTGTATATAAAATGCACTTTTTATCTATCAAAAAGTGTTTTCCAGCACTAAACCTTTCATCTGATTTCTAAATTGCTGCATTTGTAAATTCCAAAAGCCAATATAAAGGAATAGTAGTGGTAAAAAAAAGCATTTGTGCGTTTAACAAATCTAGTTTTTTGTACAATTCTCCTTTAAAGGGGCGTGGCAAGGGGTGTGTCCTAGGCCTGCATACTTTTGCTGATAGGTGTCTCTCATTCCCATCTCAAAAAGTTGGGAGGTATGCATCAAGGTATGCTAAAATTTGCATAACTCTTCTCAACAGTTAGCCCACTGCTTAAATCCAGGCTGAGGGCTCTTGAGAGAAGTACTAAGGCAGCGTGCTGTGATATTTTCAGGAAGCCATGTACAGCACTCTACTGTCCCCCACCAGTCATGATCTGCCTTCATTGCATAGAGAAATTATCCTCTTTTTTTTCACATTTAGAGTATGGAAGGTTTTCTCTGATTTTTGATCTGGAGACTAGCATGCAGAAAAAAAAAAATGGACGATTATTCGCCCAACAATCTCATCATGTGTATCAGGCTTAAAGTGATTGTAAATGATCACCTTGTAAAACAACCAATTCAGTTTAAAATATAAATGAAAGGTAAAACACCCTTTTTCCCCTTTTGTGATCACATTCCCTCTGTTCTCAGCTGCATAAGAGCTGGGGGGAGGAGAAACAGCAGTACACTGAGCTTTCCAGTGAATGGCTGTGCAGAAGGGTGTGCCAGGACAAGTCTGATCATTGGAGGAGAGTACACTGAGTTTCCAGAATAGTTAGACAACTAACCACGCTGTGCTCTCCTGCTTAGTATGGTCAGTTTTTAACTACTTACCGACCAGCCGCCGCAGTTATACTGCGGCAGGTTGGCTCGGCGGCGTGAATTGCCGCCATTGTACGTCGGGCACGTACGCGGCGATCTGTGGGCCTCCAGCGGCGCGTGCGTGCCCATTCGCTAGCGGGGGAGCCAATCAGTGGGTCTGCCGGCCACCTACGATCGCTCCACAGAGAGGCAGAGCATGGATCTGCCAGTGTAAACAAACAGATCCCTGTTCTGACAGGGGAGTAGAGTGAGATTGTCTGTCCCTAGTGATCAGGAACAGCGATCTCTCTCTCTACTCCCTGTCAGTCCCCTCCCCCCACAGTTAGAAAGCACCTCCCTAGGGAACATTTAACCCCTTGATCGCCCCCTAGTGTTAACCCCTTCCCTGCCAGTGTCATTTATACAGTAATCAGTGCATTTTTATAGCACTGATCACTTTATAAATGTCACTGGTTCCAAAAAAGTGTCAAAAGTGTCCAATCTAACCGCTGAAATGTCACAGCCCTGTCGCAGTCCCGCTAAAATTCACAGATCACCGCCATTACTAGTGAAAAAAAAAATAATAATAATAATAACACAAATGCCATATATCTATTCCCCGTTTTGTAGATGCGATAACTTTTGCGCAAACCAATCAATATACGCTTTTTTTACCAAAAATAAGTAGAAGAATACATATTGGCCTAAACTGAGGAGAAATGTGTTTTTTTACATTTTTGGGGCGGATATTTATTATAGCAAAAAGTAAAAAATATTGTTATTTTTTTTAAATTGTCGCTTTTTTTTTTTTTAGAGCGCAAAAAATTGTGGGAAAAAAAAAAGAGACATCAATTTTGTTTGGGTACAGCGTTGCACGACCGTGCAATTGTCAGTGAAAGCGACGCAGTGCCGTATCGCAAAAAATGGCCTGGTCATTAAGGAGGTAAATCCTTCTGGGGCTGAAGTCATTAATAGGAAAGCAAGGAGATTAGCAGGAACATGGAAGCAACAGAAAGAGAACAGGATACTTTCTCATACAAGTACATGGTACAGAAGGCACATATCAGGAATATGAAGTGTTGGGGTAACAAATGCTTTAAGGTCCGCCCATGCAAAGAAAAAAAGAATATAACTCATATAATTGCAACACTAATCATATTGTAATTGAATGTTATTAAAATTACCTTTTCTTTTCAATTTGCAGCCACTGTAATTTTCTGAGAATGCAATATGGCTACCTGGAGTTGTTCTGTACACAGAGTGTGTACTGACCACTCCCCAGAAACATCATTTCCTGCTTGTGTGATTGGCTCAACAATTTTCCCAGAAGTCTGCCTAAGATACAAGTCAGATTTCAGGCATCCCCTGCAAGAAAAATGTCATTTTTGGTGAGATATTTCCAATAGGAGCACGTCTAAAGGGATGCAGGCCCAGTAGATTTCCTCATTAGTGCTCTGCAGCTGCACACCTGACAGTTAATTATGAAACCACTCCCATTACACTCACTCAGTACAGAGGCACAGACAAACACACAGGGATTTCTTCAGAAAAAAACAAAAAGGTAGGAATCTGCAACAAAGTTTGTTATAATCCTTGCAATGTACATAGATCATCCAGAGGGGAATGTTTTTTCTCAACAAAAATGGAGTTACGCTTTAAGGGTACACAGACAGACCTGATAGAAGTTCTAACCCTTCCCTCAATATTCCCTGAATGGCAAATAACTTGGGTGGAGTTCCACTTCAGTGAAAAAGCCTATTACTGTATTTCTAATCAATATTTCTAAAATGTTTCATACTTTATATGGCTGGATTGCAGCTGATTTAATGGTATTGTCTACTATACTTTTTGCACTCATTGTTACCCTTTCACAACTCAATAAAAATTCAGTGTTGAAAAAAATACCATTTCTAAAAGGGTACACAAGGGTGGCGCCAGCTAAGTGCAGCATACACAACTATTTTTATTTATACCATAAAGCCAAGTGCAGACTCACATAGATAAAAAATGTAAAGGGCTTATCTATAACCATGTGTAGAATACAGAGGCCAATCTGCCTTGGGCATAGGGTTGCCACCTCATCCCATTAAACCTGAACACCTTTGAATTACACGGGTTCTGAGGCTAATTAAATGCAGATAAGGCACCAAGTGAGTTTAATTACCACTTTAATCAGCCACAGAACCTGTATAATTAACCACTTGCTTTTGGGGCACTTAAACCCCCCTCCTGTCCAGATCAATTTTCAGCTTTAAGCACTGTCGCACTTTGAATGACAATTGCGCGGTCATACAACACTGTACTCAAATGACATTTTTATAATTTTTTCCCCCACAAATAGAGCTTTTTTTTGGTGGTATTTGATCACCTCTGCGGTTTTTATTTTTTGTTAAAAAATTTGAAAAAGACCGAATTAAAAAAAAATTATTTATATTGTTATAAAATTTTGCAAACAGGTAATTTTTCTCCTTCATTGATGTACGCTGATGAGGCGGCACTGATGGGCACCGATAGGTAGCAGTGATGAGCACTGATGGGTGGCAATAATGGGCACAGATTGCTTACACTGATGGCAGCACTGCTAGGTGGCACTAACTGGCACCACTGGTGGGCATTGATAGGTGGCACTTGTGGGCATTCATAGGTGGCACTTGTGGGCATTCATAGGTGGCAATGACAGATGTCACTGGTAGGCTCAGATGAGACATATGAGCCTCCTTCCTCTTCGGGACTGATGTCCCTTTAACATAAGCCGGTGTTTGGCTTTTTTTTCTCCTCACGCTGTCAGCGTGAGGAGAAAACGAAACCGATTACGGAGCTTTTGTTTACATCATGTGATCAGCTGTCATTGGCTGACAGCTGATCACATGGTAAGGGGCCGGGATCGGCCCCTTACTCGGATCTGTGATCATCCGAGTCTCCGTGACTCGGTGATCACAGCGACCACACCACGCGCCCTGCGCGGTGCGCGTTCACAGGGGAGGACGTCCCATGACGGCCTCCCGGAAATTGAGGTCCGTGCTGTGGCCGTCATTCGGCTATGGCCCGGACCTCAAGTGGTTAATATTTGCTCGGGTTTAAAGGGATGAGGTGGCAACCATACTTGAGCATCCGCATGTAGCAGCCAGGAGATAGTATACAGTCAGGAGATAGAAAGCCAAGTCCACTGATTATGGAAGTTGGAGCTCTAACTTCCAGGATCGGTGAACTCAGTTTTCTGTCTCCTAAATGGCGCCCCCTTGTGTCCCCTTCTGTACTTTCACAGTTCTGTTCCTGTCTCAAGTGGAGCTGCCTGCAGGAGTGCAAAACTCACCGACCCCTATGGGATGTTATGAACTTTTAATGGAATGTTTTGGACTTTTATTCAAGAGTTTTATTCCCAAAAAGACTGTCCCTTATTGCGGTTTGCTATCCTCCACTGGTGACTATTAGGCTCGGTTCACATTGCTGTGACTTGGGATGTGACTTGTGATACCCCAAGTTGTGTGACATGTGAAATCCCATTTTAGTCAATGAGAGCGGTCTTAATTAGCCCATATACTTTCATGGAAGTTGCCTCCAAGTCGGATCCTCATCTTAATTGATGTGATTTGAACCCGACATTACAGAAAGATTACCTATGCATTCCCTGAAGTTGCTTAAAAGTTGCATCAAGTCGCATCAAAGTCGCGTCAAAGTCGCCTGTCAAAGTCGCCTGTCAAAGTCGCCTGTCAAAGTCGCCTGTCAAAGTCGCCTGTCAAAGTCGCCTGTCAAAGTTGCACTGTAAGTCGCACGGCTTTCAGGTCGCGGCAGTGTGAACCGAGCCTTACTGTCCTTATTATATTAGTCCTTTTTGCTATTTTTAACCTTAGGGGGTTATTTGTGTATAGTGTACCCATATCCATTGCGCCATAATAATACTGCATTGTGTTAATCAAAATTTCTCCACACCTACATAAATTACTAATCACATTACATAATGTAACATGGCAGTCCTTGCTAGGAATCTTAAACGACTTGCCTTCTGCAAATTCAGAATTTATGATTAATTAGCAAGCTAGCAGAAAGTGTGAAGTGTCCTCCTATGTGCATAAGATACTCGTGTTTCTGATATCTCCAGAGAAGTGTATTTCAAAGTAATCTGTAATGAACGGAACATTTTACACTTGAGGAAAACAAGTGGGTAATCATTTTGAGAGTGCAGTTATTCCACAAATCATTTGTGCTAAAAATTAATAATCCCTCGTATCCTTGCTTCATTTTGTTGAAAACCTTTTTTGATGCTCCCAATTAATGTGATCATTGGAATGATTGTGTTTATCCACATAGATGACACGAGGACTTTCTTTATATCAAGATGATACCCAAGATATTAACATTAAATGCATCTCACAAAGAACATATCCCAAAAATGTATTGGGTATTTGTTCAGAGGAATTATACAGTGCCTTGTAAAAGTTTTCATACCCCTTGAAATTTCCCACATTTTTTCATGTTACAACCAAAAAGGTAAATATATTTTATGTGATAGCGGAACACAAAATGGCACGTAATTGTGAAGTGGAAGGAAAATCATAAAAGGTTTTCAGTCTTTTTTACAAATAAATATCTGAAAAGTGTGGCGTGCATTTGTATTCAGCCCCCCTTACTCTGATACCCCTAACTAAAATCTAGTGGAACCCAGGGGAGGTCTGGCAGCCTTAGCCTTAGTCCAGTCAAGTGGAGCATTGAACCACAGAATCAGCTCACCCTCACCAGTGCCCATCAATGCAGCCACACCAGTGCCCATCAATGCAGCCTCACCAGTGCCCATCAGCGCAGCCTCACCAGTGCCCATCAGCGCAGCCTCACCAGTGCCCATCAGCGCAGCCTCACCAGTGCCCATCAGCGCAGCCTCACCAGTGCCCATCAGCGCAGTCTCACCAGTGCCCATCAGCGCAGTCTCACCAGTGCCCATCAGCGCAGTCTCACCAGTGCCCATCAGCGCAGTCTCACCAGTGCCCATCAGCGCAGCCTCACCAGTGCCCATCAGCGCAGCCTCACCAGTGCCCATCAGCGCAGCCTCACCAGTGCCCATCAGCGCAGCCTCACCAGTGCCCATCAGCGCAGCCTCACCAGTGCCCATCAGCGCAGCCTCACCAGTGCCCATCAGCGCAGCCTCATCAGTGCCCATCAATGCAGCCTCACCAGTGCCCATCAATTCAGTCTGTTCAGTGTATGGGGATTAGAGAGGAGAGCTGCCGGATTAGAAACAGACTGTCCAATGGACATTGTTAGAGAAAGACTTCCCTCCAGGTCCCATTAGACTCTGTTAAACAGTGTTTTTTTGTTTTTTTTAAGGCAGAAGTTGTACTTTGTGCAAAATGAAGGGACAGGGCCAGGGGTGGGTCATGGGCAGGGCCTGACAGGGGGCCCTTGTTTTATTTGGTCCGGGGGCCCTGGGTGTTGTCAGTCTGCCCCTGGACAGCAGGGCGTGCCAGGGAGTCGGGGCTGGCTTGGGCTGCAAGTTTACTTGACCCCAAGACAGGAGCATCACACCCCCAGGATCTGAGGAGGCCGTGCAAGGACCTGCTGAGCTGGCATGGGCAGCTGCCATCGCTGAGGGGAGAGACCCTAACGCCCTGAACCCCACATCCCATCTACCTCCCCATACACCCTATTTACCCTGCCTCAGGCCAGTGCCCAGCCAGTAGCCTAAAAATAGCCCTCAACACTGTGGGTTCTGCTGGGAGCTGGCCATAGCCTGTTGATCCTGCTGGGAGCTGGCCATGGCCAGCAGGACCCACAGGTCAGCAAAACACACAGGCCATGGCCAGCAGGCTCTCTGCTGTTGGTCAGTGGGTGGGTGGCTGGCTGGCTGGCACAGTGCACCCTGCCGCAGGTGGCTGGCTTGGCTCCCTGCTGTTAGAAAGTGTCCCCTCCAGGCCCCATTAGAGACTACAACAGAGTCCAATGGGCCCTGGAGGGGGTCTCTCTCTAACAGTGTCCATTAGAAAGTCTCTGCTAGAGAGAGACCCCCCCCTTCAGGACCCATTGGAGACTTCAAAGGAATCGAATGGGACCTGGAGGGGGGTCTCTCACAGAGGCTCATTCAGTGTCCATTATAGAATCTCTGGAGAGAGTCCCCTCCAGGTCCCATTAGAGACTGAAAGGGAGTATAATGGGACCTGGAGGGGACCTCTTTCTAAAACCTTTAATTACTCTGGTCCTCATGGGACCCCCTCCTTGTGCCATGACTCTGACCCCTGCCCCAACCTCTCACACAGTAAAAATAAAATTGGCACTGTTTAGCGCTCGTCTTACCTTAACTATGGGTACTGCAGCTGTGGTTGACTCCTGTGTCCTCTGTGGCTGGCTGGCTCTCGCATGCTCTATGGCTGGCTGGCTCCTGTGGGTGGGTGGCTCCTGTTGGTGGCTGGCTGGCTCCCGCATTCTTTGTGGCTCGCTGGCTCCTGTGGGTGGCTGGCTCCCGCGTCCTCTGTGGCTGGTTGCTGTGGGTGGCTGGCTGGCATCCTGCTGTGGATGGTCACAGTGGCTGGTTGGCTCCTGTGGGTGGCTGACTGGCACGTTGCTGTGGCTGGCTCCCTGCTGTGGGTGGGTCACCGTGGCTGGCTCCTGGTGTGGCTGGCTGGTTTCCTGGTGTGGGTGGGTCACCATGGGTGACTGGCTGGCACCCTGGCCCTGCTGTGGGTGGGTCACCGTGGGTGGCTGTCTTCTGTGGGTGGCTGCCTGGCACCCTGCTGTGGATCAGTGGGTGGCATGGTGCACACTGCTGCGGGTGGCTGGCCTCACTCCCTGTGTCCGATCACAGCCGGTCACATGTAAACACGGAGATGCCGGTAATCAGCGCTCCTTGCCTCACACTGACAGAGTGTGAGGAGAGGAGAGCTGATCAGCATCTCCTCACAGAGGACATCTAGGGATGTAATCAGGGCACTGATCATCAATGCCCTGATTACAATTAAGTGCCCACCAGTGCCAGCAATGTATGCCCACCACTGCCAGCAATCAGTGCCCACAAGTGACAATCAGTGCCCACAAGTTCCAGCAATCAGTGGCCATTAGTGATGCCAGTCAGTGCTGGCTATCAGTGCTGCGTATCAATGCCACCCATCAGTGCCGTCTATCTGTGCCCACCAGTGCCACCCATCAGTGCTTATTAGTGCCACCTATCAGTGCCCATAAGTGTGGCAAATTAGTGCCTCCTCATCAATGCCACCTAATCAGTGCCGCCTCATCAGTGCCGCCTCATCAGTGCCCATCAGTGAAGGAAAAAAATTACTTATTTACAAAATTTACTAACAGAAACTAAGAAAAACATTTTGTTTTTCAAAATTTTCGGTCTTTTTTTTTCTTTTTGGAAAAAACCCAGAAGTGATTAAATACCACCAAAAGAAATCTCCATTTGTGTGAAGAAAATGATACAAAATTCACATGGTTACAGTGTAGCATGACCACACAATTGTCATTCAAAGTGTGACAGCACTGAAAAATGGCCTGGGCAGGAAGGGGGTGTAAGTGCCCAGTATTGAGGTAGTTAATGCCGCTTTAAGTAGAAGATTTGTACAGATGCCCAAACTATCTCTGCAGTCCAGTGAAGACACTTGTGGCGAGGGGTGTGGCTGCTACATAGCAATGCTAGCACAGAGCACTGGAGGGGGAGGGCAGGAAGAAGCATTAGGTTTTTATGAACTGACCCATTATCAATTAAAGTGGGGTTCCACCCAAAAAAACAAACATATCTAAAAAATTCTAAAAAAAAAAACAAAAAAACATTTGGATATTTTTTTTTTTTTTACTTACCTCTAAATAGCTGTTGCTAGGTGGTCCCTCGTAATCTGCCCCTTCGTCTGCCTGGGCTGATGACATCACTTCCCCCTGGCACAGGAAGGGCTCTGCTCTTCTCCCTCCCTCCTGTCAATCATCTGGGACCCATTGCAGGTCCCAGGTGATTGAGCGGCCAATCACGGCGCTCGGCGCCGCTCGCGCATGCGCAGTGGGTGCCAGGCTGTGAAGCCACAGCCCGGCGCCCACAGTTGAAATGCCGGCGCCGACGAGCGGAGGGGGGGGGGGCGAGCGGGGCTTCGATCCCCCGCACTGCTGGACCCAGGGACAGGTGAGTGTCCAATTAAAAGTCAGCAGCTGCAGTATTTGTAGCTGCTGACTTTTATTTTATTTTTTTTTTAATGGCCCCCCTGGGTGGAACTCCTCTTTAAGTAATAAGGTCCAGTTTGTCCTCCTTCTCTTCAAATTCATCTCTTCAGGCCTAGGTGACCTTCTGCAAACTCAAGTTTATGTCGTAAAGCAACTACTGTTAAAAGGTTTCATCAGTTTTCGTATTATAACAAACTTGCTTTCATAATCCTGCCAACAGACTATTATACCTGGATTGCTAAGTTGCAAAGTAAACCATTCTCTTCGTTCCTTGGCAGTTGTGCCCAGGCAGCTGGCTTTGCACAATGGGAAAACAGTCACTGAACTGCCTCCGCCAGCATCTCTGAAAGACATCAGGAGGAAATCAGGAGTTCTTTGGCGACTCCCTTACTTATTATGTTATTTGTTGTTTAATTAGCAGCCAGACAATACAGCTGCTGAGCTCTCAGCCTCTTCCAAGTGGTATTTGAAACACCAAAATTGAAATGGGTCTTGAAATGCAGCTTTTTGGCACTTTGAGGTATTTCAAGATGGACTTGGACTCAGTGGCGGCCGTGTAAGCGTCCTACTTAGGCATAAATTATTATGAGTCATGTTGTTGGATATAAAGTCAGGACACAAAATGAGCTTCATGAATTTTGAAAAAAAACATTGAACTTTTGTCTGTGTACTTTTCAAAATGTACAAAATGCTTCACACAATCTTACTGGAGAATTGAATATATTGTGACACGTAGAAAAAAGCTTTGCTATACTGTAAATACAGCTTTGAAAAAAGCACAACCCTTAAAGCTGAACTCCAGGAAGATAAAATACACCAACTCATGTTCATTAAAAGATCATTTTTATTAAAAGAAATTATTAGTTGTATGTTTAAAAGTCAATTGTGTAAGTACTGGTGTTTGACTTGCCATCAGGCTTTTGGAAAGCCCTGGAAAGCAGAGGTCAGCCAGGAAGAGGGGGAAGAAGCATAAGGATTCAGTTGAGCTGGTGTGCTCATATGCTAACAAGAGACATGCTGATAGCAGTAGACAGCAGAGTGATAGAGAGTAACAGCCTGCATGGACATTGTGGCGGATTGTGGCCAGTGGGGGGTAGAAAATGTCCCTCGCTCAGCATCAGTGAAAATAAACATGTCACAGGGTTGGTTAGCAGGAGGAGGATTAGTGCCCTAACATTGGTATTAGTGGGAGGAATAGTCCCCATCATTGGTATCAGTGGGAGGAATAGTGCCCAATTATTGGCGTCACTGGGAGGTATAGTGCCCTATCACTGGTATCAGTGGGAGGAATGGTGCCCCATAATTGTTGTCAGTGGGAGGAATGGTGCCCCATCATTGGTATCAGTGGGAGGAATAGTGCCCAATTATTGGCGTCACTGGGAGGTATAGTGCCCTATCACTGGTATCAGTGGGAGGAATGGTGCCCCATAATTGTTGTCAGTGGGAGGAATGGTGCCCCATCATTGGTGTCAGTGGAGGTAATAGTTCCCCATCATTGGTGTCAGTGGGAGCAATAGTGCCTCATCATTGGTATCAGTGGAAGCAATAGTGCCCCATCATTGATATCAGTGGGAGGAATAGTGCCCCATCATTGGTATCAGTGGGAGGAATAGTGCCCCATCATTGGTATCAGTGGGAGGAATAGTGCCCCATCATGGGTATCAGTGGGAGGAATAGTGTCCCATCATGGGTATTAGTGGGAGGAATAGTGCCCCATCATGGGTATTAGTGGGAGGAATAGTGCTCCATCATTGGTATTAGTGGGAGGAATAGTGCTCCATCATTGGTATTAGTGGGAGGAATAGTCCCCATCATTGGTATTAGTGGGAGGAGTAGTACCCCATCATTGGTATCAGTGGGAGGAATAGTCCCTATCATTGGTATCAGTGGGAGGAATAGTGCCCCATCATTCGTATCAGTGGGAGGAATAGTGCCCCATCATTGATATCAGTGGGAGGAATGGTGCCTCATTAGTGGGAGGAATAGTGCCCCATCATTGGTATCAGTAGGAGGAATAGTTCCCCATCATTGGTATTAGTGGGAGGAATAGTGCCCCATCATTGCTAACAGTGAGAGCAATAGTGCCCCATCATTGGTATTAGTGGGGGGAATAATGCCCCATCATCGGTATTATTGGGCGGAATAGCGCCCCATAGTAGGTGTCAGTGGGAGGAAAAGTGCCTCATATTATTGGGAGGAATAGTGCACCAAGGGCCAGATAAAGGCTAGCAAGGGCCCAGCCCTCGGGCTTCAGTATGGAGACCCCTGATCTACCTTCTCATGCCTCTTTTCTGGTCCTTCAATTTAACGGTCTACTTCACTGACCAACAGTGAGGCATGAGAGGTGAAAGGGAATAGGCTAGCGCTCCATTTCCAAAACTGATGTTGAGATTTGCATAACAGAATTTTAGAAGGAATGCAACTTCCTGGGTGCTAAAACTGTGTACAGTCACCCATATATTTCCTGTTGTTTAACCACTTCAGCCCCGGAAGGATTTACCCCCTTCCTGACCAGAGCGTTTTTTGCGATTCGGCACTGCTTCGCTTTAACTGACAATTGCACGGTCGTGCGACGTGGCTCCCAAACAAAATTGACGTCCTTTTTTTCCCACAAATAGAGCTTTCTTTTGGTGGTATTTGATCGCCTCTGCGATTTTTACTTTTTGCGCTATAAACAAAATAAGAGCGACAATTTTGAAAAAAACGCATTATTTTTTACATTTTGCTATAATAAATATCCCCCAAAAATATATAAAAAAAACATTTTTTTTCTTCAGTTTAGGCCGATCGTATTCTTCTACATACTTTTGGTAAAAAAAATCGCAATAAGCGTTTATTAATTGGTTTGCGCAAACGTTATAGTGTTTACTAAATAGGGGATAGTTTATGGGATTTTTATTAATAATTTTTTTTTTACTAGTAATGGCGGCGATCAGCGATTTTTATTGTGACTGCGACGTTATGGCGGACATGTCGGACATTTTTGACAAATTTTTGGGACCATTGTTATTTATACAGCGATCAGTGCGATTAAAAATGCACTGATTACTGTGTAAATGACACTGGCAGTGAAGGGGTTAACCACTAGGGGGCGGGGAGGGGTTAAGTGTGTCCTAGGGAGTGATTACTAACTGTAGGGGGATGGGCTGTGTGGGTGACGTCACTGATCTCTGCTCCGATGACAGGGAGCAGAGATCGAGTGACACTTGTCACTAGGCAGAACGGGGAGATGCTGTTTACAACGGCTTCTCCCCGTTCATCCGCTCCGTGAGGCGATCGCGGGTATCCCCGCGGCGATCGAGTCTGCGGGACCCGCGACCCGACTCACGGAGCTCCCAAGCCGGCGGCGCGCACGCACTGGCACGGCGGGAAATTCAAATGGACGTACGGGTACGCCCATTTGCCCAGCCGTGCCGCTCTGCCGACGTACATCGGCGTGCGCCGGTCGGGAAGCGGTTAAGAAGTTCACTTTAGAAACAGGCTTGCATTATTAATATGTTGTCCTCCGTGTCCTCTCCCCTGATTGATTTAAATGTCCTCACTGTTAGAAAGAAGTCTTCCATCGGCTTATGTGCCAGAAGTCCTTTATTACGCTATTCTGTACAGCAGAAAAGCCCAAATGGTCTTGTGAATCACGTTTTCTCTTACATCATGTGGATGACCGTCACTTACGTGGGGAAGAGATAGCGCTAGGATGCAGTATGGGAAGAAGGCAAGTTGGTGCTGGCAGTGTGATGCTTTGGGCAATGTTCTGCTGGGACTACCATTCATGTGGATGTTACTTTGACATGTACCACCTACCTAAACATTGTTGCTGACCAAGTACACCCCTTCATGGAAACGGTATTCCCTGATCGCAGTAGCATCTTTCAGCAGGATAACGCACCCTGCCCCACTGCAAAAATGGTTTATTAATGGTTTGAGGAATACAACGATTCACCAGATCTCAATCCATTGAGCATCTGTGGGATGTGCTGGAAAAACAGGTCTAATTCATGGAGGCCCCACTGCAAAACTCACAGGACTTTGACACGTACCACCTACCTAAACATTGTTGCTGACTAAAATGGTTTAAAAATGGTTTAAGGAACACAACAATGAGTTTTGGGTCCAAAACAATGAAAATTGTTCATAAATAAGCCCCCCAAAACCTGTGTCAGTTGGATCAGCATGTGAATTGACTGGTTCCAGGCAATCAGGCTCTAGAAGGCTTCAACAAAATGGTGACCATCTGCACAGACACATCCTCCCTGTTGCATAAATGTAAATGAGATGGGTAAAAGATGGCTTCAGCTCCTGTTCTCCATGATTAAGCCCCGAAAAAGGGCAAAAAGCATCCGATGTGTTCTCTACAGGTGGAGAACAGGAGCTGAAGGCATCTTTTGCCCATCAAATTCACATTTATGCAACGGGGAGTACATTTTGTTGACGTCTAATGAGTTTTGGGAGTTGACTTGGCCTACAAATTCTTCAGATCTCAATCTAATCAAGCATCTGTGGGCTTTGAAGGGAAACATAAATCCGATCCATGGAGGCCTCACCGAGTCCAAAAAAAAAACGTTGGCAGCCACCACATACTGTATAGGGAACGGTAAATTGCAATATATTACATTTTTGTTCTTGGGTTTACTCAAACCTTAAAATATTTTTGCCTTCAATACTTTCTACATGAAGTTACTGATCCTAAACGAGTATGCTTACAGTCAAAACTCTTTGCATTTGTGAAAATGTTCAAGCCACTGAGGCAGTATGCCAGCCAGGCAAAAGCATTTTTGGAAACAGAACTCAGCAATGGCAGCCTACATATCTTTCTGATTAGATGTTTCATTTACTTCAGGTACCAAAGTCAGTATCTCTTTGAATAAACAGAGGCAGGTAAAAATGTGAAATCTGTAAAAGAATGAATAAAAACTACACTGTGGAAATATTTTGCGTATGCAGAATTTTTTACTTAAAACTAGAATGATGTTTTAGAATGTTGTCCGTTGAGCAATACTGCATACTGAACATAAAAATAAAATTTGGAAACTGATGTATGAGTAAACTGTAAACTGAATTGTGAAATGTTACCTGGTTTATCTACCATGTCGATCTGGCTATGAGGCACTCCGCCATTTATTCTGTGAACCGTGAATATAAAAAATGATGAATGGAATAATCTTTTAAATTTTTTATCATTTTTTTCAAATAGCTTATGAAGATTATGTTGTCTTAAGACCATCAGGATCAGATAACTAACAAAGATGAATTGGGGATTAATCTTCAATTACTCTTCAGATTGCTGTTCCACGACTTGTCCTGAATATCTATCAGACATCAGACGTGTCAAAGAAGAGCATCATGGTGGATGTGTTTATCAGATAAAATAAGTATTCTAAAATAAGAAATGGCTTTGTCAATAGAACCTAAGTAGAAGATAGAAAGGAATATTTTCTTAGTATCCTGATATAAAAATAGGAAGTTAGAGAGAATTGGTTAGTAGCACATTACAACAAGGAAAAACTAACAATAGAATATATGGCCAAAAGTACATGGACATCCTTCCTAATGAGTTCAAATGGTTGTAAACCCTTAATGCAAACCCAGTGAAGTGACTGACCTCAACATATGTTGTACCTGTTTATCTGCAGTCTTCTCTTCTCTACATCTGTTCAAAGTGCAGAAATATAAACCTTGTCTGAGCTGTCAGAAAACAGGAGGCAGGGAGCTGAAGTCCCACTCTGGAGAGCTCAGAGAGGTGAGCTCTGAGAGCTGATTGGAGGGAAAGGACACCCCTTCACATAGCACACAGGAACAGAGCTGAGGCTGTCAATCAGCTGGAGATCTCCCCTGTGTCATCATTTTTTCTTGTGTCAGAAAACCTTGTCAGTGATTTATGCTGATTAGGGATGAGCTTTATGTTCAGGTCGAACATGAGTTTGACTGGAACATTGGCTGTTCACCCGTTCGTCGAAAACCGAACTTAATGGGGCGTTCGAGCCAAATTTGAGCGCCGCGTAATGCCCCATAATGCACTGCGGGTGCGCAGTGCATTGCTGTAGGATGATTGGCCATAGCATGCACCATGACCTGCATGCTTTGGCCAATCCCAGCACCCTCAGCTAAGAGACACTACACCCAGTTTAGCTATATCTGACTGCAGGCCATTCCTGGTGTACTTTTTCTAATATACTTCAGGCAGGCAGGTTATTCAGTTAGCTGCAGTGTATTTTATATATATATATATATATATATATATATATAAAGACAGTCTTGTGTATATACACTACCGTTCAAAAGTTTGGGGTCACATTGAAATGTCCTTATTTTTGAAGGAAAAGCACTGTACTTTTAAATGAAGCTAACTTTAAACTAGTCCTAACTTTAAACAAATATACTCTATACATTGCTAATGTGGTAAATGATTATTCTAACTGCAAATGTCTAGTTTTTGGTGCAATATCTACATAGGTGTATAGAGGCCCATTTCCAGCAACTATCACTCCAGTGTTCTAATGGTACAATGTGTTTGCTCATTGGCTCAGAAGGCTAATTGATGATTAGCAAACCCTTGTGCAATCATGTTCACACATCTAAAAACAGTCTAGCTCCTTCCAGGAGCTACAAAACTGACCTTCCTGTGAGCAGATTGAGTTTCTGGAGCATCACATTTGTGGGGTCAATTAAACGCTCAAAATGGCCAGAAAAAGAGAACTTTCATATGAAACTCGACAGTCTATTCTTGTTCTTAGAAATGAAGGCTATTCCATGCGAGAAATTGCAAAGAAATTGAAGATTTCCTACAACGGTGTGTACTACTCCCTTCAGAGGACAGCACAAACAGGCTCTAACCAGAGTAGAAAAAGAAGTGGGAGGCCGCGTTGCACAACTAAGCAAGAAGATAAGCACATTAGAGTCTCTAGTTTGAGAAACAGACGCCTCACAGGTCCCCAACTGGCATCTTCATTAAATAGTACCCGCAAAACACCAGTGTCAACATCTACAGTGAAGAGGCGGCTGCGGGATTTTGGGCTTCAGGGCAGAGTGGCAAAGAAAAAGCCATATCTGAGACTGGCCAATAAAAGAAAAAGATTAAGATGGGCAAAAGAACACAGACATTGGACAGAGGAAGACTGGAAAAAAGTGTTGTGGACGGATGAATCCAAGTTTGAGGTGTTTGGATCACAAAGAAGAACGTTTGTGAGACGCAGAACAAATGAAAAGATGCTGCAAGAATGCCTGACACCATCTGTTAAGCATGGTGGAGGTAATGTGATGGTCTGGGGTTGCTTTGGTGCTGGTAAGGTGGGAGCTTTGTACAGGGTAAAAGGGATTCTGAATAAGGAAGGCTATCACTCCATTTTGCAACGCCATGCCATACCCAGTGGACAGCGCTTGATTGGAGCCAATTTCATCCTACAACAGGACAATGACCCTAAACACACCTCCAAATTGTGCAAGAACTATTTACAGCAGAAGCAGGCAGCTGGTATTCTATCGGTAATGGAGTGGCCAGCACAGTCACCAGATCTGAACCCCATTGAGCTGTTGTGGGAGCAGCTTGACCGTATGGTACGCCAGAAGTGCCCATCCAACCAATCCAACTTGTGGGAGCTGCTTCTAGAAGCGTGGGGTGCAATTTCTCCAGCTTACTTCAATAGATTAACAGCTAGAATGCCAAAGGTGTGCAATGCTGTAATTGCTGCAAAAGGAGGATTCTTTGATGAAAGCAAAGTTTGATGTAAAAACAATGTTATTTCAAATACAAATCATTATTTCTAACCTTGTCAATGTCTTGACTCTATTTTCTATTCATTTCACAACGTATGGTGGTGAATAAGTGTGACTTTTCATGGAAAACACAAAATTGTTTGGGTGACCCCAAACTTTTGAACGGTAGTGTATATATATATATATATATATATATATATATATATATATATATATATATATATATATATACAGTGGGGCAAAAAAGTATTTAGTCAGCCACCAATTGTGCAAGATCTCCCACTTAAAAAGATGAGAGAGGCCTGTAATTGTCATCATAGGTATACCTCAACTATGAGAGACAAAATGTGGAAACAAATCCAGACAATCACATTGTCTGATTTTTTAAAGAATGTATTTGCAAATTATGGTGGAAAATAAGTATTTGGCCAATATCAAATGTTCCTCTCAATACTTTGTTATATATCCTTTGTTGGCAATGACAGAGGTCAAACTTTTTCTGTAAGTCTTCACAAGGTTGTCACACACTGTTGCTGGTATGTTGGCCCATTCCTCCATGCAGATCTCCTCTAGAGCAGTGATGTTTTGGAGCTGTCGCTGGGTAACACGGACTTTCAACTCCCTCCAAAGGTTTTCTATGGGGTTGAGATCTGGAGACTGGCTAGGCCACTCCAGGACCTTGAAATGCTTCTTACGAAGCCACTCCTTCGTTGCCCGGGCAGTGTGTTTGGGATCATTGTCATGCTAAAAGACCCAGCCACGTTTCATCTTCAATGCCCTTGCTGATGGGAGGAGGTTTGCACTCAAAATCTCACGATACATGGCCCCATTCATTCTTTCATGTACATGGATCAGTCATCCTGTTCCCTTTGCAGAGAAACAGCCCCAAAGCATGATGTTGCCACCCTCATGCTTCACAGTAGGTATGGTGTTCTTTGGTTGCAACTCAGCATTCTCTCTCCTCCAAACACGATGAGTTGTGTTTCTACCAAACAGTTCTACTTTGGTTTCATCTGACCATATGACATTCTCCCAATCCTCTTCTGGATCATCCAAATGCTCTCTAGCAAACCTTAGATGGGCCTGGACATGTACTGGCTTAAGCAGGGGGACACGTCTGGCACTGCAGGATCTGAATCCCTGGCGGCGTAGTGTGTTACTGATGGTAGCCTTTGTTACGTTGGTCCCAGCTCTCTGCAGGTCATTCACTAGGTCCCCCTGTGTGGTTCTGGAATTTTTGCTCACCGTTCTTGTGATCATTTTGACCCCACGGGGTGAGATCTTGCGTGGAGCCCCAGATCAAAGGGAGATTATCAGTGGTCTTGTATGTCTTCTATTTTCTAAATATTGCTCCCACAGTTGATTTCCTCACACCAAGCTGCTTGCCTATTGCAGATTCAGTCTTCCCAGCCTGGTGCTGGTCTACAATTTTGTTTCTGGTGTCCTTTGACAGCTCTTTGGTCTTCACCATAGTGGAGTTTGGAGTGTGACTGTTTGAGGTTGTGGACAGGTGTCTTTTATTTTGACAACAAGTTCAAACAGGTGCCATTAATACAGGTAATGAGTGGAGGACAGAGGAGTCTCTTAAAGAAGAAGATACAGGTCTGTGAGAGCCAGAAATCTTGCTTGTTTGTAGGTGACCAAATACTTATTTTCCACCATAATTTGCAAATAAATTCTTTCAAAAATCAGACAATGTGATTGTCTGGATTTGTTTCCACATTTTGTCTCTCATAGTTGAGGTATACCTATGATGACAATTACAGGCCTCTCTCATCTTTTTAAGTGGGAGCACTTGCACAATTGGTGGCTGACTAAATACTTTAAATACTTTTTTTGCCCCACTGTATATATATATATATATATATATATATATATATATATATATATATATATATACACTGCATCCAGTATAGCCAAGCCTATATCTGACTGCAGGCCATTCCTGGTGTACTTTTTCTAATATACTTCAGGTGGTGTACACAGTACATAGTACCATGCACCCATAGTGCAGTTGCTACTACTTTTCTGGTGGTGTACACAATACAGTACACCCATAGCTGTTATTACACTTCTGTTGGTGTACACAATACCGTGCACCCATAGTACAGTTGCTACTATTTTTCTGGTGGTGTACACAGTACACAATACATACAGTGCACACATAGTTGCTATTAGACTTCTGGTGGTGTACACAATACCGTTCACCCCTAGTGCAGTTGCTACTACTTTTCTGGTGGTATGCACACTACACAATACATACAGTGCACCCATAGTTGCTATTAGACTTCTGGTGGTGTACACAATACCGTGCACCCCTAGTGCAGTTGCTACTACTTTTCTGGTGGTGTACACAATACATACAGTGCACCCATAGTTGCTATTAGACTTCTGTTGGTGTACACAGTACTGTTCACCTCTAGTGCAGTTGCTACTACTTTTCTGGTGGTGTACACAGTACACAATACATACAATGCACCCATAGTTGCTCTAAGAGCCCTTGCACACTGGGGCGGTTTGCAGGCGCTATTGCGCTAATAATAGCACCTGCAAACCGCCCAGAAAGTGCCGCTGCATTCATTCCAGTGTGAAAGCCCCGAGGGCTTGCACACTGGAGTGATGTGCTGGCAGGACGGTAAAAAAAGTCCTGCCAGCAGCATCTTCAGAGCAGTGAAGGAGCGGTGTGTATACCGCTCCTTTACCGCTCCTTCCCATTGAAATCAATGGGACGGCGCGGCTATACCTGCAGAGGCGCTTTGCGGTGGTATTTAACCCTTTCTCGGCCGCTAGCGGGGGTAATAATAGCGGCGTTTTACCGCCGACGCCGCCCCCCGCCCCAGTGTGCAAGGGCTCTTAGACTTCTGGTGGTGTACACAATACCGTGCATGAGTAGTGCAGTTGCTACTACTTTTCTGTTGGTGTACACAATACGTACAGTGCACCCATGGTTGTTATTACACTCTTGTTGGTTTACACAGTACCGTGCACCCCTAGTGCAGTTGCTACTACTTTTCTGATGGTGTACACAATACATACTGTGCACCCATAGTTGTTATTACACTTCTGTTGGTGTACACAGTACTGTGCACCCCTAGTGCAGTTGCTACTACTTTTCTGGTGGTGTACACAGTACACAATACATACAGTGCACCCATAGTTGCTATTAGACTTCTGGTGGTGTACACAATACCGTTCACCCCTAGTGCAGTTGCTACTACTTTTTTGGTGGTGTACACAATACATATAGTGCACTCATAGTTGTGTTTACACTTCTGTTGGTGTACACAGTACCGTGCACCCATAGTGCAGTTGCTACTACTTTTTTGGTGGTGTACACAGTACACAATACATACAGTGCACCCATAGTGGCTATTAGAATTCTGGTGGTGTACACAATACCGTGCACCCCTAGTGCAGTTGCTACTACTTTTCTGGTGGTGTACAGAGTACACAATACATACAGTGCACCAATAGTTGCTATTGGACTTCTGGTGGTGTACACAATACCATGCACCCCTAGTGCAGTTGCTACTACTTTTATGGTGGTGTACACAATACATGCAGTACACCCATAGTTGCTATTAGACTTCTAGTGGTGTACACAATACCTTGCACCCCTAGTGCAGTTGCTACTACTTTTCTGATGGTGTGCACAGTACACAATACAGTGTAGTTTGGTTTTACTAAACAAAATTTATAGCATGTCCGGAAGGCCACCAAGGAGAGGCAGACGCTCACAGGCCACTAAAAGAGGGCAAGCATGCTCTGTGTCTACAGTCGACAGTGCTGGTCATGCACACAGTGCATCCTCAACACCCAGTTGTAGGGCACGATTGTCCTTTTTTTCTGCAGCTGGCCATGTTATTGAGCCACAACATGCAGAAGAGTTGGTGGAATGGATAACAAAGCCGTACTCATCCTCCTTATCCTCTGCCACCCAGGCTCCGATTATTTTTCCTGCCAATGCAGTTGCCAAAGTGGCCCATTCCATCTGCTCCATGTCAACAGTCACTCCTTCCCTAGCCCCACCATCATGCACGGAGGAGTCCCCCCGAACTATTCGACCACAGTGTCAGGTACATGCTGCAGGAGGATGCACAGCGATTTGAAGGCTCCGATGATGGTACCAAGGTTGAGGAAGGGAGTAACATGAGCCTAGAGAGAGAGGGTGCCCAAGAAGGTCAAGAAACTGGCAGTCATGTTCCCCCAGCTGCAGCATACTGCCAAGTTTGCTCCAGTGACGAGGAGGGAGGGGATGATGAGGTCACTCACTCTACTTGGGTGCCTGATAGAAGAGGAGGAGGAGGAGGCACATCTCCAAAGAATCAGGATGCCCTAGAGGGGGCAGCTTAAGGGCAGCCACCCTATTTCATCACACCGCAGAGCTAAGCAGGTGCAGGGCGCTGCTGACTCCCCGCATATTTTGAAAAGTTCTTTGGTGCGGGCCTTTTTTGACACGTGTGCAGCAGATCGCAAGGGGCTAGGCAAGCACTCAGGCAAAAAGATGTCATGCGGTGCTTGAGTTGGTCTGCTTAGGGGACAGGAGCCACACTGGGGCAGAGATTCTGGCAGCTCTGCAGGGGCAGGCTCAGAGGTGGTTGATGCCACGCCAGCTTCAGCCAGGAATGGTTGTATGCGACAATGGCACCAACCTCCTCTCTGCCCTCTGACAGGAACACTTGACCCATGTCCCCTGTTTGGCTCACGTCCTGAATTTGGTGGTGCAGCGGTTCTTTAGCAGGTACCCGGGTTTACAGGATCTCTTGAGGCAGGCCAGGAAAGTCTGTGGTCACTTCCGCCGGTCATATAATGCCAGTGCTCGGCTGGCTGACATTCAAAGAGAATGCAACCTGCTCAAGAACTGCCTCATTTGTGACATGCCCACCAGGTGGAACTCCATGTTGGCGATGCTGCAGTGGCTGCACACGCAGCAGAGGGCCATCAATGAGTACCTGTGTGAGTATGGCACCAGGACAGGGTCAGGGGAGCTTGGCTTTTTTTGCCACGCCAGTGGCTAATGATCAAGAATGCATGCACTGTCCTGTCACCATTTGAGGAGGCCATGAGGCTGGTGAGCAGTGACAGTGCATGCATCAGTGATACTGTCCTTCTTGTCTTCCTGTTGGAGCACATGCTTCGTGGAATAATGAACAGGGCACTTGAGGCAGAACAGCGGGAGGAAGAGGAGGACTTCCTTACCTCTCAAGGCCCCCTTTATCCAGATAGTATTCCTGCGAGCCCGCCGATCACACAGGAAGAAGAAGAGGAGGAGGAGGAGCATTGTGTCAGCATGGAGGTGGAGGATAAGACTCAGCAGCAGTCTTCAAGGGATCGTTTTCAGTCCCTAGAAACCCATGGAGTTGTACGTGGCTGGGAGGAGGTGGTTGAGGATCATGTGATCCTTAGTGACCCAGAGGACTCAGGATCGAATGCCTCTGCAAACTTACGCTGCATGGTCTCCTTTATCCTGCAAAGCCTGCGAAAGGACCCTAGGATTTGTGGTATCAAGGAGAGGGATCATTACTGGCTGGCAACCCTTCTTGATCCACGTTACAAAGGTAAGGTTGCAAAACTTATCCAGCCTTTACAGAGGGAGAAGAGGATGAAACATCTTCGAGAGGCCTTGCAGAAATATTTGTGCAATGCGTTTCCAGAGCCTGGGAGGTTACAATTTCCTGGTGCTGGACAATGTGTTTCTGAATCTTTGTTCAGTCACAGAAAGAGCGGTGAAGAAGGTGGCCGGCTGACCGATGCCTTAAGACAATTCTTCCTCAGCGCCAAGGTCTGATCGGTTCCAGCAACCATTGCCAGCGTCTGAATTACATGGTGCAGGAATATCTAGGGGCAAGATCAGACTTGGAGACCTTTACAACAGAACATCCACTGGGTTACTGGGTCTTGAGGATGGACCACTGGCCAGAGCTTGCTCAATATGCAATTGAGCTACTGGCCTGTCCTGCATCCAGCATTCTTTCTGAACGCACATTCAGTGCTGCTGGAGGCTTTGTAACCGATCACAGAGTGTGTCTGTCCACAGACTCTGTTGATCGACTCACATTCATAAAAATGAATCAGTCTTGGATCACCAGCTACCAGGCACCTGATGCTGATGTAACTGATTTTTCTATAGATGTGGGATTCCTTGACGACTGTATATGCTGAGTGACTATCCTATTATGCTGAGTGACTATCCTATTCCTCCTCAATCTTCATGATGATGGCTTCTAAAAATATTTTTGGTTCAGGGCACCACCACCACTGCCTAAGGCCCAATTTTTCTGCCCCTGTTTAACAGGGGTGTATAATTACAATTTTTGATCAAATGTTTCACAACAGGGCCCATTCCTGCGCTCAACAAGAGTATCTGTGAGGCTTTACAGTGTTGTGCCACCACCACTTAAGGCCCAATTTTTCTGTCCCTGTTTAACAGGTGCATGTAATTACAATTCTTGATATAATATTTCACAGCAGGGCCCATTCCAGCGCCCACCAGGAGTAACTGTGAGGGCTTACAGTGTTCTGGTACCACCAACACCTAAGGCCCAATTTTCCACAGAGTGTATAGGGCAGGCAGAATAGTATATACAAACAACTCCTACTTACAAAATCTACACCCAGGAAGGGAACATTCTCTCCTGTAAGAGTTAATATGGGAAAAAGGTGTCTCCACTGATACTTTATCACCAATCCTAGTTTCCCTAATAACCCAAAATTTTCAAAATCCAATTGTCATTGGGACAGAGAGTGAGGTGAAATCTCAGGGGCACAGACAGCAAAACAAATTTTACAGGGGTGATAACCCTTCCCTATGTTATCCAAAAAGTTTAAAAATAGATTTTTTGGCTGGAGCTACACTTTAAAAATGTACCTGTCCCAAATTACAAACAGATTCAACTTAAGAACAAACCTACAGTCCCTATCTTGTTTGAAACCCAGGGACCACCTGTATACTGCTGTTCAGAGTATATAGGGCCTGGGGGACCCATGCCTTTTTTTTTTGTAATTTGGGTGCGGGCTTCCCTTTAATATCCATACCAGACCCAAAGGGCTGGGGGGGGGGGCAATGATTTTCATCTATATTGCAGGGACCCGACATTACATTACAGCCACAAGCAGTTTTTAATTACTTTTATTCCACTTTACAGGAATACTATAGTCACCCCCCAGGCACGATATTTAAAGGAATATTTCACTTTTATTGTTTCACTTTAAGCATTATTAAAATCACTGCTCCCAAAAAAACGTCTGATTTTAAAACTTTTTTTTTTAATTGATACATGTTCCCTGGGGCAGGACCCGGGTCCCCAAACACTTTTTATGACAATAGCTTGCATATTAGCCTTTAAAATGAGCACTTTTGATTTTTCACGTTCGCGTCCCATAGATTTAAATGGTGTTCGCACAAAATTTTTGCCTGTTTGCATGTTCTGCTGCGAACCGAACCGGCTCATCGGCTCATCCCTAATACTGATAGCAAAGGAACAAAGCAGCTAACAGAAATTACACTTAGTGCTCTTAATTGAGACAAGTACACACTATAGAGGGATATGCTTTGTTCATATTTCATCTATGAGGTTTACAACAACTTTAACAACTTCAATATAGGGCACTTACACCCCCTTCCTGCCCAGACCAATTTTCAGCTTTCACTTTTTAAATGACAATTGCACGGTCATGCTACACTGTACCCAAACTAAATTTTTATCATTTTGTTCCCATAAATAGAGCTTTCTTTTGGTGGTATTTGATCACCTCTGTGGTTTTTATTTTTTGCCAAACGAATATTAAAAAGACCGAAAATTTTAGGGAAAAAAAAGTTTTTCTTTGAGACACGGCTGATCAAGTGGTAAAGAGTCTCCGTCAGAGGCTCTTTATCGAGATTGGTGTATCGGTGTGTCAGACTGATACACCGCACCACCAATCGCCGCAATGCGCACCGGCTGTTATCCTGCTGGACATCATATGATACCCAGTCAGGATAACTGAACCACCGCCCGGCCGTCATTCTGCTATAGGCCGGGCGGGAAGTGGTTAAAGTGTTTCCAGTGCATGGATACCTCTGCAATAAGGACATTCTATAAAGTTGTGGCAACAGTGTGGGAAAGGCCCTCTTCCATTCCAGCATGACTGTGGCCCTTTGCACAAAGCCAGCTTGCTAAAGACATGTTTGATGAGTTTGATGTGGAGGAACTCAAGTGTCCTGCACAAAGCCCTGACTTCAACACTACTGTCCCAGATAGCAAGCAATTGTCCTGCAAGTTTGAAAATGACTTGCTAAGCTAATGCTAGACTTGCCAGGCTTCACAAGTTTGTTGCACAATTGCAGGTCCGCAATGCATGACTGCAGATTAACTTTCTTTGAAAACATTCTGCAAGTCTGCTGTAAGTTCTGGTTCAGTTATGTTGTGCAATAATCCTCCCACCACAGGGGTCACTGTGGCTGAATTTTCATGCTGTAGACTTGCAGAGCTCTTGCTGTAGACCCACCACTGCAACGTTGCTCTTGCTACAAAGTGGAAAAGTGTCAACTAGAACTTGTGCTTCAAGTGCTCTGCAAGTGTACAGTTTGCCAGTGAAAATGTGCAGCGAATTAACAGACTTGCAATTTAACACTACCACAAATTTGTGGCAAGTTATCCTTGCTATCTGGGGAGGAATGGGAACGTAGATTGTGAGCCAAGTCTTCTGATCCAGGACCTGTTATAGTAGTCTCAGAATTCCTACCAGGATTTCCAGACCTTATACTCTCAGAATTTGTGCTAGGACTTCCAGGACTTCCAATGTACTTGCAGAATACCAGCCAGGACTTCCAGTAGTACACGTAGAATTCATGCTGGGTATCAAATTTTACTTGCAGAATCCCTGCCAGGATTTCTAATTGTACTCACAGACTCCCTGCCGGGACTTCCAATGCAATTGCAGAAGACCAGCTAAGAATTCCAGTAGTAGGGAAAAATCCATGCAGGGTGTCCAATGGTACTTGCAGAATCCCTGCCAGGACTTCTAGAGTTTCTAGCAATAATACTGGGAGTGCTCGTCGTTCAGAGAGTTATTTTAGCTCCAGGCTGGTGCTGTGTCTTATTGTCAGTTAACTAAAAGCTAAAGAACTATACTATTTGACTGTCAGTTACCTGTTTGATACCGACTTGGATTGATCTGACTTCTCTCTTAATTGCTGCCTGCCTAGAACTCTACTCAGACCTGACTTCTCTTTCACCTGCCACCTGCCTCAACCCTTGTCAGGACCTGACTCTCTCTCATGCGCAGTTTGTAATAGCCTCCACATCGCACCCAGCCATTCCAGCCATAGAAAATAAATGATTGCATCACTTGCATGACCCAGGAGATGACTTAATGAAAGTCCACTGGTAGAAAAAACAGTCCCAGGTGTCACTGATCCTACAGCACCTCTCACTGATCTGGGAATCTTCTATTCTGCCTCTCAATTGGTGATGCAATTCTGTTCGCCATCACCTGCTTTTAGATTGCAGCAAAGTAAACCAGGACCACTAGGGTTCCTGGTCCATCTCCACGATCAGAAGCTCTGGTGAAGACCAACTGACACTAAAGCCTTGTACACATGATTGGATTTTCCGCAGAAAAAACCTTGGACTTTTGTCTGAAGGGCGTTGGCCAGGAACTTGTCTTGCATACAAACGGAAGGAATTGTCAGCCAACAAACATGAACATAGTGACGTACTACGTGGTTTTTCAGCTCTTTAGCGCCTCCCTTTCGGCTCCTTCTACTAATTTTGTGTTAGTAGAAGTTTGGTGAGTGTTGATTCACGCTTGTCAGTTCATTTCTCAACGGCCGTTTGTCAACCAGCCATGTTGCGGAATTGGAGGAGATAACGTGTTATTTTTTATTGACCTTGGAGTTATTGCTTTGACCCAAAAGCAAAAGAGAGGGGTAGTGGGACTTTAAATGAGGCATGGGTATGTCTTTGAGATGGTCTAGGATACCTTATATTATATTAACTATCACCACCCCATAAGGGGCTTTTTAGCTGTATAGCCATAGAGAATTGCTGATCAAGAAAATGCATAGACATCAGTTCATGAGTAATAATAATAATATAATGCATCATAATATACAATACATAAATCATGCACATTGAGGCATAATAAAAATAGTAATAATAATAGTAGTCATGTTGATAGAAACGTTGTTTGTAAACGCTGTTTATAAGATATTGACATAATTGATACAGGCAATAGAATGGATATACAAAAAAGGTGAACAAGGTATTCCGAATAACAATGTTAGTAAAAATGGTATGCGATAGAATTCATAGATGAAACAAACTTGAAATGGCAACCCTGAGTGTAGACTCTACGCGTTTCATGGCGTTTAAAGCCAATCATCAGGAGTGGGATGCATCAAGAGATGACTAGAAAAATAAATAAAAAGATAAATAGATCATTGGAGTCTAGATTTAAATCATGCTTTCAAAGGGCAAAGCAGATATTTTAGAATATATATAAATGCACATTACCTTTTGGCAACAGCCCAGTACATAACCCAACAGTCCAATTATGGAATAGTGAAGGTGGCCCTGAGAGAGCTGTCTCCCCCGGGGTTGAGGCCAAGGACACACAAGGCTGACCCCCAAACCGAAGATTTTTCTGACACACTCATCCCCACCTCTTTGTTATACATTTTTTCCTCATTATCTTTATTTTATTTTATTTTTATATTTATTATTATTTTTTTCTTTTTCTTTTTATTTATTACAGAACTTTATCTGTGGCCCATACCTGTATGCCTCCTACCTTGGAAGTGTGTTTTAGCTGTCTGGCTCTCTCCTTGGCTGCTGTTCCTCTCCACCCCCTCTTCGATTCTCCAGCTCCCATGGAGATCTTCGGTTTGGGGGTCAGCCTTGTGTGTCCTTGGCCTCAACCCCGGGGGAGACAGCTCTCTCAGGGCCACCTTCACTTTTCCATAATTGGACTGTTGGGCTATGTACTGGGCTGTTGCCAAAAGGTAATGTGCATTTATATATATTCTAAAATACCTGCTTTGCCCTTTGAAAGCATGATTTAAATCTAGACTCCAATGATCTATTTATCTTTTTATTTATTTTTCTAGTCATCTCTTGATGCATCCCACTCCTGATGATTGGCTTTAAACGCCATGAAACGCGTAGAGTCTACACTCAGTGTTGCCATTTCAAGTTTGTTTCATCTATGAATTCTATCGCATACCATTTTTACTAAAATTGTTATTCGGAATACCTTGTTCACCTTTTTTGTATATCCATTCTATTGCCTGTATCAATTATGTCAATATCTTATAAACAGCGTTTACAAACAACGTTTCTATCAACATGACTACTATTATTATTACTATTTTTATTATGCCTCAATGTGCATGATTTATGTATTGTATATTATGATGCATTATATTATTATTATTACTCATGAACTGATGTCTATGCATTTTCTTGATCAGCAATTCTCTATGGCTATACAGCTAAAAAGCCCCTTATGGGGTGGTGATAGTTAATATAATATAAGGTATCCTAGACCATCTCAAAGACATACCCATGCCTCATTTAAAGTCCCACTACCCCTCTCTTTTGCTTTTTTATGCTTATACAGGGATGGAGACATGGTTATGGTAACTGTGGGGCCCAATCAGGTCAACTGTTTTATAATATGCTTTGACCCAAGTCCAGTCCTGGAACAGGAGGAGGAGTATTTCTTGGACCAAAAATTGGTTGCTTTATTAATCGTGACCAATTATGTCATATGGAGCGGGAGCTCCAAGAGAATAATCCGGATGATTTTCGGAATTATCTCCGGATGACGGACCCCTGCTTTCGCCAACTCTTGGCATTGTTGACACCCTATATTAAGAAGCAGGACACATGCATCAGGCTTTTATTTTAGTTTTTGGTTATATAATGATTTGATTTGGTATATTTTCTATATTTTTGGATGCATAGAATGCAATTTTTGGTTAAGTTCTATTGGCAGATAGCATGTCTAATTTTATTTGTTTTCTTTTTTTAATGTACAATAAAAAAATTGTGTAGAATAATACTTGGCTATGTGTTTTACCTCAAATGACAGTTTGGAAGTAGGCAGTTACATTTTAAAAAATACAATGTAAAATTAACAAGGAACACCAACATAGTATCTTTGATCGTAAAAGCTTCGGGATAATGGTGTTGTGGTAACTTGCACCGAAAACAAATAACAAGCATAATAATATTATTCTTGATATCACTAGGAAAAAAAAGCCTTTGAAAATTTGTTTGCATTAACTCCATCAGTATCACCAGCAAAGCAGCTTGATTATTATCCCATAAAAAAGAAGAGAATTGAGATTTCATAATTTACCAGGTCAGGAATGTTAATTCTGTATTACAAACGCTAGTTTACAAGACCGACCGCCTCTGGCTCGTCCTTGCTTCCGAGCATGCGTGTTTGTACTTTGGACTTTTGTCTGACAGACTTGTGTACACACGCTCAGAAAATCCAACAACAGACATTTGTCCGCGAAAAATTTGAAAGCCTGCCATCCAACATTTGTCTACGGAAAATCCAACAACAATTGTCCGATAGAGCGTACAAACGGTCGGATTTTCTGCCAACAGCCTGTCATCACACATTTCCCGTCGGAAAATCCATTCGTGTGTACGAGGCTTTAGATTCCACACCTTGGGTGAGCCTGCACCACCTGCCAGGGGGGCATTGTAACAATACCTAACCTCAAAAATACTCTTTTGGCTTAATGTCCTCCACCTCTCTCTGCCAATCCCTCCACTGGCTTCCACTCACCCAATGAATAAAATTCAAAGTACTAACAATAATTTACAAAGTCATCCATAACTCTGCCCCCAGCTACATCACTAACCTAGTCCCAAAATACCAACCAAGCCGCTCTCTTCGGTCCTCCCAAGACCTCCTGCTCTCTAGCTCCCTTGTCACCTCCTCCCATACTCGCCTCCAGGATTTCTCCAGAGCTTCCCCCATCCTTTGGAACTCCCTAACCCAATCTGTCCGACTGTCCCTAATCTATCCATCTTTAGGCGATCCCTGAAAACCCTTCTCTTCAAAGAAGCCTATCCTGCTTCTAACTAACACTGTTTTACTTCTTCCATCAGCTCATCCCCCCACAGCTATTACCTTTTGTATCAATTGACCCTTTCTTATTAGATTGTAAGCTCTAACGAGCAGGGCCCTCTGATTCCTCTTGTACCAAATTCTAACGTAACTGTAATGTCTGCCCTCATGTTGTAAAGCGCTGCTCAAACTGTTGGCGCTATATAAAACCTGTATAATAATAATAATAAAATTAATGGGCATAGATTTCCGCAAACACACTTTTTGAATTTCCATAGTTTTGAAAATGGATATGGAACAAGCTCACATGGGTGTGTGGGTCCGGAGTCTGCACATTTATAGCTATATAGTGTACATCTGTGCTGTAATCTGTACAATGGAACAGATTACTAGTGCTCAATTGGTGGCCACATGAGGCCCTCCATTTCTAACTTGCTGGCCCGTGCTGTTCACGTAACACAGTAATGTTTGATACCCTTTTCCGAAAACGTTTTTTATATGATAGAGGGGAGTGGCCAAAATCTGCAACAGTTCTACCTTGTTTTATATCATATTACTGGGCATTACATCTAACATAACTGCCACTGTTGCTGGAGTCTCTTTCAGAAAGGAATTTCAGACAGTGCCAGTGAACATTTCTGCTGCTGGTGGTCTCCACTTTATTATTTTCAGCGCACCTTAACCACCTCATCCCGGAAGGTTTTACCTTCTTCATGACCAGGCCATTTTTTTGCTATTTAGCAACCTTAACTGGTCATGCAACACTGTAACCAAACAAAATTTACATGATTGTTTTCACATATTTAGAGCTTTCTTTTGGTGGTATTTGATCACCACTGGGTTTGTTTGTTTTTTTATTATATATAAAAAATGACCAAAAATAAAATAAAAAAACTATATTTTTTACTTTCTGCTATAAAACAAATCCAAAAAAAAAAAAAATTCTTCATAAATTTAGGCCAAAATGTATTATGCTACATGTATGACTCTTTGGCTGGGACCTACTAACAGACTCCCGCTGTGTACAATCACAGTGGGTGTCGTGGGGGGCGCATGCCCTTAACCTGGAAATAGGCGGTGACATATCAGTACGTCACTTTGCCTGTGCTGGCTGCCCATGTACAGTACATTGCGGGCGGTCGGTCTACAAGTGGTTAATAAAAGGTTCAAAATAAACCTGCAGAATATTTAATCAAAAGAATTAATCTCTTCAATTCATGCTTTTCTGCACACTGAAAATAGCTAAAACATTGTCTGAGCCTAACTTAAAGCGGAGTTCCACCCAAAAATGGAACTTCCGTTTTAAGGGAAGGTGACCCCCTGACATGCCACATTTGGCATGTCATTTTTTTTTGGGGGGGGGGGGCGGATACCCTCTTTTTAGAGGTTCCCAGCTCCCACTTCCTCCCGGCGCTCAGCGGCACCGGAAGGGAGATCACCTTTCCCCCCTCCCTCTCGACAATCATCTGGGACACGTCACAGGTCCCAGATGATTGCCCAGCCAGTCACGGCACGCGGCGCGGCTCGCGCATGTGCAGTGAAGCCACAGCTGGGTGCCCACATTTACAATGCCGGCGCCGCAGAGAGGAGGGGGAGACGAGTGGAGCTTCATTCCCTGCATCGCTGGACCCTGGGACAGGTAAGTGTCCGCATATTAAAAGTCAGCAGCTGCAGTATTTGTAGCTGCTGACTTTTCTTTTCTTTTCTTTTTTTTTAAGCAGAACTCTGCTTTAAAGGACTTCATTAAGATACTAAGGTCCCTTTCACATGGGTGCCTACGTGAAGCTGGATCGGCTTGCTCAGCGGGGGTATCTCTCCGCTGATCCTCGCTGAGCAGGCAGATGACAGGTCCTTGTCCGCTCCGCTATGCAGAGCAGACATGGACACATCCCGCTCTTGTCTATGGGGCAATTGGATGGAGACAGACCTTCGGTCAATTTCCATCTGATGCCATCTGATCAGATCCACCAGGCGGATGAGCAGTAGGTCCCCCATCCATCTGTTTTTGAAAAACAGGATCGAATCGGGTCTGCCTCTCCATATAAGTGACTTTAGGTTCTGCTTAAAAAACTGGCAGGCGGACCTGATTGGATCACCCGTGTAAAATGGGCCTAAGGGACTACTTAGGAAACATCAACTCTTGAGACAATGACCATTTTGGTCAGCAGTATGAAATATACAATAAAGTACATATAGTTCAGGACTGTGTAACACAGAGACTGAAGGAGTGTGTATTGCACAGAGTGCAGGGGTCAAGAGTGTGTAAAACACAGAGTGCAGGGGCCAGGCATGTGAAAGGCTCAGGGATCAGGGGCGAGTAACACTATGGGGGTGGATTTACTAAAACTGGAGAGTGCAAAATCTGATGCAATTCCACACAGAAACCAATCAGCGTCCAGGTTTCATTGCCAAAGCTTAACTGAACAAGCTGTAGTTAGAAGCTGATTGGCTACCATGCACAGCTGCACCACATTCTGAGTGCTCCAGTTTTAGTAAATCACCCCATACCCAAAACAGAAACTTGTTTGTAGTTTGCATAGAATGGGATATGGTGAAAACCCTTGACTGTTTTTTGTTTTTTTTTCCATCTTCCTGCTTTCTGTGTCCGATTGGGGAGATTTCCTTTCATTTCCTGACCTGAACATGCAACAGGAAATCAATGGAAATCTCTCTAGTGGAACAAGTGCCTCCTCCGGAAGATTTTTCTTCGACTCCTGTTCTGGTTAAAGCTGTAGAATTTTGGCTCTGCCTTAGGCTGACCATACATTATACAATTTTCTTGTTCAATTTTCCTTTAGATTTACCAAAACCTTATAATATGAGGTCAAACCTAAGCCCTTTCAATGTGTATGCAATCAGGTAGGCCCTTGCAAAACATAGTTGAAGGTCAATCTAAAGGAAATCCAATAAGAAAACTGTATAGTGTATGGCCAGCCTTACTTTCTGTCGCAGTGACAATAGTCACCAGAAGCAAAAGAATGGGTGACTCTCCCCAGTGTAAAAACAAATATGGCGCTAGATATCCTTGACCGTGAAATAAACCCGGAACATTCAGTTTAAGATTATCACACCTGCCCAGATTTCTTACCGATTGTTATAAAGTGTCTCAACTTCAGAACTGTTAGCTCCGGCACATATCTTTGTGACACATCAGCCGCCGTTCGTCTCTAAGGCCAGAGAGCAGATAATGGTCATGACTCATTGGCGTCGCCCTGTATTTGTGATGTGACTCAGTACTCTGGCACAACATATTTATCCCGATTAGCAGAATATATCCCCTGAGCTCCACCTAATCAGTGCGGCGAGCGCACCTTGTGTCATAATAAAAGGACGAGCTGGAAAGGCACATTCCATTCCACTGGATAAAATGTCCTAGCCGTACGCGGAGAGGGTAGAAAAATATAGCCGAGACGTTTTCCACAGCGGACAGACTCATCTAGTAAATCTTACGCCTCCAATATGAGTTTATTTTGCCGTTGCAAAATGAGAACATTTTAGGACCTTAATGTGCTATAAATCTGTAGGATCTCTGCATTGATCATAGGACATTTAGACAGCTGCTATTAAGGCATCCATCAGTCCAGATTTTCCACCTTGGCCATTTAACAGCTGTGCAGGAAATGTATTTAAGGAAAATAACATTTATCCAGGTGATATGAAGAAAATCTCATCACAAGATACTGGGGGGGGGGGGGGGGGGAGAAAAGACTGAAGCATAACTTTAAACCAAACTTCTTCTTTTTTTTTTGAATAGATTGGGCAAGTGTTTTAACCTTGGATAGTTTTTGTATTGTTGATTGTGCCCCCACTTGGGAGAGTTCCCCTTACTTCCTGTGTAGTCTTCAGTACAGGAAGTGAGCAGAATCTCTTCAGTGGGAAGCAGTGTTAATTTAATATTTTCATTGACAAAATTAACACTATTTTAGTCGACTAAAACCATTCAGATGACTAAAATATGACTAAAACAAAAGCAATTCAGATGACTAAAATACGACTAAAACTAAAATGGCATTTTAGTCAAAAGCCTAATGCCCTGTACACACGATAGGATTTTCCGATGGAAAATGTGTGATAGGACCTTGTTGTCGGAAATTCCGACCGTGTGTGGGCTCCATCACATATTTTCCATAGGAATTTCCGACACACAAAGTTTGAGAGCAGGCTATAAAGTTTTCCAACAACAAAATCCGTTGTCGGAAATTCCGATCGTGTGTACACAAATCCGACGCACAAAGTGCCACGCATGCTCAGAATAAATTAAGAGACGAAAGCTATTGGCCACTGCCCCGTTTATAGTCCCGACGTACGTGTTTTACGTCACCGCGTTCAGAACGATCGGATTTTCCGACAACTTTGTGTGACCGTGTGTATGCAAGACAAGTTTGAGCCAACATCCATCGGAAAAAATCCTAGGATTTTGTTGTCGGAATGTCCGATCGTGTCTGACCGTGTGTACAGGGCATAAGACTAAAACTAAATTTGGTGTCAAAATTACCACTGGTTATATATATATATATATATATATATCACAATGGCTCAGTCTGTGTCTGTAGTGCATCTTCAAACCTTAAAGTGGTTGTAAACCCTCATATACCCAGTGAAGTGAACAGCCTCAGATGATACACCGAGATGAGACAAATCCTCCTACATAAGTTTTACTTGTATATCTGCTGTCTTCCCTAATTTACACCCTTTCAGAAGTGCGGATGGTGTTCTTCATCTATTAGCAGTGCATAGGGAAGGGCGGAGAGACTGCACTTACACTGTGTAAGAGCTGATTGGAGGAAAGGCACCCCCCCTCCACATACACAGAGGAACGAAGGAACAGAGCTCCCTTCTTATCTATCTCTAAGCTCCTCCCCAACCCAAAATTTTGGCTAATTTTATCTCATGTGTTGGAGAACTTCTCAGAAGTGACTTTGCTGATAATAGAGGAACAAAGCACCAGAGAAAAACGACACTTAGAGCTTCGGAGAGAGACAAGTAAACACTACAGATATCTGTGCTTAGCTCAAATTCTATGACTGGGGTTTACAACCACTTTAATACCATAAATAATAACATGTTATTAGATATTTACTCCAGGAGTATATAATGAGTTTGAAAATGCTAGAGAAGTGCTTAAATAATGCATTACAATTTAACTGAACCTTTAGAATTTAGTAGACTAAAATACCACTAAAACCAAATCAATTCAAATGATGAAAATACGACTAAGACTAAAATGGCATTTTAGTCAATACTAATAGTCAATGACTAATACTAAATCGAAATTTGACATCAAAATGAACACTGGTGGGAAGGCAAATAAAACATAACGGAAGTTTCAATCCTGCCACGTTTTCTGCAGGACAAAATAAATTAGTCCTGGGGTTAGGTTTAATATAATTTAAAGAAGAATTCCAGGGATATTTTATGCAAAAATATTGAAGCTTCTACCTCCTGCTGTATCCCACGCCTGTAATTCTAGTGCCCAGGCTGAGGCCTCGCCCGAATCAATCTATCAAAGAAAGCCAGCACCATGCTATATTCTCTGCAAACAAGGGCTTTATTCATAGGTGTACATGGTAACAGCCACAAAGTGTCAACGCGTTTCAGCCAATTTAGGCCTTAAAGTGTTACTAAACCCACTACAGTAAAATCAGTCTGTGTATGCAGTAAAGCATGCTTGTTATACTCACTGTGGAACCTAAGGGGTTAATCCTCTGCATTGTGTAAAAAGGCTGTTTGATCCTGTCTTCTGTGATCCTCCTCTTCTTCCACTGTCCCCTAATAATTTCCTGATAACACAGAGTCTATGAAGTCAGGCTGCGCATGCTCAGTTTGGTGTGTGTATAGCAGGGATCTTCAAACTACGACCCTCCAGCTGTTGCGGAACTACACATCCCATGAGGCATTGTAAAACTCAGACATTCACAGACATGACTAGGCATGATGGGAATTGTAGTTCCTGAACAACTGGAGGGCCGTAGTTTGAAGACCCCTGGTGTATAGCTAGGGAGGTTTTTTTTTTTCTTGGGAGGGTGCATGTGATCAGCACAGGGCCAATCAGCACTGTCCAGACAGAGGGTCAGGGGTCTTGCAGCCTGATAGGACAGTCAGAACACTCCTCCTACAAGCTTTAACCAGTGCTTGGCTGGACACTTATAAAAGTCACAAGACTTCTCTAACTGCTGATGTTAAAAAGTATTTAGCAGTTTATATTTACTAAAATAATTGCATTTCCATGTTCTGTGTACTGTGGGAGACCAGATATAGTCAATGCAGGGTCCTGGGTTTAGTGACACTTTAATTGGCCAATTGGCTGAAGCACACTGACACTGTGGCTTTTACCATGTATACCCATTGAATAAAGTCCATGTTTGCAGAGTGTTGGCACTTTAGGGTTGATTTCCCAAAGGCAAATAGACTGTGCACTCTGCAAGAGCAGTTGCTGCAGAGCTTAGTAAATGAGCAGAAGCTCTGCTGACTTCCATCATCCAATCACGTGCAAGCAAAAATGCAGTTTTTTTTTGTGTCTTCCTTGCATGTGATTGGGTATTCTTTGGAAGTGAAGCTTTACCTCATTGACCAAGCTGCGGAGTACTGCACATGCAGAGGGCAACTGCACTTTGTGCACAGAGTGCAACCGGATGAACGCAAACAGATCTATTGTCAGGCAATATTGTTCACACAAATATGTATTTTAGCTGTTTTCAAAGAGTTCAGCTTTAAATAAGCCTTCTGTACAGAACACCTAATAGATGTTTTTTATCATTTTTAAAGTCTGACAACACAATTTACTGGAGACATACTGAATGCACATGTCAGATATAAGAATATTTATTATGAGAAGCAATTATGTCAAATGGCAATTTACCGTTTTCCAGCTCAACAAAATAGAGAGAGCTGACTGAGAATTATATAGCATTTCACAAAGGTACCTGGAGTGTGAGCTTAATGAAGATTGACTTGTGCGCTCCAACTTTCCACATACAGTATTGACTGTATTAATAATGAGGTATCAGCAAGGCATGAAAATACCTTAAGAAATTCTCTTCCTCTAAAGAGCCATGTAAACACAACATAAAAGGGCTTGATTTTAATTCCTACGTCAATGCAGTCAAATCAAACAATGTGAGTCTGAATGTCACTCTAATAGCTGCTGAAGGAAGAACTCTGGAATAACAGTGGTCTCCTCTCTCTCTTGCATTAAACTTAAAAAAAATGAAATAAAATAAAAAAGCTATGGGGGCATTTAGATTATATACTTATGTTTTTACCACCTTATGTAATGCAGGGGGCAGGGCTTTTTTTCAGCGGGAACGCGGGGGAACGCAGTTCTGGCACCTCCTGGACTAACCTATGTAATGGCAAGGGGTGCTGGGGTGTGCTTCAGGGTATTGATGCTCACTGCTGGGGGATTTATTCTAGCTGGAGGGGGATCTATTTTTGCAGGGGGGTCCCGACAACACAATTCCCGACAACAAAGTGAAGTTGGCGGAAAATCTGAGAACCTGCTCTTAAACATTTGTGTGCGGAAATTCCGACAGCAAATGTTCGATGGAGCATACACACGGTCGGACTTTCCGACAACAAGGTCACATCCAACATTTCCCATTGGAAAGTCTGATCGCGTGTACGCGGCATTGGTCACCGTCGTCACAGGCACAAGCTAAGGTAAAGGTAAGTATTTTATTGAACCCCACCCCCACCCATAGGATTTGTTTTGCAGTTTGATGCAGCACTGTAGCAAGGGAGAGTGTTGTTCGTTATAAACGTGCCTGTAGTTTGCTAAAGTACTCTGCATGGAAACATAGACTACTGACATCAAAAAATAAAGTGGTCCATCGCATTTTCCCTTTTTTGTTTATTTTATACTTCTTTTTTTTCTTTTTAGATAGACGGATGTTCATCCTGTCCATGTTCAGTTCACTTAGGACCTGTATATCTGTTCATTAAAGCTGATCTTCACCCATATTTCCAAGTTATTCTCATCATAACCCCTACCCGTAGTACATTAATCAATGGATATAATATATATTTAATATTAATTATAAGTACCCTTTGAGTGTAGGCGGTTCCTCATTAGGCTTTCCAGTTGACTCCTGGGATATCAGCGTCATCTATCCCAGGAGTCTTCAGGTAGCCTAAGCATCTAATATTGCAGTATTTCCAGACAGGAAATGATGTGATCGGGAGGTGCATGCTGGGTAGGCAGCTGCACTAAATCCTGGAACTCATTGAAACCGCCTTCAGATGCCCTTAACTAAGATAGCCACTGCCAGGATTTCTGCAGGGGCCAGAAAACAGGACAATTTTTAAGGATCATGAGGATGTATTCATTACATTAGTAGGACACTGTGTGGGGTTGGTTAACTAAAGCTGGAGAGTGCAAAATCTGGTCCAGCTCTGCATAGAAATTAATTATCTCCAAGTTTTTTTGTTAAAGCTTAATTGAACAAGCTGAAGTTAGAAGCTGATTGGCTACCATGCACAGCTGCACCAGATTTCACACTCTCCAGTTTTAGTAAGACCCCTTTCACACAGAGGCAGTTTTTCAGGCATTTTAGCGCTAGAAATAGCGCCTGTAAAGCACACTGGGGTGGTGCGCTTGCGGGAAGTTAGCAAAAGTCCTTCAAGCAGCATCTTTTGGGCGGTTAGGAAGCGCCCATACAATACAGCACTCCCAAAACGCCCTGTCCATTATAATGAATGGGCAGCGCTTCCAAAGCGCCTGAAAAGCATTTCGGAAGCACAGCAACACGGGTGCTTTTAACCCCTTCTTCAGCTGCTAGCGGGCGTTAAAAGCACCCCGCTAGCGGTCAATAAGCCTTCAAAATGGGGACTTTTGATTCTTCAAATTCAGGTCCCATAGACTTTAATGGGTTTCAGGTCCGAACTTTTGCAATGTTCGAGAGTTCTAGCGCAAACCGGACCGGGGGGTGTTCAGCTCAACTCTACTGACGACACCACATAGAATCAAATTACTCCTTCCAAGAAAACAAACATACTGTACATATCTTGTTTTAAAATGATACCACCATGACTCCGTTCATATATTCATTATCGCCCATTTGTATTCTATATTTTTTTTTTATTTAAAAAATTTATTAAGAAAAAATATATATCAAATGAGTGATAAAGCGCCATCTGGTGGTTGAAAATTCCATTGTAATCAAATGACCCCAACTGCGCCCTCTATACACTATAGACACCATTTCGTGGTGAAAATAAAAAAAAACAACTAACTAAAATAATATATATAATAAATAAAAAATAAATACAATGTTTTTGATTATTTTAGTGTATTATTTTATTATTAAAAAAAATATTTATAAAACTTATTTTAGTTCCTAAAAAAATTGATATACAGTTCCTTCACAAATTAAAGAACTCTCCCCTCGGTATCCCCTTTAACCACCAAGGGTGGTGACAACTATAGATAGGAATGTAACCATTCCTCTCAGTTTTGGTGTAGAAATTACCATCTTTTACCCAGCTAGTTAAAGGGGTTGTAAAGGCTTCTGTTTTTTCACCTTAATGCATCCTATGCATTAAAGCGGAGTTCCGGTTAAAAAAAAAAATTAAAAGTCAGCAGCTACAAATACTGCAGCTGCTGACTTTTAATAATCAGACACTTACCTGTCCCAGGGTCCAGCGATGCGGGGGATCAAAGCCCTGCTCGTCTCCCCCTCCGCTCAGCGGCGCCGGCATTGTAATTGTGGGCGCCCAGCTGTGGCTTCACAGCCGGGCACCCACTGCGCATGCGTGAACCGCGCCGCAACTGGCCGCGCACTCATCTGGGACCTGTGACGTGCCCCAGATGATTGCCTAGAGGGAGGGGGGAGAGCTGATCTTCCTTCCGGCGCCGAGGGAACTCACGTAAGGAGCTGAGGTGAGTAAAGAGGCAGATTACGAGGGACTCCCTAGCAACAGGCATTAAGAGGTGAGAGTAAAGAAATTTTTTTTTTCCAAATGTTATTTATCGTTTTTAATGCAACTGAAAAATGATAAAATAATTTTAGGAGTGGAACTCCACTTTAAGGTGAAAAAACACCTTGCAGTCACCAGTCACCAGTGAACAGTGGGTGTGGCCAAATTGCTCTTGCTGACATCATCACCCTGCCCCCCCAGTGATGCCGAACATGCCCCCAGACAGCTTCCTGGTGGCAACACATTTGTTTGTAACTATCTAGGTTACATGGCGAGCCACAGCCCGGTCTGAATAATGTGTCCGAGTTTCAATCCACACATGATTCAAAACCCGGACTGTCCGGGTGAATCCCAGGCAGGTGGCAACCCTAGGGTTATCTAATGTGGGGAGGAGCCGCAAGAGCCGCCGAGGGACCCCAGAAATGGGTGTTCGGGGCCACTCTGTGCAAAACGAGCTGCACAGTGGAGGTAAGTATGACATGTTTGTTATTTTAAAAAAATAAAAAACGATCCTTTAGTATCACTTTAAAGTGTTACTAAACCCACAACAGTAAAATCAGTCTGTATATGCAGTTAAGCATGCTTGTTATACTCACTGTGGAACTTAAGGGGTTAATCCACTGCATTGTGTAAAAAGGCTGTTTGAACCTGTATGCACAGATCCTCCCCTTCTTGCACTGTCTCCAAAACATGCCCGGATAAGACAGAGTTACCGGAGTCACTCTGCACATGCTCAGCTTGGTGTGTAATGCTTGAGAGTTTTGGGGTTTTTTTCTTGGGAGAGTGCATGTGATCAGCACAGGGCCAATCAGCACAGTCCAGACATGTCCAGATAGAGAATAAGGGGTCCTGCAGACTCATAGGACAGCCAGTGCAAAGTAAAAACTCCTCCTACAAGCTTTAACCAGGCACTGATAGACGTCACAAGACTGCTGTATGCTGCTGATGAGGAATAGTATTTAGCAGTTTATAGTTACTAAAATAATTGCATTTCCATGTTCTGTGTACTGTGGGAGACCAGATATTGTGAATGCAGGCTGATCGTATTTATGATTGGTGGAAAATGAGCTATCCACCAAGATTTCTGACTTTAGCAAGAGGGTTTCAAAAGAATTTGCTGTGAGGATGTAATGAAAGTTTGCTCTACTTTTTCCTGTGTGAACTTTGCTGCCGATCAGAGTAGTGTTGATGGGCACAGGCACAATATGTTTTAGAGCGTTCCTAAGAAAGAACAAAGAAATGATAGTTCATCATGTTGAGATTTCAGCATTTTCATTTCAGTAAGCCTGGAGTGAATCTTCCAGATAGCAGTGCTTAGTGGATATCTCCTTTAATTAAAATATTTGGCTGTCCCTCTTCACTCGTGGAGAGATCGATGCAGCAATCAGGTGGCCGTACTTCCAGCAAGACACAAAAGACAGCAGGAAGCCATGCGGGTCGAACGGAGCATCAGGCATCGCAGCTGCATTACCCTTCTGATGTGCGTCTGAGAGATGTGATGTAAGGGCTCGCAGCCCGCTTAATTCATCCAGAACACCTGCAAAGGAGACATTACCTCCGCCACCCTTGATGTATGGGTTACAGGAGTTCAGCCGCTGAATGTTTGCCTATTAAAGCGGTGGCATCGTTCCTCGCTCAGTTAAATGCTAACCAGTGCCAAAGATTATCAGCATCCACAAAACACAAACCTACTAGTGAGGAGGCAAAGGTACAATGCAGTCTGTATTTACAGCCCATTTACATTTATGCATTACGATGCCACATGATAAAACTTGTGCTTTCACTTGCAGGTATAGCTCCCAACTGTCCCTGATTTCAAGGGACTGTCCCTGATTTGGAGCAATGTCCCTCTGTCCCTCTTTTCTCCTCATTTGTCCCTCATTTTGGTCTGATCTATATAGTTGTATATAAAATGCACTTTTTATCTTTCAAAAAGTGTCTCCCAGTGCTAAACCTTTCATCCAAATTCTAAATTGCTGCATTTGTCAATTTTAAAAGCCAATATAAAGGAATAGTAGTGGTAAAAAAGCACTTGTGGATTTGATTATCCTTTTTTTTTGTTATGTCCCCTTTAAGGGGCGTGGCAGGGGGCGTGTCCTATGCCTACATATGTTTGCTAGTAGGCGTCCCTCATTCCCATCTCAAAATGTTGGGAGGTATGCTTATAGGCAATACATCCACATTGCATAAAAGGGAAAGGTGGGACAAAAGCCCCATACAAACTATCAAATTTTCTGCTGATTTTTTCCTTCAGATTTACTAAAACCATATAATATGAGGTCAAACCTTAGGAGTTTCAATTTGTATGCAATCAGGCAGGCCCTTGCACTACATGGTTTTAGTAAATCTGAAGACAAAAATCAGCAGAAAATCTGATAGTGTGTATGGGGCTTTACATCCACATTGCAGATCACTACTACCCTGTTTCCCCCAAAATAAGACCTAGCGTGATTGTCAGTGATGGCTGCAATATTTTCCCTACCCTGAAAATAAGACCTACAAGGACTTTAACTAGGGCTTATTTAGGGGGTAGGGCTTATATTGCAGCCATCACTGACAATCACACTAGGTCTTATTTTTGGGGAAACAGGGTATGTACAGCGACATGGTGCTTTATAAAAAAGACTCATGTCCAACTGTCATTTTTATTATTCTTTTTTATGAATGGGCTGCTTTAAACCGCCTCCATACCGGGCCTATTCTGTCACTTCTCTCCTACATGTTAAAATCATAATTTTTTTGCTAGAAAATTACTCAGGACCCCCAAACATATATATGTTTTTTTTAGCAAAGACCCTAGTGAATAAAATGGCAGTCGTTGCAACTTTTTATTTCACACGGTATTTGCACAGAAATTTTTCAAACGTGTTTTTTTTTTGGAAAAAGAAATAAAAAAAAAACACTATAAGGTTAGCCCTTTTTTTTTTTTGTATAATGTGAAAGATGACGTTCCACCAGGTAAATAGATACATAACATGTCACGCTTTAAAATTGCGCACACCCGTGGAATGGCACCAAACTTCGGTACTTAGGCAACGCTTACATTTTTTTTACAGGTTACCAGTTTAGAGTTACAGTGGAGGTCTCGGGCTAGAATTGTTGCTTTCCTCTAGCATTCGTGACGATACCTCACATGTGTGGTTTGAACGCCGTTTACATATGTGGGCATGACGTGCGTATGCGTTTACTTCTGCGTGCAAGCACGCAGGAATGGGGGCGATTAATTTTTTTTTTTTATTGTTTATTTTATTTTTATTTTTTTATTCTTACACTTTCCCTTCAATTTTTATGTTTTTTGGATCACTTTTATGCCTATTACAAGGAATGTAAATGTCCCTTGTAATAGGAATAGGGCATGACAGGTCCTCTTTATGGAGAGATGTGGGGTCTATAGGACCCCACATCTCTCCTCTAGGCAGGAAAGACTGAGATAAAAAAACGAAAAAAAAAAACGATCTCTGCCTTTCTAGCCGAGTACTCGGCAATGTTTACAACTGCTGGGCCAGACCAGACGTCACAACGTCACGCCTGGGCCTCTGAAGATCACAGATCAGACCAAAATGAGGGACAAATGAGGGACAGAGGGACTTTGTTCCAAATCAGGGACAGTTGGGAGCAATGCCTGTAGCTGCACTCAAAGACTAGGATGTCATATGATGGCCTTGGGCGGGGAGTGGTTAACACAGCACATGTCAACGTACCACATTACAAGCTTTAACATAAGAATAGGCCTACCAACCAGTGGTGGAACTCCCAAGGTCACAAAGGTCTCACTTGCCACTTGGGCCATGGCATTCCACCACCATGGGGAGAGGCAAGACAGCAGGAAAGGGGCTTGCTGCAGAATACATGACAGGATCCCGCTGGGGGACCATAGGGCTCGGTTCACACTGCTGCAACTCCAAGGTCGTGTGACTTGCTGGCGACTTGCTTGCAATTTCCTTGCAACTTGCTTAAGACTTTTGTGATTTAACATTGCAGCCTATGGCACTCAATTTGCACCAAAGTCGCAGAAAAGTAGTGAAGGAACCTTTTTTCTTTTGTCGCTGCAACTTGAGTGGCAATGATTAGGACAGCACCCATTGAAACAAATTTGTTTTACAGCAGTGTGAACAGGGGCTTATAAAAGGCCGGGCGTAAGGGGCTGGTCTGGGCTCAGAGGGAAGGGCCCGGAAACAGAGGAAAGGGCCCCGGGAGCGATAGAAAGGGCCCTGGAACTGATAGAAAGAGGGGCCATTCATGGTTTCTTGCACCAGGGCCCTGAAAGTTCTAGTGCTACCAACCCACACTTTCTCTTTTTTATCCATACATTGATATAGTACTACAATGGTATGGGAAAGCCCTTTGCTTAACTGTTTCTAATGCAGGAGAGTTTGGCCTTGTTTAAACATGCATTAACCTTTGAAGAGTGATCTGCATTCTGGTTTCTGTTCAGAGGCCATTTGACAGGCGGGGAGGAGGAGTTATAAAACCTCCTTGCCACCTGTTTTAACCCCTTAAAAACACCACACCAAAATGAATGGGGTTCAAAATGAATGGGCTCAAATTGCAGCATACTGAACTGCATGGGAATCGCACAGGAACACGGTTTGTATATCTGTTTGATTCACAGTGTGAACCGAGCCCTTAGAAGCAGACCTACCACTACATATGTGAGGAACTCTGTGGATCCTGCCATTCATGTGGACTCATACCACCTACCTAAACATTGTTGCTGACCAAGTATACCCCTTCATGGAAACAGTATTACCTGATGGCAATGGCCTCTTTCAGCAGGATAATGTGCCCTGCCACAATGCAAAAATGGTTCAAGAATGGTTTGGGAAACACAACGAGTTCAAGATGTTGACTTGGCCTTTAAATTTTTCAGATCTGGGGTCAATTGAGCATCTGTGGAATCTGCTGGAAAAACAAGTCCAATTCATGGAGATGCCACCTCACAACCTACAGGACTTGGTGCCAGATACCACAGCATACCTTCAGAAGTCTATGGATCAGGGCTGTTTGGGCAGCAAAAGGGAGACCTGCTCGATATTAGTTGTGTGATAATAAAGGGGCATAAAGTTATGGCTGATCGATGTATACACACACATATATAAGTTGTATATATATATATATATATATATATATATATATATATATATATATATATATATATATATATATACAGTATATAGTGACAGTGGGAGGAGCGAGGTGATTGATGGATGCTATGCGTCACCTTACATGCGTTCATATGTAAGTAACTAAGGTGGAGTCTGGTCAGGTGACCCCACCCCCCTCTGACGCCACAGGGAAGCCATGGGGAAGCCCCATGGCATCAGAGGGGGCGGGGTCACCCGTTTACATCACCGGGTGGCCCCGCCCTCAGCTATATAAGGACTGTCACATAGAAGAAGTGTCAGTTGGCGGGAGCATCCCATGGTGGTGGGACGGTTGCGTGGTTTTTTTTTTCTTTCTGCGTCCGTCAGGCGACGTGAATTTACATCACGGGACATTTTTATTTTTTTATTTTTTAATAAATGACTTGTCCCAAGCTGTCTCTTGTCTTTTTTACCATTTTTAACACTTTTTTTGTGAAATGGTAGGGGTACAGTGTACCCCATTACCAATTCATATAGGGGGTCCAGGATCTGGGGGTCCCCTTGTTAAAGGGGGCTTCCAGATTCCGATAAGCCCCCCCGCCCGCATACCCCCACAACCACTGGGCAAGGGTTGTGGGGATGAGGCCCTTGTCCCCATCAACATGTTGAGGGCATGTGACCTGGTTATGGTTCAGGAGGGGGGGCGCTCTCTTATCCCCCCTCTTTTCCTGCGGCCTGCCAAGTTGCGTGCTCGGATAAGGGTCTGGTATGGATTTTGGGGGGGACCCCTATGCCATTTTTTTTTAATTTTGGCGCAGGGTTCCCCTTAATTTCCATATCAGACCCGGAGGATTTTAGGGGGACCCCCACGCAATTTTTATTTTTTTTAAATTTTGGTTTGGGGTTCCCCTTTATATTCATACCAGACCCAAAGGGCCTGGTAGTGGACTGGGGGGGGGGGGGACCCATGCTCTTTTTTGCCGAGACCAGACAATTCATTACAGCCGCGATCAGTTTTAAATGACAAATTTTCCTTTAGAAATGTCATTTTGCTGTGGTACTGTTCTAAACATGGGAAAAATGCGCCACTTTACAGGCATACTATAGACACCCCCAGGTACGATACTTTAAGCATTAAAAAAATCACTGCTCCCGAAAAAACGGCCGTTTTTAAAAAGAATTTTTGCATTGATACTTGACTTGGGCAGAAAACGGGTCCCCGAACACTTTTTATGACAATAACTTGCATATAAGCCTTTAAAATGAGCACTTTTGATTTTTCATGTTAGTGTCCCATGTTAGTGTGACTTTAATGGTGTTCCGGCGGCTTTCCAATTTGCTGCGAACACCGCATATTGTTCACTGTTCAGCGAACAGGCGAACACCCGATGTTCGAGTCGGACTTATGTTCGACTCGAACATTGGGCTCATCCCTACTTTGGTAAAATCTTCAGTGTAAATTACACCTCTGTGCAAGGTGGTCCCTTACCTTACTGCTGTAAGGTAAGGGCGTGAAACAAATACAAAGATGCCAGAGGTAATCCAGGTTCCTGCCACCAGCCAGTAAGGTTTTTTTGTGCTATTTGGCATAGTGTGTCACTTTTCTAGCTCACTTTTAATGGACTTTTCGTATACAATATTAGCACTTTAATATATTTTGATGAAGGATCTATGTGTTTTTCTATTATTGTTAATATTAGTCTACACAAAGTTTCTTTCACTTTTGCCACTTGGAGCACTTGCACTTTATTTTTATACACTGGTTACTCCCTAGCATTGTACGTTTACTACCTAGGATTTATTCTATATAAGTTTTATTGTTTATTTGTTTACCTAGAGCGCAACATCACGCATTGATTTTTATTTTTCATAATGGATATTTTGATCTGGTGCTCTGTGGAGTTCTCCTTTAAATGCATTGGCAAGAGAACATTCTAAGATTGAACTTAATGATTAAATTAATAGAGTCCAGGTTGAAAGGAAAATCCAGTGCTTTGCATTTTGTTGAATTCAGCAGAGTTAAACATACTTGGAATCCAGATCAAAGCTGTCTTTGATTTATTTGAAAGTCATAAATGAACCATTTCCAGTTTTTGAACCCCTAAAGTTTGTTTGCTGTGTGTGTTAGCATTCCATTTCCGAGTCTCCAAAAGGAATACTCGATTTGGTAAGAAGAAGAAGAAATAAAAAAAACAGCAAAGACATTTCGGAGGAATTCGGACTTGTGTGGTCTCTACATAATGTATCACAAAAATCTGCAGCTGCAGAAACTGGAAGCATTCAGAATAAGAATAAGCCAAAAAGAAAAAAACAACTTGTTTTAAGAGAGTTTTCCAGAATAATATAAAATTCAGCCTTACTACTCCTTTTGTGCGGCTATCACCACTTGAAGCAGAACTTCAACCAGAAGTAACAAGATAAAAATAAATAACCCATTAAAAGATATAATAACAAAACCAGTTTTTTTCTGAAATATTCACCTTCAATCCGGAGATTTCTACCACAGTACTTTTTTCTGCCAACAGTCCTTAGTCTGAAGGTGAACACTCTGGATTCAAACAGCCTACCCCTAATGGCAAACATGACTCTACCTCTTACCCAACGTTCACACCTGTGCACTTTTTTTGGTTCCTGTTTTTTCAGAAACGCACTACAGTCTATTTAACATGGTTTCCTATGGTACACATTCACATCTGTGTTTTTTAGTCGGTGCGTTTTTGGAAAGGGTCAGGGACTTTTTTTCCAGCAGCAGATTGCGTTTTGCGTGTAATAGACTTCAATGTAGTCGCACCAGAAATTTAATTGTTGCTTTTTTTATGCGTTTTTTTAATGCATTTTTCTTTTTTTCTTTTCCTCTTTAACCACTTGACGACCGCCTCACGCCGATGTACGTCGGCAAGGTGGCACGGACAGGCAAAATCACGTACATGGTACGTGATTTGCCTTCCGCGGGTGGGGGGTCCGATCGGACCCCCCCCCGGTGCCCGAGGCGGTCGTCTTTTGTCCAGCGGCGATCGGTGGTGAGGGGGAGACCATCCGTTCGTGGCCCCCCCCCCTCGCGATCGCCGCCGGCCAATCGAATCATTCCTTTGCTGCTGTATGCTAAACAGCAGCAAAGGAAATGATGCCATCTCTCCTCGGCTCGGTAATTTCCGTTCCGGCCCGAGGAGAGAAGACATCAATGTGAGTGCACCAACACACACACACAGTAGAACATGCCAGGCACACAAAACACCCCGATCCCCCCCCCCCCGATCGCCCCCCGATTCCCCCCAATCACCCCCCCCCCCCCCCCCCTGTCACAAACTGACACCAGCAGTTTTTTTTTTTTTTTTTTTTCCTGATTACTGCATAGTGTCAGTTTGTGACAGTTACAGTGTTGGGACAGTTACTGTTACCCCCCTTTAGGTCTAGGGTACCCCCCTAACCCCCCCAATAAAGTTTTAACCCCTTGATCACCCCCTGTCACCAGTGTCACTAAGCGATCATTTTTCTGATCGCTGTATTAGTGTCGCTGGTGACGCTAATTAGGGACGTAAATATTTAGGTTCGCCGTCAGCGTTTTATAGCGTCAGGGACCCCCATATACTACCGAATAAATGTTTTAACCCCTTGATTGCCCCCTAGTTAACCCTTTCACCACTGATCACCGTATAACCGTTACGGGTGACGCTGGTTAGTTTGTTTATTTTTTATAGTGTCAGGGCACCCGCCGTTTATTACCGAATAAAGGTTTAGCCCCCTGATCGCCCGGCGGTGATATGCGTCGCCCCAGGCAGCGTCAGATTAGCGCCAGTACCGCTAACACCCACGCACGCAGCATACACCTCCCTTAGTGGTATAGTATCTGAACGCATCAATATCTGATCCGATCAGATCTATACTAGCGTCCCCAGCAGTTTAGGGTTCCCAAAAACGCAGTGTTAGCGGAATCAGCCCAGATACCTGCTAGCACCTGCGTTTTGCCCCTCCGCCCAGCCCACCCAAGTGCAGTATCGATCGATCGCTGTCACTTACAAAAGACTAAACGCATAACTGCAGCGTTCGCAGAGTCAGGCCTGATCCCTGCGATCGCTAACAGTTTTTTTGGTAGTATTTTGGTGAACTGGCAAGCACCAGCCCCAGGCAGGGTCAGGTTAGCGCCAGTACCGCTAACACCCACGCACGCAGCATACGCCTCCCTTAGTGGTATAGTATCTGAACGGATCAATATCTGATCCGATCAGATCTATACTAGTGTCCCCAGCAGTTTAGGGTTCCCAAAAACGCAGTGTTAGCGGAATCAGCCCAGATACCTGCTAGCACCTGCGTTTTGCCCCTCCGCCCGGCCCAGCCCAGCCCACCCAAGTGCAGTATCGATCGATCACTGACACTTACAAAACACTAAACGCATAACTGCAGCGTTCGCAGAGTCAGGCCTGATCCCTGCGATCGCCAACAGTTTCTTTGGTAGTATTTTGGTGAACTGGCAAGCACCAGCCCCAGGCAGCGTCAGGTTAGCGCCAGTACCGCTAACACCCACGCACGCACCGTACACCACCCTTAGTGGTATAGTATCTGAACGGATCAATATCTGATCCGATCAGATCTATACTAGCATCCCCAGCAGTTTAGGGTTCTCACAAACGCAGTGTTAGCGGGATCAGCCCAGATACCTGCTAGCACCTGCGTTTTGCCCCTCCGCCCGGCCCAGCCCAGCCCACCCAAGTGCAGTATCGATTGATCACTGTCACTTACAAAAGACTAAAACGCATAACTGCAGCGTTCGCAGAGTCAGGCCTGATCCCTGCGATCGCCAACAGATTTTTTGGTAGCGTTTTGGTGAACTGGCAAGCGCCAGCGGCCTAGTACACCCCGGTCGTAGTCAAACCAGCACTGCAGTAACACTTGGTGACGTGGCGAGTCCCATAAGTGCAGTTCAAGCTGGTGAGGTGGCAAGCACAAGTAGTGTCCCGCTGCCACCAAAAAGACAAACACAGGCCCGTCGTGCCCATAGTGCCCTTCCTACTGCATTCGCCAATCCTAATTGGGAACCCACCGCTTCTGCAGCACCCGTACTTCCCCCATTCACATCCCCAACCAAATGCAGTCGGCTGCATGAGAGGCATTTTCTTTATGTCCTCCCGAGTACCCCTACCCAGCGAACGCCCCCAAAAAAGATATTGTGTCTGCAGCTAGCGCGGATATAGGCGTGACACCCGCTATTATTGTCCCTCCTGTCCTGACAATCCTGGTCTTTGCATTGCTGAATGTTTTGAACGCTACCATGCACTAGTTGAGTATTAGCGTAGGGTACAGCATTGCACAGACTAGGCGCACTTTCACAGGGTCTCCCAAGATGCCATCGCATTTTGAGAGACCCGAACCTGGAACCGGTTACAGTTATAAAAGTTAGTTACAAAAAAAGTGTAAAAAAAAAAAAAAAATATATATATAAAATAAAAAAAAATAGTTGTCGTTTTATTGTTCTCTCTCTCTCTATTCTCTCTATTGTTCTGCTCTTTTTTACTGTATTCTATTCTGCAATGTTTTATTGTTATTATGTTTTATCATGTTTGCTTTTCAGGTATGCAATTTTTTATACTTTACCGTTTACTGTGCTTTATTGTTAACCATTTTTTTGTCTTCAGGTACGCCATTCACAACTTTGAGTGGTTATACCAGAATGATGCCTGCAGGTTTAGGTATCATCTTGGTATCATTCTTTTCAGCCAGCGGTCGGCTTTCATGTAAAAGCAATCCTAGCGGCTAATTAGCCTCTAGACTGCTTTTACAAGCCGTGGGAGGGAATGCTCCCCCCCCCCACCGTCTTCCGTGTTTTTCTCTGGCTCTCCTGTCTCAACAGGGAACCTGAAAATGCAGCCGGTGATTCAGCCAGCTGACCATAGAGCTGATCAGAGACCAGAGTGGCTCCAAACATCTCTATGGCCTAAGAAACCGGAAGCTACGAGCATTTTATGACTTAGATTTCGCTGGATGTAAATAGCGCCATTGGGAAATTGGGGAAGCATTTTATCACACCGATCTTGGTGTGGTCAGATGCTTTGAGGGCAGAGGAGAGATCTAGGGTCTAATAGACCCCAATTTTTTCAAAAAAGAGTACCTGTCACTACCTATTGCTATCATAGGGGATATTTACATTCCCCGAGATAACAATAAAAATGATTAAAAAAAAATAAAAATGAAAGGAACAGTTTAAAAATAAGATAAAAAAGCAAAAAAATAATAAAGAAAAAAAAAAAAAAAGCACCCCTGTCGCCCCCTGCTCTCGCACTAAGGCGAGCGCAAGCGGCGGTCTGTCGTCAAACGTAAACAGCAATTGCACCATGCATGTGAGGTATCACCGCGAAGGTTAGATCGAGGGCAGTAATTTTTGCAGTAGACCTCCTCTGTAAATCTAAAGTGATAACCTGTAAAGGCTTTTAAAGGCTTTTAAAAATGTATTTATTTTGTTGCCACTGCACGTTTGTGCGCAATTGTAAAGCATGTCATGTTTGGTATCCATGTACTCGGCCTAAGATCATCTTTTTTATTTCATCAAACATTTGGGCAATATAGTGTGTTTTAGTGCATTAAAATTTAAAAAAGTGTGTTTTTTCCCCAAAAAATGCGTTTGAAAAATCACTGCGCAAATACTGTGTGAAAAAAAAAAAAATGAAACACCCACCATTTTAATCTGTAGGGCATTTGCTTTAAAAAAATATATAATGTTTGGGGGTTCAAAGTAATTTTCTTGCAAAAAAAAAAACCTTTTTCATGTAAACAATTATGCCGCGTACACACGAGCGGACATTACGGCGGACTTTGCCCGGCGGACTTTTCGACGTACTTTCCGACGGACTCTGTGAATGAACGGACTTGCCTACACACAATCCACCAAAGTCCGTCGAATTCGTACGTGATGACGTACGACCGGACTAAAACAAGGAAGTTCATAGCCAGTAGCCAATAGCTGCCCTAGCGTGGCTTTTTGTCCGTCGAACTAGCATACAGACGGCGGACTTTTTCGACCGGACTCGATTTCAACAGATAAATTTTAAACAAGTTTCAAATCTAATTCCGTCCAACTTTTGAGAAAACAAAGTCCGCTGGAGCCCACACACATCGAATTGTCCGACGAAATCCAGTCCGCCGGGCAAAGTCCGCCGTAATGTCCGCTCGTGTGTACGCGGCATCAGTGTCAGAAAGGGCTTTGTCTTCAAGTGGTTAGAAGAGTGGGTGATGTGTGACATAAGCTTCTAAATGTTGTGCATAAAATGCCAGGACAGTTCAAAACCCCCCAAATGACCCCATTTTGGAAAGTAGACACCCCAAGCTATTTGCTGAGAGGCATGTCGAGTCCATGGAATATTTTATATTGCGACACAAGTTGCGGGAAAGAGACAATTTTTTTTTTTTTTGCACAAAATTGTCACTAAATGATATATTGCTCAAACATGCCATGGGAATATGTGAAATTACACCCCAAAATACATTCTGCTGCTTCTCCTGAGTACGGGGATACCACATGTGTGAGACTTTTTGGGAGCCTAGCCGCGTACGGAACCCCGAAAACCAAGCACCGCCTTCAGGCTTTCTAAGGGCGTGAATTTTTGATTTCTCTCTTGACTGCTTATCACAGTTTCGGAGACCATGGAATGCCCAGGTGGCACAAACCCCCCCCCAAATGACCCCATTTTGGAAAGTAGACACCCCAAGCTATTTGATGAGAGGTATAGTGAGTATTTTGCAGACCTCACTTTTTGTCACAAAGTTTTGAAAATTGAAAAAAGAAAAAAAAAAAGTTTTTTCTTGTCTTTCTTCATTTTCAAAAACAAATGAGAGCTGCAAAATACTCACCATGCCTCTCAGCAAATAGCTTGGGGTGTCTACTTTCCAAAATGGGGTCATTTGGGGGGGTTTTGTGCCACCTGGGCATTCCATGGCCTCCGAAACTGTGATAGGCAGTGAAGAGTGAAATCAAAAATTTTCACCCTTAGAAATCCTGAAGGCGGTGATTGGTTTTCGGGGTCCCGTACACGGCTAGGCTCCCAAAAAGTCCCACACATGTGGTATCCCCGTACTCAGGAGAAGTAGCTAAATGTATTTTGGGGTGCAATTCCACATATGCCCATGGCCTGTGTGAGCAATATATCATTTAGTGACAACTTTGTGCAAAAAAAAAAAATGTGTCACTTTCCCGCAACTTGTGTCAAAATATAAAATATTCCATGGACTCAATATGCCTCTCTGGAAATAGCTTGGGGTGTCTACTTTCCAAAATGGGGTCATTTGGGGGGGGTTTGTGCCACCTGGGCATTCCATGGCCTCCGAAACTGTGATAGGCAGTAAAGAGTGAAATCATAAATTTACGCCCTTAGAAATCCTGAAGGCGGTGATTGGATTTCGGGGCCCCGTACGCGGCTAGGCTCCCAAAAAGTCCCACACATGTGGTATCCCCATATTCAGGAGAAGCAGCAGAATGTATTTTGGGGTGCAATTCCACATAGGCCCATGGCCTGTGTGAGCAATATATCATTTAGTGACAACTTTTTGTAAATTTTTTTTTTTTTTTTTTTTTTTTTGTCATTATTCAATCACTTGGGACAAAAAAAATAAATATTCAATGGGTTCAACATGCCTCTCAGCAATTTCCTTGGGGTGTCTACTTTCCAAAATGGGGTCATTTGGGGGGGTTTTGTACTGCCCTGCCATTTTAGCACCTCAAGAAATGACATAGGCAGTCATAAACTAAAAGCTGTGTAAATTACAGAAAATGTACCCTAGTTTGTAGACGCTATAACTTTTGTGCAAACCAATAAATATACGCTTATTGACATTTTTTTTACCAAAAACATGTGGCCGAATACATTTTGGCCTAAATGTATGACTAAAATTGAGTTTATTGGATTTTTTTTATAACAAAAAGTAGAAAATATAATTTTTTTTCAAAATTTTCGGTCTTTTTCCATTTATAGCGCAAAAAATAAAAACCGCAGAGGTGATCAAATACCATCAAAAGAAAGCTCTATTTGTGGGAAGAAAAGGACGCAAATTTCGTTTGGGTACAGCATTGCATGACCGCGCAACTAGCAGTTAAAGCGACGCAGTGCCAAATTGGAAAAAGACCTCTGGTCCTTAGGCAGCATAATGGTCCGGGGCTCAAGTGGTTAAAAACAGTGTATATAGCTGGTTGCTAAGGAGTGGGCCGGGAGGCCGGTCACCGTGTACTTAACAACCGATGAGTCATCAGCTGTCAGCGGGCTTCCCTGCAGACAGCTGAATTTAAAAAAATAATTGCCAGCTAAAAAATTTGTGAAAAAAACAGCCACGTCCATACCAGGCCTTTAGGGTCTAGTATAGATTTGGAGGGGGACCCTACGCCAAAATGTAAAAAAAAATATGGCGCGGGCCATCCCAAAAATCCGTACTAGACTCTTATCCGAGCCTGCAGCCCGATAGGTCAGGAAAGGGAGGGGAGCACCCTTCCACCTCTTGAACCATACCAGGCCACATGCGCTCAACATGGGGGTGTGCTTTGGGGCAAAGGGGACCTGGTACTCAGTGGGGGAGATTGTGGTCTTGGAGCTTAGTGGGGAGAGATGGGAGGTCCTAGTACTTAATGGGGAGAGATAGGGGTCTTGGAGCTTAGTGGGGAGAGAAAGGTGGTCTTTGTGCTTAGTAGAGAGAGATGGGGGTCCTGGTGCTTAGTGGGGAGAGATGGGGGTCTTGGAGCTTTGTGGGGAGAGATGAGGGTCTTGTTGCCTAGTGGGGAGAGATGGGGGTCCTGGTACTTAGTGGGGAGAGATGGGGGTCTTGGAGCTTAGTGGGGGCAGATTGGGGGGGGGGGGCACTGCCACTGAACTCTGAAAAATGTTTCCAAAAAAGGTAGGCAGATGTCTCGGTCTGATTCATGTTCCATGATAAACTATAACACTACAACTGTAGTTAAAACTACAGAAAATACTGAGTTGCCTGGATGGGGCTCTGTAGCTTACACATCTATTTGCAAATGTGAGCAAACTAAACCCCTGTATTTATCACATATTTTTAGACAGAATAATTTGGTTGGTTGCAGGCTGCTTGGTAAATTGAGCTGAGAATTTCTTTGGTTTTGTTTTATATGCTCACAAACAAGGAAGAAATGGACACATAACATGTAAACCAGCCAATCCTCAGGGTGGGCTTAATGACGTCACCAAAAAACTCCACCTTACACGTTTCATCCTACAAGATGTCTTCCCAGGGGCTTTGGAGGGACTATTTATTTATTACATGGGACTATGCTGATATCACACTGTTTGTATACTGATTTGGATTATTAACCTTGAAAATGGCATGCTTACCTTATCAGCACCAGAGCTGCCACCATTCCTGTTGTTCCCATTCTCTGCTGAGATTCTACAGTTCTAAGAGCAGCACTAAAAATTACTGACCCATGAATAAAATAGCCGGAGAGTCTGCATGTGCAGCTCCATGCACACCTCTTCATTTTAGAGCGGTTCTTTAGAAAAAAATCAATCGTTGCATATTTGTTGCAGCTTCCTGCAAAACATATCTGCCATAGGGATGATTGGTAATGTGTAAAATGCACATAAAGCACATCTAAAATGCATGACAGAGTGTGAATTACACAACATAAATGTGAATGCAGCCCAAGTGGAAAGGGGCCAAGACCTCAACCTAGAGAGTCCCCAGGCCCCCAAAGCTTCTCTTAGGCCTGATGCTGAGTTTGGAGCACTTATGTGGTGTAAGGTGGGTATACATGAGGCCCACGAAGAACCCTGTGAGGGACTGTCAGTGAAAAATAGTCACAAACCTAAAAATGGCATAGTAAATAACAGAGAGAGTGAATGCAAAATAGCGCCCGCTGTCTCATGAGAGGACATGCCAGCTTCCTTTTCAATAATATTACGGTAAGTCTGTGTTTTAATGCCGTTCCTGTAAGCAAGCTTTACCCTCAGAGTTTATCTCTACATTGTTTGTGTTTTTTCCTACTACAAAGATCTCTGCTTGTCAATTATTTACTTTCTGCAGAAAAAGAACTGTCACTATTTTAATGTCCACCCGCAGGGAAGACATGATGAGCTGGCATTGCTGACTCTTACAAAGGTGATGGTAACTATTGATGGACAAGACATACTGTAGATACGATTTTGGTAATGGCACTGTAAAGGAACTTTACTGCCAACAAGCCAGACAGGAAGTGTGATCCCCAGTCAACGGTGGCATGATCCCCATAGAGGCTTGATCTGTATCCCATCTACACACTAGTGCGAAATTAATCAAGTTGAGCACAATATCAATTTCAAAAATGTTATTCAATAAACATTGTTAAAAATATATTATATTAAAACCAACACATGAAATTCATACGGTCGTATCTTGCAAAATCTCCTGAGGAAGCCATGATTATGTCGAAACATGTAGAGGGGGAAAAACTTTTCTACAACGACCATATGAATTTCATGTGTTGGTTTTAATAAAATGAATTTTTAACAATGTTTATTAAATAAAATTTGTGAAATTGATATAGTTCTCAATTTGATTAATTTTGCACCTTAAAGAGGAAGTAAACCCCGACGGGTTTTACTTCCTCTTTGTTTCCCTGCAAAGGTAAAGCATAATGGGCTACTATGCATCGCATAGTAGCCCATTATGTGTCACTTACTTGACACAGGAGCCTGCGATGTCACCGCTGTCCCCTCATCCACGAAGCATCCATCTTCCTTCCGGGTATCGTGCTTCCGGTGCTGTGATTAGCTGGAGCTAATGGACTGGGCTGCAACTGGCTCCAGGTCGCAACCCCCAGGGTCCCCGAGCTCACACACACAGTAGGCAACAGAAGGATAAGGATAGTAAAGGAATAAGCCAAGGTCAGGGCCACAAGCAGACAAGGACAACAGGGTACACGCCAAGGTTCAGGGTCACAGGCAAACAAGGATAGTCGGGGACACGCCAAAAGGTCAGAGTCACAAGCAGACAGGAATAGTATATAACACGCCAAGGTCGGTAACAGAGATAAATGTAGAGCACACGGCAGGCAGGAACAGGAAGCCAAACACACAAAGGTTGATCAGCAGGGCTGACCTGCAGTGCAGAGGTTAATATAGAGTTCTCTGATAGGAGCTGGGGTGGAGCCATGCTAAAGGAGAGTTAATAAAAGCAGTCAGGTGAGAGACAGCTGGTCTTTGGAGATGAACACATGGAAACAGGTATGCTGACAAACAGATTTTATTGCATAACCATGACAGTACCCCCCCTTTTATGAGGCCTCCCCCTTCCCTGCCTGGGACCAGGTTTAGAGGGGAACTTCAAATGAAACTTCCTCAACAGACGAGGTGCAAAGACCTCAAAAGCCTTGATCCACGACCTCTCCTCAGGACCAAACCCCTTCCAATGCACGAGGTACTGGAGAATGCCTCTACAGAGTCGGGAATCCAAAATTTGGCTAACCTCGTACTCCTGATTATCCTCAGAGACCGGCGCTGCGGTAGAGAGAGGACGAGAGAACTTATTGAGGACTAAAGGCTTCAGAAGGGCAACATGGAAGGAGTTAGAGATTTTGAGGCTTTTGGGATTCTGGAGCTTGAAACAAATCGGATTCAGTTTAGAAGTTATGGTGTACGGACCAATGAATCTTGGGGCAAATTTGAGAGAAGGAACCCGGAGTTTGATGTTCCTGGTGGAGAGCCAGACTTTGTCTCCTGGCTGAAGAGAAGGCAGCTTACACCTGCGACGGTCAGCAAAACTCTTGAATTTGTTGGCAGCTTTCTGGAGGGAATCATGAACGTCAGCCCACATGGAATTGAATGATTCCTGAACAGTAGCCAAGGCTGGAATGTTGGAAGAACAGGTCATAGGAAGAGGGAGTTGAGGATGTCTTCCATAAACAGTGATAAAGGGTGTTTTCTGAGAACTGACGTTGACATGATTATTGTGGGAGAACTCTGCCCACGGAAGTAATGATGCCCAATCATCGTGATGAGCCGAGACCAAGGTACGGAGAAAGACCTCCAACTCCTGATTAACCCTCTCAGTCTGGCCATTGGATTGAGGATGTAAGAAGAGGTAAAATCCAAGGTAATGTTGAGGGATTTGCAAAAGGCTCTCCAAAAACGGGACGTAAACTGAACACCCCTGTCCGAAACGACATGGGAAGGAACACCATGAAGGCGGAAAATCTCTCGTACGAAAATGGCAGAGGCAGAAGGGAGACCAGGAAGAGGAACAAAACGAGCCATCTTGGAGAACCGATCGATTACCACCCAAATGGCTGTATTATTCTCCGACAGTGAAAGATCGGTGATAAAATCCATGGCGATGTGAGACCAGGGCTCCTTAGGAATGGGCAAGGGCATGAGAAGACCAGCAGAGGCTAGCGTGGAAGATTTAGACTGAGCACAGACATGACAAGCCTTAACGTACTCTTTAACATCCAAGCGGAGGTTAGGCCACTAGTAGAGACGACTGATGAGCAGGAAGGATCGGAGGAACCCAGCATGACCTGCCACTTTGGAATCATGTCCCCAACGAAGGATCTTAGCTTTTAGCTCCGTGGGACCAAAGGTCTTGCCAGGAGGAATTTTTGGTTCCAGGGTGGTAGAATGGGCAACAATGCATGAGGTCGGAATGATCGGCTCAGGATCAGGGGTGGACTCCTCGTCAAAAGTGTCAAATGACCTAGAGAGCGCATCAGCCCGACCGTTGCAGGAACCAAGTTTGTACATAATCGTGAATTTAAAACGAGAAAAGAAGAGACTCCACCTGGCCTGTCTGGGGTTCAGACGTTTAGCATTCTGTAGGTATTGTAGATTCTTGTGATCAGTAAAGATCGTAATGGAGTGAGGGGAACCCTCCAAGAGATGACGCCACTCTTCCAACGCCAATTTAATTGGAGAAGTTCCCCATCACCTATGGCATAATTTCTCTCTGCCTGAGAACATTTTTTGGAGAAGAACGCACATGGTTGACGTCTCTTCTCAAAGAACTGAAGAAGCACAGCTCCCACCCCCATGGAAGAAGCGTCTACTTCAATAAAAAATGGATCCCCAGGATTTGGTCTCCTCAAGAGAGGTCCAGAAACAAAGGCCTGTTTCAGATCGTGAAACGCAGAGACAGCCTCGGGAGGCCAGTCTTTGGCATTCGCACCCTTCTTGGTTAAAGCGATAATAGGCGCGGCAATGGAAGAGTAATTCCTTATGAACTGCCCTATAATAATTTGTGAAGCCAAGAAAGCGCTGTGTGGCCTTGAGGCTAGCAGGAAGGGGCCAGTTGGTAATGGCCGAGACCTTTCCGGGATCCATGCGAAGACCCAAACTAGAAACAAAACATCCCAGAAACAGGACCTCAGGACATTCAAAGGAACATTTCTCCAGCTTGGCATAGATTATTCTCTCTAAGGTGCTAAAGAACGGTGCGGACATGGTTTCTGTGAGCAAGCAGATTTTCGGAAAAGATGAGAATGTCATCCAGATAGATGACAACAAACTGGTACAGTAGATCCCTAAAGATTTCATTGACAAAGTTCTGGAACACAGCTGGAGCATTACACAAACCAAAGGCATAACCAGGTATTCGTAATGCCCGTCCCTACTGTTAAACGCAGTCTTCCATTCGTCACCTTCCCGTATTCTAATGAGATTGTATGCACCTCTGAGATCCAACTTGGTGAAAATGGAAGCCCCCTTCAACCTGTCGAATAGCTCAGATATTAGAGGTAAGGGGTATCGATTTTTGATGGTCACTGCGTTTAACCCTCGATAGTCGATGCAGGGTACCATCCTTTTTAGCAACGAAAAAGAACCCTGCTCCTGCAGGCGACAAAGATTTCCAGATGAAACCTCTCTCCAGATTCTCGGCGACATACTCGGACATGGCCTGAGTCTCTGGAATGGACAGAGGGTAGGTACGGCCCCTGGGCAGAGTTGCTTCAGATACAGTTGAAAGATCTGTGGGGAGTAGGGATGAGCCGAACACCCCCCGGTTCGGTTCGCACCAGAACCCGCGAACGGACCGAAAGTTCGCACGAACGTTAGAACCCCATTGACGTCTATGGGACTCGAACGTTCGAAATCAAAAGTGCTCATTTTAAAGGCTAATTTGCATGGTATTGTCCGAAAAAGGGTTTGGGGACCCGGGTCCTACCCCAGGGGACATGTATCAATGCAAAAAAAACTTTTAAAAACGGCCGTTTTTTCGGGAGCAGTGATTTTAATGATGCTTAAAGTAAAAAAAAAAAGTGAAATATTCCTTTAAATATCGTACCTGGGGGGTGTCTATAGTATGCCTGTAAAGTGACGCTTGTTTCCCATGTTTAGAACAGTCCCTGCACCAAATGTCATTTTTAAAGGAAAAAATCTCATTTAAAACTGCTTGCGGGTTTAATGTCATGTCGGGTCATGGCAATATGGATGAAAATCAGTGAGACAAACGGCATGGGTACCCCCCCAGTCCATTACCAGGCCCTTTGGGTCCTGTATGGATATTAAGGGGAACCCCGCACCCAAATTAAAATAAGGAAAGGCCCTATATACTCTGAACAGCAGTATACAGGCGGTGCAAACAAGACAGGGACTGTAGGTTTGTTGTTAAGTAGAATCTCTTTGTAATTTTGAACGGGTACATTTTTAACGTGTTTAGCTCCAGCCAAAAAATCTTTTTTAAGCTTTTTGGAAAACATAGGGAAGGGTTATCACCCCTGTGACATTTGTTTTGCTGTCTTTCCTCCTCTTCAGAAGATTTCACCTCACTTTTTTGTCCCAATGAAAAATGTTTTTTGAAAATTTGGGTTTTTTTGTGGAACAAGGATTGGAAAGCATCAGTGGAAAGGAGAAATTGTTTTCCCATATTAACTCTTACAGGAGAGAATTTCCCTTCCTAGGGGTATATTTCATCTCACTTCCCGTTGTCTCCTTCCGTTTGCAAGTAGGAGTCGTTTGTAAGTTAGATGTTTGAAAGTAGGGTCCTGCCCTATATACTCAGCAGAAATTTGGGCCTTAGGTGTTGCTGTGGCCACAACACTGTAAGCCCTCACAGGGCCCTGCTGTGAAATATTAGATCAAGAATTGTAATTACATGCCCCTGTTGAACAGGAGCTGAAAAATTAGGCCTTAGGCACTGGTGCTGGTGCCACAACACTGCAACCCCTCACAGACACGCTAGTTGGAACGCAGGAACGAGCCCTGCTGCAAAGTATTGCATCAAAAATTGTAATTACACGCCCCTGTTAGACAGGGGCAGAAAAATTGGTCCTTAGGCACTGGTGCTGGTGCCACAACACTGCAACCCCTCACAGACACTCTAGTTGGAACGCAGGAACGAGCCCTGCTGCAAAGTATTGCATCAAAAATTGTAATTACACGCCCCTGTTAGACAGGGGCAGAAAAATTGGGCCTTAGGCACTGGTGCTGGTGACACAACACTGCAACCCCTCACAGACACTCTAGTTGGAATGCAGGAACGAGCCCTGCTGCAAAGTATTGCATCAAAAATTGTAATTACACGCCCCTGTTAGACAGGGGCAGAAAAATTGGGCCTTAGGCACTGGTGCTGGTGCCACAACACTGCAACCCCTCACAGACACTATAGTTGGAATGCAGGAACGAGCCCTGCTGCAAAGTATTACATCAAAAATTGTAATTACATGCCCCTGTTAAACAGGGGCTGAAAAATTGTGCCTTAGGCACTGGTGGTGGCGCCCAGAACCAAAAATGTTCTTACAAGCTATCAGCGTGATGATTGAGGAGGAAGAGGATAATTACTCAGGGATAGTCACTCAGCATCAGCATAGGCAGTCTTTGAAGGGATCTGAGATTTCAAAAAAAATTATTCGGTTACATCAGCATCAGGTGCTTGGTAGCTGGTGGTGATCCAAGACTGATTCATTTTTATGAAGGTCAGCCGATCGACCGAGTCGGTGGACAGACGCACCCTGTGATCGGTTACCACGCCTCCAGCTGCACTGAATGTGCGTTCCGAAAGAACGCTGGATGCAGGACAGGCCAGTAGCTCAATTGCATACTGTGCAAGCTCTGGCCAGTGATCCATCCTCAAGACCCAGTAACCCAGAGGATTTTCGGTGGGAAAGGTGTCCAAGTCTGATCTTGCCCCTAGGTATTCCTGCACCATGTAAAACAGACGCTGGCGATGGTTGCTGGAACCGATCATACCTTGGGGCTGCGGACCAAAAAATTGTCTGAACGCATCGGTCAGACGGCCACCTTCTCCACCGCTCCTTCTTTGACTGACCGAAGCCTCAGCAACACGTTGTCCAGAAACAGGAGTTTGTAACCTCCCAGTCTCTGGGAACGCGTTGCACAGACCTTTCTGCAAGGCCTCCCGAAGATGTTTCATCCTCTGCTCCCTCTGCGATGGCAAGATAAGGTCCACAACCTTACCCTTGTAACGTGGATCAAGGAGGGTTGCCAGCCAGTATTGGTCCTTCTCCTTGATACCACGAATACGAGGATCCTTACGCAGGCTTTGCAGGATCAGGGAGGTCATGCAGCGTAGGTTTGCTGAGGCATTCGGTCCGGAGTCCTCTGGGTCACTAAGGACAACAACGTCCGCAGCCACCTCCTCCCAGCCACGTACAAGTCCATGTGTTCCTTGGGACTGATCCCTTAAAAACTGCTGCTGATGCTGAGTGCCAGGCTCCACCTCCATACTGACACAATCTTCCTCCTCCTCCTCCTCCTCCTCGTCCTCTTCCTGTGTGATCGGCGGGCACGCAGGAACACTGTCTGGATAAAGGGGGCCTTGAGAGCTAAGGAAGTCCTCCTCTTCCTGCCTCTGTTCTGCCTCAAGTGCCCTGTCCATTATTCCACGCAGCGTGTGCTCCAACAGGTGGACAAGGGGGACAGTGTCACTGATGCATGCACTGTCAGTGCTCACCATCCTCGTGGCCTCCTCGAATGGTGACAGGACAGTGCATGCATCCCTGATCATGGCCCACTGGCGTGGGGAAAAAAAACCAAGCTCCCCTGACCCTGTCCTGGTGCCATAGTCGCACAGGTACTCATTGATGGCCCTCTGCTGCGTGTGCAGCCGCTGCAGCATGGCCAACGTTGAGTTCCACCTGGTGGGCATGTCACAGATTAGGCGGTTCTTGGGCAGGTTAAACTCCTTTTGGAGGTCCGTCAGCCGAGCACTGGCATTATATGACCGGCGGAAATGCACACAGACTTTCCTGGCCTGCCTCAGGACATCCTGTAAGCCCGGGTACCTGCCCAAGAACCGCTGCACCACCAAGTTAAGGACGTGAGCCAAACAGGGCACATGGGTCATTTGTCCCTGTCGGAGGGCAGAGAGGAGGTTGGTGCCATTGTCGCAAACCACCATTCCTGCCTTAAGTTGGCGTGGCGTCAACCACCTCTGAACCTGCCCCTGCAGAGCTGACAGAACCTCTGCCCCAGTGTGGCTCCTGTCCCCCAAGCACACCAGCTCAAGCACCGCATGGCATCTTTTGGCCTGCGTACTTGCGTAGCCCCTTGAACGCCTACGGAGCACCGCTGGTTCCGAGGAAGAGGCCATGGAGGAAGAAGAAGAGGAGGGGGTGAAGGAGAGAGGTGTGTCACAATCAGCATTTTGGAGGCGTGGTGGCGGAACAACCTCCAACACTACTGCACCTTGTCCTGCATCCTTCCCAGCTGCCAGCAGAGTCACCCAATGCGCCGTGAAACTTAGGTAACGTCCCTGTCCATGCCTGCTGGACCATGAGTCAGCGGTAATATGCACCTTACCGCTGACCGCCCTGTCCAGCGAGGCATGGACATTGCCTTCCACATGCCGGTCGAGAGCCGGAATCGCCTTCCGTGAGAAAAAGTGGCGTTTGGGTACCTGCCACTGAGGAACCGCACATTCCACAAACTCACGGAAGGGGGCAGAGTCTACCAACTGAAAAGGCAGCAGTTGAAGTGCTAGCAATTTTGCCAAGCTAGCATTCAACCGCTGGGCATGTGGATGGCTGGGAGCAAACTTCTTTCGGCGGTGCAGCAGCTGGGGCAGGGAAATTTGCCTGGTACAATCTGACGTCGGTGTACCAAAAGCAGATTGCCCACAAGTACTTGGCTGTGACACACCTAATTCTACACCTTCATTCCTCTCACTGCAGGTCTCAGAGAGGACTGAAGGTCTAGTGGGGTTGGAAATCTCAGCTGATGAGGAGCAAGGAGAGATCCTCTTTGTTCTTTGGTGTGGGTCTTTTAGATACGCTTGCCAACGAACTGCATGGCAGGTCAACATATGTCTGGTCAAGCATGTGGTACCCAAGCGGGAGATGTTTTGGCCACGCGAGATATGCTTGAGACATATGTTGCAAATAGCAGCGGTGCGATCTGATGCACTCGTCTCAAAAAAGGCCCACACGAAAGAACTTTTTGAATAACGCGCAGAGACTGCAGCGCCCTGCACATGTGGAGCTTTGGGGTGTGATGCAGTCAATGTGCTGCCCTTAGGCTGGCCCCTGGAGGGCATCCTGCCTCTTTGGTGATGTGCCGCCTCCTCCTCCTCCTCCTCCTCCTCCTCCTCTCTCCTATCAGGCACCCACGTTGAGTCAGTGACCTCATCATCCCCTCCCTCCTCATCACTGGAGCAAACCTGGCAGTATGCTGCAGCAGGGGGAGCATGACTGCCAGATTGCTGTCCTTCTTGGGCACCCCCTCTGTCCGTGCTCATGTTACTGCCTTCATCGAGCTCAGTATCATCATCAGAGCCTTCCAAACGCTGGGCATCCTCCTGGAGCATGTACCCAACACTGTGGTCAAACAGTTCGAGGGAATCCTCAGGAGGACATTGAGCTGAGGGAAGAGGCCGCTGCTTTGCCAGACAAAGCACCCTGGGCATAGGTGAGAGAGGATGAGGAGGATGAGGACGGCTTGGTCATCCACTCGACCAAGTCTTCCGCATGTTGCGGCTCAACACGGCCAGCTGCCGAAAAAAAGGCCAAGCGTGTCCCATGGCCACGTGCTGATGAGGATGCACCGTCTCCACGACCAGCACTAGACACAGAGCCTGCTTGCCCTCTCTTATTGGCTTGTGACTGTCTGCCTCTCCTTCTTGGCCTTCCAGACATACTAATGGCCTGTAGCTGCACTAAGCTGGGATAGAACACCTGTAATTTTCTTCAGGTAGCTTTATATACTGTAACCAGACAAGCCTGCCTGTCAGTAGGAAGATAACAGGAACGGATCTAGCTGAACACTGTGAGCAGGACGCACTGTACTAAATGTAAATAGTCTAGCTGCCTGACCGTGGTACTAATAGGATCAAATAGAACACCTGTAATTTTCTTCAGGTAGCTTTATATACTGTAACCAGACAAGCCTGCCTGTCAGTAGGAAGATAACAGGAACGGATCTAGCTGAACACTGTGAGCAGGACGCACTGCACTAAATGTAAATAGCAGGAACGGATCTAGCTGAACACTGTGAGCAGGACGCACTGCACTAAATGTAAATAACAGGAACGGATCTAGCTGAACACTGTGAGCAGGACGCACTGCACTAAATGTAAATAGCAGGAACGGATCTAGCTGAACACTGTGAGCAGGACGCACTGCACTAAATGTAAATAACAGGAACGGATCTAGCTGAACACTGTGAGCAGGACGCACTGCACTAAATGTAAATAGCAGGAACGGATCTAGCTGAACACTGTGAGCAGGACGCACTGCACTAAATGTAAATAGCAGGAACGGATCTAGCTGAACACTGTGAGCAGGACGCACTGCACTAAATGTAAATAACAGGAACGGATCTAGCTGAACACTGTGAGCAGGACGCACTGCACTAAATGTAAATAGCAGGAACGGATCTAGCTGAACACTGTGAGCAGGACGCACTGCACTAAATGTAAATAGCAGGAACGGATCTAGCTGAACACTGTGAGCAGGACGCACTGCACTAAATGTAAATAGCAGGAACGGATCTAGCTGAACACTGTGAGCAGGACGCACTGCACTAAATGTAAATAACAGGAACGGATCTAGCTGAACACTGTGAGCAGGACGCACTGCACTAAATGTAAATAGCAGGAACGGATCTAGCTGAACACTGTGAGCAGGACGCACTGCACTAAATGTAAATAGCAGGAACGGATCTAGCTGAACACTGTGAGCAGGACGCACTGCACTAAATGTAAATAACAGGAACGGATCTAGCTGAACACTGTGAGCAGGACGCACTGCACTAAATGTAAATAGCAGGAACGGATCTAGCTGAACACTGTGAGCAGGACGCACTGCACTAAATGTAAATAGCAGGAACGGATCTAGCTGAACACTGTGAGCAGGACGCACTGCACTAAATGTAAATAGCAGGAACGGATCTAGCTGAACACTGTGAGCAGGACGCACTGCACTAAATGTAAATAGCAGGAACGGATCTAGCTGAACACTGTGAGCAGGACGCACTGCACTAAATGTAAATAGCAGGAACGGATCTAGCTGAACACTGTGAGCAGGACGCACTGCACTAAATGTAAATAGCAGGAACGGATCTAGCTGAACACTGTGAGCAGGACGCACTGCACTAAATGTAAATAGTCTAGATAGAAGATAACAGGAACGGATCTAGCTAAACTGAATACAGTGTATATATATATATATGCAACACCTGGGATGCATATATATACACAATACACTGTAAGTGCAGCTAACTGACTGACTGTTCTGCCTAATCTATCTAACTCAAATCAAATGACACTGTCTGTCTCTCTCTCTATCTCTCAGCACACCGGAACACACACTACACAGGGCCGCCGTGCAGGCGGCCTTATATAGTGTGGGGCGTGTACTAAATCCCCTGAGCCATAATTGGCCAAAGCCACCCTGGCTTTGGCCAATTACAGCTCTCTCTACTGACGGCGCTGTGATTGGCCAAGCATGCGGGTCATAGTGCATGCTTGGCCAATCATCAGCCAGCAATGCACTGCGATGCCGCAGTGAATTATGGGCCGTGACGCGCCACACGAATTTGGCGCGAACGGCCCATATCGTTCGCAATTCGGCGAACGACCGAACAGCCGATGTTCGAGTCGAACATGGGTTCGACTCGAAACACGAAGCTCATCCCTAGTGACTAACTTACACCACTAGGCTGGGTCTATTTTAAAGTAGGGGCTTGGAGCCGCCACTCCAATAGCCCCAATGTTAATCCGGTCCTGTAAATAGGTGGGAAACATTGACACCATGTTATGCTGAACACAGTAGTCATATTTCTGAATCTGTTCAAATGTGTCCTCTACAGCATAGCAGTATAGAATAAATGTTTCAATAAAGAGTAAGAGACCATTAGTACTGCTTGAAAACGCTTTTCTTTTCTTCTTTGAAACTAAACTTTCTCTGGAATTGCATTGCAATGTCATTATAACAGGCACAAATGTACTTCACTAATAGAATCAAATTGTAAAAAAAATAAATAACTGAATAAGTGACATGAAACAGGTTGGTGACATTGATGCGTCCTTGCCATGGAAGGAAATTTGCTATTCCTTTACTTTCTCATAATCATACTGCTTATTTTATCAGGTTATATACTAATATGGAGATGATGATAGTCAGAAGCATTCCAGCAAGCCTTCTGTGTATTTGCAGTGGAGCAGATATGCAAATTGATAATGTCATCGCTCTATCCTAATGGAATTAGTAGCCTTAATTTACAGACCCCTTGAATTAGAATTATTTGATTTGTTTTTTATTTATTTTTTTTTTTTTTTTTTCACAGTCTCCAAAAATGACACATATAATCATTTAGAGGACCTGGTGATGTCTGTACACTAAAACACTGTAATGACATGACATTAGAAGGTAGCTATATTAGAATGAGATTAGGAAGTGTGTTAAGTCTTTAAAGCATCATGGGGCTGGTCACGCACGCACGCAGATACAGAAACCAGCTTCTTGCCTTCATCACCTAAAGAGAAATGTAGCTGGTCACATTTTAATTCTGTCTAAAATATTTTAAATGTTTTTTCTTCTTTTTAACCACTTCAGCCCCGGAGGATTTTACCTCCTTCCTGACCAGAGCACTTTTTGCGATTCAGCACTGTGTCGCTTTAACTGACAATTGCGCGGTCGTGCGACGTTGTACCCAAACAAAACTGACATCCTTTTTGTTCCCACAAATAGAGCTTTCTTTTGGTGGTATTTGATCGCTTCTGCAGTCTTTATTTTTTGGTCGCTATAAATAAAAAAAGAGCAACAATTTTGGAAAAAAAATGCAATTTTTTTACTTTTTGCTATAATAAATATCCCCCAAAAATATATAAAACATTTTTTTCCTCAGTTTAAGCTGATATGTATTCTTCTACATATTTCTGGTAAAAAAAATCACAATAAGGGTATATTGATTGGTTTGCACAAAATTTATAGCGTCTACAAAATAGGGGATAGATTTATGGCATTTTTATTTTTAATTTTTTTGTAAAAATAGTAATGGCGGCGATCTGCGATTTTTATCGTGACTGCGACAATATGGCGGACACATTTGACACTATTTTTGGACCATTGTCATTTATACAGCGATCAGTGCTATAAAAATGCATTGATTACTGTGTAAATGACACTGGCAGTGAGGGGGTTAACCACTAGGGGACGGTAAAGGGGTTAAGTGTGTCCTAGGGAGTGATTCTAACAGTGGGGGGGATGGGCTTTAACACACATGACAGAGATCACTGCTCCCGATGACAGGGAGCTGTGATCTCTGTCCTGTCACTAGGCAGAACGGGGAAATGCTTTGTTTACAAAAGCAACTCCCCGTTCTACCTCTCCGTGACACGATTGCGGGCACCCGGCGGACATCGAGTCCACGAGAGCCACAGTCATGGTCACGGAGCCTGCGCCTCCTTTTTGCCTACCAGTGCCATTCTGCCGACGTAAATTGGCGTGCGCTGCTTGGTAAGTTGTTAAGATATACATGTGAAGATATCAATTTAAAACCCAACACCTGGCCTTTTTTTTTTATAGTTCGCCACTGGGTTTTTAATGAGTAAACTCTGATTGCAATATTCGCCTCCTCTTCAGCATTGTCCCCTGCAGTATCCTTTTTTTTGCCTCTAGATGTCCTCAGTCTTCTGGGTTGAATCATCAACGCGAAAGACTGAGGAAATGCTGTGAGTGCAGGGCATCATGGTCCTGGCCCCGAGGAGGTGTCACTAACATTGTAATGATACAGTCACATCATAGGAGGTAAGCACCTCGTTGGGAAGGGGGGGAGGGGAGTCAGCTTAGAATAGTTTATAGTTTAGTGGGCTAGGGGGTTTACTTACAGGTTAAAGTGGTGTTCTGGCCGAAATTATACTTTTTAAATAAAAATACCCCTATAATACACAAGCTTAATGTATTGTAGCCTCCCTGGCGGTTTTCCCGAGTGTGGCTCGGGGCTAAAAATCAGGACCATTAGCGGTAACCGCGAGCCACACTCGGGATTACATTGCAGGATCCTGGTGTGACTTTACTTACCTTGTCCCCGGGATCCTGCGATGTCCCCCGCAGTGTCCGTGGGCTCTGTCCTCTGCCCGAAGCCTCTCTGTGCCAGGCTCCGTTCCCTGCGAGCGTCGCGACGCACGGGGGCGGAGCCTGGCGGCAAATTCAAAAGAATGTCAAAATCATAACACATACAGTACTGTAATCTTACAGATTACAGTACTGTATGAAATAATTTCACATCCCTTTTGTCCCCAGTGCTTTGGCCAATGCCCTGCATGCAGTTTTATGTGATATATACTGTTCTTTCTGCCTGGAAACTGGAGATTGTCCATAGCAACCAAAAAGTGTCCCTTTACGTCAAAAATGGCTTTAGACCAGCTAGAAAACAGCGATAGTAAATTAGAACAGAATTGAGCGATAGTGAATCGTGGGGAAATGTATTTTATTACTATTTATTTTTATTTTTTTTAATTATTTATTTTTATTTATTATATTATAATTTATGTTTTTGTGTTTCAAACTTTATCATACCCGGGATATCTACTAGACTCTTGTTTGGACAGATTTAAGTGTGTTATTGTTAAGAATTACAGACCTACAATATAAAACGCCAAATTTCCATGCAAAATAATGGTACCGCTTTCAGCACCTAAAATTAGTTTATAGCAGTAGTTTGTTATTTTATAAACTTACAGCAGGCCGTGGCCATCTTAAGTGTGGGCATCTGAAGCCAGACTGTATTTCTTCCTGAATCTCATCCTTGCAGATCTCGCACATGCTCAGTGCAGCACAAGCAGTGTAATAGGTTTCAGGTCAGGTTTCCATAGCAACGGCAGTGTCAGAGGAAGTTGCCGCCCCTTCCCAGAAGGCATTGCAAACAGGAAATGATGCAATGGGCCGCGGCCAGGGAGGAGGAAGTGAAAAATGAATACAGCAGATATACAGTAAGTGCTGAGAAAAAAAAAATTAAAAATATCTAATTCATTTACAGTGCACAGTTTAGTGAGGGATGCTGAAGAGTTGTAAAAGTGGGTTGAACTCCACTTTAAATTGTCCTTTACCCACTTGTCCACTAGGGTACATTTATGCATATTTTACAGTGCTTACGGAACTCTTTAAAACACGCCCACATTCACCTAAAACTCTTTATCTAACAATGCACTAAGCTGAGCGGTGGCAGGCTCGTGCGACAGGGGGGGGGTAGTAAGGGGTGGTGGACTGGAGCGACGGGGGATTGATGTCTGTGGTCAGGTCTGTCTTCTGCCCCCCCCCGACCGATGGAGCACCAGCCAACACTGGCAGCCGCCATATGTAAGAATTGGTAAACTGCAATATAATAAAGTTTTGTTTTTGGGTTTAGTACCGCTTTAAGTCTATTTAATTTAACAGCTAATCAAGTTTTCATCTCTCTCCATACCCAGCCAGAATAAAAGCCTACATTTCCTCTGTAAACAAAGAAGAAAAATAAACATCCTTCAGTTTTAAATAAACGGCATGTTTTGACAGCACACTCCCGCTTACTTGTAAAGCTATAAAATCATTCCGCACAAAATGAAATTCCTCTGTTTTTTGTCCAGCAATAAAGCCAATTATTGCATTACAATGTGCAGTTAAAGTACGTTGAGTTTCATGCCTGAACTGTCATAAGAAGGAATGAATTGCTGTGCTGCAAAAATATGTGAGAAAGATAGCTGTAATATCAATCCACCACTTCCTGACCGTGTAACATACACTATATTGTCAAAAGTATTGGGACGCCTGCCTTTACACGCACATGAACTTTAATGGCATCCCAGTCTAAGTCCATAGAGTTCAATATTGGTTTGGCCCACCCTTTGCAGCTATAACAGCTTCAACTCTTCTGGGACGGCTGTCCACAAAGTTTAGGAGTGTGTCTTCCAGAAACGCATTTGTGAGGTCAGGCGATGATGTTGACAAGAAGACCAGGCTCGCAGTCTACACTCAAACTCATTCCAAGGTGTTCTGTCGGGTTGAGGTGCAGGCCAATCAAGTTCCTCCACCTCAAACTCACTCATCCGTGTCTTTATGGACCTTGATTTGCGCACTGGTCCAAATCCTTTGGTGGAGGGGGGATAATGGTGTGGGGTTGTTTTTCAAGGACTGAGCTTGGCTACTTAGTTCCAGTGAAGAGAACTCTTAGGGCGTCAGCATACCAAGACATTTTGGACAATTTCATGCTCCCAACTTTGTGGGAACAGTTTGAGGATGGCCCCTTTTTGTTCCAATATGACTGCACACCAGTGCACAAAGCAAGGTCAGGCAAACATCCCTGAAACAAATCAGGTTACTCCATTTTCGAAACACTTCAAAGTTTCTGTTAATCTATGATATGAAAAAGGTCATGTTCCATTATTCATGCTGTGTGCCTTTTTCATTGTTTTAGCCGTGATTATGCTTTTCAGTCTCTTTTGCAATAAAGATGTATATATACCTTTTAATTTTGGAGCCTAATTGTCTGTTGTGCCATTGAATAGTCCCTATTTCTTGGAGGGTATTCTTTTTCTATTAATCCACAAAGAGTCCATCCATGACTAGGTCTAGTGCAATCCAACTCGGGGTATCCAACTATGGACACCAAAGGTTCTCACATTTATGGGTGCAACCTCTATGTTGATATATGTATTTCAACAAGTGAAGAGTTTCTCCAATGCACTGTACCCACTCTTTGTGTGAGGGAGGGTCTGAAGATTTCCAATGCCATAGGAGAACCCTCTGGGCCTGAAAAAGGGCTCCAATCACAGCTTCTCTAGTGGGAACAAACAGTTGACGGTCATCTATAATGCCCAGTAGGCATAGTTTAGGGTGGAGTGGGATGGATATATGGAAAAACTGCATTCATTGTGTTCATGCTTCCCTTTATCTGGTCCTTGGGGCTCTATTCCTCCTACTTATATGAGACACTATTCTGCTAACTAATGCCAATGGGGCACCATTTTTCCCACTGACACAAATAACAGGGCACAATTCTTCCCTAAAATACCAATGATGGCGCACTATTCCTCCCTCAATACCAAATGTGGCGATGTTTACTCCCACTGATGCCAGGAACATTTCCACTTCCGCTGGCCACAGTCCCCCCTGAAGCACAATAAACTGGCCGTTTGTTTCTTTGTTTGGAAAGTATGGAGACCCCTGATATATACCATTTCACCTTTATAGTCATTATTTTTATATTAATAACCTTTTACAACCTTTGTATTTGTATTTTTTTTGTTAGCCTGATGAAGGGGGAGTGTGTTTTTTTTTATATGAATATGTTTTATCTTTAAAAAAAGTTCTACTTTTCTTTGGCGCACTTATTAGACTGTATGTACAGTATCTCACAAAAGTGAGTACACCCCTCACATTTTTGTAAATATTTTATTATATCTTTTCACGTGACAACACTAAAGAAATTACACTTTGCTACAATGTAAAGTAGTGAGTGTACAGCTTGTATAACAGTGTACATTTGCTTAAGTAGGCAGGACTGACGAGCAGGATATCATCAACAGCTGAGTCACTGTGGAGAGATAGGAGCTGGTAATTAGCCGACAGCTGAGTGGCCAGCTTAGAGAAGGAAGGGCCGAGCCCAGCCCTTACAGTTTGTTTCTCCTATGAACAGCCTATGTCCTCCCCACCCCTCCAGTCCCCATTATACAGACCTCTGTGGGTGATTTGCTGTCAGTGCCCAGGTAGCTGGTGCAGCCGATCAGATTGATTTTGATTAAAATTTCTGATCCATCCTGGAAACCCTACAGAATGATGAGAAAGAAGATTTCAGATCCTGGACAGGGGGACAGACTGCATGGTCACTGACAGTTCATCACCCACAAAGGTAAATACAATGAGGACTGCGGAGGTGAGGACCTTGCAGGGCAGGAGTGTAAAACTCAATTTCATTGTGGGCTGCATCAGCATTATGGTTGCCCTCAAAAGGCCGGTTGTATCTGTAAGACTAGGTGTCCATAGCACCAGTCATAGGCGTGCGCACAGGGTGTGCCGGGAGTGCCCAGGCACACCCTAATCCCCCAATGCGCATTAGTGTTATCGTTCTGTATAGCAACAGGAACATGTGAAAGATCTCCCTCTTACCGGCTCTGCCATAAGAGAAGTGTTTATCCTTTTCGCTTTCACTGTGCCAGCAGGGAGATCAATGTGCCAGAGTTATATGTATGTAGTTACATACACATGCATGTGTGTTTGAGCTTAAGGGTGCACACCCTAATGCATTAGGCTGCGCACACCTATGGCACCAGTGGCGGCTGGTGGTATATTTTTTTTTTGGGGGGGCCAAGCCAACCCTTTTTTGAAGCCAGTTAGCCTCTGGCTCTAATCATGTGTCCAGCACCCTGCATGTAGATTAGGGGTCTGGGGCATGGATTAGGGGGGCGGCGCCCCTGCTCCCCGTAAGGACAGGCCCCCGCTGTATAGCACCACACCCCCTCTTACATTAGATGTCCTACCCCCCCCACCATCAGAAGTCAAAAGTCCCTTACCCTCCCTTACATCACAGTGCACCCGCTTACTGTTTGCTGCTGCCAGGAAGAAGCTAAGGGCGGAGCTGGGAAGCAGAAAGTGCAGGATCTGGAACAGGACCAGAGGAGAGCCAAAGCCTGCTGAATGCTGAGACCAAGGGAGGTGGAGAGGAGGGGGTGCTGCGGCTGCACAGGATCTGTAGGAGGAGTTCTTTCTTTCCCTCGGCTATCAACTGCTGAGATGGGCAATGCGGGAGAGGGCAGATACAAGCCTTTTCATGGCTTCATTGAGAAGTGCAGGAGAAGGAGGAGTTCTGTCCTCCTCTATGTTGCTGACCGCTGAAACAAGGTGAGGGCAACAGGGAGAGGGTTGCAGCAGCTGCATGAGAGGTGTAAGAGCCACTTGAAATAGCCTGGGGGGCCGAATTCGCCCCCCCGGGCCTTGTGTTTGACACGTCTTATAGGGTGTTAGTTAAATTTTTTATTTTTTTCTGGTGAGGTGAACCCTTTAACTCAACAGTGTATTTTATGACTTGGCTGGAGTTGCCCTTTACAATAGGAGCCCTACCACAAAATGAGAGCGGACTAAAAAAAAAAGAAATAAACATATATCCAAATGGTAATCATTCAAGGACAAAATGTTGTTGTTGTATAAACTTTTTATATTAATACAGTGTAGTGCGAGCCTTTCAAATAAATCTGGAGGCACTGGGGAGTTTACAAATACTGGCATATTAATATACTGCTTGTATAATAATAAAAAATATCACGCTGCTAAAGCAGTTTAGCGTTATCACATCTCGGCAGGAGTTTATTAGAGATGGCTGCTTTCTTTTATTAAAACTTCGATTGGCTTAGTGCATAGGATCTGAAGGCAGTCATAAACTGCAGACAGAAGGACAGGATATTGGTATTTAAGTACAGATTTCTATCTTCCGATCGCCCCGCTGTACCATCCCAGACATTATGCCAAATGAATCATTTATCACCACGAGGACAGCCGGGTTACACTGAGCCTCAGATTGAACGTGTTTATTTCTGTTTTAATGGGAATTTTAATATTGTTATTAGAGAACAGACAAGGAAACAAGAAAACTTCACATTCACATATTTATTTCTTTGTATCAACCCTCCCCCCCCGCAAAAAAAATATATTCCATATATTCCATACCTGCTATTCCTCCCCAAATATCGCTTCAACCATTCAGGGCAAAGTGACAAATTTAGTCCCTGTAAGGAAGGTCCTACAGGGACCTCAGGTCTGGAGAAGTAGAGGAAACTTGTGACCCAACGATTTTTTATAGAAGTTATAGTGTCACTAAAGGTTCGGTTTCTTTTTTTCGAAAAACAAACATATCATACTTACCTCCACTGTGCAGCTCGTTTTGCACAGAGTGGCCCCAAACCTGCTCTTCTGGGGTCCCTTGGCGGCTCTCACGGCTCCTCTCCACATCAGATAACACCCTCTGAGAAGTTCTCTCCCGGGGGGGGGTTACCTTGCGGGCGCGCTCTCGAGTCCAGCATTCAGCGTCCATAGAGGCCAAATGCAGGACTCTGCCCCGCCCCTCGGCACTGGATTTGATTGACAGCAGCGGGAGCCAAAGGCTGCGCTGCTATCAATCGATCCAATCAACAGCTGAGAACCCCCCGGGCAGAGAGACAGCGCATCCCCGTGGGTTAAGTTTGAGGGGTCAGGTAAGTGAAACGGGGGGCTGGGGACAGGTGTTTTTTTATCTTAATGCATAGGATGCATTAAGGTGAAAAAACACAAACCTTACAACCCCTTTAAAGTGTTACTAAACCTATAATAAACAGGGAAATTGCACATTAAAACTGGCAGAGAAGATGAAGTAGTTATACGTTACTTTTGTTTCCATCAAATAGTTAAAGGGTTACTAAACCCACAACAGTAAAATCAGTCTGTATATGCAGTAAAGCATGCTTGTTATACTCACTGTGGAACCTAAGGGTTAATCCTCTGTATAGTCTAAAAAGACTGTTTGATCCTGGCTTCTCTGATCCTCCCCTTCTTCCACTGTCCTCAATCCATCTCTTGATAGTACAGAGGCTTGAGCCTTGTTCAGTTTGCTATGTATTGCTAGAGAGTTTTTTTTCTTTTCTTGGGAGGGTGCATGTGATCAGTACAGGGCCAATCAGCACTGTCTATAAGACCCCAGATCCCTCCTTTGCACTTAAAAGCATTCAAAGGCCAAGTTTGGCTGTTTTGAACCCTGACTTTTTAAAAACCTGGCACCTTTAAGGCTCCAGTAAACTGGAAGTGACTTTGTGACATCGCTTCTGGGTTACCAGATCCGAGAAGTTGATTCCGGGTCTCCGGTCTGCAGGCGGACATGCCGCCTGGTGGCTCGGGTCTCCCGGTGGGATGGGAGAGCCCGGGTGGAGCGACGGAAAGTGGCGGGAGGAGGGGGTCCCCCCCTGCTGCTTGTGATAAAAATTGCATGGCTGATTAGCCGCATCGATTGTTATCACAAGAAATCCAACCGTAGGCTCTACAAAACGGTACCGGGGTGATGCGTCCAGCTGCCTATCACTCCAGTATAACCGCTTGAAGCAGAATGATGTACAGGTACGTGATTTTGCGACAAGTGGGTAATCATTTCATTTCGTCGTATTTGTTATGTTAGAATTATTCTTTTGTTTTTGGAATTCATTTCGTATATGCCGATTCATTTCATAAATTTGGATTTGTCTTGTATATTCATTCTTCTGAATCTATTCATATTTTAGAAGTTATTTAGGAAGATTAGTTATTTTTGTTTTAACATGCTAAATTGTTACCTTGTTACCATTGTTAACCCTTGTTACCTCCTCTCATGCTTGTCTTCAGGACTTCTCCAGAGTTTTCAGGAGATCCCTGAAAACTCACATATTCAGGGAAGCCTATCCCACGCCTACCTAACAACTGTCCCCGAGCCACCCCCATCAAATCATTCCCCGCATCTATTACCTTTTGTACCACGACCCCCTCCCTTTAGAATGTAAGCTCTACAAGCAGGGCCCTCCTGTCCCTTCTGTATTGAACTGTACTGTAATTGTGCTGTCCTCCCCTCTACATTGTAAAGTGCTACGTAAACTGTTGGCGCTATATAAATTGTGTATTATAATAATAATAATATTGCAATATGTTTCCATTTCATATGTAGTGCATTTTTTTATATTGAAAATTGTTAATACAACATAAAAAACGAAATGGATCAGAATCAATTCTTACAATTCTGTTTATGTATTATGTCATTACGTTATTTTGAATGCTTCAAACATTAACAAAAGGCCCAAATTATTGCAGCATGTCATCCGAATTAAAAAATTAATAAAAATTAATTTGTTATTTTGTTATAATTATTATTATTATTATTATTATTATACAGGATTTATATAGTGCCAACAGTTTACTCAGCGCTTTACAATATAAAAGGGAGACAATTCAGTTATAATACAATAAAATACAAGAGGATTAAGAGGGCCCTGCTCAGAAGAGCTTACAATCTAATAGGGTGGGGCAGGTGCTACAAAAGGTTGTAACTGTGGGGAATGAGCTGATGGAAGTGGTAGGAGATTAGTTGGAGACGTGATAGGCTTTCCTGAAGAGATTAGTTTTCAGGGATCGCCGGAAGGTAGCAAGAGTAGGGGATAGCCGGACAGGTGAAGGTAGTGTGTTCCAGAGGATGGGAGAGGCTCTGGAGAAATCCTAGAGACGAGCATGGGAGGAGGAGACGAGAGAGATTGAGAGTATAACTTTTTTTGGTATTAATTGAAATTCGTTATTATTATGATTTAGAGATTCGGTTACATCCGATACATCCGAATAAAGAAAATTCCATCTAAATTTCAATTTGTAACAAAACAAATGGCTCATGTCTACACATTTTTCTGTCCATTTGCACATAGGCCTATTTGCCATTTACAGTTTATGTGACATTTGGGTGACTTTTTTTTGTACATAATGCCGGACCCTGCAGCACCAGCTCTTTATGTGGACCAGTTGAAGTTAGCCTAACTCACAAAACAATAAGTTTCCACCCTGTGAATCAGGTAAAAGTGCAAAAAAAATGTCAAGCATTGTTAAAGCAACAAAATGTATCTCTCTTTAATGAATAAAGTGATACTATGGCATTTATAAAAAAACATTCAATATGCCAACCAGTAAATGATACAGCGTTTCAATGCTAATGCTAACTTGATATTTACAAAATCACTTTAAAATAATTAAAACAAAGCCATCAGCAGAAAGAGAGAACAGCTGGCGGAGTGGATTTATCATTACTCACTCATCACTAGAGGTCCTTTTTTTAGACGTATTTAATATTAGAAAAATGTAAAATGTTCCACTGATTGCCTATCGTGACCGGATCGTATTTCTGTCTCTGTAATTTCAGGTACAAAGAATGTTCTCTCCCCATTCCATCAAGAGATAAGTTCCACAGGCATCCGGAGGTATATGTAAAAAATGTTCTGTTGTAATAAAATCTTGCAATTGCATGAGAAACAGTACTATAACATAACAGCTAATTTCAAAGACATATTTCTTGTTATGGAGAAACTGAGTCCTCTTATACTGTAATTAGCTTAATTAACTTGTAATTTAGTTATTAGTGAGCTGGTATAAGTTACATCTCAACAATGATTTCATTCATGATATCTTATTCTTATAGATCCATCATGAATAACACTTAATCGGAAAGTCAGAGTGTGTTTCTCTGGTGACCATTCGAGACAAATAGTTATAAGAGGGATCATTTATCAAAGGACAGAATGCAATGTTTAGTACATATTACTTAGATCTCTGACTAAGAATGTGTGGAGAAAACATGGCGATATTACATTTATTATTATTATTATTATTATACAGTATTTATATAGCGCCAACAGTTTACGTAGCGCTTTACAACTTGAGGGTAGACAGTACAAATACAATACAATTTGATACATTAGGAATCAGAGGGCCCTGCTCCTTAGAGCTTACAATCTAAGAGGGGAGGTCAAGAGATACAAGAGGTAATAACTGTGGGTGATGTGCTGATTGAGAAGATAAATGTACAGTTGTTAGGTGGGGGCCAGATAGGCTTCTCTGAAGAGATGAGTTTTCAGGGATCGTCTGAAAGTGGATAAAGTAGGAGAAAAACGGACGGATTGGGGTAGAGCATTCCAGAGGATGGGGGAGGCTCTGGAGAAGTCCTGAAGGCGAGCATGGGATGAGGTGACAAGGGAGTTTGAGAGCAGGAGGTCTTGGGAGGAGCGAAGAGAACGATTAGGTTGGTATTTTGTGACTAGGTTAGAGATGTAGCTAGGGGCCAAGTTGTGGATGGCTTTGTAAGTTATAGTTAGTATCTTGAATTTAATTCGGTGACTGAGTGGCAGCCAATGGAGGGATTGGCAGAGGGGTGTAGCAGACGCTGAGCGGTTTGTGTGGTGGATGAGCCTGGCTGCAGCGTTCATGATGGACTGAAGTGGGGATAGCCTATTTAGAGGTAAACCAATGAGGAGGGAGTTGCAGTAGTCAAGGCGGGAGATGACCAGGGAGTGGATTAGAAGCTTTGTGGTGTCAATGGTTAGGAAGGGGCGTATCTTGGAGATGTTGCGAAGACAGAGGCGGCAAGCTTTGGATAGTGATAGAATGTGGGGTCGAAAGGTTAGTTCAGAGTCCAGGATTACACCTAGGACCTTGGCGTGGGGAGATGGGTTGATAGTTGAGCCGTTGATCTTGACAGGGAGATCAGGGGAAGTGGCACCTGAGGGAGGAAATATCATGAGCTCGGTTTTGGATAGGTTGAGTTTGAGAAAGTGATGTGACATCCAGGCTGATATGTCTGCTAATAAGTTGGTAATGCGTGAGGAGACAGATGGAGAGAGCTGGGGGGTGGAGAGATAGATTTGGGTGTCATCAGCGTAGAGATGATATTTAAAGCCGTGGGAGGCAATCAACTGACCCAAGGAGGTGGTGTAGATTGAAAAAAGGAGAGGTCCGAGAACAGAACCTTGGGGGACCCCAACGGAAAAAGGAAGAGGAGAGGAGGAAGTAGAGTTGTAAGTGACACTGAAGGAGCGGTGGGATAGGTAGGATGAGAACCAGCGAAGAGTGCAGTCACGGAGACCAAAGGAGTGGAGTTTTTTGAGGAGGAGTGGGTGGTCCACTGTGTCAAAGGCAGCAGAGAGATCCAGGAGAAGTAGTACAGAATAGTGTCCATTGGCTTTAGCCATTAGTAGGTCATTTGAGAGTTTAAGGAGAGCAGTTTCCGTGGAGTGTTGAGGGCGAAAACCGGACTGAAGGGGATCAAGAAGTTTATTCATGGTCAGATGGTCACTTAATCGGTTGTAGACCAGTCTTTCAAGAAGTTTGGAGGAGAAGGAGAGTAAGGAGATGGGACGTAAGTTGTTGAGATTGGTGGGATCCAGTGAGGGCTTTTTTAGTATGGGGGTGACTAGCGCATGTTTTAGAGAGTTTGGGAAGATGCCACAAGAGAGGGAGAGGTTGAAAATGTGAGTTAGAGAGCGTAGAATCGAGTCAGAGGGTGAGCGTAGCATTTGCGAGGGAACAGGATCCAGGGGGCAAGTGGTTAGATGAGTGCTAGATAAAAGTTTAGCAACCTCAGTAGTAGTAGCAGGGTTGAATGAGGGAAGTAATGACTGTATCTGTGGACATGGGGTGTTGCATGGGGGAGGTTTTTGCGCATTGGCGATCTCCTCATGAATTGTATCAATCTTAGTTTTGAAGTGATTGGCAATCTCCTGGGCGGTGATTGAGTTGGTGGGTGGAGGCAGTGGGGGACAGAGTAGAGTATTGAAGGTAGAGAAGAGTTGACGTGGACTGGATGAGAAGGTGGTGATGAGTGTGATAAAGTAGGTCTGTTTGGCAGTGTGAAGGCAGGAGTAGTATTTTAGGAGGGCAGATTTATATTGTGTGAAGTCTTCCTGGGTCTTAGTCTTATGCCACAGGCGCTCAAGAGCGCGGCTACGTTTTCTGAGACTTCTGGTGTCATCTGTTTGCCAGGGTTGTAGCAGTCGGGGCCTAATTCTGCGTGTAGTGAGGGGGGCCAGCTTGTCTAGGGAGGAGGACAGTGAGCTGTTGTAAATGAAAGTAGCTAGGTTGGGGCAGGACAGGGGGGAGATTTTGTCATAGAGGTGATCAGTAGCAGAGTAGAGAAGAGAAGGGTTGAGGTGGTGAAGGTTTCTGCGTGTAACTGTTGGGCGGTTGGAGAGAGAAGAGGTGGAAGACAAGGAGAGAGCAAAACTAATAAGGTGGTGATCAGAGAGTGGGAATGGATTGTTAGAAAGGTTGCACGGAGTGCACAGATAGGAGAAGGCAAGGTCAAGGGTGTTGCCGTTGGAGTGGGTAGGAGCCTGTATCCATTGCTTCAGGTCAAGCGATGAGGTTAGACTGAGAAGTTTAGAAGTAATAGTAGTGTTAGTGTTGACAGGGATGTTGAAGTCCCCAAGAATAATTGTGGGGATTTCAGAAGAGAGAAAGTAGGGTAGCCAGGCAGAGAAGTCATCAAGAAAGGCTGATACCGGTCCAGGGGGCCGGTAGATGACAGCAATTCTTAGAGAAATGGGAGAGAAAAAACGAATGCAATGTGCCTCAAAAGAGGAGAGTGTCAGAGAGGGAGGTGGGTGAAGAACCTGATAGGTGCTGCATGGGGCTAGAAGGATTCCCACTCCACCTCCCTTCCGTCCACTTGGTCTGGGGGAGTGAGTCCAGAGAAGGCCCCCATGGGAGATGGAAGCAGGAGAAGTAGTATCCGATTCATGAAGCCAGGTTTCAGTAATGGCAAGAAGGTTAAAGGAATTTGTGATGAAGAGGTCGTGGAGGGCGGCGAGTTTGTTGCAGACAGAACGTGCATTCCACAGGGCACAGGAAAAGGGGGGGCTGGTTTTGGAAAGAGGAATATGGACCAAGTTCTGTGGGTTGCGGCTCCTGCCAGAGGGTGTAGGGGGATGGGAGCGTTGGGCAAAGACAGATGATGGTGGCCCAGGGTTTGGGGATATGTCACCAGAGATTAGGAGAAGCAGGAGGGTGAGGGAGGTAATGTGGGACTGTGATTTATGTGAAGGGGCATGTCTCAGAGTACTGGAGGTTTTATCAGTGTATGGATGTAGAATGAGCGAGAGTTGGTAAGAGCAGTAGTAGGGGGAAGACAGAAGGCAGGGTGATATGTATAAGCAGGCGGGTGGAGAGGGGGGGTGAAGGTAAGAGAGTTTGAGGAGAGAGGACAGGAGTGTCAGGAGCAGTGGTAGAGAGTGCATGTTACAGAGTGGAAGTAGAGCTTATTAGAGAGATGGGTCACCTGCAGTCTGTTAGCTGCTTTCCAGTGCAGATTGCTGTATTTGTTTGCTTCGTGCAATCGCTGAAGTGCAGAGAATGAAGTGCATATCACTTGTAGAAAGAATCACTTAGAGATAGAAGCCATTGCAATGTGCTACCCCAGCAATGTGCTAGCCCCTTAAGGATGCTCAAATATATACTGTTATAAGGGTGGGGTTGAAGTTCGTTAATTAATCATGAGTGACTATAAGAGTGCCTAGCAATCAAAGTGAACTTTTTGCTTCAAAAGTCAGAATAGCAAGAGGCCAAGACAAGATCAACACATAAAACTTAGGTAAGACAGTCCAGAAAAACAAATAATGTCATGGTTGTTCGCACAGGGCAACAGATAGAGAAGGCCACATACCAGAGAGACACACACACACAGACAGCAAGCAGATCCCAATTGCAGTTAACGGTGGAAGATGTGGATGAGCTGACACATACCAGAGAGACACACACACACAGACAGCAAGCAGATCCCAATTGCAGTTAACGGTGGAAGATGTGGATGAGCTGACACATACCAGAGAGACACACACACACAGACAGCAAGCAGATCCCAATTGCAGTTAACGGTGGAAGATGTGGATGAGCTGACACATACCAGAGAGACACACACACACAGACAGCAAGCAGATCCCAATTGCAGTTAACGGTGGAAGATGTGGATGAGCTGACACATACCAGAGAGACACACACACACAGACAGCAAGCATTTATTAGATCAATTTGTAAATACTCAGAGCTGATATCAGAGACAGACCAGGAGGTGAGATATACTGCAAATTTAAAGGGAATGCTCTTCTGCCATAAGAGAAATAATAGAAAGTGCTGCTCCTAGGGGGTGTGTCTTGTCTAAAGTGGGCATGGCTCGATAGGCATAGTTACATAAAACCGGTTTAGCTGTAATAAGCATGGCAGGTTTTCATTAAAGTGTTACTAAACCCAGGACCCTGCGTTCACTATATCTGGTCTCCCACAGTACACACAACATGGAAATGCAATAGATTTAGTAAATATAAACTGCTAAATACCTTTTCTCATTAGCAGGATATAGCAGGCTTGTGACTTCTATCAATGTCTGGTTAAGATTTGTAGGAGGAGTTTTCATACTGCACTGGCTGTCCTATGAGGATGCAGGACCTCTGACCCTCTGTCTGGACAGTGCTGATTGGCCCTGTGCTGATCACATGTGCACCCTCCCAAGAAAGAAACAAAACTCTCTAGCAATACGCACCAAACTGAGCATGTGCAGCCTGCCTCCAGTAACGCTGTCTTATCCAGACCTGTTCTGGAGTCAGTGGAAGAAGGGGATGATCAGAGAAGACAGGATCAAACAGCCTTTTTACACAATACAGAGGATTAACCCCTTCCAGGTTCCACAGTGATTATAACAAGCATGCTTTACTGCATATACAGACTGATTTTACTGTTGTGGGTTTAGTAACACTTTAACTATTTGATGGAAACAAAAGTAACATATAACTACTTCATCTTCTCTGCCAGTTTTACTATGCAATTTTCCCTGTTTATTATAGGTTTAGTAACACTTTAAACGGGGTTGTAAAGGTTTGTGTTTTTTCACCTTAATGCATCCTATGCATTAAGGTGAAAAAACACCTGTCCACCCCCCCCAGCCCCCCCGTTTTACTTACCTGACCCCTCAAACTTAACCCACGGGGATGCGCTTCTCTGATCATCCCCTTCTTCCACTGACTCCAGAACAGTGCATGTCCATCAAAGGAGCCGGGCCAAGGGGCGGGACTGCGAGACGAGCCGAGAGGAGCTGAATACACAGGACATCCGGCTCTGTGTATCTTAGTGGCGCTAACAATTTAAAAAACAAGCATGCTGCAATGCTGCAATTTTGGGCAAGGCTGCAGATGGACACTGGGGAAGGCTGCAGATGGACACTTAAAATGTAAGTTTATTTCCTTAAACTTCCCTCCTAAAAGGTTTTTTCCCTAAACTTCCCTCCTAAACTTGGGGTGCGTGTTATACGCTGGCGCGTGTTATACGCCGGCGCGTGTTATACGCCGATAAATACGGTATATATTTTTTAGCAGAGACTCTAGCTAATTAAATGGCGGTTGTTGCACTTTTATGTCAAATGGTATTTTCAATTTTTCAGATACAATTTTTTGGGAAAAAATACACTTTAATGAATATTAGACCCCTTTCATACTGGGGCGTTTTTCAGGCGCTGAAAAAAAAAAAAAAAAGCGCCCATAAAGCACCTGAAAGAAGCCTCATCTGCAATCCTCATGTGAAAGCCTGAGCCCTTTCACACTGCCAGTGCCCGAAAAACGCTAGTAAAGTGCCGCTTAAGACCTCTTTCACACCGGGCGTTTTTCAGGCGTTTTTCGGGTGCTGACAGTGTGAAAGGGCTCGGGCCATCGGCAGGTTAAAAAAAGAAATGCCTTTTTTTCTTCAATGCAACACTACAAAAATAAACAAACACATATGAAAACAAAAAAGTAAAAAAATTATGTTTTTTTTGTTAAAAAATTATATATATTTTGCTGCAGAAATACATTAACAAAATAAATATATTAATTAAAATTACCCAAAAGTGAATATATAAAAGAAGCCATCCTCATGCTGTACCTTTGTATTTACTAAACCTAGACCAAACCAAAAAAAAAAAACGCTCCAAAGTGCATATATATAGATATAATTATATATATATATATATTTTATTTTTTATGATGTAATAATAATATCTCTGTCAACTCTGAGTCTTGGAGTCTTGCTGACAATTTAAAGTGACCCTGTAAGCTTCAAAATATATTTCGATTAAAATGGTTCTAAAGGCAGAATGTTTTTTACCTTCATGTATTCTCTGCATTAGTGTAAAAACTTCTACATGCAGCTCCCCCCTTAGCCCCCCAAATACTTACCTGAGCTTGATCTCAATGGACACACAGAGCTGGCTCAGGATTGAGCAGGCACGAGTGTCCCAAAGCAAGCGGTAAGCTATGGGGCACTCGGCAGAGGGGAGGAACCAGGAGCACCGGTGGGGGATCCAAGAAGAGGACGGTCAGGGCTGTAAATGTCATGTGGTAATAGGTGCATAAAAAATTAACACATCAGTTGTTTTGTGGGAATCCGTGTTGAGCGGATTGGTAGAAGAGAAGCTGCAGGAGCAGAATCTGTGTGCTGGGTGTGGTTGAAAGTGTGAAGGCATACACAGATGAGGTTTTACTGTAAACAACACATGCGCAATGCATGCGCACAAGTGTGATTGTCAGACACCAATACTTCTTGCACATTCACTCTTCAAAAAAAAAAAGAAAATGAAGCTCCGCGCTTTGCTGCCCTCTCAAGACTGGGGACTCCCCAATAGCCTACCACAAATACATAACAGACAGGGTGCACCAGCCTCGCTCATTATCTTAATAAACAATTTATTAATAAAAACCAAAGTAGATATACTCACAAATAAATTTGATATACAAAGCTCATCAACCTCAATATTGCTCATTCCATGCTCCTTGGCTTGGGAAGATACTACCTGGATCTTTACTGACTTATGCACCTCAGAGCCAAACATATGAGGTTTTTTTGAGAGGCGCTAAGAGCACACGAACTTAGAGGAGTTTAGGGGAAGATAGCCTCCAAGCAAACAGACTGGGTATGGCACTACAGCGTCACCATTATGCATATAATATTGAAAAGGGAAAAGTGAAAATGGGAGTTTTAAGGTGCAAATTTAAAGTTGAGAATAATATCAATTTTACAAATTTTATTTAATAAACATTGTTAAAAATGTATTATATTCAATTCATACGATCATTATATCTTGTAAAAGCTCCTGAGGAAGCCATGATTATTGCGAAACATGTAGAGGCTGACAAACTTTTGTACAACAGCCATATGAATTTCATGTGTTGGTTTTAATATAATACATTTTTAACAGTGTTTATTAAATAAAATTTGTGAAATTGATATAGTTCTCAATTTGATTAATTTTGCACCTTAAAAATCCCATTTTCCATTTTCCCTTTTCAATATTTCAAATATGGGGAGGTGGTGCATGTAATAAAATACCTCCTATCCTTGGATAAAATGTATTTTTGTCTATTACGCATATAATAATTGCAAGAGCCCTGCAAAGAAAGTCTGCAGCATAGTTGTTAAGTGCAAGAGCCTGTGAGAAACTGCAATGAGCAAATGACTCACCCATGGTCTAAAAATGGTGGGCATTACTAAGCAGCAGACCTGAAGGACCATTGTATAGACCTAGGCAAGAAAGAGTTTGGGTTCGTCACTAGTGTCTAGATGGCATACAGATCAAGCACCTATGGTGATCATGCCACCGTTGACTGGGGATCACACTTCCTGTCTGGCTTGTTGGCAGTAAAGTTCCTTTACAGTGCCATTACCAAAATCTTATCTACAGTATGTCTTGTCCATCAATAGTTACCATCACCTTTGTAAGAGACAGCAATGCCAGCTCATCATGTCTTAAATGACTGACAAGCTGAGTGTCATGGTTATGCAATAAAGTCTGTTTGTCAGCCTACCTGTTTCCATGTGTTCATCTCCAAAGACCAGCTGTCTCTCACCTGACTGCTTTTATTAACTCTCCTCTAGCATGGCTCCACCCCAGCTCCTATCAGAGAACTCTATATTAACCTCTGCACTGCAGGTCAGACCTGCTAATCAACCTTTGTGTGTTTGGCTTCCTGTTCCTGCCTGCCGTGTGCTCTACATTTATCTCTGTTACTGACCTTGGCGTGTTCTATACTATTCCTGTCTGCTCGTGACCCTGACCTTTTGGCGTGTCCCCGACTATCCTTGTTTGCCTGTGACTCTGAACCTTGGCGTGTACCCTGTTGTCCTTGTCTGCTTGTGGCCCTGACCTTGGCTTATTCCTTTACTATCCTTATCCTTCTGTTGCCTACTGTGGGTGTGAGCTGGGGGACCCTGGGGGTCGCGACCTGGAGCCAGTTGCAGCCCAGTCCATCCTCACCACTAGAGGCTCTGGTGAACACCTACTGGCTCTTAGACTCCGCGCCCCAGGGAATCCTACGCTCTAACCCGGATGGGATCCGTGTTGGTGTTCCAGCGATCCTGCCTTCCTTATACCCGGACTCCCATCCGCAGCAGTCAGCCGTAGGGTCCACTGCCTTGCCGTGCACTCCTGATCCCAACGGTGTGCATCTGTCACCTAGCCTCAAGGTGACCTGACAGTTTGATCAGCCATGGACCCGGCTGACGTGCCGCTTCCTGCAGCCAATCCATTGCAGGGCATATTTCGCAGACTCGAGACCCAGGAATCTAATCAGACTCAGGTGATGCTATTCCTTAAGGATCTGGCTTCCTGCTTCGAGCAGCTCCAGGCCTCCTTGGGAGACCCGAACCTGCAGCCTCAAGTACAATTAGCAGCTGCACCTATCGCACCAGTCGCAGCCACACATTCATGTTTACTGCCTGCTCCGTCCCGTTTCTCTGGGGACTCCAAGGCCTGCAGGGGCTTCCTCAGCCAATGCACCATTCATTTTGAGCTCCAGCCTCAAAACTTTCTGTCTGATCGGGCTAAGGTAGCCTATATCATTTCCCTCCTCTCTGGTGAAGCTTTAGCTTGGGCTGCCCCCATGTGGGAGAAGAATGACCCGGTGGTTTCCAGCCTGTCCGACTTCTTGAAGCTCTTTCGTAATATCTTCGAGGAGCCAGCTCCGGTTTCTTCAGCGGCCAGTGTCCTTTTACGCCTTCGCCAAGAATCTTGTTCAGTGGGACAATATGCGCTTCAGTTCCGTATCCTCACAGCTGAATTGAGCTGGAACAATGAGGCCCTGGTCGCAACCTTTTTACATGGCCTCTCTGACCGAATGAAGGACGAATTAGCAGGAAGAGCCATCCCCGCCGGTCTGGACGATGTAATTTCCTTGTGCAATCAGATTGACATTCGTTTCCAGGAGAGGTCCCTAGAAAAAAGACGCCAGCACCCTCTAGGTCCTAGTCAGCCAGAACTCTTCCCCCGTCGCTCTGTGGAGCATCCTCTGCCTGCTGAGGAACCTATGCAGCTGGGCCAGACTAGACTAACCCCCGAAGAACGTGCTAGACGCAGAACTCTAGGCTTGTGTCTTTATTGTGGGGGCAAGGGTCATCTTCTTGACTCCTGCTCGCTTCTTCTGGGAAACGCTCGGGTCTAATATATTTGGAAGGTGGAGTATTGGACCTAGAAACATCACCTTCTCGTCTTCTTCTTCCGGTGTTCCTCCATGTAGGCCCTTCTGCCCAATCGGCCCTAGCATATCTGGACTCCGGGGCTGCCGGCAATTTTATGGACTGGAGAACTGCTTCTTCTATGAAGCTTACACTTTCTCCCCTCGCTACACCACTAGTAGTCTCGGCAATTGATGGCACTGTGCTCCCAGGGGGTCCTATAGGTTTCCAGACGCTACCTATTAGGATGTCGGTAGGGATCCTCCACCAGTGGTGGATTTCCTTCCTCATTTTACCCAAGGCCTCAACCCCTATTGTATTGGGCCTTCCTTGGCTACAGCTCCACTCTCCACGTGTGGACTGGGTCTCTGGGCAGATCCTGGCTTGGGGTCCTTCGTGTTTCTCATCCTGTCTTCTCAATGTGGTCCCTAAGGAGAGACTTTCCATTGCTACCACATATGTATCTTCTGATCTTCCCACGGCATACAGAGATTACTGGGATGTGTTTTGTAAGAAGTCTGCTGAGGTGCTTCCTCCCCACTAGGGATGAGCTTCGTGTTCGAGTCGAACCCATGTTCGACTCGAACATCGGCTGTTCGACCGTCCGTCGAATTGCGAACGTTATGGGCCGTTCGCGCCAAATTCGTGTGGCGCGTCACGGCCCATAATTCACTGCGGCATCGCAGTGCATTGCTGGCTGATGATTGGCCAAGCATGCACTATGACCCGCATGCTTGGCCAATCACAGCGCCGTCAGTAGAGAGAGCTGTAATTGGCCAAAGCCAGGGTGGCTTTGGCCAATTATGGCTCAGGGGATTTAGTACACGCCCCACACTATATAAGGCCGCCTGCACGGCGGCCCTGTGTAGTGTGTTCCGGTGTGCTGATAGAGAGAGAGACAGACAGTGTCATTTGATTTGAGTTAGATAGATTAGGCTAGATCCGTTCCTGCTATTTACATTTAGTGCAGTCAGTGCGTCCTGCTCACAGTGTTCAGCTAGATCCGTTCCTGCTATTTACATTTAGTGCAGTGCGTCCTGCTCACAGTGTTCAGCTAGATCCGTTCCTGCTATTTACATTTAGTGCAGTACGTCCTGCTCACAGTGTTCAGCTAGATCCGTTCCTGCTATTTACATTTAGTGCAGTGCGTCCTGCTCACAGTGTTCAGCTAGATCTGTTCCTGCTATTTACATTTAGTGCAGTGCGTCCTGCTCACAGTGTTCAGCTAGATCTGTTCCTGCTATTTACATTTAGTGCAGTGCGTCCTGCTCACAGTGTTCAGCTAGATCCGTTCCTGCTATTTACATTTAGTGCAGTCAGTGCGTCCTGCTCACAGTGTTCAGCTAGATCTGTTCCTGCTATTTACATTTAGTGCAGTGCGTCCTGCTCACAGTGTTCAGCTAGATCTGTTCCTGCTATTTACATTTAGTGCAGTGCGTCCTGCTCACAGTGTTCAGCTAGATCTGTTCCTGCTATTTACATTTAGTGCAGTGCGTCCTGCTCACAGTGTTCAGCTAGATCCGTTCCTGCTATTTACATTTAGTGCAGTGCGTCCTGCTCACAGTGTTCAGCTAGATCTGTTCCTGCTATTTACATTTAGTGCAGTGCGTCCTGCTCACAGTGTTCAGCTAGATCCGTTCCGGCTATTTACATTTAGTGCAGTCAGTGCGTCCTGCTCACAGTGTTCAGCTAGATCCGTTCCTGCTATTTACATTTAGTGCAGTGCGTCCTGCTCACAGTGTTCAGCTAGATCTGTTCCTGCTATTTACATTTAGTGCAGTGCGTCCTGCTCACAGTGTTCAGCTAGATCTGTTCCTGCTATTTACATTTAGTGCAGTGCGTCCTGCTCACAGTGTTCAGCTAGATCCGTTCCTGCTATTTACATTTAGTGCAGTGCGTCCTGCTCACAGTGTTCAGCTAGATCCGTTCCTGCTATTTACATTTAGTGCAGTGCGTCCTGCTCACAGTGTTCAGCTAGATCTGTTCCTGCTATTTACATTTAGTGCAGTGCGTCCTGCTCACAGTGTTCAGCTAGATCCGTTCCTGCTATTTACATTTAGTGCAGTGCGTCCTGCTCACAGTGTTCAGCTAGATCTGTTCCTGCTATTTACATTTAGTGCAGTGCGTCCTGCTCACAGTGTTCAGCTAGATCCGTTCCTGCTATTTACATTTAGTGCAGTCAGTGCGTCCTGCTCACAGTGTTCAGCTAGATCTGTTCCTGCTATTTACATTTAGTGCAGTCAGTGCGTCCTGCTCACAGTGTTCAGCTAGATCTGTTCCTGCTATTTACATTTAGTGCAGTGCGTCCTGCTCACAGTGTTCAGCTAGATCCGTTCCTGCTATTTACATTTAGTGCAGTGCGTCCTGCTCACAGTGTTCAGCTAGATCCGTTCCTGCTATTTACATTTAGTGCAGTCAGTGCGTCCTGCTCACAGTGTTCAGCTAGATCCGTTCCTGCTATTTACATTTAGTGCAGTCAGTGCGTCCTGCTCACAGTGTTCAGCTAGATCTGTTCCTGCTATTTACATTTAGTGCAGTCAGTGCGTCCTGCTCACAGTGTTCAGCTAGATCCGTTCCTGCTATTTACATTTAGTGCAGTCAGTGCGTCCTGCTCACAGTGTTCAGCTAGATCTGTTCCTGCTATTTACATTTAGTGCAGTCAGTGCGTCCTGCTCACAGTGTTCAGCTAGATCCGTTCCTGCTATTTACATTTAGTGCAGTCAGTGCGTCCTGCTCACAGTGTTCAGCTAGATCCGTTCCTGCTATTTACATTTAGTGCAGTCAGTGCGTCCTGCTCACAGTGTTCAGCTAGATCCATTCCTGCTATTTACATTTAGTGCAGTCAGTGCGTCCTGCTCACAGTGTTCAGCTAGATCCGTTCCTGCTATTTACATTTAGTGCAGTGCGTCCTGCTCACAGTGTTCAGCTAGATCCGTTCCTGTTATCTTCCTACTGACAGGCAGGCTTGTCTGGTTACAGTATATAAAGCTACCTGAAGAAAATTACAGGTGTTCTATCCCAGCTTAGTGCAGCTACAGGCCATTAGTATGTCTGGAAGGCCAAGAAGGAGAGGCAGACAGTCACAAGCCAATAAGAGAGGGCAAGCAAGCTCTGTGTCTAGTGCTGGTCGTGGAGACGGTGCATCCTCATCAGCACGTGGCCATGGGACACGCTTGGCCTTTTTTTCGGGAGCTGGCCGTGTTGAGCCGCAACATGCGGAAGACTTGGTCGAGTGGATGACCAAGCCGTCCTCATCCTCCTCATCCTCTCTCACCCATGCCCAGGGTGCTTTGTCTGGCAAAGCAGCGGCCTCTTCCCTCAGCTCAATGTCATCAGTGACTCCTTCCCTAGCTCCACCATGTCCTCCTGAGGATTCCCTCGAACTGTTTGACCACAGTGTTGGGTACATGCTCCAGGAGGATGCCCAGCGTTTGGAAGGCTCTGATGATGATACTGAGCTCGATGAAGGCAGTAACATGAGCACGGACAGAGGGGGTGCCCAAGAAGGACAGCAATCTGGCAGTCATGCTCCCCCTGCTGCAGCATACTGCCAGGTTTGCTCCAGTGATGAGGAGGGAGGGGATGATGAGGTCACTGACTCAACGTGGGTGCCTGATAGGAGAGAGGAGGAGGAGGAGGAGGAGGAGGCGGCACATCACCAAAGAGGCAGGATGCCCTCCAGGGGCCAGCCTAAGGGCAGCACATTGACTGCATCACACCCCAAAGCTCCACATGTGCATGGCGCTGCAGTCTCTGCGCGTTATTCAAAAAGTTCTTTCGTGTGGGCCTTTTTTGAGACGAGTGCATCAGATCGCACCGCTGCTATTTGCAACATATGTCTCAAGCATATCTCGCGTGGCCAAAACATCTCCCGCTTGGGTACCACATGCTTGACCAGACATATGTTGACCTGCCATGCAGTTCGTTGGCAAGCGTATCTAAAAGACCCACACCAAAGAACAAAGAGGATCTCTCCTTGCTCCTCATCAGCTGAGATTTCCAACCCCACTAGACCTTCAGTCCTCTCTGAGACCTGCAGTGAGAGGAATGAAGGTGTAGAATTAGGTGTGTCACAGCCAAGTACTTGTGGGCAATCTGCTTTTGGTACACCGACGTCAGATTGTACCAGGCAAATTTCCCTGCCCCAGCTGCTGCACCGCCGAAAGAAGTTTGCTCCCAGCCATCCACATGCCCAGCGGTTGAATGCTAGCTTGGCAAAATTGCTAGCACTTCAACTGCTGCCTTTTCAGTTGGTAGACTCTGCCCCCTTCCGTGAGTTTGTGGAATGTGCGGATCCTCAGTGGCAGGTACCCAAACGCCACTTTTTCTCACGGAAGGCGATTCCGGCTCTCTACCGGCATGTGGAAGGCAATGTCCATGCCTCGCTGGACAGGGCGGTCAGCGGTAAGATGCATATTACCGCTGACTCATGGTCCAGCAGGCATGGACAGGGACGTTACCTAAGTTTCACGGCGCATTGGGTGACTCTGCTGGCAGCTGGGAAGGATGCAGGACAAGGTGCAGTAGTGTTGGAGGTTGTTCCGCCACCACGCCTCCAAAATGCTGATTGTGACACACCTCTCTCCTCCACCCCCTCCTCTTCTTCTTCCTCCATGGCCTCTTCCTCGGAACCAGCGGTGCTCCGTAGGCGTTCAAGGGGCTACGCAAGTACGCAGGCCAAAAGATGCCATGCGGTGCTTGAGCTGGTGTGCTTGGGGGACAGGAGCCACACTGGGGCAGAGGTTCTGTCAGCTCTGCAGGGGCAGGTTCAGAGGTGGTTGACGCCACGCCAACTTAAGGCAGGAATGGTGGTTTGCGACAATGGCACCAACCTCCTCTCTGCCCTCCGACAGGGACAAATGACCCATGTGCCCTGTTTGGCTCACGTCCTTAACTTGGTGGTGCAGCGGTTCTTGGGCAGGTACCCGGGCTTACAGGATGTCCTGAGGCAGGCCAGGAAAGTCTGTGTGCATTTCCGCCGGTCATATAATGCCAGTGCTCGGCTGACGGACCTCCAAAAGGAGTTTAACCTGCCCAAGAACCGCCTAATCTGTGACATGCCCACCAGGTGGAACTCAACGTTGGCCATGCTGCAGCGGCTGCACACGCAGCAGAGGGCCATCAATGAGTACCTGTGCGACTATGGCACCAGGACAGGGTCAGGGGAGCTTGGTTTTTTTTCCCCACGCCAGTGGGCCATGATCAGGGATGCATGCACTGTCCTGTCACCATTCGAGGAGGCCACGAGGATGGTGAGCACTGACAGTGCATGCATCAGTGACACTGTCCCCCTTGTCCACCTGTTGGAGCACACGCTGCGTGGAATAATGGACAGGGCACTTGAGGCAGAACAGAGGCAGGAAGAGGAGGACTTCCTTAGCTCTCAAGGCCCCCTTTATCCAGACAGTGTTCCTGCGTGCCCGCCGATCACACAGGAAGAGGACGAGGAGGAGGAGGAGGAGGAGGAAGATTGTGTCAGTATGGAGGTGGAGCCTGGCACTCAGCATCAGCAGCAGTTTTTAAGGGATCAGTCCCAAGGAACACATGGACTTGTACGTGGCTGGGAGGAGGTGGCTGTGGACGTTGTTGTCCTTAGTGACCCAGAGGACTCCGGACCGAATGCCTCAGCAAACCTACGCTGCATGGCCTCCCTGATCCTGCAAAGCCTGCGTAAGGATCCTCGTATTCGTGGTATCAAGGAGAAGGACCAATACTGGCTGGCAACCCTCCTTGATCCACGTTACAAGGGTAAGGTTGTGGACCTTATCTTGCCATCGCAGAGGGAGCAGAGGATGAAACATCTTCGGGAGGCCTTGCAGAAAGGTCTGTGCAACGCGTTCCCAGAGACTGGGAGGTTACAAACTCCTGTTTCTGGACAACGTGTTGCTGAGGCTTCGGTCAGTCAAAGAAGGAGCGGTGGAGAAGGTGGCCGTCTGACCGATGCGTTCAGACAATTTTTTGGTCCGCAGCCCCAAGGTATGATCGGTTCCAGCAACCATCGCCAGCGTCTGTTTTACATGGTGCAGGAATACCTAGGGGCAAGATCAGACTTGGACACCTTTCCCACCGAAAATCCTCTGGGTTACTGGGTCTTGAGGATGGATCACTGGCCAGAGCTTGCACAGTATGCAATTGAGCTACTGGCCTGTCCTGCATCCAGCGTTCTTTCGGAACGCACATTCAGTGCTGCTGGAGGCGTGGTAACCGATCACAGGGTGCGTCTGTCCACCGACTCGGTCGATCGGCTGACCTTCATAAAAATGAATCAGTCTTGGATCACCACCAGCTACCAAGCACCTGATGCTGATGTAACCGAATAATTTTTTTTGAAATCTCAGATCCCTTCAAAGACTGCCTATGCTGATGCTGAGTGACTATCCCTGAGTAATTATCCTCTTCCTCCTCAATCATCACGCTGATAGCTTGTAAGAACATTTTTGGTTCTGGGCGCCACCACCAGTGCCTAAGGCACAATTTTTCAGCCCCTGTTTAACAGGGACATGTAATTACAATTTTTGATGTAATACTTTGCAGCAGGGCTCGTTCCTGCATTCCAACTAGAGTGTCTGTGAGGGGTTGCAGTGTTGTGGCACCAGCACCAGTGCCTAAGGCCCAATTTTTCTGCCCCTGTCTAACAGGGGCGTGTAATTACAATTTTTGATGCAATACTTTGCAGCAGGGCTCGTTCCTGCATTCCAACTAGAGTGTCTGTGAGGGGTTGCAGTGTTGTGGCACCAGCACCAGTGCCTAAGGCCCAATTTTTCTGCCCCTGTCTAACAGGGGCGTGTAATTACAATTTTTGATGCAATACTTTGCAGCAGGGCTCGTTCCTGCGTTCCAACTAGAGTGTCTGTGAGGGGTTGCAGTGTTGTGGCACCAGCACCAGTGCCTAAGGCCCAATTTTTCTGCCCCTGTCTAACAGGGGCGTGTAATTACAATTTTTGATGCAATACTTTGCAGCAGGGCTCGTTCCTGCGTTCCAACTAGAGTGTCTGTGAGGGGTTGCAGTGTTGTGGCACCAGCACCAGTGCCTAAGGCCCAATTTTTCTGCCCCTGTCTAACAGGGGTGTGTAATTACAATTTTTGATGCAATACTTTGCAGCAGGGCTCGTTCCTGCGTTCCAACTAGAGTGTCTGTGAGGGGTTGCAGTGTTGTAGCACCAGTGCCTAAGGCCTAATTTTTCAGCTCCTGTTCAACAGGGGCATGTAATTACAATTCTTGATCTAATATTTCACAGCAGGGCCCTGTGAGGGCTTACAGTGTTGTGGCCACAGCAACACCTAAGGCCCAAATTTCTGCTGAGTATATAGGGCAGGACCCTACTTTCAAACATCTAACTTACAAACGACTCCTACTTGCAAACGGAAGGTGACAACAGGAAGTGAGATGAAATCTACCCCTAGGAAGGGAAATTCTCTCCTGTAAGAGTTAATATGGGAAAACAATTTCTCCTTTCCACTGATGCTTTCCAATCCTTGTTCCACAAAAAAACCCAAATTTTCAAAAAACATTTTTCATTGGGACAAAAAAGTGAGGTGAAATCTTCTGAAGAGGAGGAAAGACAGCAAAACAAATGTCACAGGGGTGATAACCCTTCCCTATGTTTTCCAAAAAGCTTAGAAAAGATTTTTTGGCTGGAGCTAAACACGTTAAAAATGTTCAAAATTACAAACAGATTCTACTTAACAACAAACCTACAGTCCCTGTCTTGTTTGCACCGCCTGTATACTGCTGTTCAGAGTATATAGGGCCTTTCCTTATTTTAATTTGGGTGCGGGGTTCCCCTTAATATCCATACAAGACCCAAAGGGCCTGGTAATGGACTGGGGGGTACCCATGCCGTTTGTCTCACTGATTTTCATCCATATTGCCATGACCCGACATGACATTAAACCCGCAAGCAGTTTTAAATGAGATTTTTTCCTTTAAAAATGACATTTGGTGCAGGGACTGTTCTAAACATGGGAAACACGCGTCACTTTACAGGCATACTATAGACACCCCCCAGGTACGATATTTAAAGGAATATTTCACTTTTTTTTTTTACTTTAAGCATCATTAAAATCACTGCTCCCGAAAAAACGGCAGTTTTTAAAAGTTTTTTTTGCATTGATACATGTCCCCTGGGGTAGGACCCGGGTCCCCAAACCCTTTTTAGGACAATACCATGGAAATTAGCCTTTAAAATGAGCACTTTTGATTTCGAACGTTCGAGTCCCATAGACGTCAATGGGGTTCTAACGTTCGTGCGAACTTTCGGTCCGTTCGCGGGTTCTGGTGCGAACCGAACCGGGGGGTGTTCGGCTCATCCCTATTAGTCACTAATGCTGCCCAGTCCTGCTCTGTGTATGTAATATGTAAATTGCAGCAGCATTGATATGTAAATCAGGTTGCATTGATATGTGAATAGATTTATTTGAACGCACAGGTGTACGGAGAGGAGGTGGATCAAGACGCAGAGATTAGCAGGGAAGTGTCTGTCACAGTAAATACCCTGAAAAGAAGAAAAAAATGTAGCCCTTAAATATATTGTGTGGAAAAATGTAATATTGTGTATCAACAATGCTAAAAGATGTTTGATATAAAATCCACCACGTGAATGATAGGCAACAAATGTCAATAGAATGACAAAAATAAAGTAAAATATAATAAAGTCCATCACGTGAATGTTGATTGGCATCAATTAGCAATGGAACAACATTATAAAGTATCTTCAGGACGGACATGTTGAAGAGAAATTTAGAAAAATGGAGAAGAATCTTGTGAGGACACCACCAACGATTGCATGAAGGCTTACCGGAAATAGTGCTAGGGGCATATACCCCTTAAGTCAACCAGGCATGTAGTGATAAACACTATAAACGATATGGAACCTTCAATGATCCAGATAACCACGAACACAATAAGAACTATGGACGGCACTGGTCAGCAGACGGGTAAGTAGACAGTCAGCAGGCATTTATTTAAATAAACGTAAACGGCACAGGTCAGCAGACGTTTTTATTTCCATAAAAAGACCCACCAAAATCCTCAGCACCAGGCCCATGATGCTCTTAATCCAGCCATGCCTTTTTAGGGTCGTATTTGGACAAGATGCCACCCTAGACCTGCTTGAATGAAGGTGCCCTTTTGCATAAGCTCTGCCAACAATTGCATGAAGGCTTAGCGGAAATAAAGGACTTAAAGGGGCATATACCCCTTAAAGAGGGAGTCCACCTACATCAACCAAAAAAAAAAAATATTAAAAGCCAGCAGCTACAAATACTGCAGCTGCTGACTTATAATACATGGCCACTTACCTGTCCCAGGGTCCAGCGATGTCGGCAGGCGACGCCGAGAACCCGCTCGGTTCTCGGCAGCTGCCGCTGCCATCCTAGGTGGGGGAATCAGGAAGTGAAGCGTTGCAGCTTCACTTCCCGGTTCCCTACTGCGCATGCGCGAGTCGCACTGCGCAATCTGGATGGTCCCCGCTATCTCCTGGGAGCTGTGTGTTTCCCAGGAGACAGCGCGGTGGGACAGGAAGAGGCATAGACTCCCATGGGAGTCTATGCCGGAAGTGGGTGCAAATACCTGTCTTAGACAGGTATCTGCACCCCCCTCCCCCCTGAAAGGTGCCAAATGTGACACCGGAGGGGGGGAGGGTTCCGAAAAGCGGAAGTTCCATTTTTGTGTGGAACTCCACTTTAAGTCAACCGGGCTTGTAGTGATAAACACTATAAACGATATGGAACCTTCAACGATCCAGATAACCACGATCACAATAAGAACTATGGATGGCACTGGTCAGCAGATGGGTAAGTAGGTTCAGATGGAGAGAGGAACAGCCAGAGAAGTTTCCCATGCTCACACATTGAAACCGAGAAATGAAACAAAGTTCCACATAGTGTGATACCGTTTACGTTTATTAAAAAAAGGATAGAATTAAACACTCACATATTCTGAAGTAATCAAAGGCTTAATGGACATAAAAAGGCGCAGTAGTGATGGCAGCACTAGACCCGATGCATTTTGTCTGAGTAGACGTCATCTGCGGTGTGAGTGTCAACCATCTCCTCTGCGCTTAAAAAAGTAAAATGGCCCCAAATTAGATCACATGCCAACCGGAAGTTCCAGTCTGGAAATATTTGTGTCACTTCCGGTCCGGCCTGAAACATTAAGACAGGCCATTTAAAAGAGTATATGCAATACAAAAATCACAGTAAATACCCTGCCCTGTTACATGCTTAGTAAGTGTAAGGCTCCATACACATCATGCAGCGCACACGTTCCCATTCATTGCGTGTAGGGCATCCCCTCCCTCCTACAGTTCCCACCGACAGTTTGCCATGGTGCGCTAGGCGTGCCACATTACTACACTACTAAAACCACCCAAAGGCACCCTATCTCTTTCTCTCACCCCATCCCCCTCCAATAATTAGTTTAAATAATTAATTTGTTTTGACAAAATATTGCTTGCAGTTTCATTTTATTTATTTCCATAAAAAGACCCACCAAAATCCTCAGCACCAGGCCCATGATGCTCTTAATCCAGCCCTGCCTTTTTAGGGTCGTATTTGGACAAGATGCCACCCTAGACCTGCTTGAATGAAGGCACCCTTTTGCATAAGCTCTGCCCCTTATATCATATAATTATTTTAGTACAAGCTAATGCTAGACTCAAACCTTGGCCAAGTCACTATCTGCATCCCAGATAGCAAGCAATTGTGCTGCAAGTTTGAAAATGACTTGCTAAGCTATTGCTAGACTTGCCAGGCTTCACAAGTTCATGGCTGAATTGCACAATTACAACAAGTACGCATTGCATGACTCCAGATAAACTTTCTTTGCAAACATTCTGCAAGTCTGCTGCAAGTTCTGGTTCAGTTATGTTGTGCAATAGAAATAGAGGGATTGGGAGCCTGGTCCCCAGCTAGGTCTCACCAAAGAAGTCCCCTAGCTTCTTTGGGGGGACCAGGCTCCCAACCCCTCTTTTTCTAAAATTTCTGGATGATGGTACAACCCCTACTTGATCTTACCCATTTACTAACTTTACTTGCAGAGGCTTTCCATAAATTTTATTTTGTGCAATAGTCATCCCCCCACAGGGGTCGCTGTAGCTAAATTTTCATGCTTTAGACTTGCAGAGCTCTTGCTGTAGACTCACCACTGTAACTTTGCTCTTGCTAAAGACTTGCCACGCAAATTTGCTACAAATTGGAAAAGTGTCAACTAGAACTTGTGCTTCAAGTGCTCTGCAAGTGTACAACTTGTCAGTGAAAATGTGCAGCAAGTTAACAGACTTACAATTCAACACTGCCACAAATTTGTGGCAAGTCATCCTTGCTATGTGGGATAGAGTTTGCATGTCCTCCCTGTGCTTGTATGGGTTTTCTTTGGGTGCTCTGGTTTCCTCCCATGCTCCAAAGACATGCTGGGTTATTTTGCTCCTGTCTAAATGGGCCTTAGTATATGTTGTGGCAGGGCGAGCCCATGCCACTATTTAATATGGCATTCTGGGTCAGGATTTCTGGGAAGTAAGCACACTAATGATGCAGGCGTGTGCTGCATTCATTTTAGAGCCAGGGTTAGAGCTCAGGGCCTCACCCTCCCGATTTGGTCAGTGATTGCAATGGAGCTGTGGGAGGTGCACGTTACACCACATTGTCCAGGACAGGACAGATTGAGGCAGAGTCTGAGATAAAGACAGTCTGTGACAAATGAAGCAGCTGGGGCGCTGCACAAAAGATATAACGCTTGTTTGATGGTCAAGAAGACCAAAACTATAAAGCTGAGCAGTAAAGTTGTGAAGAGAGCCTTGGGGCTGAATGTTGTTTTTCCTTATTTTATTAATTATGAGAATTGCCTGCGTGGGAAGACCATGTAAACATTTGTATTACTTTTAAATAAAAGTGGGCAGGAAAAGCCCTAGGATAGCACTTCTGGCATGGAGTAAACTCACTGTTTGGCGCTACCAAGGAGCTACAAATACCCCAACTTGTCACAATGTGTATAGTACTATGGCTATGTATTCTGCATGCCAGTCCCAAGCCCATGTAAATGTGGAGGGTTTGGGAAAGACCTGTCAACCAACCTCATAAAACAATTCGCAAAATAATTGTAGTGCTTACCCCTGTAGGAGCTGCTGGAATTTTGCCCAGGTTCTTCCCCAGTGGATTTCAACACAGCCAGGCACACACAGTCACTTTTTTTTCTTAATAACCAGGCTAGGGGTGTTGTTTTTGTTGTTTTTATTTTTGGAGAACTTGGATAGGGTTACAGTTCGGTGGACACCCCCCTTTCCTGACCTGCCGAGCTGCACGCATTTTTTTTTTTTTTAATTTTGGCGTGGGGTTCCCCTTAAAATCCATACCCGACCTGAAGGGCCTGCGTAAGGATCCTCGTATTCGTGGTATCAAGGAGAAGGACCAATACTGGCTGGCAACCCTCCTTGATCCACGTTACAAGGGTAAGGTTGTGGACCTTATCTTGCCATCGCAGAGGGAGCAGAGGATGAAACATCTTCGGGAGGCCTTGCAGAAAGGTCTGTGCAACGCGTTCCCAGAGACTGGGAGGTTACAAACTCCTGTTTCTGGACAACGTGTTGCTGAGGCTTCGGTCAGTCAAAGAAGGAGCGGTGGAGAAGGTGGCCGTCTGACCGATGCGTTCAGACAATTTTTTGGTCCGCAGCCCCAAGGTATGATCGGTTCCAGCAACCATCGCCAGCGTCTGTTTTACATGGTGCAGGAATACCTAGGGGCAAGATCAGACTTGGACACCTTTCCCACCGAAAATCCTCTGGGTTACTGGGTCTTGAGGATGGATCACTGGCCAGAGCTTGCACAGTATGCAATTGAGCTACTGGCCTGTCCTGCATCCAGCGTTCTTTCGGAACGCACATTCAGTGCTGCTGGAGGCGTGGTAACCGATCACAGGGTGCGTCTGTCCACCGACTCGGTCGATCGGCTGACCTTCATAAAAATGAATCAGTCTTGGATCACCCCCAGCTACCAAGCACCTGATGCTGATGTAACCGAATAATTTTTTTTGAAATCTCAGATCCCTTCAAAGACTGCCTATGCTGATGCTGAGTGACTATCCCTGAGTAATTATCCTCTTCCTCCTCAATCATCACGCTGATAGCTTGTAAGAACATTTTTGGTTCTGGGCGCCACCACCAGTGCCTAAGGCACAATTTTTCAGCCCCTGTTTAACAGGGGCATGTAATTACAATTTTTGATGTAATACTTTGCAGCAGGGCTCGTTCCTGCATTCCAACTAGAGTGTCTGTGAGGGGTTGCAGTGTTGTGGCACCAGCACCAGTGCCTAAGGCCCAATTTTTCTGCCCCTGTCTAACAGGGGCGTGTAATTACAATTTTTGATGCAATACTTTGCAGCAGGGCTCGTTCCTGCATTCCAACTAGAGTGTCTGTGAGGGGTTGCAGTGTTGTGGCACCAGCACCAGTGCCTAAGGCCCAATTTTTCTGCCCCTGTCTAACAGGGGCGTGTAATTACAATTTTTGATGCAATACTTTGCAGCAGGGCTCGTTCCTGCGTTCCAACTAGAGTGTCTGTGAGGGGTTGCAGTGTTGTGGCACCAGCACCAGTGCCTAAGGCCCAATTTTTCTGCCCCTGTCTAACAGGGGCGTGTAATTACAATTTTTGATGCAATACTTTGCAGCAGGGCTCGTTCCTGCGTTCCAACTAGAGTGTCTGTGAGGGGTTGCAGTGTTGTGGCACCAGCACCAGTGCCTAAGGCCCAATTTTTCTGCCCCTGTCTAACAGGGGTGTGTAATTACAATTTTTGATGCAATACTTTGCAGCAGGGCTCGTTCCTGCGTTCCAACTAGAGTGTCTGTGAGGGGTTGCAGTGTTGTGGCACCAGCACCAGTGCCTAAGGCCTAATTTTTCAGCTCCTGTTCAACAGGGGCATGTAATTACAATTCTTGATCTAATATTTCACAGCAGGGCCCTGTGAGGGCTTACAGTGTTGTGGCCACAGCAACACCTAAGGCCCAAATTTCTGCTGAGTATATAGGGCAGGACCCTACTTTCAAACATCTAACTTACAAACGACTCCTACTTGCAAACGGAAGGTGACAACAGGAAGTGAGATGAAATCTACCCCTAGGAAGGGAAATTCTCTCCTGTAAGAGTTAATATGGGAAAACAATTTCTCCTTTCCACTGATGCTTTCCAATCCTTGTTCCACAAAAAAACCCAAATTTTCAAAAAACATTTTTCATTGGGACAAAAAAGTGAGGTGAAATCTTCTGAAGAGGAGGAAAGACAGCAAAACAAATGTCACAGGGGTGATAACCCTTCCCTATGTTTTCCAAAAAGCTTAGAAAAGATTTTTTGGCTGGAGCTAAACACGTTAAAAATGTTCAAAATTACAAACAGATTCTACTTAACAACAAACCTACAGTCCCTGTCTTGTTTGCACCGCCTGTATACTGCTGTTCAGAGTATATAGGGCCTTTCCTTATTTTAATTTGGGTGCGGGGTTCCCCTTAATATCCATACAAGACCCAAAGGGCCTGGTAATGGACTGGGGGGTACCCATGCCGTTTGTCTCACTGATTTTCATCCATATTGCCATGACCCGACATGACATTAAACCCGCAAGCAGTTTTAAATGAGATTTTTTCCTTTAAAAATGACATTTGGTGCAGGGACTGTTCTAAACATGGGAAACACGCGTCACTTTACAGGCATACTATAGACACCCCCCAGGTACGATATTTAAAGGAATATTTCACTTTTTTTTTTTACTTTAAGCATCATTAAAATCACTGCTCCCGAAAAAACGGCAGTTTTTAAAAGTTTTTTTTGCATTGATACATGTCCCCTGGGGTAGGACCCGGGTCCCCAAACCCTTTTTAGGAAAATGAGCACTTTTGATTTCGAACGTTCGAGTCCCATAGACGTCAATGGGGTTCTAACGTTCGTGCGAACTTTCGGTCCGTTCGCGGGTTCTGGTGCGAACCGAACCGGGGGGTGTTCGGCTCATCCCTATTAGTCACTAATGCTGCCCAGTCCTGCTCTGTGTATGTAATATGTAAATTGCAGCAGCATTGATATGTAAATCAGGTTGCATTGATATGTGAATAGATTTATTTGAACGCACAGGTGTACGGAGAGGAGGTGGATCAAGACGCAGAGATTAGCAGGGAAGTGTCTGTCACAGTAAATACCCTGAAAAGAAGAAAAAAATGTAGCCCTTAAATATATTGTGTGGAAAAATGTAATATTGTGTATCAACAATGCTAAAAGATGTTTGATATAAAATCCACCACGTGAATGATAGGCAACAAATGTCAATAGAATGACAAAAATAAAGTAAAATATAATAAAGTCCATCACGTGAATGTTGATTGGCATCAATTAGCAATGGAACAACATTATAAAGTATCTTCAGGACGGACATGTTGAAGAGAAATTTAGAAAAATGGAGAAGAATCTTGTGAGGACACCACCAACGATTGCATGAAGGCTTACCGGAAATAGTGCTAGGGGCATATACCCCTTAAGTCAACCAGGCATGTAGTGATAAACACTATAAACGATATGGAACCTTCAATGATCCAGATAACCATGAACACAATAAGAACTATGGACGGCACTGGTCAGCAGACGGGTAAGTAGACAGTCAGCAGGCATTTATTTAAATAAACGTAAACGGCACAGGTCAGCAGACGTTTTTATTTCCATAAAAAGACCCACCAAAATCCTCAGCACCAGGCCCATGATGCTCTTAATCCAGCCATGCCTTTTTAGGGTCGTATTTGGACAAGATGCCACCCTAGACCTGCTTGAATGAAGGTGCCCTTTTGCATAAGCTCTGCCAACAATTGCATGAAGGCTTAGCGGAAATAAAGGACTTAAAGGGGCATATACCCCTTAAAGAGGGAGTCCACCTACATCAACCAAAAAAAAAAAATATTAAAAGCCAGCAGCTACAAATACTGCAGCTGCTGACTTATAATACATGGCCACTTACCTGTCCCAGGGTCCAGCGATGTCGGCAGGCGACGCCGAGAACCCGCTCGGTTCTCGGCAGCTGCCGCTGCCATCCTAGGTGGGGGAATCAGGAAGTGAAGCGTTGCAGCTTCACTTCCCGGTTCCCTACTGCGCATGCGCGAGTCGCGCTGCGCAATCTGGATGGTCCCCGCTATCTCCTGGGAGCTGTGTGTTTCCCAGGAGACAGCGCGGTGGGACAGGAAGAGGCATAGACTCCCATGGGAGTCTATGCCGGAAGTGGGTGCAAATACCTGTCTTAGACAGGTATCTGCACCCCCCTCCCCCCTGAAAGGTGCCAAATGTGACACCGGAGGGGGGGAGGGTTCCGAAAAGCGGAAGTTCCATTTTTGTGTGGAACTCCACTTTAAGTCAACCGGGCTTGTAGTGATAAACACTATAAACGATAAACGATGTATTCTGCATGCCAGTCCCAAGCCCATGTAAATGTGGAGGGTTTGGGAAAGACCTGTCAACCAACCTCATAAAACAATTCGCAAAATAATTGTAGTGCTTACCCCTGTAGGAGCTGCTGGAATTTTGCCCAGGTTCTTCCCCAGTGGATTTCAACACAGCCAGGCACACACAGTCACTTTTTTTTCTTAATAACCAGGCTAGGGGTGTTGTTTTTGTTGTTTTTATTTTTGGAGAACTTGGATAGGGTTACAGTTCGGTGGACACCCCCCTTTCCTGACCTGCCGAGCTGCACGCATTTTTTTTTTTTTTAATTTTGGCGTGGGGTTCCCCTTAAAATCCATACCCGACCTGAAGGGCCTGGTATGGATTGGGGGGGACACCCATGCGTTTTTTTTATTCACCTCTTTCTATTGTCAGCAATGCCGGCAATGTTTTTTTTTTTCATTGAGCTGTCAGCGGGGAAGCCATTGTTAAGGACGCAGCAGCCGGCCTCCCGGCCCACTCCTTAAAGAGGGAGTCCACCCAAACCGCAAAAAAAAAAAAAATATTAAAAGCCAGCAGCTACAAATACTGCAGCTGCTGACTTTTAATAAATGACCATTTACCTGTCCCAGGGTCCAGCGATGTTGGCAGGGGACGCCGAGAACCCGCTCGGTTCTCGGCAGCTGCCGCCGCCATCCTCGGTGTGGGAATCAGGAAGTGAAGCGTTGCGGCTTCACTTCCCGGTTCCCTACTGCACATGCGCGAGTCGCGCTGCGCGATCTGGATGGTCTCCGCTCTCTCCTGGGAGCTGTATGTTTCCCAGGAGACCTGCGCGGAGGGACAGGAAGAGGCATAGACTCCCATGGGAGTCTATGCCGGAAATGGGTGCAAATACCTGTCTTAGACAGGTATCTGTACCCCCCTCCCCCCTGAAAGGTGCCAAATGTGACACCAGAGGGGGGGAGGGTTCCGAAAAGCGGAAGTTCCATTTTTGTGTGGAACTCCGCTTTACCAACCAACTATGCAGCACGCAGGGCATTGTGGGGCACTGGGTTGGCGAGCCTCCTGCCAAGCACCCCTCAAATTCAGGTGTTCGCCGAACGGGCGAACAGGCAAACTTTTGCTCAGCTCGAACTGCTCGCCCAACTGTAGTCTTGAATCTCACACAGCCCTCATGTCTCCCATGAACTTATGGTTGTGAAGATATGTACATACAGTATGTAAGGAAATGTAAAAGCATATAAAATATTATGTTTTTTAGATTAGTTTGCATGCATTTATTTTGCATGTTCTCTATATGTTTCTTATGCTGTTTTGTTATGTATGTGTGAAATCGGTGGGCACAGTTTGGCTCCCAGCATGCAGTTTCATTTCCTACATATGTCAGATGTATCCCAAGCACATTTACATGTGAATGTGTTCTCTGATGCATTTACAATGCATTACTTAGCATTTGGGTTAACAAAATTACATTCTCTGACTGTAGAACAGTAGGTCCAGACACATTTCAGTAATCACACCACAATGCAAAACCCTTTTGATTTTTTTTTTTTAGTATATACAGTGGGGATGGAAAGTATTCAGACCCCCTTTTCACTCTTTGTTATATTGCAGCCATTTGCTAAAATCATGTAAGTTCATTTTTTTTTCCCTCATTAATGTACACAAAGCACCCCATATTGACAGAAAAGCACAGAATTGTTGACATTTTTGCAGATTTATTAAAAAAGAAAAACTGAAATATCACATGGTCCTAAGTATTCAGACCCTTTTCTGTGACACTCATATATTTAACTCAGGTACTGTCCATTTCTTCTGATCATCCTTGAGATGGTTCTAAACCTTCATTTGAGTCCAGCTGTGTTTGATTATACTGATTGGACTTGATTAGGAAAGCCACACACCTGTCTATATAAGACCTTACAGCTCACAGTGCATGTCAGAGCAAATGAGGATCATGAGGTCAAAGGAACTGCCTGAAGAGCTCAGAGACAGAACTGTGGCAAGGCACAAATCTGGCCAAGGTTACAAAAAATTTCTGCTGCACTTAAGGTTCCTAAGAGCACAGTGGCCTCCATAATCCTTAAATGGAAGATGTTTGGGATGACCAGAACCCTTCCTAGAGCTGGCCGTCCGGCCAAACTGAGCTATCGGGGGAGAAGAGCCTTGGTGAGAGAGGTAAAGAAGAACCCAAAGATCACTGTGGCTGAGCTCCAGAGATGCAGTCGGGAGATGGGAGAAAGTTGTAGAAAGTCAACCATCACTGGCGCCCTCCACCAGTCGGGGCTTTATGGCAGAGTTGCCCGACGGAAGCCTCTCCTCAGTGCAAGACACATGAAAGCCCGCATGGAATTTGCTAAAAAACACCTGAAAGACTCCAAGATGGTTAGAAATAAGATTCTCTGGTCTGATGAGACCAAGATAGAACTTTTTGGCCTTAATTCTAAGCGATATGTGTGGAGAAAACCAGGCACTGCTCATCACCTGTCCAATACAGACCCAACAGTGAAGCATGGTGGTGGCAGCATCATGCTGTGGGTTTTTTTTTCAGCTGCAGGGACAGGACGACTAGTTGCAATCGAGGGAAAGATGAATGCGGCCAAGTACAGGGATATCCTGGACGAAAACCTTCTCCAGCGTGCTCAGGACCTCAGACTGGGCCGAAGGTTTACCTTCCAACAAGACAATGACCCTAAGCACACAGCTAAAATAACGAAGGAGTGGCTTCACAACAACTCCGTGACTGTTCTTGAATGGCCCAGCCAGAGCCCTGACTTAAACCCAATTGAGCATCTCTGGAGAGACCTAAAAATGGATGTCCACCAACGTTTACCATCCAACCTGACAGAACTGGAGAGGATCTGCAAGGAGGAATGGCAGAGGATCCCCAAATCCAGGTGTGAAAAACTTGTTGCATCCTTCCCAAAAAGACTCATGGCTGTATTAGATCAAAAGGGTGCTACTACTAAATACTGAGCAAAGGGTCTGAATACTTAGGACCATGTGATATTTCAGTTTTTCTTTTTTAATAAATCTGCAAAAATGTCAACAATTCTGTGTTTTTCTGTCAATATGGGGTGCTGTGTGTACATTAATGAGGGAAAAAAAAAGAACTTAAATGATTTTAGCAAATGGCTGCAATATAACAAAGAGTGAAAAATTTAAGGGGGTCTGAATACTTTCTGTCCCCACTGTAAATGCAAAAAATATATATATATATTTTTAACAGTTTTTGTTTTTGAGCTCTTCCTGTTATGCCGCGTACACACGAGCGGATTGTCCGGCAGAAAAGGTCAGATGGAGCGATTCCGTCGGACATTCCGATCGCGTGTGGGCTTCATCGGAGCTTCATCGGACCTTCATCGGACCTTTTCTGTCTAAAATTCCGACGGATCTAGAAATAGAACATGTTTCAAATCTTTCCAACGGACTCGATTCCTATCGAGAAATCGTAAGGAGGGTTATATCCCCTGTCAGTTTTTTCTGTCATCTGTGACCCATAGGGGAGATTTCCATTCACTTACTGTCCCATAGTGAGAGTGAGAGGAAATACCTCCAAAGTAAGGGAATCCCAGAGTGTAACCAGAACTAGTGTCCTCATTGGAAGATTTCCCCTCTCTGGTGTAAACCCAACATTTTGGATTTTTTTTTTTACTTTCGATGATAAAGGTAAACAGGACAAATAGAGATGGTGAATCTCCCTAAGACACAGACAATAAAACAAACTAATCTCACTCCATTCTATCCAGATTTTTAACCACTTAAGGATCGGAAGGATTTGCCCCTTATTGACCAGGCCATTTTTTGCGATACAGCACTGCATCGCTTTAACTGGCAATTGCGATGTTGTACCCAAGCAAAATTGATGTCCTTTTTTTTCCAAAAAATAGAGCTTTCTTTTGGTAGTATTTGATCACCACTGCGGTTTTTATTGTTTGCACTATAAACAAAGAAAGAGCAACAATTTTGAAAAAAAATATATATATTTTTTACTTTTTGCTATAATACATATCCAAACATTTTTTTAAAAAAACAATTTTTTTCATCAGTTTAAGCCAATATGTATTATTCTACATATTGTTGCTAAAGAAAAATAGCAATAAGCGTATATTGATTGGTTGGCGCAAAAGTTATAGCGTCCACAAAATAGGGGATAGATTTATGCCATTTTTATTATTATTATTTTTTTTTTACTACTAATGGCGGCGATCAGCGATTTTTAGTGGGACTGCAACATTGTGGCGGACAGATGGGACACTTTTGACACTTTTTTGGGACCATTTATACAGCGATCAAAGCTAAAAATAGCCACTGATTACTGTATAAATATCACTGGCAGGGAAGGGGTTAACACTAGGGGGCGATCAAGGGGTTAAATGTGTTACCTAGGGAGTGTTTCTAACTGTGGGGGGAGGGGACTGCCTGGCGAAGGAGACCGATTGCTGTTCCTAATCAGTAGAAACAGCAGATCTGTCTTTCCTCCATTGACAGAACAAAGATCTGTCTATTTACATTGATAGATCTTCATTCTGTCTCTCTCAGGAGCGATCGCGGGTGGCCAGTGGGCATCGTGCCTGCCGGCCACGCGCATTGGCTCCGGCATCTCCCCGCGGGCCCCCTAGAGCTCTAAAAGCGGCGACGTACAGTTACAGCGATTCGCCCATGGGGAGCCAACCTGCCACAGTATAACTGCGGCGGCTGGTCTTTAAGTGGTTAAAGTGATTGTAAAATCTTGTTTTTTTTTCTATGTAAATAAAAAACATGTTATACTTACCTGCTTTGTTGCAGTGGCTGAGACAATCGTGGACATCGCTGGACAGAGATGGGGCTCAGGTAAGTATTAGGGGGGCCGAGGGGAGCTGCTGCACACAGAAAGTTTTTTTGCATTAAGATAAAAAACCTTCTGACTTTGGAACTACTTTAAGGCATTATTCACACTTGTTGTGCGTTATTTTAAAGCAGACCATTTATTTTGATTCTGTGCCAATGCACAGGACTGGGCCAGAAAATGGATATGTAGTAAATTACAGCTCATAGTGGTGTGTTACTGTGATTTATGTTGTGCTGAAATGCATGTCTGATGAAGCTGTGTTGTTTTAGTGTGCAGGGATTTTTGTCATCTTGATATCCACCAAAACCAAAAAAAAGCTTGTCAACATGTCCAAAGCTGTTGCTTGACTTCTGACAAATGTTATCTCCCAGTCCCCACTGCTGCAATAAAAGTAAAGGGGCTGGGTAATGTCATTGGCCATATATCTGGACATCCAATATGTGTGTGCAATAGTGCTGGACCAGTGTATGGTCTGGTATCGAATGGAGGTAAATTGTCCTTTAGGGAGTCTTGTAACCAAAGGAGGTGTGGTGTCAGTGGGACTTATTGAGGTCTCCAGCTGTTGCCTCTCCATAAACAATGGCAAGACTCTCCACAGGGTAATTTAGAATGAGTGTGCATTATCAGAGACATAACTAGAACCTTCAGGACCTGGTGCAAGAAACCATGAAGGGCCCCCCCTGGGGCTCTTCCTACTGATTCTGGGGTCCTTTACTCCCATTGCGGGCACCTTTATTACGGTCCCTCAGCGGGACCCTTTTAGAAGTTCTGCAGTGGGCCCCAAGATGTCGAGTTTGACCTTTGCAACCCTGGTAGTTCTGCCATTGGTGTCAGTAGTTATTTATTTTTGTTATTTTATTTGTTTTATTATTCTTTACCATTTTATCATTCTTTTCTATTATTATTTTCTTTTAGGGGCCCTGTTGGGGGGTTTTGGTGAAATATCAGGGGTCTAAACAGACCTCTGATGTTTCACCTATGAGACACAGAAATGAGATTGAGGACACAACCCTCAATCTCAATCTCTGTAGCCTCCACTGCACAGAATGAATGGACAGAAATAGCTCTGTACAGAGCTTCCTGTTCATTCACAAACCACAGCAAAGTAAACACAGTTTACAATACTTCAGCTATGAATGGACACAGGAGCAATCGGTACTGATCACTTACTGTGTCTATTCAGAAGAGGAAGGGGTCAGTAAATTACATATTTATCTGCCGCTTCCCCGCTCGCCACATGCCTTGCATGGGGGGGGGGGGGAGCACGCAGGGGCCTGGGGGCAGCAGGAGACAAGTAACCTGGATAGGAGGGGTGGCGGGGGGGTGACATATAGAGGAACCAATACCCTCCACATTCCTCCTGCAGCCGCTGAATGCCTACGTAAGGCAGAGGAGGGGAGGAAAAGCACGGGGCCAGGTTGCAGTTGTGATCCCTATAGTTATCCCCTGCCCATTATAAAGTTTTTTTACACTTGTGGTTTTATTTAAGAAGTTTATTGGAATTGTTAGTGGTAAGTAAAGCCAACGCATTGTCCATATAAAAAAAAAAAAGAAAGATAAAAAATGGATCCAGTTGAAAACATAAATAAATTGAAAAGGCAATAAAATTGAGTATAAAATATCAATGGGGTTTAGACTGTCACAAATCTATTGAAGATTATATTAAATATATACACGTTGAAAATATAAAAATATGAATATATAATTATGAATGTAAGAACACATCAAATATACAGTGGGGACGGAAAGTATTCAGACCCCCTTAAATTTTTCACTCTTTGTTATATTGCAGCCATTTGCTAAAACCCTTTAACCACTAGCCTACCGCCCACCGTCATATGACGGCCGGACGGTAAGCCTATTGTTCTGAGTGGGCGTCATATGACGTCCTCGCCCTCCCGAGCCACTAGGGGGCGCGCGCGCCCGCTGCGTCACTCGGGACCCGGTGCGCGTGCCCGGCGGCCGCGATGTCCGCCGGGCACCCGCGATTGCCGGGTAACAGAGCAGGAGCGTGGATCTGTGAATGTAAACACAGATCCACGTCCTGTCAGAGAGGAGAGGAGACCGATGGCGTGTCCCTTGTACATAGGGACACCGATCGGTCACCTCCCCCAGTCAGTCCCCTCCCCCCACAGTTAGAATCACCTCCTTAGGTCATACATTAACCCCTCGATCGCCCCCTAGTGTTAACCCCTTCCCTGCCAGTCACATTTACACAGTAATCAATGCAATTTTATAGCATTGATCGCTGTATAAATGTGAATGGTCCCAAAAATGTGTCAAAAGTGTCCGATGTGTCCGCCGCAATATCGTAGTCACAATAAAAATTGCAGATCGCCGCCATTACTCGTAAAAAATAAATAAATAATAAAAATGCTATAAATCTATCCCGTATTTTGTAGACGCTATAACTTTTGCGCAAACCAATCAATATACGCTTATCGCAATTTTTTTTTACCAAAAATATGTAGAAGAATACGTATCGGCCTAAACTGAGGAAAAAATTTGTTAAAAAAAAAAAAAAATGGATATTTATTATAGCAAAAAGTAAAAAATATTGTGTTTTTTCAAAATTGTCCCTCTTCTTTTGTTTATAGCGCAATAAATAAAAACCGCAGAGGTGATCAAATACCACCAAAAGAAAGCTCTATTTGTGGGGAAAAAAATGCAAAAAATTTAATTAAGGTGCAGTGTAACATGACCGCGCAATTGTCATTCAAAGTGCGACAGCGCTGAAAACTGAAAAATGGCTTGGGCAGGAAGGGGGTGTAAGTGCCCTGTATTGAGGTGGTTAAGTTCATTTTTACCTCATTAATGTTCACACAGCACCCCATATTGACAGAAAAACACAGAATTGTTGACATTTTTGCAGGTTTATTAAAAAAGAAAAATTGAAATATCACATGGTCCTAAGTATTCAGACCCTTTGCTGTGACACTCATATATTTAACTCAGGTACTGTCCATTTCTTCTGATCATCCTTGAGATGGTTCTACACCTTCATTTGAGTCCAGCTGTGTTTGATTATACTGATTGGACATGATTAGGAAAGCCACACACCTGTCTATATAAGACCTTACAGCTCACAGTGCATGTCAGAGCAAATGAGAATCATGAGGTCAAAGGAACTCCCTGAAGAGCTCAGAGACAGAATTGTGTCAAGGCACAGATCTGGCCAAGGTTACAAAAAAAATTCTGCTGCACTTAAGGTTCCTAAGAGCACAGTGGCCTCCATAATCCTTAAATGGAAAACATTTGGGACGACCAGAACCCTTCCTAGTTCTGGCCATCCGGTCAAACTGAGCTATCGGGGGAGAAGAGCCTTGGTGAGAGAGGTAAAGAAGAACCCAAAGATCACTGTGGCTGAGCTCCAGAGATGCAGTCGGGAGATGGGAGAAAGTTGTAGAAAGTCAACCATCACTGCAGCCCTCCACCAGTCGGGGCTTTATGGCAGAGTGGCCCGACAGAAGCCTCTCCTCAGTGCAAGTTAGATGAAAGCCTGGAGTTTGCTAAAAAAACACCTTAAGGACTTCAAGATGGTGAGAAATAAGATTCTCTGGTCTGATGAGACCAAGATAGAACTTTTTGGCCTTAATTCTAAGCGGTATGTGTGGAGAAAACCAGGCACTGCTCATCACCTGTCCAATACAGTCCCAACAGTGAAGCATGGTGGTGGCAGCATCATGCTGTGGGGGTGTTTTTCAGCTGCAGGGACATGATGACTGGTTGCAATTGACAGAAAGATGAATGCGGCCAAGTACAGGGATATCCTGGACGAAAACCTTCTCCAGAGTGCTCAGGACCTCAGACTGGGCCGAAAAATTTACCTTCCAACAAGACAATGACCCTAAGCACACAGCTAAAATAATGAAGGAGTGGCTTCACAACAACTCTGTGACTATTCTTGAATGGCTCAGCCAGAGCCCTGACTTAAACCCAATTGAGCATCTCTGGAGAGACCTAAAAATGGCTGTCCACCAACGTTTACCATCCAACCTGACAGAACTGGAGAGGATCTGCAAGGAGGAATGGCAGAGGATCCCCAAATCCAGGTGTGAAAAACTTGTTGCATCTCTCCCAAAAAGACTCATGGCTGTATTAGATCAAAAGGGTGCTACTACTAAATACTGAGCAAAGGGTCTGAATACTTAAAAATTAACTTAAATGATTTTAGCAAATGGCTGCAATATAACAAAGAGTGAAAAATTTAAGGGGGTCTGAATACTTTCCGTCCCCACTGTAATAGAGTATAAAATCAGTATATAAATACATTTAAGAATGTAATTATAATAGAGTATAAAATCAGTATATAAATACATTTAAGAATGTAATACATTTATAGGTGTACATACAGTATAGTATGTTATAGTTCAGTAGCAAAAATCTATACTTCAAGAGCATAAACTATTAATAACCATCTGGCCCCCAGCAGATTACCAACCATCCAGAAAGATTCCATCTCAGTAGACAATGCGGGCAGCTTCAGACGCAACAACTCAAGATCAGGAAATATTTATTAGTTGCTATACTGTTTTCCTGTACAGTAGGTCTGATGAAGGGGGGAGGCATTTCCCCAAAAAGCATTGCCTTTACTTACCAGTTGTGAACTAGGGGATGTAATAAATGTCTTAAAGTGGATCTTCACTGCATCTGAGCACCACAAACCAAAAACACTATTTCATACATTTTTAATATTCAATGCAAACTCCCCCATCCACCCTTCCATTCATCCATGTCTCCATGCTTTATTTTGATGAGAAATCACTTTGAAAAACAACAAGCCATGGCCATCTTAAGTAAGGGCAAATGATTCATGTAGCATTTACTTCCTGGAATCCATTTGCCCTTAGCTCAAGCATGCATGCAGGAGAATGTGCTTAGCTGAGAAAACTCCTACTCCTCTTCTTCCCTCCTGAAGACTCCTGGGATGTATCACATCATTTGCCTAGGCAAGAAACCTGGAAGTAACTGAACAAATGTGAAAAAAAAAAAGTTTAAAACACGTTAATATAATATAATTTTGTGTCTATTTACTAATGCTAGCAGCATAAGGATTAAAAATAATGAATGTTGGCTGTGAGAGTGAAGTTCCTCTTTCAATACAACCACAAGTGTAACAAACCTTGAGGCTCCAGGCACACTAGCGTTTTTTTAAGCTCCTAGAAGCTGTTATGAGCATTTTTTTCTGCTCCTAGATGTTAAATCGTTATATCCTATGTATCCATGCACACTACTTTAGGCTATTAGCATTTTTTGAGCTTCAGCGTCTAAGAGCAGAGAAAAAATTGTTTTTGTAGAGTTTCTTTGGAGCATTTTTTCCAGCAGAAAAAAAAACTCTAAATGCGCTTAAACGCTTCTAAATGCCACGAAAACGCTCCTAACAGCTTTTTTTTCTTCATGTACTGTAAAAACGCTAATAAAATGCTAATGCTCCTAAATGCTCCTAAAAGCTTCCAAAATGCTACTAAAAAGCTACTACCAGCTGGTACAAAAATGCTATTATCATAATTTTTCATCCAGCATTTTTTTTCTAGCGTTTTTTGGAGATTATAAAAAATGCTAGTGTGCATGGAGCCTAAAGCCTCGCACACGCGATTGGATTTTCGGCAAGGAATTGTGTGATAACATTCAACCGTTAGTACGCTCCATCAGACAATTGTTGTCCAACTTACCGCCAACAAATGTTGGATGTCAGGCTTGTAAATTTTCGGCAGACAACGGTCTGTTGTCAGATTTTCGTATCGTGTGTACACAAGTTCGTCACACAAAAGTCCAAAGTATAAACACGCATGCTCAGAATTAATGCTCACCAAACACGACATTAGCAGAAGGTGCCCAAAGGGTGGCGCTTAAGAGCTTAAATTCCTCATAGGACGTCACTACGTTCATGTTTGTTGGCCGACAATTGTGCACCGTTTGTATGCAAGACATGTTCCTGGCACACGCCCTTCGGACAAAAGTCTGACGCTTTGTTGGCCAACAATCCGATCGCGTGTACCAGGCTTTAAGCTCCATCCTGGGTGCGCCTCTGCACTCATTCCATACAGGGACATAACCCTATTTGGTCAATGATGTGATGGAGATCCCAGTGGAGTCCCAGTCCAGTTTTTGCTATCAGTTGAGTGCACAGGGACACTGGAATTCTGATGATATCAACTGGAATTTTTCTGTACTTTCTTAGAAAAAAAAAAAAAAAAAAAAATCTAACAGGGCTTATGCACACTTCTGATTAGGGCCATACACTGCTCAGATCAGTGTATTTCTACGGCAGGTATGGAGGACTTTCTGATCAGCTACTGACAGGAAGCCTGTACAAACCAATTACAGGCTAAACCTGTCCGCTGCTGTTTGCTTGTAATTGTACATGGACCGATTACCTGTGGTTTGGGGATTGGGCCTTGCCGATTGGTGAGTATGGGGTCTTTCTTTTTTCTGTGAGGCCCCACTTACCATTTATCCATCATGTATTCATGTGTTACATTACTTTTTGATTATTCATTTCCATATATATCCCGCATGCATCCACCCCTGAGGAGCAAGCCACATGTTGTGAAACGCGTAGGGTGTTATAGATGTCATGTATACTCATGTACTTTAAATGCAATGCAATCTTTAACTATGTGCAATATTGTATCGGCTTTGCCTTTTGTATGTTACTTTTTTATGTGTGACTATTTTTGTAATAATTATTGTACTGTATTTACATTTGTCAATTTTATCGGCCAATTGTGCACACCTCATTCAAAGTCCCATTAGCGACATCCATGTTTTGATTACCTGTGGTTTGGTAATGGATTACAGCCCCTAGACAAAGGTAACTTATGTCATGACAGGCGTCCTGTCCGCAACTGATAAGAAACACCTACTTAGCTGCCTGCTACTGAAATACGCTGATCTGGGCAGTTTATGGCCCTAATCAGTTGTGTGCATGAGTAAGATTCAAAATTTAGCATTTTTTGGGTTAAGATAAATTTCAAAGCAGACCATCACTCAAAAATTAAAGTACCACTTATACTTTTCCTCCCCTCACTTCTAGCAAAATCTTTTTTTTCAGGTAGCAGGTAAGCTTTTGTGACGGTTACCAGCTCCCCTCTTCTTCGCCTAGCCTAGGCAAGAATAATGTCAGCTTGACCCGTCATCCCCATCTGCAGCCTCCTGGAATACATCACATGTCCCGGGAGGCTACAAGACCAGAGTCACAGCACTGTCATGCCCCATCCACACACAGTGGGGCGCCAGCTGTAAGGAAATCTTTTAGCTTTGTTTGGCTCCACACTCTACCCTTTGCTAAGCCGGCCCCACCCCTTTTGGACTTTCAGGACTCTTCCCCCTTCCCTCCATAGTTACATAGTTACATAGTAGGTGAGGTCGAAAAAAGACACAAGTCCATCAAGTCCAACCTATGTGTGGACATCCCTTTCTTTCCCCTCCCCCAACCCTTTCTTCCCCTTCCCCAACCCTTTCTTCCCCTTCCCATCCCTTTCTTCCACTCCCTCATCTCTATATCTGTCTACTTTTTCTGCTTACACAGACTTGGTTTCTCGGGACCCCTTGCTCTATAAACCCGGACCCACACCATCCGATGTGGAATGCTGTCCTTGTGCAGCTGGTCTACGATTTCGTTACCGCCTTTTCCCCCTTACCACCTCTCCACTGCTACACTCCTGTTCAACCATGGTTCCACATGACAGTTCTACTGTTTTTTGTTCTCAATCTGTTGCCAATGTCAAATGTTTCACTGTATGTTGGCCCTTTACTCTGGGATTTTGTAGTACCATTATTTTGTATCCTGAGAACCGTGAGAAATAAAAATCAAAACAAGAAAAATCAAGAAATCACAGCCAACTCCTATATCTAAGGTGTCGGTGCCAGAGAGCCGAAGCCTGGAGAAGAATCAGCTGAAGAGAAGACAGCACTGGACTCCACAGGCTTGTAAGTATCTGTTTCTTAAAAGTGGCCAGCTACAGTATTTTGTAGCTGCTGACTTTTAAAATTAAATTCCTTTATTTAAATTAAAATTAATTTTAGTTGTAAATAATTACATTCAATAATTTAATTTTAATTTCATTCAATTTAATTTTAATTTTTCTAACGTTCCTCTTTAATTTCCCCTTTCCCATCGATTCCAAGGCATTTAGCCCAAATGATGAAATTTCGCAGAAATCTACCAATTTTTTGTTTTTATTATTAAATTTTTATTTAAGAGAAAAATGACAATCCAAACGATTGGTCAAAGCAATATACTTCAGACAAATAGAGTGCAATATACACAAAACTCATGACTGTCATTCCTTTTTGGGTTATACATTTCGAAAGGCAAAATAACCTCACAGGTGAAATCTCCCATTTTTTTTTAACCACTTAGCGCAAATTGCCATCATTGTACGTCGGTACCTTGGCGCTAAATATCGTTGTTATATATATCGCTGCCATAACCCCGGTATTTTCTGAAACGGAGGGCAGTGCACTTTAAGATAAAAGTGGTCTCCTCTCGAATTGGCTGCGAGATCACTTTTATTGGGGGCGGGAGAGGGCCTCTCTTGTCGCGTTCCAGTCATCTTCACCGCTTACCGGAGCCATTGGTAGCGACGGACACAATCGCCTGGTGAGGGAAAGATGGCCCCCGCTTGGCTCCATAACATTGAATGGCGGAAGCGATGTCAAATGTCACTTCCACCCAATGGTCTTAAAGGGGATTTTTTTTTTTATTATTGCATTTATGTGTAAATGAGGCTCTAATGACCCTCCCGGGTGGAGTGAAATGCATTAGTAAGGAGACTTCCGGTGACACCATTTCTTGAATTTTGGAATGCAAACCATGGATTACACAGCGTTTTATATGCTTGTCATGAAAGATCAACATGTGAGTGAATATTATTTTATAATAAAACCTATTTAAACTATATCACGCCATGTACGCTCTACTTCTTATCCTATGATTACGTCTAACTATTAGGGACGCGTGGAAGAGGATAAAGACACATCTATTAAAGATATATTTCACCAGTACAGGCGATCTATGAAATATATATTTCACCAGTACAAGCGATCTTTACATGGATAGCTGGTGAGTGAGGGCACAGGAGGAAGGGGAGCACAGCACTTTCATTACCTTTGCAGGGCCGTCTTTAAGGTGGGGCAAAAGGGGCAGCTGCCCAGGGCCCAGTCATTTTTTTGGGGCCCAAAGCAGCTGCCCCTTGAGTTCGCCATAGGTGTAGTAATATCTTGGATCACTTCTAGCCACAGGGGCCGGTGCGGCCTCCCTGTCATCAGTGTAGCTGATTGATCTCCCCTTCCACCGCTGCACGGGCCACTATGGGTCTCTGATTGGCTGTGCTATGACAGGGGAGAGGCGCAGCTGCAGTTGTCTGTGTACTAAACCCGCTCGCCCCTCCTCCTCCTATCAGCAGCCGGTTCTCTCTAATCACTGCTTGTTCTTCCCCCTAAGCAGAACAAGCAACCAATCAGGCGGAATATCTAGGGTCGCTCCTAGCTACAGGGGCCCACGCAGCCTGCCTGTCATTCATGTTAATGTAGCTGAGCGGCAATCTCAACCTCCCACCACTGCACTGGCCACATCGAGTCTCTGATTGGCTGTGCTATGACAGGGGTGAGGTGCAGCTGTGAGTTGCCTGTGTACTTGCAACCTGCTGACCCGACCCCTTCCTCCCCTCCTCCTGTCAGCAGCCAGCTCTGTCTAATGCCTGCTTGTTCTTCCACCTCCCTCTGGCTAAGCAGAAAAAGCAGCCAATCAGAAGAGAATCAAGGGGCATGATGGGACATGTAGTCCCATGGTACCTGAACTATACCCTGCTTTTAAAGAAGGAGGGAGCAAGATATGCCTGGGCAAAAAGTCACCAGGACAGTGCAGTGTTCTGGGGGGAGTTAGTGAGAGGAAAATGTGGAACAGTTCCCCCCAGAGACTGAGCTGCTGAAAAACCACCAAGCAAGTACCATGGGGGGGGGGGGGGGAGACTGCAAGAGAGAGAGGGTCATGTTGCTGAGCCACTGCCAGGATATGGACCTTGCTGCACTTGCTACTGGAGTTGTCATGGGCAACCCTGGACACCTGATTGAAGGGTCCACTGCTGCTGTGTCACTGGATCTGGTAAGAAGGCTTTGCAGCCACTACATGCTACCACCACTAGAGCATGAACTATTAGGAACTATCTTGGGAGGTGATCGCAGCTTGTGGGGCAAGCAGGTGTGCTGTTGTGAGAGGCTTAGGTCAGCCATAGACAGAGCAGTTTTCTTTCCTGCAACCCATAGTTACAGAAAAGAAAGTTGCTTGATTCCCCCATCAACACAGTCAATGTGGATGAGGCAATCCCCACCAGAAGAATGCAGTGAATATTGCAAAGGGCTATAACAACTGCTAGGAATAATTGCTTGTAAAATCCTTCAGGTTGGTTGTACCCAAGTTGATCGATCGATCAACTTGGGTACATTCAGGTATGTGCCATGGCAGCTACACTGTGGAAATAGTAGATCCCAGGGGAAGCACATGATGGCCCGTTCATTGCTAGAAGATCCCTGCTGGAAAGTTAATGCATTTCTATTAGGGTTCTGACAAAGAAAAGGGTTCTAGCAAAGAAATGGTTAATCATACACTTCCAACACAGATCTGAAAGGGTTAATCATGCACTTCCAAGTGTGATTTCATCTGCCAGCAATGAAAAGGTTAATTGTGTCCAGTTACTCCACACCTCCCCAGTCCATGGTGTGCAGGCAGTAAGGAAATGATGTGCTGTAACCTTCAGCAACCAGTGAGCCATAATGACGTGCTGTAATCTCTAGCAACCAATCAGTGAGCCGTAGTGATGTGCAGCAACCTCTAGCAACCAATCAGTGAACAGTAACAATGTGCAGTCACCTCTAGCAACCAATCAGTGAATGGTAATAATGTGCAGTAACTTCTAGCAACCACTCAGCAAGCAGAAGTGATATGGTGTAACATCTAGCTCAGTGAGCTGTAATGTGTGCTGTAACCTCTAGCAACCAGTCAACGAGTGGTAACAATAAGCTGCATCCTCTAGCAACCAATCTCAATCGCTGCCTGATCTGCTGTAGTAAGCTGATTTTGAGTCTAGCTGCTCTCAGAGCAGGTGGGGAGAGAAATTGCATAGCGGGGGCCATTGGGGGGGGGGGCAAGAAAATGTTTGCCCAGGGTCCAATCAATATTAAAGACGGCCCTGCACCTTTGCCATATATTATTGCACGGATTGCACTTTAAAGGAATCATCGCAATATTGAAGAATCACAGCACTATATAAACTTTTATTGTTATGCTTTGTCATATGTTAACAGACATTGTTGATTATATGGTAGATATTGTAGACTATTTTCTTATGATTCTATTTATTTTACTGAGCACAGACAGCGCAGGAACTTCACATACTAATTCTTAAAGGAGTACACACCTTTTACTTGCAGCAGTCAAAATTTAATTTAATTTAAATTAATTTGAGCAAACCACATTGCGGGGACACTTATACTAAACCAAATGGTTGGTGAAAGCAATATACTTTAGACAAATAGGGGTTGATTTACTAAAGGCAAATAGACTGTGCACTCTGCAAAATGCAGTTGCTCCAGAGCTTAGTAAATGAGGGGAAGCCCTGCTGACTTCCATCATCCACTCATGTGTAAGAAAAAAAAATTATGTTTTCTTTATTTCCTTTGCATGTGATTGGGTATTCTTCGCAAAGCGAAGCTTCACCTCATTTACTAAACTTTGTGGCAATCGCACTTGCAGAGTGCAACTGCACCTTGCAAAGTGCACAGTCTTTTTCCTTTAGTAAATTAACCCCATAGAGTGCAATGTTCACAAAACCCACGACTGTCATTCCTTATGGTTTATACATTTTGAAAAGGCAAAATAACCTCACAAGTAAAATCTCCCATTTTTAAAAAAATATATTCTTTATTTAAGAGAAAATCGCAATCCAAATGATTGGTCAAAACAATATACATCAGACAAAAAAAAGTGCAATGTGCACCAAACTCACGACTGTCAGTCCTTTTGGTTTATTCATTTTGAAAAGGAAAAATTACCACACAAGTCAAATCTCTAATTTTTTTAATACATTCTTTAGGAGAAAATGACAATCCAAATAATTGTTCAAAGCAATATACATCATACAAATAGTGTAAAATGTACATGAAACTCATGACTTTCATCCCTCTTGGTTTATACTGAACATTTTGAAAGGCAAAATAACCTCACAAGTGAAATCTCCATTTTTTTTTTGAATAAATTCTTTATTTAAGAGAAAATTATAATTCAAAAGATTAGTTAAAGCAATATTCCAAAAGATTGGTTAAAGCAAAATAACCTCACAAGTGAAATCTTCATTTTTTATTTGTTTTTGAATAAACTCTTTATTTAAGAGAAAATTATAATTCAAAAGATTAGTTAAAGCAATATTCCAAAAGATTGGTTAAAGCAAAATAACCTCACAAGTGAAATCTCCATATTTTTTTAAATAAATTCTTTATTTAAGAGAAAATTATAATTCAAAAGATTAGTTAAAGCAATATTCCAAAAGATTGGTTAAAGCAAAATAACCTCACAAGTGAAATCTTCATTTTTTATTTGTTTTTGAATAAACTCTTTATTTAAGAGAAAATTATAATTCAAAAGATTAGTTAAAGCAATATTCCAAAAGATTGGTTAATTGGCAAAATAACCTTGCGAGTGAAATCTCCCGATTTTTGCCCAAACCTCTTGAGTTCCCTCACCTCTACTCTTTAGCTACATACTTGTTCCAGGTCGTGAGAAAATATTGGCTGCCTGCATATTCCTCCCAGCGCAGGTTTTCTTTAAATAAAATCGTTTCCGCACATGAGAATGACTTGCGGTGTCCCGGCATGATAGCAATAGTGGCATACGAATCTCTTCATTCTCTCAATTACTGAGGATTGCTTCAAATCCCTGAGACATTCCCTTCCCGCGTGTTCCCCCTGATGTTAGACTTGTGTCAAGCTGCATTTTAAGAAATGACAATGAAATCGTTTCCGATCCATCCAAAATACTGGGGAGATTTAAGAAATGACAATGAAAATCATTTCCGATCCATCCAAAATACTGGAGAGTGAAAAAAAAAAAAAAGAAGTGAATTTCATCTTTTGTTCGCAAGCTGACAGAACCAGTAATTAAGCACTGATGAGTAAGTGTCAGTTCCCTGCTCTGGAGTTACGGTGAGGAAATTACCATATTAAAGCCATAATATTATCTTGCAAGGCATTAATAGACAGAATAGGGTGATAGATGGAAATACTGGGCGACCGTTAAATTACCTACTGCACCATAGCTTCGCTATCTAGGACTAGCCTATGGTTCTAATTAAAAAAAAAAACGTAGATTCTGAGCCAGCGGTCCTGACGAACTCAATACATTATTTACAGTTCTTGGGATGCGTTGGGCTGTACAATATACAATACACGGTTACTGTACATCTTCTGAAGACAATTACAAACTGTATTCCATAGACAACCCAGTTCTATTAAATTGCCCCATTAGCATAGAACTCACAGCTCAGCTCTTCTTAAAATTTCAAAACTGAACATTTGAAAAGAGATGAAGATTTTCTGTTCCACTACCTATTTAAAATATTGAGATAGCTGATGTTTTGTAGCTTGCTGTCTATAGTTCAACGTTAGTGGATATCTTAGGTAAAAAGGAGGCAGCAATTTGACAGTCGTTCTCCCAAACTCCTGAAAATTGTACTTACTCCACCCGCTATTATAGAAAATTTACTAATTTGCTCTTGAGCTATAAATATTCAACAGGAAAAGAAGCCCACACAATATTTTGATATGTGATATGGTGTACAATATATCCCAAGTGCTGCGCTATTCCTCAAAAATCAACTTAAACATCAAAAAATCAACTTAAATATTCCACTTTCGTGGGAAAAAAAAATAGAAGATAAAAAAATAATAATATAGCATAGAGTGTATATATAACTCTGTGCTCTAGATAATTTGAAATGAATAAAAACGCAATATAACAGATGCTGCTACTTCTACAAATATTGAATATCAAAAAAAGTGGAATGCAAACATATATTAAAAAAAAACACATATATGTGAATCCACAGTAGCGCAATACAATTACCAAATCAATTCAGCTCTATACAACATAAAAAAAAATGGCTGCAAAAAAAAAGAAAAGAAAAAAAAAAGAAGTCCAATAACTGTCCTCTTTTTCCAATGATAATTTCATGCAAAATGATAAATCCCAGTCCTGTTAAGATAAAGCACTGATAAAGATCCGCCACCCCTGTGTATTACATCCAAACCATTCCCATCAGATGGCAACTCACCAAATCTTGTTGCCCACCATTCTCATGGTTGGGCTAATACGCTAAAAAAGTAGGCTGTTAAGAACTTTCTTAGAAGGCCAATCCACTTCTCCACCCCTCTTGCAGTAGAGGTACACATCCGTGGGTATGCATAAAAAAAGGCTCAGTTTTCCTTTTCTCCAAGCTTTGTTGAGCTAGGAGTCAAGAACAAAGCTTGCAGAAGAGAAAAGTGGAGCCTTTATTTTTTATTTATACCCACGGATGTGTACCTCTACTGCAAGAGGGGTGGAGAAGTGGATTGGTTTACTTAGGAATTTCTTAACAACCAACTTTTTTAGTGTATTAGCCCAACCATGAGAATGGTGGGCAACAGGATTTGGTGAGTTGCCATCTGATGGGAGTGGGTCGGATGTAATACACAGCGGTGGTGGATCTCTTTCGGTGATTTATCTTAACAGGATATCACAGGAATTTATCATTTTGCATGAAATTATCATTGGCAAAAGAGGACTGTTATTGAACTTCTTTTTTTTTATTATAGTTTTTGCACCCATTTTTTCAATATAGCAATTTCAATTGCGACACAAGTCATATTGTAATTAAATGTTATTAAAAATGATCTTTCCTTCAATCTGCAGCCGCTGTAATTTTCTGAAAATGCAATGCAATATGGCTACCTGAAGGTGTTCTGTACATAGAATGTATACAGAAAGCCCCCCAGAAACATAATTTCCTGCTTGTGTGATTGGCTCACTAATTTACCCAGAAGTCTGCACTAAGATACAAGTCAGATATCAGGCATACCCTGAAACAAAAATGTCATTTTTGGTGATATACTTTCAAAAGGAAATCACGTCTAAAGGGGTGCAGGCCTAGAAGCTTTCCTCATTAGAGACCTACAGGTGCAGCAGCTGATAATTAGGAAACAACTCCCATTAGACTCACTTTCCCACATGGATACAGACAAACACACATGGATTTCTTAAGAATAACAAAAGGTAGGAATCTGCAACAAAGTTTGTTAAAATCCTTGTAATGTATATAGATCACCCAGAGGGGAATGTTTTTTTCCGAACAAAAGTTACGCTTTAAACATCAAAATTAAAATCCTTTAAAATCAACTAAAACATCAAAAACAACAACATTAACATAACAAAACATATGCTAAAACAACACACCCTCCCTTTAAATACATACATAATAAAACAACCAATTTATACCTTATAAACACGTACATAGCAAAAAAAAAAAATCATGTATTATAAGTTAAACATGCAAAAAAAATGATGCTATCATATATAAAATATACCATATAAACATGTGCATAGTAATAAATATCATCATATAAAAAATGCAAATAAAATTATGCAAAAAGTAACCATCCAAACGTCACAAAGGAAAAAGTGATCTAAAGGAGTCTTCAAAATAACCTCCCTGTGATATTCACACCACCTATGTGTTAAGAATAAACTCTAATTCCCCGTACACACGGTCGGATTTTCAGATGGAAAATGTGTGATAGGACCTTGTCGGAAATTCCGACCGTGTGTAGGCTCCATCACACATTTTCCATCGGAATTTCCGACACACAAAGTTTAAGAGCTTGCTATAAAATTTTCCGACAACCAAATGCGTTGTCGGAAATTCCGATTGTGTGTACACAAATCCGACGCACAAAGTGCCACGCATGCTCAGAATAAATTAAGAGACGAAAGCTATTGGCTACTGCCCCGTTTAAAGTCCCGACGTACGTGTTTTACGTCACCGCGTTCAGAACGATCGGATTTTCCGACAACTTTGTGTGACCGTGTGTATGCAAGACAAGTTTGAGCCAACATCCGTTGGAAAAAATCCATGGATTTTGTTGTCGGAATGTCCGAACAAAGTCCGACCGTGTGTACAGGGCATAACTGGAAGATCTCAACCCCCCCCCCCAACATGATTGGTCATGCAACGTTTAGATGTATAAAATCCCACAGGCAAGGCATGATATCCTCCAGTTTCACATTTTAACAGCCCCTAATATACCCCGTTTTACCTATGGAACTTCCAGTTATTTATCCAGAGGCTTTTTAAAGTGGTTGTAAACCATTTACAACCACTTTTTACTACAGGCAAGCCTATAATTAGGCTTACCTGTAGCTACACTGGATATCTCCTAAACCTGCATAGTTTAGGAGATATACCTGTATTTGCATGTACCGACGTCATCGGCACAAGCGCACTTAAGCAAACTGAAGCATCGGCACGTACATGCCATTGCTTCAGTTAGACTGTGACGTCATCGCGGCTCCAGCCAATCACAGCGCCGGAGCCGCTATACCTGGAGGTAACCCCTGGGAGCGATGTCGGCCGACGGAGCGGTAAACGAGGACCGCTTCCGGGGCTTCTATCTCAGGTAAGTAATTCATAATGAGCTAGTATGCTATGCATACTAGTTCATTATGCCTTTGTCTTGCAGGTTTTTTTTTTTTTTGGGTTTGCCTTTTGTAGGGTTATAGAGGGGGGAGGGGGCTCCCTTTTATTAGTGTAGAATGGCAAACAGCCTGGCTTGGGGGCATGCCACATGGGTGCCCCCTTAGCACCCGCCTTTCTAAGGAGCCATCCAGAGGTGAAAGGAGCCTTATGGCTAGTCTGCAAATCTTTACATTTTATAATCCCAAACAAGGAAGAAGATACCCAGCAAAAATATTAACGTGGTTGTAAAGGCTGAAGGTTTTTTTTACCTTCATGCATTCTATACATGAAGGTTAAAAACTTCAGTGTGCAGCCCCCCTCAGCCAACCCCCCCCCCCCAATATTTACCTAAGCCTGGTCTCGATCCAGCGATGTGCACAAGACCCAAGGCTCTCCTGGGTCACTCCCACCTGATAGATTGAGATTCAGCAGTAGGAGCCATTGATTCCCGCTGCTGTCAATCACAGCCAGTGAGGCGGGAGCGGGGGGGCCAACCTGAGCCACACTCTCTGTGTCTTATGAAAGGAGAAAGCCAGCTCGGGAGTGAGCATGAACAAGTGCCCCCCACAGCAAACGGCTTGCTATGGGGGCACTCAGCAAGCGGGAGGAGCCCAGAGCATCGGCAGGGGACCCGAAAAGAGGAGGATCAGGGTGCTCCAAGATGACTTTAAAAGTGGTTGTAAACCCTTCTATATACCCAGGGAAGTGACTGCCCTCAGGTTATACACAGAGAAACAAATCCTCCTACATAGGTTGTACCTGTTTATCTGCAGTCTTCTCTTCTCTACATCCATTCAAAGTTCAGAATTTGTAAAGCTTGTCTGATCTGTCAGAAAACAGGGGGCAGAGAGCTGAAATGCATTAAGATAAAAAGCCTTCTGTGTGTAGCAGCCCCCCTCAGCCTCCCTAATACTTACCTGAGGTCCATCTAGATCCAGGGATTTTGCAGGAGTGTCTCAGCTGCCTGGGACTCTCCCTCCTCATTGGCTGAGACAGCAGCACGGCACCATTGGCTCCATCTGCTGTCAAAGTCAGTCAGCAAATGAGGAGAGAAAGGGGGCAGGGCCAGGCCGGGGCTCCGCCATCTCTGAATTGACACATGGAGCTGTGGCTCAGCTCGGATGCCCCATGGCAAGCTGCTTGCTGTTGGGGCACTCAACATCAGGGAGGGGCCAGGAGAGCCGAAGAGGGACCTTAGAAGAGGAGGATCCAGGCTGCTCTGTGCAAATCCAACTGACTAGAGCAGCAACAAGTACACACTATAGAGGTATATGCTTTGTTCATATTTCATGTCTGAGGTTTACAATCACTTTAAGACTGCAATAATGACTAAAAACCTTTGCTCACTGGCAGTGGCGGTGCGTCCATAAAGGGCACAGGAGCACCACCCCCTCTCTCCTGGCACCGTTCTATCACTATAGATAGGTTCATGCATTGCATGAATCTATCTATGGTCGCCGCTGACACCCCCTATTCAGGTGTCCGGCCCATTTTCAGCTGCCGGGCACCTGAATTTACAATGGCGGGGGTGTTTTTTGGAAGCACCTGATTAGAGCCGTAGGCTCTAATAGGTGCTCAAAAAGGTGAACAGCGGGCGCAATGCTGTGCGTTTTCTGTTCACTCAGCTGTGTGTTAGCAAAGCGAAGGAATAGGAATTCGCTTTGCTAACACTGAACCGCCTCTTAGCCAATCAGGTGCTCGGGTCTGTTACCTGTCACCTGATTGGCTGAAACGTCAGGCGCTGTGATTGGACACCTGATAGAGAGGACGGAAGAAGACATCGAGGAGTGTGCAGGACACCGCCACTGACCCTCTGCAAGACAGGTAAGTGCCGGGCGATGCACACTGGCAGCATTTGATGGGGCACAGTAGCAGCAATTGATGGGCACACTGACAGCAATCGATGGGTACAGTAGCTGCGTTTGGCACAGTGGCTGTGCTTGATGGGCACAGTGGCAGCGTTTGATGGGCACAGTGGCTGCGTTTGATGGCACAGTGGCAGCGTTTGATGGCACAGTGGCTGTGTTGATGGGCACAGTGGCTGCATTTGATGAGCACAGTGGCTGCGTTTGATGGGCACAGTGACTGCGTTTGATGGCACAGTGGCGGCGTTTGATGGGCACAGTGGCTGCGTTTGATGGCACAGTGGCTGCGCTTGATGGGCACAGTGGCTGCATTTGATGGCACAGTGGCAGGGTTTGATGGGCACAGTGGCTGTGTTTGATGGGCACAGTGTCTGCGTTTGATGGGCACAGTGGCTGCATTTGATGGGCACAGTGGCTGCGTTTGATGGGCACAGTGGCTGAAATTGATGGGCACAGTAGCTGCGTTTGATGGGCACAGTGGCTGCATTTGATGGGCACAGTGACTGTGTTTGATAAGCACAGTGGCTGCACTTGATGGGCACAGTAGCTGCATTTGATGGCACAGTGGCGGCAATTGATGGGCACAGTAGCTGCGTTTGATGGCACAGTGGCGGCAATTGATGGGCACAGTAGCTGCGTTTGATGGCACAGTGGCGGCAATTGATGAGCACAGTAGCTGCGTTTGATGGCACAGTGGCGGCAATTGATGGGCACAGTAGCTGCGTTTGATGGCACAGTGGCGGCAATTGATGGGCACAGTGGCTGCGTTTGATGGCACAGTGGCTGCAATTGATTTTTTTTTTCCTTCAGCTTGTTTGCGCCCCCCCGAAAAAATTTTGAGCACCAGCCACCACTGCTTACTGAAAATGCTGCTAATACTGTAGATCCACTTTAACTGCTGATTGGTTTCTGACCGGTTCTGCTCATCTGCTTATCTCCAGATTGCATAAGTCATCCCTATTCTTTTCTGTAAACAATACAGATTTATTAAAACATAAAACTCCGTACTAAACCCCAACGCCACCAGCGGTGTAAGATATAATATTGCAGAGCGCTGCTTGTTGTTTTGTGACACCGTCGTAGTTGATAGCGTAATATCCTCGATTTTTCTGGGCTCCAGAGTAAAATCACGACAACTTGTTTGGTAACAAATGAGGTCATAAATAAAGTGAATTTGGAAATACGGGACCATTACAGGACATAATGTCTCTTTACGGTACATGCAAGCAGACAAACCGACTTGGTCAACAGTATGTATGAGGGACCCTGCCGAATAAGTTATTATTACAGGGTACAGAAAACAAATTTACCTCCTGCCGTGCGCTCATCGCTGCCGTCCCCGCGAGGGTGTTTGGGAAGCAGAATTGTGCTATGTTTAGCAGAGGAGGACATGTGTTGCACGCAGTATCCGGCCGGGCAATGGAGCAGGCGGGAGCCCCGGAATAGTGGGGGTGCTGGTTTGCCGGGGTTATGAAATCAGCACAGAAAAAAAATCGAATCACTGAACAGCTCATGATTCACACAACAGAGATTTATCGACCTTAAAATGAAGATGCACCAGCTTTACTCATTTTTTTTCCATATATTTTAAAACAGAAACTGCTGATTAGAATTCACATTGCCAAACTGCAGTTGACGATTAAAGAAATAATTCCAGGCAACAAGTAATATAAACTGGCACACTATAGCATGCGGCACGCTGTAGGTTATGTCTAAGACATGATGCCAGCTGTTTGTACCAAGAAGATATTTACCCTGAGTAACTTTGGAGCTGTTCATTGCAAAGTATACTCACTGGCCACTTTATTAGGTACAGCTGTTCTATTGCTTGGTAACACTTAACACTTGCTTATCAGCCAATCACATGGCAGCAACTTAACTAGGCATATAGACGTGGTAAAAACAACTTGCTGAAGTTCAAACCGAGCATCAGAATGGGGAAGAAGCGGGATTATAAGTGACTTTGAATATGGCATGGTTGTTGGTGCAAGACGGGCTGGTCTGAGTATTTCAAAGATTGCTGATCTACTGGGATTTTCACACACACAACCATCTCTCGGGTTTACAGAGAATGGTCCGAAAAAGAGAAAATATCCAGTGAGCGGCAGTTGTGTGAAGGAAAATGCCTTGTTGATGTCAAAGGTCAGAGGAAAATGGGCAGACTGGTTGGAGATGACAGAAAGGCAACAGTAACTCAAATAACCACTCGTTACAACCAAGGTATACAGAATACCATCTCTGAGTGCACAACACATCGAACCTTGAAGCAGATGGGCTACAGCAGAAGAAGACCACACCGGGTGCCACTCCTGTCAGCTAACAACAGGAAACTGAGACTACAATTTGCACAGTCTCACCAAAATTGGACAATAGAAGATTGGAAAAAACGTTGCCTTGTCTGATGAGTCTCCATTTCAGCTGCGACATTCAGATGGTAGGGTCAGAATTTGGTGTAAACAACATGAAAGCATGGATCCATCCTGCCTTGTATCAACGGTTCAGGCTGGTGATGTAATGGTGTGGGGGATATTTTCTTGACAGGCTTTTGATCCCTTTGTACCAACTGAGCATCATTTAAACAACAAGGCCTACCTCAGTATTGTTGATGACCATGTCCATCCCTTTATGACTCCAGTGTACCCATCTTCTGATGGCTCCTTTCAGCAGGATAATGCACCATGTCACAAAGCTCAAATCATCTCACCACTGGCTTTTTAAACATGACAATGAGGTCACTGTACTCTAATGGTCTCCACAGTCACCAGATCTCAATCCAATAGAGCACCTTTGTGATGTGGTGGAACGGGAGATTGGCATTATGGATGTGCAGTTGACAAATCTACAACAACTGCGTGATGCTATCATGTCACTATGGACCAAAATCCCTGAGGAATGTTTCCAACACCTTGTTGAATCTATGGAAGGAAGAATTAAGGCAGTTCTGAAGGCAAAAGGAGGTCCAATCTGGTACTAGCAAGGTATACCTATAAAGTGGCCGATCAGTGTTTTTGGCCTGTATCTATAAGGCTTTTGACTCTATTAGGTGGGGGATAGTTACAATAGGTTTAGGGTTTATATATCTATATTGCTCTTGTTATTTTATCTCAGAACTTTTGTATATCATTGTTCTTGTATTATTTTGTATAAATACAGCTATATTGGTTTTATGCAAACAGGATTGTAGTTTTGTGGTGCCACAAAAGTCCTCCTTCTTAAAACTTTAGCTTATATAGACCTATTAATAGTAGAGATGTGCCACAGTTAAGAGAGCCAACTCAATTAATGGTTAAACTGGTTGTGCCATTTACCCTAAAACGGAGTATCACCTTACTCCACAATCCCACAGTCTTATCTCCCGGTCTTTGTGGTTTTAATGTCTGGTCCCCTGAAGCTGCTCTTCTTGCCGGTCTCCAACTAGTCGTGTCACCACCCCTCTCACCATACAAGACCAGCCGTGACCTATATTATACGTAATGACGTAGGAGTGCCCAACCCACTGATACTCAACCTTCCATTGCTCCCCCTCAACACTTACCAACCAGAGTGTGGCCCCTGAAACGTGTTGAATATCAAATTTATTACATATTTGGAACAAAATCTTTTTTTCTGGATTTCAACTTTTTATTCTGACGCGCTAAGCTTCTGTATCTTCTCATCCAATATTTGCATTTGCATTCAGAGGTTTCTATGGGAGTTCCTCAGTGTATAGAAGCAGCCCACATATTATCCAGATCCTCCACTGGGTTCAAATAAAAACAAAAAAAAACAAACATGTTTTACTTTTGCACAGAGCAGCCCCGATCTTCCCCTTCATCGGGTGCCCCCACGGCAAGCCGCTTTCCGTGGGGGCACCTGTGCAGGCGTGCTCCCGAACCCCACTGCTGCATCCAATGCCACAGGTTGCGGAACTCAGCCCGCCCCCCCGCTCCCGCGTCACTGGGTTTGATTGACAACAGTGGGAACCAATGGCTACCGCTGCTATCAATCTATCCAATGAGGACAGAGACAGCGGCTGGAGCCGCTGGGCTTGTGCACATTACTGGAACTGATAGGCTCAGGTAAGAAAAAAGGGTGCTCAGAGCCTCCATTCTCAGTCGATGCCTTGTATGGGGAAACGCGCCGGGTGGAGCTACAGCTCTTGACGTTGCCACGCACCAGCTGGATGGCTTGAGCTGCGGCTGATTGAATGTACTGATCACCGTTTTTGGATGTTAGTGCCTATGAATTTTTAAATACATTTATTAAGTGGAGTACTGCACCATGAAGCCTCTTCTTTTTACTTTATGATATATCCCATTGTTGGAGATCACCTGGAGAAGGTTGTTGCCTTGGCTGTGAGGAATCCTATACTATTGTATAACCCGCTACAGGAGAAAGGATCTCTCTATTGGATGAGCTTGTGGATGTGCATTCCTTGGCTGAGTGATCCCACTGTGTGAGCCTTTTTGATCTCTATAACTTGAGATCCAACAATTGTGGTAAGTGGCGCTTGTTTTTCATGGAAAGAATAACAGAGTGATCCAATGAATGTCCTTCAACACATTTTGCACCTACTGTTTATGGACTATTATTCCAAATGTTAATATTTTGCCTAAATTATATGGTGCTATCACATTTGTTCTAAATCCCTTTGCTATTAAGGGATTTATATTATACAGTGCATTGCAAAAGTATTCACCCCCCTTGGCTTTTTACCTATTTTGTTAAATTACAGCCTTTAGTTCAATGTTTTTTTAAATCTGAATTATATGCGATGGATCAGAACACAATAGTCTAAGTTGGTGAAGTAAAATTATAAAAATATATACATAAAACTATTTTTCAGAAATAAAAAAATGATAATTGGCATGTGCGTATGTATTCACCCCTTTGTTATGAAGCCCATAAAAAGCTCTGGTGCAACCAATTACCATCAGAAGTAACATAATGAGTGAAATGATGTCCACCTGTGTGCAATCTAAGTGTCACATGATCTGTCATTACATATACACATCTTTTTGAAAGGCCCCAGAGGCTGCAACACCTAAGCAAGAGGCACCACTAACCAAACACTGCCATGAAGACCAAGGAACTCTCCAAACAAGTAAGGGGCAATGTTTTTGAGAAGTACAAGTCAGGGTTAGGTTATAAAAAATATCCAAATCTTTGACGATCCCTAGGAGCACCATCAAATCTATCATAACCAAGTGGAAAGAACATGGCACAACAAACCTGCCAAGAGACGGCCGCACACCAAAACTCACGGACCAGGCAAAGAGGGCATTAATCAGAGAGGCAGCACAGAGACCTAAGGTAACCCTGGAGGAGCTGCAGAGTTCCACAGCAGAGACTGGAGTATCTGTACATAGGAGGACAATAAGCCGTACGCTCCATAGAGTTGGGCTTTATGGCAGAGCAGCCAGAAGAAAGCCATTACTTTCAGCAAAAAACAAAATGGCATGTTTTGAGTTTGCGAAAAGGCACGTGGGAGACTCCCAAAATGCATGGAGGAAGGTGCTCTGGTCTGATGAGACTAAAATTGAACTTTTTGGCCATCAAAGAAAACTCTATGTCTGGCGCAAACACAACACATCACATCACCCAAAGAACACCATCCCCACAGTGAAACATGGTGGTGGTAGCATCATGCTGTGGGGATGTCAGGACTGGGAAACTGGTCAGAGTTGAGGGAAAGATGGATGGTGCTAAATACAGGGATATTCTTGAGCAAAACCTGTACCACTCTGTGTGTGATTTGAGGCTAGGATGGAGGTTCACCTTCCAGCAGGACAATAACCCAAAAACACACTGCTAAAGTAACACTTGAGTGGTTTAAGGGGAAACATGTAAATGTGTTGAAATGGCCTAGTCAAAGCCCAGACCTCAATCCAATAGAAAATTGTTGGCATGTTCTGTAAATTAAATTATGCAAATCCTCAAACAATCCATGTCAATTCCAGGTTGTGAAGCAACAAAACACAAAAAACGCCAAGCGGGTGAATACTTTTGCAAGGCACTGTATTATTTGGTTGCACACTTTATTTGTTACACAAGAAAAAGGGGGGCTCTGGGGGCAGCTGCAGCAAAGGAGGATTTTCACCTTTATGCATAGAATGCATAAAGGTAAAAAACTATGAGACTTTACAATCCCTTTAGCCCTATTTCTCACCTATGCATTTTTTTGTGAGTTTTCAGTTTTGCAGAAAAACACTATGGTCCATTTAACATGGTTTCCTATGGGTCATGTTCACATCTGTACATTTTATGGAATGGGCCATTTTTCATTTTTTTGGGTCCATAGAACTTAATGGAATATGCAAACTGCAACCTTCATAGGTGTGAACCAGGCCTTAAGGTTCCAGCACCACCAAACCCCCACCAAATGCACCACCACCAAACAACCACCACCAGCAATATCAAATCCACCGAACCACCACCACCAGCGCCAACAAATCCAACTGCCTCAAGCATTCCTACCATTGTGGCAGCAAGCCAAAACTATCCATGTGACTTCCTCCAATGATGCAGTGCATGCTGTCACATGGCGGAGAGGGTGATGCCATTGCTCCCATTAGACTCTGAGATCAGCTGACTTTGGACAGAAGGTTTCTTCTATTGCGTTTGTTAGCCAAAGAACCCAACTTGATAAATTTGATTTCCATTAGTCTATTTTTAATCGTATTAGTTACATAGCTATGTATCTCTGCTATGTGCACCTCTCTGATTCTAGTTTCTCTTTTTCTCACTGATTCCATGGTTTTCCCCTTTTCCAGTAAGTGCCCCTTAGTGTCCAGCAAGGGCACCCCCTTTATACAGTTTGTTAATGTATGGACATTTCAGAAGTGAAACCGGGATCAAAGAGGCACACAGAAGTTTTTCTAGCTGACAAAAGTAATAGCAAGCACCTTGTGGCACTTCTCAATTTAAAAGTTTTAAATTACTGCCAGGTTTGCTGAAAGGAATTATTTAAAGACAAGAGCTCAGGGTTTGCTCTGTATCTTTGAGTCGACAATCAACATCTACGTGATAATTAAAAAATTAATACCTTGGCTGGATATTGCCATCTAACATTAAGCTTCATTAATATGTGTTTTCCATCCAGAAATTTTGGCTAAATGTGAAATATTAAAATGCTCTAATCAGCCATTGTCGTGGGATTATTTCATCTTAAAAATTATGCTTAATAAATTCGGCATTATCGGATCGCTAAAGTCATTTTAATGAGAGCCGAGTTGTGTCTAGTGAAGCAGGCGCTCCACACTTTTCATTTATATGAATATCTATTAAAGCCCCAGCAGGATAGCTAAGCGTGTTTTATGCAGAAACTACAAATGATTTAAAGCACTAGTAGAAAATGGCGCATCCAAAATAACACAAATCGCTCTGATGTCATTCGGCGTGCTGCATAAAAAAACACCGTGGGGCTTATTTAGAAAAACTGAACAGTACACAGGTGAAAAAGTACACAGGTGAAATACATGCAAGACAGACTTTTTATTTGCTAAAGAATTTTTAACTCGGTCCATCGACTTCTTGGATATACAAAGCTCTGCTATGCAATACAGCCATTTCTCTGCTGCAGTTCAGTAACACTTGCAAGTCTCCTCCCCCGCACTCTGACAGGCAGGGGCGGACTGACAACTCATGGGGCCCCTGGGCAATAGGAGATTATGGGGCCCCCGGGCAAGAGGAGAAGATTATGGGGCCCCCGGGCAATAGGAGAAGATTATGGAGCCCCCGGGCAATAGGAGATTATGGGGCCCCCAGGCAATAGATTATGGGGCCACACAGTACACACACACACACACACACATACACACAGACACACAATATACACACACAGTATACACAAACAGAATACACATACACACACTGAAAAGGTACTGGAGAGGTGGGGCAGCTATAATCTTGGGATTTTTAAAAAACACAGATTTTTACATACTGTCCCTGGTTTTATTGAGGCTGGCAACCCTGATGGGGCCCCTTAGTGGCATGGGGCCCTCGGGCAGTGCCCGATTGCCCGAATGGTCAGTCCGCCCCTGCTGACAGGACAGTGAAGGAGTAGCAGCAGAATGGTGAGCTTATCTCTGTCACTCTGCATTTCCACCTGTCAGCATGCTCCTTGACAGCATGAACTGATCGGTTCATTTTGCTGCTTCTCTCTTTCCCACAGGGGCATTGCTAGGTGGCAACAAAACCAGGGGCTTCAGCCCAAAGTCCGAGCCCAGCACCGGGGGGGGTAATACCTACCTACACACTGACCTGCCTGACATACACTGACCTACACTGACCTACCTGACATACACTGACCTACCTGACACACACTGACCTACCTGACCTACACTCACCTACCTGACAAACACTGACCTACACTCACCTACCTGACCTACACTCACCGACCTGACCTACACTCACCTAACTGACAACCTGACCTACACTCACCTACCTGACATACACTCACCTACCTGACATACACTCACCTACCTGACACACACTGACCTACACTGACCTACCTGACCTACACTCACCTACCTGACAAACACTGACCTACACTCACCTATGTGTCCTACACTCACCTACCTGACCTACACTCACCTACCTGACATACACTCACCTACCTGACATACACTCACCTACCTGACACAGACTGACCTACACTGACCTACACTCACCTACCTGACCTACACTCACCTACCTGATATACACTCACCTACCTGACACACACTGACCTATACTGGCCTACACTCACCTACCTGACACACACTAACGTACCTGGCGTACACTGTCCTACCTGACCAGACTTCAGATGTCCTCCTGCTGCTCAGTGGCGCACCCATCACACAGTGGAGTAGACTCCAGGCAGTCAGAGCCATGATGAGGAGAGGAGAGCCACCCACCCGAGCGCCGAGTGGGGTCGGGATCTTCTCACAGTTGCACAGCGGCTGCATTGTAATTCCAGCCTTCTGGAGCCTGCAGCACCTATGATGGATGTCACATGTCCCGCGGTCCCCGCATTGGACCAGTGGGATGTCCATCAGCGCTGCAGGCTCCAAAAGGCAGGACCTGTTATTACACTCGGCTGCGCTCGGGTCAGAACGGTCCCCGCTCGGCGGCGGCGCTCGGGGGCTAATAATAGAACCGTGTCCACCCGAGACCCGGGGCTTTTTGGGGACCCACTCGGGGCTTCAGTCACCATCGCCCCCCCGCTGATGCCACTGCTTTCTCAGCTTGAGCTTTGCTGTACCAGAGCTCAGACTGGACAGATAAGGTATGTTCATAAAAAGTCCAAAAAGTTAATGCTGATATTATCAATAAAAAAATATATATATTTAACCACTTCCCGCCCAACAACGTCATATGACGTCATCGACCTTGAGTGGGGATATCTGAATGATGCCTGCAGCTACAGGTATCATTCAGATACCTTCTTTTAGAGCCGGCGATTCCCTGCACAGTAAAAAAAAAATCATAGCGGCTGTTCAGCTGCTTGATCGTTCTTACAGGCAGCCACCCTCCGATGCTTCAGCTGGCTCACCCATATGATCGCAAGAGGAGAAGGAGTCAGTCCATGCCGGAAGTTTACCATAGAGAATCTGGTGACATCTCTATGATCGATCGGAGGCCGGGTGCGATGTTACGATGTCACGCCCGGCCTCTGCATTTGAAAAAATGCCGCTGCCTCGGCTGGGAAGCCAGGATCAGTTTTATCTCATTTGTTTTTTCAGGCTTCCCAGCCTAGAGGTGAGATCTAGGGACTTATTGACCCCAGATCTCGCTGTAAAGAGGATCTGTCCTAATATTAAGTATTCTAATATTAAAAGCCAGCAGCTACAGTATTTGTAGCTGCTGACTTTTATTTTTTTCTGAAGGAGCCTGGAGGTCCTCTTTAATCCTATTGAACTACAGCGGGTACTCTGCCTTCTCATTTAAATTAAAAAGGTTGTATTTATAGAACAGAATCATATTCATAAAAAAAATAAATAGAATTCCTTATTTTACACCACACATTCACCTTTCAAACATGAATATGTTCTGCTATGCAAATACCTGCTAATCCCATGCATTGTTATATATGTCAATACAGCAAAATATAAGCATGTCTGAACCCCCGCTTAAATATTTGTATAATGAGAATAAATTCCAGCCTAGCATCACGTACATGTTACAAGCCAAACAGATCTCAGATCTTTTTATTTTTTTTTTTTCTCGGTCCCACTGGAGGATGTGGTTAAATTTAAATCCGTGTACAACATATAAACACTGCATATTGATGCACCGTATATTTTCTGTTTAATGAGCCGTGCCAAATTAGTGCAGGAGGAACATCTAGTCCAGCTATAGTGTTGTTCTATACATCCGTGACAGGTGATCTAAGTCACTTTGTGGGAGGAAATTGAAACTGAATCCTTACTTTAACTGTGCCTTGGGAAAAAAAAACAATCTTCAACTAAATACCTGTGCAATCATACATGTAAGGTGTAATTTTCTGTGTATGTATGTGAATTACCAATAACCATTAGTGTCAGCTGAGTATATTAAGAATATAATTAGCACAGGTGATGGCTTCTACACATGTATGTCATTTATGGTAACGTATTGCTTGCCATTTAGAGCCGGTTCCCACAGGGGCGGCTTCAAAGTCGGACGACTTTGAAGCCGCCCCAATCAGCGAGACTTCAGCGCGGCTTGCAAAACGACTTCAGTATAGAAGTCAATGCAAGCCTCTCCGAAGTTGCCCGAAAGTAGTACAGGAACCTTTTTCTAAGTCGGAGAGGCTTGAGTCCTTCCTACTTGAACGGTTCCATTGTACAGAGTGGAGCGCGACTTGTCAGCCTATAATAAGGCATACCTATAGGCAATGTAAACGTTCACCGTTTAGGAGATATTTACTGTACATGCAGTCGGTGACATCACTTATGCATGTGCTGAAGGAATGGCCACCCATGCCGTTTCTTCAGAGCCTTGTGCTGTGACCGGCGGGAGTGACGTCATCGCGGATCTGGCCAGTCACGAAGCCGGAGTCCACGAACCTGCGGTCTCCAGAAATGACGTCTCGGCACAAAAGGGCTTTGTTTTAAGGTAAGTTTAACATAATGTGCTAGTATGCATACTAGCACATTATGCCTTTATCTTGCAGGATAAAAAAAAATCCATTGGTTTACAACTGCTTGAAAGTCTTGTTTTTTTTTTTTGTTTTTTTTTAAATAACAAACATGTTATACTTACCTGCTCTGTACAGCGGTTTTGTACAGAGCAGCCCCGATCCTCCTCTTCTCAGGTCCCACGCCAGCGCTCCTGGCTCCTCCCTCTTGCCAGATGCCCCCACAGCAAGCATATTGCTATGGGGGCACTCAACAAGAGGGAGGGGCCAGGAGCACCAGCAGGGGACCAAAGAAGAGTAGGATCAGGGCTGCTTTGTGCAAAACCGCTGTACAGAGCAGGTAAGTATGACACGTTTGTTATTTTAAAAAATAAATAATTTGCCTTTCATATCACTTTAAATAATACTGAAATATTTAAAATTCCAAAGTTTGACCTCAGTTCTACTTTAAGGCCAATTTGTGGCATCACCACCTCTTCATAATTTGGAATAGCACGCTGGCTCTCAGGGACTTGCTTTTGACTAGGGTAATAAATATGACTTGTATCCACCCTGCTTGACCATCACTCTACCCCTTGACCACTTTAGGTAACCACACATCATCTTGAAGTTTAATGGCCATTTATTAACAAACTGTATAAATAACACATGAATTACATGCTAACAATAAACACAGTATGAATGAAGCCCCAAGGTTCTAGTTGGCATGCAAATAAGAGAGTACCTGCATCACTTAAAAGGTAGGCCTCCAGCCGCAAAACCAACAACACAAAGACAAACAACAAACCACAGATACAATCATACATGGGAGCCGTACCTCAGATGGGTCCATACAATTTACATTTGTGCCCCATAATAACCTAGCAGGACCTTATACCCCACCAGCTGCCATAGAACAACCACCAATAACATAAAAACAGCAGATCAATGAACGGACAACAAAAGTACAAATAAAGGCCAGGAGGATGAGAAGTTTCCCACAACACAGCTCCCTTCCGACTGAGAACCTCCTGCTGACCACCCTATGAAACCCCACCTAGTCACAGTTATATTCTTTCAAACTCTGACAAAGCCCCTCCTAGTCCCAAACCTCTTCACCTATTATGCCCACCCTCTGTCTATGCTTTCTCTTTTACTCCAGGTTTTAGCTTTCTCTCAACTCTGTCTACTGACCTCAGGGCTCCCAAACCTGGGAACACAACCCTTCACACTACATTTCTTGGTAAACCCAATACTATATCCAGATGAGAACCTCCCCCTAGGACCATCTGGGAATGGCTACCGATATTTAAATGAGTCCTCCCTAACCTGCTCAATCCCTTTAGATTGTTCTTTACTAAGTCCATAGATAGATGTGGAACATTCTACAAAATTCAATGTATTCCCTTTAACAGGTCTCCCTCCAGAGGTCAGCACTCAGAAGCACAAGTTTACAATCTCCAATGTTTAAAGGCAAGAAATGCCCTCATCTCCAGCTTTCCCATGTATGGAAGGTCTGTTTAACACTTTTACAAAAGTGTTAATTGAAAAGGAGGGGAGACTGTCTATTCTCCACAGCAATATCTTGTCATGAGCATTTAACTCCCTTTTTTCTATGACCTCCTAACAAAATAATCACCTGTCACCATTACTCATGTTGATACAGTCACAAGTCCCCCCCCCCCCCTCTACCTCATTCTTCTGTTATTTTTCAGTCTCTTTTCAGCACATTTAATCAGACTAAATATGACACATTGCAGTTACATAGCACAAAGCTCGAGTCACCCCACATAACCCACCAATGTCTCCTCCCTTTGACTAAGGAGAAAAGGCCCGGTGTTATAATCGAAAGCAGGACCTTAAAACAATGCAACTATTTTCATCTCTGAGCACAGTTGAGTGGCCTTGTAATTCTGGCAAGGGATATTACAAAGAAAAAGGGCGATTAGCGTCTGTTTATTTTTTCATGGCTATGAACCTTAATTGCTAAAAGACAGTGGCCTGAAATTCTCCATTCAGCTGAGGAAGATGTGGAACAGAGCTAATGCTCACTCCGACAATGGATGTTACGGTTATGTAGGTCAGTGATTTTGCCAGCGGCCTGCTTGAGACAGTGTCTTTAATAAAATCAGCCGCTTTCCTATGGCTTTGTTTCATGCCCAGTGAGTTAATTAACCCAATTGTTTCATGGACATGGAGTATCCATTACTTACAGAAGGATGCCAGTCCATAGCACCCAACTGTCTAAAGCCTTTCAGTGCCAACATTTTCAGGAGATGGACTTGCCATTGCCACCCTCCCGGTAATGCTTCCATCATGGCTTGCAAATAGAGATTAATAACACGTAGGACCCTATTTATTATGAAGCGTGGATATTGCTATTTGCTCTTTGCCAGGGCCATCTTAATATCATCATGAGCCCCTGGGCAAAGTTATACTCCGGGGCCCCTACTAGCCTGCCCCAATGTACGCACCTACTCTTAAGAATTAAAGTGTAAATAGTTGATTGAATTAAACAAATATTTATTAGTACTTTCAATAAAATTGATTTTAAACAATAAGAAAACATGGCATAAATCAAAGACTAATCAACACAATACACAAAGGGCACAGTACAGGGAGGGATCAGGAGGGCCCAATACTGAGATCAGGGGGGCACAGTACAGGCTCTGGGATGCTGCCCGGGATGCGGCCATCCTGGGACAGCTTGGTAAAAAGTATGACTGTCCCGACACATCCGGGACGCTTGGCAAGTATGATGTTATGCAAGATTATCATGGGGCCTCCATGCACCTGGGGCCACTGAGCAGTGCGGTGCCCATGTATTAAAGGAGAAGTCCAGCCTGAGTTTTTAAGGCTGGGCTTCTCCTAAGGGTCACATGAGTGCAAGTCGTTTTACACTCCTGTGACCCGTTTGCAGCAGAGAGCAGTCTGAAGTCCGCTCTCCGCTGACATCACTGCCATCAGTTGAGGCAGCCCGTCATCCCGACTTAGGAAGTCTGGATCCGCCAGCTGCCTTGATTGACAGCAGTCTCAGCAGCTCAATGAGCCGCTGAGACGCTGAGATGGCCTCTCCCCGCCCCTCCATAGCTCAGCGCTCCAATGAGCTTGAAGGATCAGAGAGGAAAGACGCTGGCTGACAGCCATCGGCGATGTTCGGTGGTTCGGTTCTCAGTGCAGAGACGGCGGGTGACAGCTTCAGCATCGGTCTGATGCTCCATCCACCGAGGTAAATATGAAAAAAAAAAAAAAAGAAACCCCATACTTCTCTTTTAAGATGGCCCTGCTCTATGCTATATACTGCAATGCTAGTTAACGCTATAACCTATATTTTATGGCCTATTCATAAAATACAGGCAATAGTGTTATGATGTTAAGCCTGCAGTATCAGAATGAAGTTTTCTCTGCTTGCATAAAGAACTCCATCATTGAAGGGGAACCTGGTTACATGACTTTGAAAGGTCACATAACTGGGCTCCTCCCGGCTTTTTTTTTTTCTTCAAAACTATTCTGAAGCTAGCAGAGCCCTAAGCACATTTGTAAAGCACAAATCACTCTAAAGCTGGGTGCACACATTTAGTTTGTTTTTTTTTTCTTTTTTTTTGGTTCAGCAAAAAACGGAAATGGAAAGATGGATTTTTTAAGGTGCCAAGATAAACAAAATAAAGTCAGACCAGAACTAAAATACAAAGCTTTATTAACACAAATATAGCGGCATAAAAACAATGTAGGTTTACTGTAACAGTGAGCAAGGTCCAAACAGATCTGTGCTTGCCGGATAGGCTTCTATTACGGTCTTCATGCCACAGCACAGGGTTACCTGTGAAATGCTTTGAGGCATGAAACCTCAAGCAAGCAAGGTGGATGCAGGAATCCCCCTGCTGGGACCTTGTATTCTGACAGAGGGGACTGCTGTCAGAATACACTAATCGGTGCTGCAGCCGTTTGACTTTAAGCCGCTGATTGAAGAAGGCTTTCCAGATGGTCTGTTTGACCAATCTGAGGATCGGCTCGAACAGGGAGGGCTACACACAGATTGACAATTTCTGGTCCCTGCTGAATTGGCTGGAATTTTAATCTGTGAGTAGCTAGCTTAACTCCAACCAGACCTTTTTTTATTTTAGATGCTGTGTCCAGCCATTGAGGAGGTTTTCCCTAATTTCCTGTCAGGACAGAAAGCAATGATAATTCTCTCCAACAGTGATATAGACACAAGTCCAAAATATAGAAATCTAGCAATAGGCGCCAAACCAAAAATGGAGGGAAGAGTCCAAAATAATTTTAATTGTTTGCAAAAAAAGTCATATAGAAACAGCCAATGCATTTCTGGGGCAACACTACTTTATTAGGGCTCAACACAGGATAAACAGGACACATGGAGAAAACAGTGATTTCACAGATCTATATTAGAACTAGTATTGAAGTCTGCAGCCTCCATTGCTGCTCAGCAACTGCTGTCAAGTTGTTACTCCATGTGGAGAGTTCAATACTCCTTTCTTCTTCCTGTATATCTATGGTTTGAGCTACTGTTGATAAGCACATGAAGATAAGCCTTGCTGTGTGGGAGTCTCATCGCCATAGCTAATTAGGTTGTTTAAAATTTTTCCCTCATCTGACTATACATGCAAGTCTTAGGCCGACTATACAATCTCGGCCGGTTCAGCAGGAAACAGATAATATTTGAACCGTTAATGGGCAGGTTGAATGTACCAAGTTGATCGATAGATTGAGGCTCTAATAGGCTTCAAAAAAGGGTGGTCTCGGGGCACAGAGCACTGTGCTCCAAACCCACCCAGTTGTGTTACAATAGCGAATTAATATTCGCTATTGTAACACTGAATCTCCTACCGGACAATCGGGATGCGGGTCATGAGACCCGTCACCTGATTGGCCGAAAAGAGATCCGATCAGATTGGCCAGCAGGAGACGCTTTGAGGAGAGAAGGAAGAAGACGCATGCAGGAGAACCGAGCAACAAACAAGCAGCCCGCAGCCTGGAGAGAATCCGCCGCTGCTGGCCACACTGCCCGCAGGATGGGGTAGATGTGGGGCCCCGAATGATTCACCGACTGGGGGGGGGTTGCTGCCCGTGACCCGGCCGGCTGGCCGACTGACCGTGGGGGGGGGGGATTGGGGAGCTGCCGTCCGTGACCGGGGGGAGGGGGTGGTGGGAGGTGGATTGTTTGCCGCCCCCCCCAAAAAAAAACACCAGTCGCCACTGGTATACACTGTTTACATTGTCACATGATTTTTGCATGAAGATACATTTACATGTTTGAATGGTTACACACAGTAGATCATAGTAGCTCTGCACTCTTTCCTTTACTAATTGGTATCATTTGGTATCACAAATTTTAGTGCTACCAGCTCACAGGTACAGTACCCGAGCGCAGAGCTTCCCCACTTTTATATTTAGAGCATGAATACATATGCCCGCGTACAAGGCCTTATTGTAAAAATTGAAGCAAACATATAACATTCTGTCATTCAGTAATAATAGTAGAACCAAATTGTATCTGCATGTCTCACTTCTATCCCAAGTCCAATAAATAAGGGGTTTATTCCTTTACACCCCCAGGCCAACTGTGCACCCAGAGCTGCTAGTTTACAGATTTAGATTAATATTACAGAGCCATTTATTATAAACTGAACACATCTGGTTCAGCCTTGCATAGAATAATTAGTACAGTAAATAAAACTGTACCTCCTAAGGCTTAGGGATCCACATTACAGCATAACCAGTTTATGGTTTGATGGACTTAAAGGAACCAAAAAAGCTCTCTACTCAACCAGGGTGAGGCACAATAGCAGCTTCTTCTAACTGCAGATATTATTTCCATCACAAACCCCAATAAATAGGGGGTTTATTCCTGATTTTAGTATAGTGGGTGGAAACTTATAAATTCATGGGCCAACTGTACGTCCAGAATGGCTGGTTTATAACACACAAAAACATATTTGGGGGGCGCACACCCCTACAATGCGTTTAAATTCAAGATGGTGCTGCTATAAGACCTACAAACAGTACAAAATGTATTAGAGCGCACACATTCAAGAATGATATTTCCTGCAAGGCTAGTTAAAAACACCTGAGCATATTCAAAAAATACGGGGGTTTGGTCACACTATATGGTCATATAGTGCTAAGCTCACTTACTGCGACAAAGTATCCCGAATTAGTTACCCTACCCTAGTAATAGAATGGAAGATCCTTTGTCTCAACCATGGGAGCCCAACTCCTCTATGTGGGAGAACTGAAGGGGATGCATCCTATGCACTGGTGGCCACTAAATAAGAGGTAATGAGGAGGGGGAGGGGTGCTCCAGGATCTTCCATTCTATTACTAGAGTAGGACCCACTAATTCTGGGTACTTTGTCGCAGTAAGTGGGCTTAGCACTATATGACCATATAGTGTGACCAAACCCCCCGTATTTTTTTTAATATGTTCAGGTGTTTTTAACTAGCCTTGCAGGAAATGTCATTCTTGAATGTGTGCGCTGTAATATATTTTGTATGGTTTATAGCACAGACACAGTCTTATATCATAGAGACATTTACTTTACATTGCATATAGCTGTTTAATGCTTGTTATGCCGCGTACACACGGTCGTACTTTTCGTCTACAAAAGTCAGACAGCCTGTCCGACAGACTTCCGGCAGACTTTCGGTGGACTTGCGGCGGACTTGCGGCCTACTTTCTAACGAACGGACTTGCCTACACACGACCACACAAAAGTCGGTCGGATTCGTACGTGATGACGTACACCGGACTAAAATAAGGAAGTTCATAGCCAGTAGCCAATAGGTGCCCTAGCGTGGCTTTTTGTCCGTCGGACTAGCACACAGACGAGCGGATTTCGGGGTCCGTCGTAGTTACGAAGTAAAGTTTTAAAGCATGTTTCAAATCTAAAGTACGTCGGATTTGAGGCTAAAAAAGTACGTTGAAAGTCCGGAGAAGCCCACACACGATCGGATTACCAGCCAGCTTTAGTCCGTCAGCGTCCGTTGGACTTTTGTAGACGAAAAGTACGACCGTGTGTACGCGGCATTAGCCATCTTCATCATAACGTTGTAACTGACCCTGATTCAACAGTTTCAATGGAACCATTATCGTGATATGCCAGAAGACACTTTTGGAATCACTAGATATTAGGGTATACCTAATAATCTGCTCACTGGTGACTTACTAAATCCATTTATGGGGCTAGATATTTGTCATTCCTAGCCTTTCATTTTTATAAACAATTGGGAAGTCCACTTAAATGTTATATTTAGGCCTCTTTCCGATCAGGTCTGCCTGTCCGTTTTTCATTCAGACTCAATCGAACCCTTCATTCTTCCCTATGGAGCAAATGATGTAAATGGACTTGTGTCTGTTTACATCTGCCTACCTCAAATCCAATCTGATCCGCCAGAAACAAACGCAAGGGGATCTGTTCTCCTCCTGGCTGGATCCGATTGGAGGGCAGTCGGGTGTAAACAGACAGCCATTCCATTTACATCTGACTTCCCATAAAGCAGAGCGGGCTGTGTCTGTGTCCACTCTGCTTAAGCGAATTGACATAGTTACATAGTAGGCGAGGTTGAAAAAAGACACAAGTCCATCAAGTCCAACCTATGTGTGTGATTATATGTCAGTATTACATTATATATTCCTGTATGTTGCAGTCGTTCAGGTGCTTATCTAATAGTTTTTTGAAACTATCTATGCCCCCCCACTGAGACCACCGTCTGTGGAAGGGAATTCCACATCCTTGCTGCTCTTACACTAAAGAACCCTCTATGCAGTTTAAGGTTAAACCTCTTTTCTTCTAATTTTAATGAGTGGCCACGAGTCTTATTAAACACCCTTCTGTGAAAAAGTTTTATCCCTATTGTGGGGTCACCAGTACGGTATTTGTACATTAAAATCATATCCCTTGTCAAGCGTCTCTTCTCCAGAGAGAATAAGTTCAGTGCTCGACACCTTTCTTTATAACTAATGTCCTCCAGACCTTTTATTAGCTTTGTTGCCCTTCTTTGTACTCGCTCCATTGCCAGTACATCCTTCCTGAGGACTGGTGCCCAGAACTGGACAGCATACTCCAGGTGCGGCCGGACCAGAGTCTTGTAGAGATGGAGAATTATCACTTTATCCCTAGAGTTAATCCTGTTTTTAATGCATGCCAATATTCTGACCTTATTTTGTACAGTAAACGTTTATGAGGAACTGTGTCAAATGCTTTTGCAAAATCCAGATACACCACGTCTACGGGCCTTCCTTTATCTAGATGGCAACTCAACTCCTCATAGAAGGTTAATAGATTGGTTTGGCAAGAACGATTCTTCATTAATTCATGCTGATTACTGCTAATGATACATTTTCTTTTACATTTTTTCATTACTAAAATCTTGTATATAGTCCCTTATCATCCCCTCCAAGAGCTTGCATACTATTGATGTTAGGCTAACTGATCTGTAATTCCCAGGGATGTATTTTGGGCCCTTTTTAAATATTGGTGCTACATTGGCTTTTCTCCAATCCGCTGGTACCATTCCAGTCAGTGGACTGTCTGTAAAAATTAGGAACAATGGTCTGGTAATAACTTGACTGAGTTCCCTAAGTACTCTTGGGTGTAAGCCATCTGGTCCCAGTGATTTATTAATGTTAATTTTCCCAAGTCTAATTCTAATTCTGTCCTATGTTAGCCATGAGGGTGCTTCCTGTGATGTGTCACGAGGATAAACACTGCATGAATCTGTCATCTCACCGCTCTGCTTAGCTTAGCAGGGGATCGGCAGACAGGTCCCCTGCTGAGAAAAATGGATCCGACCCATGTGAAAGGGGTCTAATTTATGATTGAATCCTGGATGGCTCTTTCTTCTTATAAGTCTTAGATACTCCAAAAGCTGTATCTTCTTACAGTAATACCATAATACCCAAATTCATTCCTTTCCACCTGGAAGGTTTAGGTGTTCCTGTCCACCTTCGTGTGTTCCAGCACTTCTTGTTATATACAGTATGTTACCAAAAGTATTGGGACACCTGCCTTTACATGCACATGAACTTTAATGGCATCCCAGTCTTCGTCCGTAGTGTTGGCCCACCCTTTTCAGCTATAACAGCTTCAAGAAGGTTGACCACAAGGTTTGGGAGTGTGTCTATGGGAATGTTTGACCATTCTTCCAGAAGCGCATTTGTGAGGTCAGGCACTGATGTGGACAAGAATGCCTGGCGCTCTGATTCATACCAAAGCTGTTCTATTGGGTTGAGGTCAGGACACTGTGCAGGCCAGTCAAGTTCCTCCACCCCAAACTCGCACATTTTATGGACCTTGCTATGTGCATTGGTGTGCAGTCAAAGGGTGGGCCCCCATTTATGTCTTTATGGACCTTGCTATGTGCATTGGTGTGCAGTCAAAGGGTGGGTCAACTCAATATTGAACTAAGACTGGGATGCCATTAAAGCGAAACTCCACTTTTGTTGAGAAAAAAACATTCCCTTTTGGGTGATCTATGTATACTGCAAGGATTATAACAACCTTTGTTGCAGATTCCTACCTTTTGTTATTCTGAAGAAATCCCTGTGTGTTTGTCTGTGCCTCTGGGTTGAGTGGGTCTAATGGGAGTGGTTTCATAATTATCAGTCAGCTGTGTCTGCTGCAGAGCACTAATGAGGAAAGCTGCTGGGCCTGCATCCCTTTAGACATATTCCTATTGGTAATATCTCACCAAAAATAACATTTTTGTTGCAGGGGATGCCTTACTCCTAACTTGAATCTCAGGCAGACTTCTGGGAAAATTGGTGAGCCAAACAATCACACAAGCAGCAAATGATGTTTCTGGAGAGTGGTCAGTACACATTCTGCGTACAGAACAACTCCATGTAGCCATATTGCAATGCATTTATAGAAAATTACAGCGCATGAGGTAAAAGGCGCATGCGCGGCGGCACCTAACATGGACGCATAGTCCGTGAGCTCCGTCCCGCTCCAGCAGCTACGACCTCAGCTACAGCAGACCGAACGGGACCAGCTGACTGGATCCACTCCCCAAGCGTGGGAGATAACCCGGGGACCATCCTGATGTATTCCGGAGCGGTAAGACGCAACCTACAGCCCGCTTTTGAAGCCTCACCGGCCCGGCCGCCGCCTGACACAGCTAAGATGGCGGCGGCACCTTACTGTGCTACCTCAGACTGTATACCAAACTCTCAGTCCACGACTTCCCCCTATTTACTGCAGCAAGATAACCCTGCAAAAAGCACTGTACTGGGCTTTACCTCCCCAGCTTCTACTGCAGTGGTTCTCAACTCCAGTCCTCAGGACCCACCAACAGGCCAGGTTTGCAAGATAGCTGAAATACATCACAGGTGATATTACTTGCTGCTCAGTGATTGCAGTATTCTAGTCTGCAACTCCCCAAGGTAATACTTAAAATCTGGCCTGTTGGTGGGTCCCGAGGACTGGAGTTGAGAACCACTGTTCTACTGAGTCCCTATTAGGACGCTGCATGGCAGGTGTGGACTTTTCACCCATGGAGGCAGGCCCTCCCCAGTCACAACAACTACTACAGCCCGGGGACTCAGGCCTACCCCAGCCTGTTGATGTTGCGGATCTCTTTAATAAATTTTCAGTACTCCTGGACAGAGGATTAACTAACACAGCTAATAAGATTACAAATGATATCAAAGCAGATCTGCAGAATATAGGAACCCGCATGGAAATAATAGAAACGCACCTTGAAGCCACCTCATCTAGAACAAATCAAAATACTGCCTGCATACAGATTCTCCAGAAACAGCTTGAAACAGCGCATGCAAAGATTGATGACCTGGAGAACAGGAATCGAAGGTATAACTTCAGATTAAGGGGGCTCCCTGAGTCTTATAAAGACATACCAGAAGCAATACAAGCTTTCATTAAGGATTTACTTCCTGACACCCCACAGCACAGATTGGAGTTAGACTGGGCTCACAGGGCTCTCAAACCGCCTAGAGCAGATGGTCTTCCCCGTGACGTCGTGGTCAAACCACATTTTTACTCCGTCAAGGAGGAAATAATGCGGAAATCAAAAACAATGCCTAAAATTATCTTCCAGGGCCACCAACTGCAAATTTTTGCAGATCTCTCCCCATCCACTATACAAAAGAGGAGATCCTTGAAACCACTCCTCCAAATCCTGATGGACAAGGCTATCAAGTATTGGTGGCTCTTTCCGTTTCAGCTAAAATTCCTCTGGAAAGGCAAATCATACACCTTCGGTTCGCTCCAAGAAGGAGAAAAGGCTCTGCTTCAATTGGGCCTCATCAGCCAGGACTTTAATACTACACCGTCGGGCTCAAATCCAAATTCAGCGAAAAGACAACTTCCAACCAGCCCTCTGACACCAGTATGGGAATCGGTGAAGTCCAAGAAACCTAAGGAGACAGTCCCTCCATGACTCTTTTGATTATGTAGCCGTCTGGGCCGTGTCCGGTCTTCATGGACACTTTCTTTCCTCTCAGGTGGTCTGGGGGGAATCGCACCCCGGGTTGGTCTCTCGTTGGATGGTCACCCCTTGGCCTGAATTTTTCACTGGGCTGAGGGGATCTCGCGGGGAGACCCTACCGGGGTTGTAAAACCTACCAAAAAATGCACTAGACACAATTTATAGCCAGGATCCCCCTCTCGGCCATGTCCCTATTGGGGTGTCCGAGGGGAGGAGGAGGAGTGATAATATCCACAATTTGTCTGGGTCCATCATAGGGACCTGCTCCTCCTACATCCCTACCAATGAATGTGATACCTAGTGTACCCAATTCATCCGGAATGACCTTCACCCTTATCCCCTTCACCATGGGTATTAATGCCCATATGGATCCAGTATATTATCCTTATCCTAAAATGGTTCACAGTTTTACTTTACTTTTTTTTTTTTTCAAGGCAATATGTGGATTCACCTCCTGCTATATTTTACATCTCCATTATTTGAGGTTGCTTAGGGTGAAATATTTTGTCTGTTATTACTTTTAGAGCCTAGAAACCATTTTAGGCCTCTTTTTTTTCGGTTATACCTAGAGACATAGTTTTCGAGGCCTGTTTGCTGGAGTGGGGTTCATGCACCCCCTCTTGTCTGGGAGAACAGATTTTTGGTCTCTTCTCTAGACAAGTGTAGTCCCTGTCGTTTAGAGGGACTCTAAAGTTCACCTTTCACATAGATGGAGGATCCTGTCACCTCCATCCCTCGGAAGACTCCCTTGTCTTTCGCCTTTCCTGTCTCCTTTACTTTCATCTCTCTTTCACAAGACACTTATTATAATCTCTTTACAGAGGTCGACTGGGGGGAAGCACCCCGAGGTTGTATACTGCCATCCGGGGACTCTGCCAGGCCTGCGAGGTATCTTGGCCTCCTTGAACTCGATTGGGTAAGTGCTGACATGGCCCCAGTTCGTTCCCCACCTCTGCTCAATGGCTAATACACCGCAGGTACAAACTACCCTCAAGGTAGTTACACATAATGTGCAGGGATTGAATTCTCCCATTAAAAGACGTAAAATTTTTAACTACATGCACTCACAAAAAAACGACGTAGTCATACAGGAAACCCACTTCCCTAAAAACTTCTGCCCATCCTTCATACACTCTAACTTCCCCTTCTTTTCTTTGGCCAATGCCGAGAATAAGACTAAGGGAGTAGGCATTTTAATTTCAAAGAGATGCAAATTCACCTTAAAGTCAGAACACAAAGACCCAGACGGGAGATATTTATTACTGGTGGGTGAATTAGATGGACAATTATACTCATTTATCTCATATTATGCCCCCAATACTGGCCAATTGGCCTTTTTCCAAAACATGTTGCAGACCCTAACTCCGCTAGCTGAAGGCACGGTGATTTTTGGGGGAGACTCCAACACTGCGTTCGATCAGGGACTAGATACATCCAGACCCCAAGGCGCACGCTTAACTAGACCTTCCAAACAGAGCCTCCGAATAGCCAAATTACTATTTCAACATGGTCTAGTTGACATATGGAGGGAAGTTAACCCCACTACCCGAGAATTCCCCCACTACTCAAACCCCCATGGAACCTTCTCTAGGATCTACCATATTCTCCTTACATCATCCTCTATCCCACTAACCAAAAAAGCTTTTATTAAAGAGGTGGTCTGGTCGGATCACTCCATGGTAATTTTGACACTCCTTGATAGATGCTGGAGACTTAATGAATCCATCCTGAGCGACCCGTCCAGAGCAGCGGAAATCGAAAAACTTATCCAAACCTATTTTCAAACCAACGACACACCAGATGTTAGCCCCTCTTGCCTCTGGGCAGCTCACAAGGCAGTTCTTAGAGGCCACTTAATCCAAATAGCTTCGCACATTAAAGTCCAATAAAGCGGAAATTGCAAAATTAGATAAGGAATTTTCTGATTTGTCTAAAATGCATAAAACTAATCCTAGCTCGGTACCCATAGCCAAATTAGACGCAGCCCATATGGCACTAAACCTGGCCCTCACTACCAAGGCTGAAAAATGGTTAAGGTGGAACAGATCCAAACTTTACTGTCACGGTGACAAAATAAGCTCAATGCTAGCAAGTAGACTCTCCCCAAAATTCAGGTCCCAAGCTCTCCCAAAAATTAAAATTCAAGGGGGCACACTCTCACAGAATCCCCAACGTATCATGGGGGAATTTCAAAGATACTACAAATCCTTATACAGTGTGGAACATAACCCTCCTCAACGGGAGATGGACAGTTTTTTAAATAATATTCAAATTCCTAAATTACAAGATAGCCATCGTCAAAAATTAGATGCCCCTATTTCAGTGGAAGAAGTATACACGGTCATTAAAAACTCTAGATCTCTCTCAGCACCAGACCCAGATGGGTTTTCTATTCTCTATTATAAATCATTTGCCGTCACACTTGCTCCATATATGGCCCGATTCTTCAACGCCCTCAGGCAAGGGGGACAACTAGACTCCTCACTTAATATGGCTCACATCACAGTCCTCCCTAAACCCAATAAAGACCCCAGCTCTGTAGGCAATTATAGGCCTATATCTCTTATCAATAATGACTTAAAGTTTCTGACTAAAATCCTTGCAGACCGCCTGGCTTCCTTTATTAGCTTATACATTCACAAAGACCAAGTAGGATTTATCCCTGGAAGACAGGGTCCAGATCAAACTAGACGTGCGATAGATATAATTTCTCTCCTCAACTCCAATTGGGATGGAGGCCCGCCCAGACAAGGATGTCTATTGTCCCTAGATCTCCAAAAAGCTTTCGACTCCGTACATTGGAATTATATATTTAACATTTTACATAGATGGCGCTTTGGGGACTCCTTTCTTAATGTTCTGCACGCTCTATATTCTTCTCCCACAGCCCAGGTGTGTCTGCAGGGATTTTACTCTGAGTCTTTCCCCATCTCGAGAGGTACAAGACAGGGCTGCCCCCTATCCCCATTAATCTTTGCCATAGCAATCGAATCCCTAGCAATTGCCATCAGATCTAATCCGAACATACAGGGTTTTCAGTGCGGCTCCCGTCACCACAAATGTGCGTTGTTTGCAGACGACATTCTGATGTTTGTATCGTCTCCCCTGACCTCCCTCCCCAACATATGCCGCCTTCTTGACGAATTCGGAACTATCTCAGGTCTTAAGGTAAATTATGACAAGTCTCGCGCGCTCAACATCAACATACCTGCTCCTTTGCTGGCCATGCTTAGGGAGAGTTTCCGGTTCACGTGGAATGAAGCTCATATAACATACCTGGGGATTAAATTGACCCCCAAGATAGAGCTTCTTTACCAAGCTAATTATCCTCAGCTATACCAAAAACTGGAAGAGGACTTGACCAGGTGGTCTGGGTTCTCGTTATCTTGGCTTGGCAAAATAAATTCAATTAAAATGACCCTTCTTCCCTGCATCTTATATTATATTTAGGGCCCTCCCAATCCCTATTAACAAAGCCCGACTAAAAAAATTCCAAGCCAAAATTATAAAATTTATATGGGGCAAAGGAGGTCATAGATTCTCAAAATCAATCTTGTTTAGAGCCAAGACTGAAGGCGGATTAGGCTTACCTAACCTACTCTGGTACTTCCAAGCAGCTCACCCTGCTCAAATTTATGCAGTTTATTCCCGCTGGGAACAACCCGACTGGTTACATATTGAAAGGCAGGCAGTAGCCCTCCATACCATAGACTATCTCCTTTGGTGTCCTAATAAACTAAGACCTCCAATCCTGTCTCCGACGCTTTCACACTCTTTCAATCTCTGGGATGGCTTACGGAAAAACAATCAGATCTCATCACCCATAGAACCTCTTAAACACATATTTCATAATCCTGACTTCCCACCGGGGCTAGACATCAAAGCCTTTCAATGGTGGCTAGACAAAGGGCTATACAGGATAGGTCACTTCCTCAGACCTTTGGGCCCGCTCTCCAAAGCATATTGTATTAGTAACTTGGAAATGCCCCCCTCAGAATTATTCAGATTCTCTCAAATCTCAAACTTCTTACAGAAAAAGTGTAAGACATCTTCCAACAAACTCTTAATAACTGAATATGAATCTTGGTGTGGCCAGGCCGTTGAGCAGAGGGGGGAATTTCAGTGATATACAGGGCCCTATCATCAACACAATCCAAGACACCTTACATGCTTCAATGGGAGGAGGACTTGGCACAACAATGGAAAACCGACACTTGGCACCGAAATTTCACCAACTCCTTCAAGGGGATCCTTAATACCAGCCTCATGGAAGCTAGCGTAAAAGTTATAACTAGATGGTACCTAGTCCCATCTAAACTAGCTGCAATTTTCCAGTCCTCTTCTCCTCTCTGCTTCAGAGGTTGTGAATTAAGAGGAGACATGTTTCATACTTGGTGGTCCTGTCCCAGAATACGCCAGTTTTGGCACAAGATCTTTGCCTGGATTAACAAAATTACCGCCTTATCCATTCAAGTGTCCCCTCTCATAGCACTCCTTAACTTCCCAGTCCAGGGAGCCTCCAGGAATACGCAACGCCTCATATACTTTATACTTCTAGGAGCTAAGCTCACGATAGCCAAGGCTTGGAAGCAACCGTATGTTTCCACTCTCATGGCCAAAAGAAAGATATCCTGGATCATGAACCAAGAAAAAATGGCGGGCGTGATCTTGGATCGCTCAGAAAAGTTCAAACTTATTTGGGAGCCTTGGGCAGATTTTGTGGGTATTTCCCTCTACTAGAGTCTTGAAGAGACGATTATAAGACTCCTGGCTCCCCCCAGTCGGCTTCCAATATAAACTTACCTATCTTCTTCTGACTCTTTCTTTTCTTTTCTCTTCTTTCCTCTCCCATACTCACTCTTCCTAAGGTCCTCATCCCCCACTTTTTACTCAAATGACTTTTAACTAGACCAAACACGATTACTCTTCTGTAACACGGTCTAGCATTATGTTGGCTATATCACATGTTCATCAAGAAAGGAAAAACCAGTTATATGTTAAAAACATTTTAATCTTCCATTTTTTTTTCTTTATCTTTGAGCTAGTTGTTTGTTCTGGCGGTCAAATACAAGCTATGCTTCTTGGTCTCTTGATATTCCAAGACCTTTGGTTCTTCTTGTATGACAACAATACTTTCCACCCTCTACAGAAAGTAATGATTTGATTTACATGATCTTTCACAAATTTACGCAGCCATAGGTAATTTACGGGGTGGGGGGTCTTGGGGATGGAGGGCTCTGCCACAGTGTGTTCCCTAATGGGGTGGTGGAGCACTCCCCCTCCTGGTTCGCCCACTTTTTCATATTGTGGGTTAACCCAAGTTAAAATAAAAAATGACTAGATAATTCTGAATTTATTCTCCGGGCTTTCCTCTTCATCTACATGAATCCTTTTATGTATTATTGATTTTCAAGTTTTACTTTTCACTTTCTGATCACTTTAGAGCTAACATGTACAATATGGTGGTTATCCTTCTGTAACTGTTAAATCATTATCAGCTCCTGTGGGGTTGAGGACCTGCTTCATGTTTATGATCTATGTTGTATTCACTTTTATTTGAAAATAAAATATATTGAAACGAGAAAATTACAGCGGCTGCAGATTGAAAAGGAAAGGTAATTTTTAATAACATTCAATTACAATATGACTTGTATCGCAATTGTACGCACTATATTATTTTTTCTTAATCTGCTATTTTTTTTCCCCACGAAAGTGGAGTTAACCTTTAAAGCTCATGTGCTAGTAAAGGCAGGCTTCCCAATACTTTTGGTAATATACAGTAGTGTATGTTAAATAAGTAAAACAAAATCAACAGGGATGGTGGGGACCCTTCATAATGGCCAAAACAGATGTGCAGAGCTGAAACCTCAATGCATATCTCAGCAATAGGGTCCCGGAGAGATTGAAGAATCAAGTGATTTAACTCTCAAGTATCTACCAACAACCAATATGTTGGTCTTCAGCTAACTGACCTTTTAATAAAGAAAAAAAAATTCAAACAGATCAATTATTCCTTTAGATCCATTGACTTTAATACTTTATAGGTCTCCGCTCTGGAACAAGCACCCAGCCAATGAAGTTAGAATTCCTGCATACATGTTTGGGGTCAGTGACTCAGAAGGTACTGAAGCTACAACATCAGAGTCATGTATCTAGCATTTTCTGATGGAGGTCAACTTGCTGGCTGCCTGCACATTTCCCTAAGCAGGGTCCACCTTTTATATTCCACATTAAGTTGTTCATTAAAAGTGTTGTTCCGCTAGTTTTCTTTGTATAGTTTAAAAAAGTAGACTTTAAACCAAATATTTGTGAATACCTTCCAGCTGTCATTGAATTTATATCTACTAGAACAGGATCAAAACGTGATGGATGAAAAGAATTAACTCATTCCCCTTGAGCTTGCCTCTCCCGGCAGATCAATAAGCAAGCACCTACAGACAAAGTACAGAGAATGCGGCTAATTGACCCATTGTCAAATCCTAATAATAATATCAAACATAATAAACAGCCCGACACCGAACGTCGGTATCTGCAATTCATTTTTACTTTAAAACACTGAGAAATTGATTTATTTTTGCTAACAGGCAGAGTTAGAAACTGTAGACGCGAAAGCTTTAAATAATTCTTTTGCAAATTCGCATTCTCAAATGAATTGTATGCAAATGGTTCTTAAAGCAAAATTGTTACAAACCTGGCTAATTGAAACTCCGTATTTGATGAAAAAAATCCATAAGCAGTTGTTACCTTCAGGGAAAACCAACCAGCAATCTGTAACTCCAGAAATAAAAACAACTGAAGTTATATGCAAATCTTAACTTTTCCTGCTTGATCCCACCTCCCTAATTTTAATGTAATGGAAGGGCACCATATTGTGGTGTTTGGAGGCAGGGTAGGACTTGGAATTTTTGACCTGGTAGAAAAACACAAATAACATTCTTTTAGGCTGGGTTCACACTGCAGCACACTCCGGCTCACAGCAGGAGTCCGGTGCGTCTCCATTCACCGTTTCAGGTCCGATTATAGCCTGAATTTTTGGCTGAATTCGGACCTGAAACGGACCAAAAGACGCACAGGACACCTGTGCGATTCACATCAGAGCCGTTGCGGAGATGCGTGAACCGGCTCCATAGAAAGCCGGTCACAATCTCCCTATGCGAATTGGATGCGGAGAATTCAATTCCCAATGGTGTGAACCCAGCCTTATGGTAGGGAAATTTTCATGTGTGCTAAAGAATTTGCACCATGGAAACGGTGCCAAAGTGACTGGTGGCCATGGTTAAAGGTGTGAATTCTCTTAAAGAACCTATTTTATTGTAACACCGTTTTACCTATATATGCTATATACGGGGTACTGTAAGGAATTCATTGGAAAGAAGAAAGTACTTTATGAGTTGAAGAAGATGACTGCTGCTCTGTGAAAATGATATGGACTCATCTAAAAAAAAAAAAAATAGTATACTGTGCCATAATCTCAAATAGTTGGGTTGAGCTAGGGACCGTGCCGGACAGACTGGATTATTGTGGTCTCTATTAACCTCCCTGGCGGTATGATTATTTCTGGTTTTAGGTGCTGAAAGCGGTACAATTATTTTGCACAGAAATTTGGCGTTTTATATTGTAGGCCTGTAATTCTTAGGAATAGTTCACTTAAATCTGTCCAAACAAGAGTCTAGTAGACATCCCGGGTATGATAAAGTTTGAAAAACGAAATAAAAAATTATAATATAATAAATAACTATATAGTTTTTGGTTGCTATGGACAATCTCCAGTTTCCTGGCAGAAAGAACAGTTTTATATATATAAAACTGCATGCAGGACACTGGGCAGACCACTAGGGACAAAGGGGATGTGTAGTTATTTGATACAATACTGTAATCTGTAAGATTACAGTATACTGTATCTATACTGTGTGTTTCACTTTTGAATTTACCGCCGAACTCCGTCCCCGTGCGTCGCAATGCTCGCAGGGAACGGAGCTCGGCACTGTGAATCGAGCGAGACACAGCGGCTCGCCGATCACAGCGGGGAGACATCGCAGGATCCAGGGGACAAGGTAAGTAAACTCTTCCTGGATCCTGCGATGCAAGCCCGAGTCTGGCTCAGGGATACTGCTTTTGGTATGAAAAATCCAACCCGAGCCAGACTCGGGAATACCGCCAGGGAGGTTAAATGGTTCCGGGGATAAATAGAGGTCTATGACTTCCTTTGGCATTCTAGGCTGCTATCTGAGCTGATGTCCTACTCTGATGTTTTCAGTAGAAGGAATAATATATAACAAGGAGCACTAGCTGTCCAGAGTGATGCCACACTTGATGAAAGGATATCAATCATTTATTGAGAATCAAGAGTAAGTGTATCAACCCAACACATTTAGGGGAACTGTCTTATATACAACCAATTAATTTTTATCCTGCATAAATGCCAACTCACTCCTTTGTTGTTTGAGCAAGACAAGTACTGTATATTATAAAAAAATGATTGTACATTTTTTATGCTTTTTTTTTATATACTTGTATGTAAGTCCTGAAGAAAGGGGAGTCAGTTCCCCTGAAATGTTTTGGCTCGATGTACTTACTCTCAATTTTCAGTGATATCCTTTGTCAAGTGTAGCATTACCCTGGATACCGGGCGCTCCTTTTTTCTTATATAATTAACTCAAACATTCCATTTCACAGCTTTGTATCCTAGGATTGCCTTCCTTTACAGCTCCTGGCATTCAGTCACTTTATATATGCTGGAAGATTTCAGGTGCCATAATTGCAGGTCTGAACAGGACCAGGTAGTTATATATCACCCAACAGCTGTCATTATCTGGGTCCTACTCTGATTGAGGTCTGAATGGAGGACTATCTCCATTTAGGGTTACCAGCCCATCATATATTATTTTTACTAACCTGGAGTCCTCCCCTGTTTGGAAGGGGGGTAGAGTCAAGCTCAACACTTACTGAAAAAGTCTAGGTTCTCATTTCAGCTTCCTGTCTCCATGTGCTCCAGCAATGGCTGCATTGCAATTCTCAGGGCAGATCTTCCTGACAAAGGACCATGACTGAGTAATCAATGTTGGAATGGCCACTTGTCTCCATGGCAAACATATGTTACAGGTGACAACGCAAGAGCACAATTGGGAGACAAGGACAAGCAGTGTCACCCTATAACATGCCTACAAAAGGACCTTCGTAGTGGGATCACCAAGTTTATTTTAATGAAAGCTGTAGATGTAAAAATATTAAAAATTAGTTAGGACCTTACATTGCTGCAATGCCTTTGGGATAAGACGTTATAATGTTTGCTGTTGTTTTTTTTTAACATTTGTCTTAAGTTCTACCTCACCCCTTCTACGCTTCATCATTCCTCACTCCGAGGAGAATAAAATCACTTGTAAGGCATGGACTTTACTAGAACAATACATGTGCCATACATATACATTATCTTACAAAATTGAGTACACCCCTCACGTTTTTGTAAATATTTTATTATATCTTTTCATGTGACAACACTGAAGGAATGACACTTTGCTACAATGTAAAGTAGTGAGTGTACAGCTTGTATAACAGTGTAAATTTGCTGTCCCCTCAAAATAACCCAACACACAGCCATTAGTGTCTAAACCGCTGGCAACAAAAGTGAGTACACCCCTAAGTGAAAATGTCCAAATTGGGCCCAATTAGCCATTTTCCCTCCTCGGTGTCATGTGACTCATTAGTGTTACAAGGTCTCAGGTGTGAATGGGGAGCAGGTGTATTAAATTTGGTGTTATCACTCTCACTCTCTCATACTGTTTACTGGAAGTTCAACATGGAACCTAATGGAAAAGAACTCTCTGAGGATCTGAAAAAAATAATTGTTGCTTTACATAAAGATGGCCTAGGCTATGAGAAGATTGCCAAGACCCTAAAACTGAGCTGCAGAATGGTGGCCAAGACCATACATCGGTTTAACAGGACAGGTTCCACTCAGAACAGGCCTCGTCATGGTCGAGCCCAAAGAAGTTGAGTGCACATGCCCAGCGTAATTTCCAGAGGTTGTCTTTGGGAAATAGACCAATGAGTGCTGCCAGCATTGCTGCAGAGGTTAAAGGGGTGGGTCAGCCTGTCAGTGCTCAGGCCAAACGCCGCACACTGCATCAAATTGGTCTGCATGACTGTCGTCCCAGAAGGAAGTCTCTTCTAAAGATGATGCACAAGAAAGCCTGCAAACAGTTTGCTGAAGACAAGCAGACTAAGGACATGGATTACTGGAACCATGTCCTGTGGTCTGATGAGACCAAAATAAACTTATTTGGTTTAGATGGTGTCAAGCGTGTGTGGCGGCAACCAGGTGAGGAGTACAAAGACAAGTGTGTCTTGCCTACAGTCAAGCATGGTGGTGGGAGTGTCATGGTCTGGGGCTGCATGAGTGCTTCCGGCACTGGGGAGCTACAGTTCATTGAGGGAACCATGAATGCCAACATGTACTGTGACATACTGAAGCAGAGCATGATCCCCTCCCTTTGGAGACTGGGCCGCAAGACAGTATTCCAACATGATAACGACCCCAAACACACCTCCAAGATGACCACTGTCTTGCTAAAGAAACTGAGGGTAAAGGTGTTGGACTGGCCAAGCATGTCTCCAGACCTAAACCCTATTGAGCATCTGTGGGGTATCCTCAAACGGATAGTGGAGGAGCACAAGGTCTCTAACATCCACCAGCTCCGTGATGTCATCATGAAGGAGTGGAAGAGGACTCCAGTGGCAACTGTGAAGCTCTGGTGAACTCCATGCCCAAGAGGGTTAAGACAGTGCTGGAAAATAATGGTGGCCACACAAAATATTGACACTTTGGGCCCAATTTGGACATTTTCACTTAGGGGTGTACTCACTTTTGTTGCCAGCGGTTTAGACAATAATGGTTGTTTGTTGAGTTTTTCTGAGGGGACAGCAAATTTACACTGTTATACAAGCTGTACGCTCACTACTTTACATTGTAGCAAAGTGTCATTTCTTCAGTGGTGTCACACAAACAGATATATTAAAATATTTACAAAAATGTGAGGGGTGTACTCACTTTTGTGAGATACTGTACCAGACCCTTTAGCAGTCACTGTTTAATTAGAAGTACTATGTGTTATTACTGTATGTTTTCTTTCTATTTTTTCCCACTTTCACCCAACCATGTTCTTTTCAATAAATGTTCAAGCTGTTTTCACACAACCTGGTTTATTAGAGGATAGGAGGGTTTATCTGCATGTCAAGCTACACACGGGCCACATGGTAATGTTCAGCTGGGAGAGAACAATTACCATGTTAAATCTTTTAGTGATTGGGTATACATATACTTTTAAGTGGAACTTCACCCTAAAGGGAAAATTTGACTGTGAAGCTGCAAGGAGCACACCCGGCTGCCCTCAGGTATCATGCTGGCACCGGGGATCTGAAGACCGGTGAAGAACCACCTTGGGTGCGGAGAGCGCTGGATCCCTGGACGGCTGAGAGTCTTTTTATTAAAAGTCAAGTCAGCAGCTACAGTTTTTTTTATGTAGAACTGACCGAAGTTCCTCTTTAAGTCACTGCACTTTTGGAGCTATAATGACTGGTATACTATAATTTCTAGTAGTTAGGGCTTCTGATTTAGCTACTGAAAGGCTTCCAATACTCCCCTCCAAAGATGCAATATTTTTAAGCTCCCTCACCAGCACCAAAATATGACTCCTTCCTGGGTTCAGGGTCTTTGGCTATCTTGATTGGCTGGGCCAAAATGACGTAATTCCAATGCATGAGTTCATTCATCCGTACTACAGTTTGTGAACAGTGTATATTTAAAGCATCTTGGGAGGTGGACGGTATAAAACTTCTATTGCAGAAGAGACTTTGGGGTTTATTTACTAAAGGCAATTTGTGCACTTTGCAAAGTGCAGTTGCACTCTGCAAGTGCACAAAACACATAAATTGCCCATGGGACTTTATATGAGGTGCAACGCACTCAATTTTAAAATCAACAAGGTAAATATTTTTTGGTAAATACAATTTCAATAGATCAACAGTAACATAATGCCATATAGTCAAGCAGATTGGTCAATACATACATATTAATTTCGTAGCAAGGTACAGTGTTACAAAATCTAGCACCTTGGGAGGGGGGGGTGCGCTACACAAAGATCATTCAATAATAGGTGTGAACTTGCATCCATTTAACCGGACGCGTTTCGTGACATGACATCACTTCTTCAGGGCTTGATGCACACACAATTTTCTAAAAAGTAGAAAAAGTTTAGGAATATATGACATGCATAAGAAGATGTATTCTGTTACTGCAAACATTAGGTATCAACCAAGGGGGGGAACCAAACTTGCAAATCTGCAAGACATTATCATGACCTGATTGTAGTCACCTGGAAATGTCTGACCCGGGAACTGTGGGTGTGGGATTCGAAGGGTCCAGCAGTGCAAACAGGACAAGATGGAATGGCTGGTATGGAGAGCATTCAAACAAATCCTCCACCATGATGACTGTGAAAGATGTGTCTATGTGTTAGTATACATGACCTAAAACTACCACTTAAGTGTTGGCAATAAGGAAATGGTATATGTGAAGGATGTGAGATGTATGTATGTTTACATACATAAAAACATGTGCAAAAAATGATGAATGCCAAAAAAGAGGGAAAAACAGTGACAAAGTAAAAAACTTTTATTTACAAAAGGGGAAGGGGGAAGAAAAAAGAAACCAGGAACCAAACCCTTATGGCTCCATGGGAAGATAATGAGTGTAAGTGCAGTTGCTCCAGAGGTCAGTAAATGAGGTAAAGCTTAAAGAGCAACTCCACTTTTGTTAAGAAAAAAACATTCCCCCGTGGGTGATCTATGTACATTGCAAGGATTATAACAATCTTTGTTGCAGATTCCTACCTTTTGTTATTCTGAAGAAATCCGTGTGTTTGTCTGTGCCTCTGTACTGAGTGGGTCTAATGGGAGTGATTTCATAATTATCTGTCAGCTGTGGCAGCTGCAGAGCATTAATGAGAAAAGCTGCTGGGTCTGCATCCCTTTAGACATATTCCTATTGGAAATATCTCACCAAAAATGACATTTTTGTTGCAGGGGATGCCTGAAATCTGACTTGTATCTTAGGCAGACTTCTGGGAAAATTGGTGAGCCAATCACACAAGCAGGAAATGATGTTTCCGGGGAGTGGTCAGTACACACTCTGTGTACAGAACAACTCCAGGTAGCCATATTGCATTGCATATATAGAAATTTACAGAGGCTGCGGGATGAAAAGGAAAGGTCATTTTAATACAATTGAATTACAATATGACTTGTATCGCAATTGTGCATGCTATATTATTTTTTCTTTATTTGCTATTTTTTTTTTCTCCACGAAAGCGGAGTTACCCTTTAACTACTTGCGGACCTCCCGCTGTCGTTGTACGTCGGTACTTTGACGTAGAATACTGGGGTTATGGCAGCAGATAGCTGCCATAACCCCGGTATATTCTTAAACGGCGGACGGTCCTCTTTCTGAGAAAAATGGTCTCTGCGGCGGATTATCTGCTAGATCACTTTTATGTGGGGCGGGAAAGGGGCTTCTGCCACGCTCTGGTCGTCTCCACCAGCATACCGGAGCCGTCGGTAGCAGCAGAGCCGAATGGGTCCTCTCCCCTCTGAGACATGGAGTCGAATAAAGGAATGATGGCCCCTGCTCGGCTCCATAACATTGGATGACGGAAGCGACGTCAATCATTAGTTCCGCCCAATGGTCTTAAGGATGAAATTTTATTTTATTTTTTTAAAAGACATTTATTTTATTTATTGCATTTTAGTGTAAATGTGAGATCTGAGGTCTTTTTGACCCCAGATCTCACATTTAAGGGGCCCTGTCATGCTTTTTTTCTATTACAAGGGAATAAATGTGACCCAAAAATGTTTTTTAAAAAGGACAGTGTAAAAATAAAAAGTAAAATAAAGAGGAATTTTTTTTTTAAAGCTCCCTGTCCCGCCAAGCTTGCATGCAGAAGCGAACCGATACGTCAGTCGCTCCCGCATATGAAAATGGTGTTCAAACTACACATGTGAGGTTTTGCCACAATCGTTAGAGCGAGAGCAATACTTCTAGCAAAAGTCTGTAACTCAAAGCTGGTAACCTGTAGAAATTTTTAAACGCCACCTATGGAGGTTTTTAAGGGTCAAAGTTTGTCGCTATTCCATGAGCGGGCGCAATTTTGGAGCATGACATGTTGGGTATCAATTTACTCGGCGTAACATTATCTTTCACAATATAAAAAAAATTGGTCTAATTTTACTGTTTTCTTATTTTTTTATTTTAAAAAAGTGTATTTTTTCTCAAAAAATTGCGCTTGTAAGACCGCTGCGCAAATACAGTGTGACATAAAGTATTGGAATGACCTCCATTTTATTCTCTAGGGTGTCTGAAAAAATATATATATACTGTTTGGGGGTTCTAAGTAATTTTCTAGCAAAAAAAAAAGATTTTAACTTGTAAACACCAAGTTTGAAAATTAGGCCTGGTCCTTAAGTAGTTAATTTGGCAAAGAATACCCAATCACGTGCAAGGAAAATAAAAAACAGCATTTTTGCTTGCATGTGATTGGATGGTGGAAGTCAGTGGAGCTTCTGCTCATTTACTAAGCTCTGGAGCAACTGCTCTTGCAAAGTGCACATTCTATTGCCTTTAGTATATCAACCTCTTAAGCCTCGTACACACGATCAGTTCTTCCGCAGATTTTCCACAGACTTTTGTCCGAAGGCATGTGCCTGGAGTTTGTCTTGCATACAAACGGTACACAATTGTCGGCCAACAAGCACAAACGTAGTGACGTACTAGACATACTACAAGCTGAAAAAGAGGACGTTCAATTGTCAGGCGCCACCCTTTGTGCTCCTTCTGCTAATTTTGTGTTAGTAGAAGTTTGGTGAGTGTTGATTCATGCTTTTCATTTCGCACTTTTTATTTCGCACTTTTCAGTTTGTTTCTGAACGGCCATTCGTCAACCAGCCATGTTGCGGAATCGGAGGAGATAACGTGTTATTTATTATTGGCCTTGGAGTTATTGTGTTGACCCAAGTCCAGTCCAGGAACAGGAGGAAGAGGAGTTCTTGGACCAAAAATTGGTTGCTTTATTAATCGTGACCAATTATGTCATATGCCTTTGTTGCGGGAGCTCCAGGTGAATAATCCAGATGTTTTTCAGAATTATCTCCAGATAACGGACCCCTGCTTTTACCAACTCTTGGCATTGTTGACACCCTATATTAACAAGCAGGAAACATGCATGAGGCTTTTATTTTTATTTTTTGGTTGAATAATGATTTGATTTGTTATATTTTCTATATTTTTGGATGCATAGAATACACTTTTTGGTTAAGTTCTATTGGCAGATAGCATGTCTAATTTTATTTGTTTTCTTTTTTTAATGCACAATAAAAAAAATTGTGGAGAATAATACTTGGCTATGTGTTTTACTTCAAATGACAGTTTGGGAGTAGGCAGTTACATTTTAAAAAATACAATGTAAAATCAACAAGGGACACCAACATAGTTGTATCTTTGATCTTAAAAACTACAGGATAATGGTGTTGTGGTAACTTGCACCAAAAAAAAAAAAAAAAAAAAAAAAAAAAAACAACAAGCATGATAATATTATTCTTGATATCACTAGAAAAAAAATCCTTTGAAAATTTGTTTGCAATAACTCCATCAGTATCACCAGCAAACCAGCTCCATTATTATGCCATTAAAGAAGAAGAGAATTGTGCGCTGCATTTCGAGATTTCATAATTTGCCACGTCACAAATGTTAATTCTCCATTATGAACGCTAGTTCAGTCCTTGCTTCCGAGCATGCGTGTTTCTACTTTGGACTTTTGTCCAACGGACTTGTGTACACACGATCAGAAAATCCAACAACAGACATTTGTCCGCGAAAAATTTTAAAGCCTGCCATCCAACATTTGTCGGAAAATCTGACAACAATTGCCCAATGGAGCGTACAAACAGTCGGATTTTCCAGCAACAGCCTGTCAACACACATTTCCCATCGGAAAATCCGATCGTGTGTACGCGGCTTTAGTGTGACTGTGAAGCACAGTCCTTCATGCTCGAAAGTTTTGCTGTTGAGGGCTAGGTTCCACTTTAAGCAATCTTAAGATATCAAGGCCAATACTATATAATATTACCTAGTTAATATACATCACTCTATTTAGATATTTCAACATTCATTAGAGGTCACAAAACAAAGACAACTAAAAACAATTATAATACAGTAAGATCAGAATGTTTTCTTGGTAAATGAAAGTGTTCTTCCATGTAACTGATTCATTTATATTTCTGCTAATTGTTTTGTCCTCTTTTTTTCCTACTTAAAATATTCCATTTCAATGACTTCACTGAGCATTCTTCAATATACAATTACCATTAAAATTGGTTTCCTGTCTTTCCTAGCATGAAAATATAATCTTTGATTACATATTATATCGTATCTTTAATTGTATATTATTATTTTAACTCAGAGCATTAGGAGGAATTGCAGCAATTAGTGGCCAAAGGCATTTTATCAGGGGATAATTTGCACATGTTTGAAATGTCACACTAAATCACCTCATTCCCCGAACATACCGAGAGTTACTCTGAGACTCATAATGGGCAAATATTGCTTTTGAAAAATTTCAGAGACCCTTTGTCAAATTGTGCTTCTCAGCGCCTTTCATTATTGACAAAACAAAAATAAATATTAGTGCAATGGAAATGTTTTTGGTTGTTACATTAGTGCTAATTGCACAATACAGACTGTTTGCTGCATATTAGTTGTTCTGTTTCAAAAGCTGCTTTAGGCATTGACATACCTCCTTAAACCCGTTGACTTGGCACCATCCACAGTCAATTTAACTCTTCAATAAGACACAGAAGTTGAATCCAATTTTACTTCAGCTAATTGCAGTACAGAGGATGTTTTTCCAGTCTTTTGAAGTGTAAGAAGACAATGACTTTTCTAAGCCCTGTCTCTGCAAAGTACTAACACTGACTGAGGGAACAGGGAAGAAATGGCGAGGGTCTAGCTAGGGCCGCACTAACTAGCACCAGCGGCAGCCCGTCCATTAGGGGCCCAGCCCCCCTAATCTCTAGGCGCCGGCCCCAGAGGCTCTAATTGGCTTCAAAAAGGGTGGGCTCGGGGGGGGGGGCAGAAGAGCACTGCTCCCTGAACCCCCCCCCCCACACTTGTGTGACATTAGCAAATTAATACTCGCTAATGTCTTCCTGCTTCTCCTCCCGGCCAATCAGGATGCGGGTCCTGAGACCCGATTAGCCGGGAGGAGAAGCGACCAGAAGGAGAAACCGGGAAGCCGCTTGCGACCTGGATGGGGTAAGTGTGGGGCTTGCAAACGGGCAAGCGGGCGAGCAAGCGGGTGGGGGGTTTGTTTGCCGCCCCACCCCAAAAAAAAAATGGCGCACCAGCCACCACTGACTAGCACTAAACAGGAAGTGAGGACAGAGGATGATTCCAAAAGTCACATTAGTACACAAGCAGTAGTGGCTCAAAACAGCCACTAGGTGTCGGCATACTGCAGAAAATGATAACCTCATGCAGTACAATACAAGACTTGAAAAATAGATGAAAATGGGGCAGAACATTAGAGTATCTGATGACAAAGACCAAAAAAAAAGGAGGGGTGCACCAGCCTTGTACATTACATAAGATACAATTTATTGTATGCAACATTGGATATACTCACAAAGCAGTGAAAAGCAATTAAACATGAGGCAGAAACCCTCTTCATCTTTGTCTTAAAGTGTTATTAAACCCACATCATTATAAACTGTTAATGCATGCTATATTATATTGTGTTCATACTCACTTGCCCTAGAGCATCGTTTTCTGTAGATTGCAAAAAACCTGGTTGATCCTGGTGTTCACTGTCTGTCGCCGCTGCAGCCTGAGATTGTGTAGACCAGCCAGTGCCACATCTCCTGGGCATGCTCCAGTTTCAGTTCCCTTCTAAGCTGCTCATTTCCTACTTTTTCTTATTTGTGCAGCCCATGTGACTATAGAGTCACACATGTGAGCATATACACAGTGGTAAATGACAGTATACTCCCCCCTTCTCCTCTATGTCCTTGTATTGCTAAACACTTTGGGGGAAGGATCTAGGATGTTGATTGATGGAGGCTTCATCTCCCTGTTAGTCCCAGCATATACACACTATAAACCTCCTCCAGATATCTTTACAGTATGAAAGCTATTTTTAGTCAACTTAAACTCTGCCTACACCGTTATTGCAAAAAAAAAAATCCAATACTTTGAAATATAGATTTGTAATAAGCATTAAAACACGTTGATGCTAATAATTATTTCATTTGATTCTCCATTATGAATGCAGAGTTTTTTTAACCGCTTTAATACAGGGCATTTTCACCCCTGTCCTGCCCAAGCCAATTTTCAGCTTTCAGCATTCTCACACTTTGAATGACAATTGCGCAGTCATGCAACACTGTACCCAAATTTAATTTTTATCATTTTCTTCCCACAAATGGAGATTTCTTTTGGTGGTATTTAATCACCACATGTTTTTTTTTATTCTGCTAAAAAAACAAAAAAGACAGAAAATTATGAGAAAAATAAAAAGAAGTTGTTTTGTAAATAAGTAATTGTTCTCCTTCACTGATGTGCGCCAATGAGGTGGCACTAATAGGCTGCACTGATGGGCACTGATAGGTGTCACTGATATGCATCACAGATAAAAACTGATAGGTGGCACTGATGGGCACTGATGAGGCGGCACTGATGAGGAGGCACTAATATGCTGCACTGATGAGCACTGATAGGTGGCACTGATATGCAGCACAGATAAACACTGATAGGTGGCACTGATGGGCACTGATAGGTGACACTGGTGGGCACTGATAAGTGGCACTGATGGGCGGCACTAATGAGCAGGCACTGATGGGCACTGATGGGCAGCACTGATGAGCAGGCACTTATGGGCACTGATAGGCAGCACTGACTGGCATCACTTATGGGCACTGCTGGGGCTACATTGATAATCAGTGCCCTGATTACCTGCACAGTCTCTGCTGTGAAGAGATGCCGCTGATTGCCTCTCCTCGCCTCACACTCTGTCAGTGTAAGGCAAGGAGAGCTGAAAATGGCACTTCTGTGTTTACATGTGATTAGCTGTGATTGGACCTAGCTGATCACATGGTTTAAGAGATGCATCATTAGCTCTTTAGCCAGATCGTGGTCTCTCCATGTCCTAGGGACACAGCGCGACCACGATTGTTGCGCTGCGTGGCCCGCGGGCACACAAGAGCAGTGAAACTAGGGCGACATCATACGACGTTTCCCCAGAACGAGAAGGGATTCCGCCCGCCGTCATTTTACTATACCACGGGCGGGAGGTACTTAATGTAGTGTGACAGGCACAGCACCAATCAGCACTGTGCAGACACAGATTCATAGTCCAGACATCCTCTGCTGGCTATAGAGTATACATCAGCAGAGTACAGGACAGGAAAGACCTGGGGAATGTCATGTGACTGCTAAACAACAATGATTAAATAAATAAATGTAGCTTTTTTAAATTGGATTAAATACAGTGGCATGATCTGTATACATATATAGAAGCTATCATGGCAATTAAACATTGTATGTTGAGTATCACTTTAATGCATGATACTAAATGTCAAATGAGTGAGTGATATCAATGGTAATGGTGATATTAATCAAAGATATTGAACCAAGTTACATAGCATTATAGCGCCTGAGCACAGTAGGAATCGCGTTATCTGTGATCTGGCTGCGCTCACTTGCCATATGTACTGCTTCTAATCCCTCTGTATCCATATTTGCTCATTTTAATTTGTATCATGCAACATACTTTTATTATTAAGTATTTATTATTTATGCTGTATTCATACTGTGTGTTTTATGCCAATGTTTATCGTGTTTCTATTCCAGCATATTATATGTTTTAACATGCGGTTTAACACATGGCTGTTCAACCTTATGACCTTCCTGGGCCACATTGGAAGAAGAATTGTCTTGGGCCGCACATAAAATATACTAGCAATAAGGATAGCTGAAGAATTCGAGCAGATCACAAGTTAACCGCTTAGCTACCACCCCACGCAGATATATTGTGGCAGGGCGGCCACTCTGTGCCAGATCACGTACCTAGTATGTGATCTGACCCTTCCTGGACTGGGGCGTGCGCACGCACCGGCGGCGACCTGCTCCCGCTGTAATGGGAGCCAATCAGCGGGTCCAGCAGACGCAATGTCTGCCAAGACCCGCCAACCGTTCGGGAGAAAGGCAGAGCGGTGGTCTGCCTAGGGTTGCCACCTTTTCTTCAAGCCAAACCTGAACACTTTAGCGGTACATGGCATTTTTTTTTTTTGGTAGTATACACTATGCATATATTTTGTGATGAAATCACAACGCACAGACACGCAACTGACCCCAAGAACAAGAACAAACCCGTGGAGGCACATATGTGAACCCGGCCTCAGGGCCCTTTGACAGCCTGGGCTCAGTGGGTTGAATGATGCTGGGTGTCATTCAGCAGTGTACCCAAAGTATGTTTTTATCATTTTTTCATACAAATAGAACTTTCTATTAAAGCTCTATTGGTTAATGTCCAAAAACCACTTCACTACTGCACACCTTTCACCGGACTCTAATCCAATGGGGGTCTGTAAGAGGGGGGAGGGGGTGCTGATATAAGGTGACTGATATAATGGTGGTAAAATCAGCAGTCAGTATTCCCCATTAGTTCAGAGTCACCTTATATCAGCACCAGTGGCGACTATGGTGTGAATGAGCCCCCCCATAGCGACGCCACTGATCAGCACCCTTTCTTACAGAGTGACCACCATTAGATTAGAGTCCCTTAATATTAGAAGCACCCCCCCAACCCAGAGACCCCATTAGTTCTGAGTCCCTTTATATCAGTGCCCCACCCCACCCCCCTATAGAGACACCCCACCCCCCAAATAGAGACCTCCATTAGTGAGTGAGACAAAAAAAACCTTACCTTCCTGGAGCCACTGAAAAGATGTGTGTGTGAACCGGCCAGAGTTAGGGGGCTGAGGCTGTAAAATTCCATGCTTTCACCTGCAAAAGCATCCAGGATGCTAGGACACCGGTGGTCCTAGCAACCAATGCCTGAAAACTACAAAGATGTCCAATCACTGTCTGGCCACTCTAATGGCGCCGGCGGCCAGAGGGGGACTTGGTGTTGGAGGGAGAGAGTGCATAGTGAGCTGCAGGCTGCAGTATTCAGTCTTCATTAGCCTAGCGCTGCATTGACAGGGGCGAGAGGGAAAGGACTGGGACCGACTCACCACCGTCACCATATACCAATCACCAGTGGCAGCTAAGCTGACAAAAATCATTAGCCCTGCTGGAGCAGGGGAAGGAGGAGCATGCTGCTGGCAGGAGAGAGCCCATTTAGGGCAGGCTGCATTTGTCGATTGGCATTGGCACATTGACGGGGCAGCAAGGTGGATGGAGGGGAACGCTCACCACTGAAGCCACAGGACAGGAGCTGTCGGGGGTGGCAGGTGCTGCTGGTGGGAGAGTGTGCATCCAGCGACAGGAGGGGGGTTGTGCTGCTGGCGGGACTCAGGAGAGAGTGCAGTCAGCTACAGGAGGGGGGTGTTGCTGGTGCTGGCAGTCTGGAGGTATTAACTGGAGCCTATGCTGCTGTGTCCGGTTTCAGGAGGAGAGAAACCTGGGCACAGCTGTCAAAACTCGGACTGTCCGGGTCATTCCCGTACAGGTGTCAACCCTAGGTCTGCCTATGTAAACAAAGCAGACTGCTGTTCTGTAAGAGCGGAATGTGCTGATCCTGTGTTCCTGCTAAGCAGGAACATGGATCTTTACATTCCCCCAGTCAAAACACCTCCCATACAGTTAGCAGTTAGCAAGTACTCCCTAGGAACACATTTAACCCTTTGATCGCGCCTGATGTTAGCCCCACTAGACTGGGCTTTTTTCCAAGGTGCATATTTGCGTATAACCCTTTGTGCTGAGAGTGTGCCGCACAGTGCGATACCACCACAGAGACCGGGGTCTCGCCGAGAGCCCCGAGCCCAATACCCCGTGCCCCGTACTAACGATCGGGACCCGGAACACCCAATTTTGGGCCACTTAATCTCTGTGATAGTCTCTGATTGGCTACCACAGTGATCAGTCACTGTGAAGCCCGCCCCCATATTTTCTCTCTCTGTGAATGGGGGAGGGAGATACAAAAAGAGTATGTGTAAAAAAAAAAAAAAAAGAAAAGAAAAGAAAAAAAATACCCAGATCAAGGTTTGATCTTGGTCAGTGCCTGGATTAGTGTTTCGGACAAGTTAAGGGTCAAGGTCAGGGTCAAAGATCATGGTCAGTCATTTTTGGGACACAATTTTTTTTTAATTAGTATTAAGGCCCATACACACAATCAGACTTTTTGACAACAAACATGCAAATTACCTGTTTTAAGGCAACATCCGACCGTGTGTACGCTCCATCGGACAAACTTTTTCGGTTTTCATCAGACAAATGTTGGCTGTGTGAACAGACAAACTTTCCTGCAACAAAAGTCCTACGTCGGCTAGTCCGATCGTGTGTACACAAATCTATCGGACTTTAGTCCAAAGTACAAACACGCATGCTCAGAACCAATGCAAAAGATCAGACAACAATACAGAAGTTGTCCAAAGGGTGGCGGTAATGAGCTGTAAAAACGATTGTGTGTACAAGGCTTTAGTGTCAGTGTTTTAGGTACGATAAAAATAAAAAAAAAGAAAGCAAAATGCGCACTATTGTTTTGGGCTGTACTACGGGTACAAACAACAACTAATGCCCCGTACACACGATAGGATTTTCCAACAACAAAATCCATGTTTTTTTTACGACGGATGTTGGCTCAAACTTGTCTTGCATAGACACGGTCACACAAATCTTGTTGGAAATTCCGATCGTCAAGAACGCGGTGACGTACAACACGTACGACGAGCCAACAAAAATAAGGTTCAATAGCCAGTGCGGCTCTTCTGCTTGATTTCGAGCATGCGTGGAACTTTGTGCGTCGGAATTGTCTACACACGCTCGGAATTTCCGACAACGGACAACCAGCTCTCAAATTTTGTGTGACGGAAATTCTGATGGAAAATGTCCGATGGAGCCCACACACGGTCGGAATTTCCCGACAACAAGTTCCCATCGAACATTTTCCGTCAGAAAATCCTATCGTGTGTACGGGGCATAAGTTACTGCGTCTTCAGCAGAAGGAGAATTTATTTTGGGTTGTTCTTTGGTGGAAGGTTATGGTAGTAGCAAATAATATACAGCTACATAAAAAAAAAAAAGATTTTTCTTTACTAGTTTAGGGCAGTTTTCCTTTAGAAAAAAAAAAAAAAATCCAGAGCTATCTATTACCATTTACCACCAAATGAAAGGTCAATTTGTTCTGAAAGAAAAAAGGTATAATTCACCTGGATTCACAAAGTAGTTGTGATGATATGTACGGTGTTACTAACGCATGTGCTTTTTACTAAAAAATGTGCTTAGGCATTAGGGATGAGCTTCGTGTTCGAGTCGAACCCATGTTCGACTCGAACATCGGCTGTTCGACCGTCCGTCGAATTGCGAACGATATGGGCCGTTCGCGCCAAATTCGTGTGGCGCGTCACGGCCCATAATTCACTGCGGCATCGCAGTGCATTGCTGGCTGATGATTGGCCAAGCATGCACTATGACCCGCATGCTTGGCCAATCACAGCGCCGTCAGTAGAGAGAGCTGTAATTGGCCAAAGCCAGGGTGGCTTTGGCCAATTATGGCTCAGGGGATTTAGTACACGCCCCACACTATATAAGGCCGCCTGCACGGCGGCCCTGTGTAGTGTGTGTTCCGGTGTGCTGAGAGATAGAGAGAGAGAGAGACAGTGTCATTTGATTTGAGTTAGATAGATTAGGCAGAACAGTCAGTCAGTTAGCTGCACTTACAGTGTATTGTGTATATATATGCATCCCAGGTGTTGCATATATATATATACACTGTATTCAGTTTAGCTAGATCCGTTCCTGTTATCTTCTATCTAGACTATTTAGTGCAGTGTGTCCTGCTCACAGTGTTCAGCTAGATCCGTTCCTGCTATTTACATTCAGTGCAGTGCGTCCTGCTCACAGTGTTCAGCTAGATCCGTTCCTGCTATTTACATTCAGTGCAGTGCGTCCTGCTCACAGTGTTCAGCTAGATCCGTTCCTGCTATTTACATTCAGTGCAGTGCGTCCTGCTCACAGTGTTCAGCTAGATCCGTTCCTGGTATTTACATTTAGTGCAGTGCGTCCTGCTCACAGTGTTCAGCTAGATCCGTTCCTGCTATTTACATTCAGTGCAGTGCGTCCTGCTCACAGTGTTCAGCTAGATCCGTTCCTGCTATATACATTTAGTGCAGTACGTCCTGCTCACAGTGTTCAGCTAGATCCGTTCCTGCTATTTACATTCAGTGCAGTGCGTCCTGCTCACAGTGTTCAGCTAGATCCGTTCCTGCTATTTACATTCAGTGCAGTGCGTCCTGCTCACAGTGTTCAGCTAGATCCGTTCCTGCTATTTACATTCAGTGCAGTGCGTCCTGCTCACAGTGTTCAGCTAGATCCGTTCCTGCTATTTACATTCAGTGCAGTGCGTCCTGCTCACAGTGTTCAGCTAGATCCGTTCCTGTTATCTTCCTACTGACAGGCAGGCTTGTCTGGTTACAGTATATAAAGCTACCTGAAGAAAATTACAGGTGTTCTATCCCAGCTTAGTGCAGCTACAGGCCATTAGTATGTCTGGAAGGCCAAGAAGGAGAGGCAGACAGTCACAAGCCAATAAGAGAGGGCAAGCAGGCTCTGTGTCTAGTGCTGGTCGTGGAGACGGTGCATCCTCATCAGCACGTGGCCATGGGACACGCTTGGCCTTTTTTTCGGCAGCTGGCCGTGTTGAGCCGCAACATGCGGAAGACTTGGTCGAGTGGATGACCAAGCCGTCCTCATCCTCCTCATCCTCTCTCACCCATGCCCAGGGTGCTTTGTCTGGCAAAGCAGCGGCCTCTTCCCTCAGCTCAATGTCATCAGTGACTCCTTCCCTAGCTCCACCATGTCCTCATGAGGATTCCCTCGAACTGTTTGACCACAGTGTTGGGTACATGCTCCAGGAGGATGCCCAGCGTTTGGAAGGCTCTGATGATGATACTGAGCTCAATGAAGGCAGTAACATGAGCACGGACAGAGGGGGTGCCCAAGAAGGACAGCAATCTGGCAGTCATGCTCCCCCTGCTGCAGCATACTGCCAGGTTTGCTCCAGTGATGAGGAGGGAGGGGATGATGAGGTCACTGACTCAACGTGGGTGCCTGATAGGAGAGAGGAGGAGGAGGAGGAGGAGGAGGTGGCACATCACCAACTAGGCAGGATGCCCTCCAGGGGCCAGCCTAAGGGCAGCACATTGACTGCATCACACCCCAAAGCTCCACATGTGCAGGGCGCTGCAGTCTCTGCGCGTTATTCAAAAAGTTCTTTGGTGTGGGCCTTTTTTGAGACGAGTGCATCAGATCGCACCGCTGCTATTTGCAACATATGTCTCAAGCGTATCTCGCGTGGCCAAAACATCTCCCGCTTGGGTACCACATGCTTGACCAGACATATGTTGACCTGCCATGCAGTTCGTTGGCAAGCGTATCTGAAAGACCCACACCAAAGAACAAAGATGATCTCTCCTTGCTCCTCATCAGCTGAGATTTCCAACCCCACTAGACCTTCAGTCCTCTCTGAGACCTGCAGTGAGAGGAATGAAGGTGTAGAATTAGGTGTGTCACAGCCAAGTACTTGTGGGCAATCTGCTTTTGGTACACCGACGTCAGATTGTACCAGGAAAATTTCCCTGCCCCAGCTGCTGCACCGCCGAAAGAAGTTTGCTCCCAGCCATCCACATGCCCAGCGGTTGAATGCTAGCTTGGCAAAATTGCTAGCACTTCAACTGCTGCCTTTTCAGTTGGTAGACTCTGCCCCCTTCCGTGAGTTTGTGGAATGTGCGGTTCCTCAGTGGCAGGTACCCAAACGCCACTTTTTCTCACGGAAGGCGATTCCGGCTCTCTACCGGCATGTGGAAGGCAATGTCCATGCCTCGCTGGACAGGGCGGTCAGCGGTAAGGTGCATATTACCGCTGACTCATGGTCCAGCAGGCATGGACAGGGACGTTACTTAAGTTTCACGGCGCATTGGGTGACTCTGCTGGCAGCTGGGAAGGATGCAGGACAAGGTGCAGTAGTGTTGGAGGTTGTTCCGCCACCACGCCTCCAAAATGCTGATTGTGACACACCTCTCTCCTCCACCCCCTCCTCTTCTTCTTCCTCCATGGCCTCTTCCTCGGAACCAGCGGTGCTCCGTAGGCGTTCAAGGGGCTACGCAAGTACGCAGGCCAAAAGATGCCATGCGGTGCTTGAGCTGGTGTGCTTGGGGGACAGGAGCCACACTGGGGCAGAGGTTCTGTCAGCTCTGCAGGGGCAGGTTCAGAGGTGGTTGACGCCACGCCAACTTAAGGCAGGAATGGTGGTTTGCGACAATGGCACCAACCTCCTCTCTGCCCTCCGACAGGGACAACTGACCCATGTGCCCTGTTTGGCTCACGTCCTTAACTTGGTGGTGCAGCGGTTCTTGGGCAGGTACCCGGGCTTACAGGATGTCCTGAGGCAGGCCAGGAAAGTCTCTGTGCATTTCCGCCGGTCATATAATGCCAGTGCTCGGCTGACGGACCTCCAAAAGGAGTTTAACCTGCCCAAGAACCGCCTAATCTGTGACATGCCCACCAGGTGGAACTCGACGTTGGCCATGCTGCAGCGGCTGCACACGCAGCAGAGGGCCATCAATGAGTACCTGTGCGACTATGGCACCAGGACAGGGTCAGGGGACCTTGGTTTTTTTTCCCCACGCCAGTGGGCCATGATCAGGGATGCATGCACTGTCCTGTCACCATTCGAGGAGGCCACGAGGATGGTGAGCACTGACAGTGCATGCATCAGTGACACTGTCCCCCTTGTCCACCTGTTGGAGCACACGCTGCGTGGAATAATGGACAGGGCACTTGAGGCAGAACAGAGGCAGGAAGAGGAGGACTTCCTTAGCTCTCAAGGCCCCCTTTATCCAGACAGTGTTCCTGCATGCCCGCCGATCACACAGGAAGAGGACGAGGAGGAGGAGGAGGAGGAGGAGGAAGATTGTGTCAGTATGGAGGTGGAGCCTGGCACTCAGCATCAGCAGTCTTTAAGGGATCAGTCCCAAGGAACACATGGACTTGTACGTGGCTGGGAGGAGGTGGCTGCGGACGTTGTTGTCCTTAGTGACCCAGAGGACTCCGGACCGAATGCCTCAGCAAACCTACGCTGCATGGCCTCCCTGATCCTGCAAAGCCTGCGTAAGGATCCTCGTATTCGTGGTATCAAGGAGAAGGACCAATACTGGCTGGCAACCCTCCTTGATCCACGTTACAAGGGTAAGGTTGCGGACCTTATCTTGCCATCGCAGAGGGAGCAGAGGATGAAACATCTTCGGGAGGCCTTGCAGAAAGGTCTGTGCAACGCGTTCCCAGAGACTGGGAGGTTACAAACTCCTGTTTCTGGACAACGTGTTGCTGAGGCTTCGGTCAGTCAAAGAAGGAGCGGTGGAGAAGGTGGCCGTCTGACCGATGCGTTCAGACAATTTTTTGGTCCGCAGCCCCAAGGTATGATCGGTTCCAGCAACCATCGCCAGCGTCTGTTTTACATGGTGCAGGAATACCTAGGGGCAAGATCAAACTTGGACACCTTTCCCACCGAAAATCCTCTGGGTTACTGGGTCTTGAGGATGGATCACTGGCCAGAGCTTGCACAGTATGCAATTGAGCTACTGGCCTGTCCTGCATCCAGCGTTCTTTCGGAACGTACATTCAGTGCTGCTGGAGGCGTGGTAACCGATCACAGGGTGCGTCTGTCCACTGACTCGGTCGATCGGCTGACCTTCATAAAAATGAATCAGTCTTGGATCACCACCAGCTACCAAGCACCTGATGCTGATGTAACTGAATAATTTTTTTCAGATCCCTTCAAAGACTGCCTATGCTGATGCTGAGTGATTATCCCTGAGTAATTATCCTCTTCCTCCTCAATCATCACGCTGATAGCTTGTAAGAACATTTTTGGTTCTGGGCGCCACCACCAGTGCCTAAGGCACAATTTTTCAGCCCCTGTATAACAGGGGCGTGTAATTACAATTTTTGATGTAATACTTTGCAGCACGGCTCGTTCCTGCATTCCAACTAGAGTGTCTGTGAGGGGTTGCAGTGTTGTGGCACCAGCACCAGTGCCTAAGGCCCAATTTTTCTGCCCCTGTCTAACAGGGGCGTGTAATTACAATTTTTGATGCAATACTTTGCAGTAGTGCTCGTTCCTGCGTTCCAACTAGAGTGTCTGTGAGGGGTTGCAGTGTTGTGGCACCAGCACCAGTGCCTAAGGCCCAATTTTTCTGCCCCTGTCTAACAGGGGCGTGTAATTACAATTTTTGATGCAATACTTTGCAGCAGGGCTCGTTCCTGCGTTCCAACTAGAGTGTCTGTGAGGGGTTGCAGTGTTGTGGCACCAGCACCAGTGCCTAAGGCCTAATTTTTCAGCTCCTGTTCAACAGGGGCATGTAATTACAATTCTTGATCTAATATTTCACAGCAGGGCCCTGTGAGGGCTTACAGTGTTTTGGCCACAGCAACACCTAAGGCCCAAATTTCTGCTGAGTATATAGGGCAGGACCCTACTTTCAAACATCTAACTTACAAACGACTCCTACTTGCAAACGGAAGGAGACAACAGGAAGTGAGATGAAATCTACCCATAGGAAGGGAAATTCTCTCATGTAAGAGTTAATATGGGAAAACAATTTCTCCTTTCCACTGATGCTTTCCAATCCTTGTTCCACAAAAAAACCCAAATTTTCAAAAAACATTTTTCATTGGGACAAAAAAGTGAGGTGAAATCTTCTGAAGAGGAGGAAAGACGCAAAACAAATGTCACAGGGGTGATAACCCTTCCCTATGTTTTCCAAAAAGCTTAGAAAAGATTTTTTGGCTGGAGCTAAACACATTAAAAATGTTCAAAATTACAAACAGATTCTACTTAACAACAAACCTACAGTCCCTGTCTTGTTTGCACCGCCTGTATACTGCTGTTCAGAGTATATAGGGACCTTTCCTTATTTTAATTTGGGTGCGGGGTTCCCCTTAATATCCATACAAGACCCAAAGGGCCTGGTAATGGACTGGGGGGTACCCATGCCGTTTGTCTCACTGATTTTCATCCATATTGCCAGGACCCGACATGACATTAAACCCGCAAGCAGTTTTAAATGAGATTTTTTCCTTTAAAAATGACATTTGGTGCAGGGACTGTTCTAAACATGGGAAACACGCGTCACTTTACAGGCATACTATAGACACCCCCCAGGTACGATATTTAAAGGAATATTTCACTTTTTTTTTTTTACTTTAAGCATCATTAAAATCACTGCTCCCGAAAAAACGGCCGTTTTTAAAAGTTTTTTTTGCATTGATACATGTCCCCTGGGGTAGGACCCGGGTCCCCAAACCCTTTTTAGGACAATACCATGCAAATTAGCCTTTAAAATGAGCACTTTTGATTTCGAACGTTCGAGTCCCATAGACGTCAATGGGGTTCTAACGTTCGTGCGAACTTGCGGTCCGTTCGCGGGTTCTGGTGCGAACCGAACCGGGGGGTGTTCGGCTCATCCCTATTAGGCATTAAGATTTGTTTTAATAAAATAGTAAATCCCGTGCTAAGGTAAGTATCAGGAGATCATCGTGGCTGCTGCTTATGCATTCTATGCATTAAGGTGAAAAACCTTCTGTAGTGCAGCACCCCCCCAAAGCCCCCCCCCCCCTTTACTTACCTGAACCCGATCGTTCCTGTGATGGGGACGAGCACAGCAGCTCCAGTCGCTGTCTCAGTTCCTCATTGGATAAATTGATAGCAGCGCAGCCATTGGCTCCCAGTGACATGGAAGCCGGGGGCGGGGACGAATCTTGCTGTCTGTGTCAACAGACGCAGCAGCAAGACTCAGGAATGCGCCCGCACAAGTGCCCCTATGGAATGTGGCTCTCCGTGGGGACACTCGCTGAAGGGGAGGAGCCAGGAGCACCGATGGGTCACCCCAGAAGAGGAGAATCCAGGCTGCTCTGTGCAAAACCCTTACACAAAGGTAAGTATAACATGTTTGTTATTTTAAAAAAAAAACCTTTACAATCACTTTAACCTCCCTGGCGGTATGATTATTTCAGATTTTTGCGTCTCAAAGCGGTACAAATATTTTGCATAGAAATTTGGCGTTTTATATTGTAGGTCTGTAATTCTTAGAAATAACACACTTAAATCTGTCCAAACAAGAGTCTAGTAGATATCCCGGGTATGATGAAGTTTGAAACACAAAATCATAAATATATATTTTACATATATATATATATATATATATATATATATATATATATATATATATATATATATATATATATATATATATATATATATATATATTATAAATATATAATAAATATAAAAAAAATTATAAAAAATAATAATATAATAATATTAAAATAAATTTCCCCACGATTCACTATCGCTCAGTTCTGCAAGTGTTCTAATTTACTATCGCTGTTTTCTAGCTGGTGTAAAACCACTTTTGATGTAAAGGGACACTTTTTGGTTGCTATGGACAATCTCCAGTTTCCAGGCAGAAAGAACAGTATATATCATATAAAACTGCATGCAGGGCATTGGACAAAGCACTGGGGACAAAAGGAATGTGAAATGATTTCATACAGTAATGTAATCTGTAAGATTACAGTGTACTGTATGTGTTATGTATTTTCACTTTTTTGAATTTGCCGCCAGGCTCCGCCCCCGTGCGCCGCGACGCTCGTAGGGAACGGAGCCTGGCACACAGAGGCTACGGGCAGAGGACAGAGCCCGCAGACACAGCGGGGGGGACATCGCAGGATCCTGGGGACAAGGTAAGTATACCGCACCAGGATCCTGAGATTTTAATCCCGAGTGTGGCTCGGGGTTACCGCTAATGGTGCTGAAATTTAACCCCGAGCCACACTCGGGAATACCGCCAGGGAAGCTACATACATTAGGGGTATGAATGTGGTTTAGGAGGGTATATTTTTCAACATGATTCTGGGATCAAAAAAATAGGTCATAAGTTTTAACTAGCAGGCATTAGTTCAAAACTAACTTTAGAAAGTATAACTTTACTGAAAGAGGAGTCAATGCCTGGAGAAGACTTCCAGTAGAGGTAATGAGTAGAGATGAACAAATCTAGTCATTTCACTAGAAAAGACAGGAAAATAAAGCAAACTGTACTTTGTAAGCAGAGTAGCTTTGGGGAATAATGGAATGATGAGGGTTCGCAATTGTTTATAGCAAGGTAGAAATTGGGTCATGGGCAGAAAAATATGCACTTGATCCGACAGTTGCTGTCAAATGGAGAGTGTCCACAATCTAAACTAATGACAACAAATAGAGCGGGTCCCGGATCTTGTGCAATTAAACAGTGTAAAATTTGTTGAATAAAAAGTAAATGCTTATTTTGTTTAGAGCAGTGGTTTTCAACTTTTGATCTAAATGGGCCTCATACATCACCAAAAGGCCGGACATAATGTACAATACATGTCATGCCTGAGAGGACTGTCAGAAACTGCAGACTTAATAGAGAAAATGAGGGTTAGAGAGCACTCTACTGTCTTGTCTTACTGTCTTGAGCCCCCTTTAAGGCCTTTTCACACTGTTGCGCTGTGGTTTACCCGCACCGCACGTGCAGCGCAGTGCACCTTTGGCTTTCCTGCAGGTTAGCTGCGCTTTGCCATAGATTTCTATTATATCTTGCAGGTGTGGTGCACTTTCGAAATCACACCAAACCCGCAGGATATAATAGAAGTCTATGGCTTACTGCTAACTCGCAGGAAAGCCAAAGTTGAACTGCACTGCATCCATGGATCAATGTGAAAGCAGCCTAATAGTTGTTAACCCTTTTATTGGTGCTAATATGCCCATTGCAAAAGTTCAATGTATGTGATGTTTAATACACTGACCTTCTTTTCCTCGTCTAGCTTCTCCAGGCATCGCTCTCCAGGCTGTTAGAAAGGTCAAAGACGAAGTGCACTTTGTATCACCCTGCCTGGGATAGGAGCCGACGCTACAGAGGAAGCATTGGCTCCGCTGCCGGTGCCAGTTCCATGCACTTTGATGCTCTGGGGTGGCGGGTTGGCAATCCGTTGATCGTTATCTGTGCTTGCTGATCCACTATCCCAGAGCTGGGCATGCACTTTCCTGGTTTGAGATCTCTAGTTTGAGGTCTCGGGACACAGAGGGGTTGAGCACCCCTACCCTAATTAGTGTTCCCATTACAGACTGCTGAGGGCCACACATCATATACCAAAAGGCCACATGTGGCCCTTAGGCCACAGATTGGACACCAGGGGTCTAGAGGGGTGGAAAAAGCAGTAATACTAACCTTATTCCTTGTTACTCTAGTAGCCAGCAATCTTTTCCACTCTCCAACATCCCAAGGTTGTGGGCAAGTCCTCACCATATCCACACACAATGCAGGGCCCCGGTCCTACACTGTACGCAATGACAAAGCCTACAATCAGAGGAGTATAGAAGGGGGGCAATGAAGGTGGACCGCAGGGAGGAAGTCTGCGGAAGGCAGGAAAAAGTTATCTTTTAGTGCCTAATCCTACCACCATGGGAAGTTAAGATTTCTGAGATGATCTACAGGTGTTTTTTGGCTCTTCTCATACAGATATAACAAAATACATTCAATAGAGATTAGATAACTGATCTAAATAGTGTTTAACTGTTTCTGTTAATGATTTCACCATCTCCACATTTAAAGGAGTTCTATAGTCACAGCATACACCATTATGTAACATCTGAATTGTAAAAGTCTAGGCTGGAGGGAGGCCAGGTGGTAGGCACCACCGAGAGAAGGAAGGACACGCACAGTGGTGGAAGATGAGGAATTTTATTGTCAAGAAGGTTCCAACATACAGTAACAGAGTCTGTGCTATGGCTTAGAACTGGCAGCATCACTCACAGATGAATATACAGTACTTGCAGGGAGCGATGCTCGGAGACTGACAGCACCTGGCACTAGAGAGGCAGCTATTAGGCAGTAAGCAGCAAGGGACTAGTATCGGAAAGGGTTCCCCACAGCAGCACTAAGAAGCAGTCCTTATGCTGTCCATCCTCCTCTGAAACCTCTCCCTACGTTATGCACACTCTCCCCATCCAGTAGGTTCCTGTGCCTGACCTAGCCACGCGCAAAATGTGCACCATGTGCAGTAAGCCAGTGCCTTTTATAAGCACTGGCCTCACTAAAAATGGCTGCGGGGGGTCATCCGGGTGAGCATCGTCCAATCAGACAGCCGCTCACCTGATGACACATACAGAAGAGTAAGAGGAATTCATTCCTACTGTCCTCCACTTTCCCTGCCAGGTGGTTGCAACAGCACCACCTGGGAAGGGAAGGTCAACCTACACATGTCTATAATATAGGAGAGGGATTATTGGTGCAAAGTGGACACCAGGAGTGGAAACAACTTTCAAAATAAAATTCAAAAGGAACAAATATAAAAGAAATTCATAAGTCCATTAATTTTTTTTTTTATTTCTCAAAAAGTGCTTTATCGGAAAAGTACATATGATACATCAGGTACAAAAATGCATGGGTAAAGACAATATTTGTAGCATAGTAAACACAGTATAATATAACTTCCGAATGAGAGCAAAGTTTGAAAAACAACAGTATATGAAAACTATGCACAATCTATATCGGTTAAAGTGTTTTTGAACCCATATTTATAATAGAGGGGGATAGAGTAGGGGATCGATAAATAATGTCCCGAGGAGGAGAATGTGGGTGGGGGAATGAGAGTATGGGTTAGAGGGTAATAAAGTGGGTGATGTGGGGGGGGGGGGTCCATTATTATATGACAAAGTCCATATCTAGTCCGGGTGTAGCTCACTGAGGCAGCTCTGTGTAGAAGCATAAAGCAGCTCTAAAGAAAAAACAGGGAGAAGCACAGGCACTTTCTAAGTGTAGCTGTTGGAAAGTATTTATTTAAGGTAAAATAAGAAGTAGAAATAAAAACAGGCATGTTGCTCATGGCACTTTATGGGATGGACCTCAGCAACGTTGTCTGGGGGATCCACAAGGGACGTGGTCGCCTGTCGGCGCTTCCTAGTCTATGGAACACACTGTCAGAAAGGGGATGACGTTTGCGGAGAATGCGCTCCTTCTTCAGGCCGTGACATAAAGTGCCATGAACGACATGCCTGTTTTTATACTACAGCTGTGGGTAGTTCTTATTTTACCTTTAAATATATACTTTTTAACAGCTACACTAAGAAGGCACCTGTGCTTCTCCCTGTGAACATGTCTACAATAGCTATACAAACAATGTAAGCTTAGTTCAAAAAAATTGATTTCATCTTGTGAATTTGGCCTGTCTGCTGGCCATCTATTTCCAGAACTTACTGGATTCCCTGCATGCTTTGCATCTGCTTTTCAATTTCTAAAGACTACATATCCCATGGTACCTTGCTGTCTGCAAACACTGACTCCAGCACCTGAAACTCCTCCTCTCAGCAGCCCTGAGAGGACAGGCTCTGTGTGACACAGCATTGTCTATCAACAGGTAACAACAAAGCCTGGGGAATGCCCAGGAAAATACCCAAGCCTACAGTACTTAGGCTTGGGTTTTTTCCTGGGCATTCCCCAGGCTTTGTTGTTACCTGTTTTAGGCTTCCAATGCCACTTACTGCGATAGCCAGCTATAGATGTGTCTATCAACAGGGCATAGTGAATACGTCTGACAGCATTCAAGAAAGTCAATGTGTGAGAAGCAAAGTAAGTTTACAAACTTCAGAATAGGAGTAGGCTAGAAATAATTAAAACACAATATGGAAATTAATATATGGTTTTACATTTTGACCATAGATACGCTTTAACATCCTGCTTTTAAATCTACCTATTCTAAAAAAAAAGAAAAAAAAATACTCTTGACTTTTTATTCCTGCGTAATAATATTTTACTATGAACATGACCATGTCACACCTAATATTAAGAGACAGCCCCTAATTTACTTACTAATTAAGGCTAATGGCCACTGCTGGCCCCAACTGTTAACTGTCTTGTACTTAATGACATTTCACTTTTTTTTTTTAACCAGCATGCCACAGAACAAGATTGAAATTAAAGTTTTAATGTAATTTAAATAAATATATTAATATAAAAAAAAGGGAGCCTTTACTCGACAGCCAGTATCTACTGAAAGGGAAAATTAGCATTTGCCTGCATTTTAGATGTCAAACTACACTGACGATGTTCTAGTTCAGGAGAGGGAGCCGCTGAAATACCGATACAGCGCTCACAGGAACGGACTGACATCTTTTATCCACTACAAGGTCTCGAGCTGTATTCTTGAAGACAGAGTGACATCTAAAGGGATTTTTAAACAGCATCCGTCAGAATGGCAAAGTCAAGGGCATGTCGTGATTTTTTTTTTTTTTTTTTTAGGAAAGAAAAAAAAAAGTGATGAGTTTTCAGGTTTGTTGTGCTTGACTGTCTCAGATAACCATAAAAAGAGGATCAAATTCCAATTTTAATGATATGCCTGAGGGTGCCCTTAGGAGAAATGGTATTTTTATCTGATATTCTGCAGATTCAGAGCAGGCAGAATTTGCAGGGACTGGCTTTGAATGGAGTCCTGGTGTTGTCAGTGCACATATCTATACCCATCTCTAGTCTGGCTCCATGGCAAATACAATTGTATCAATTAGAAACCTAAAAGGGCGCCAACTGGAACGTATTTATAAAGCAGCGAGTGATTGGTTCGCTGATTTTTCACTATTTGCACATTCAGAACCCTGCAAATGAGGAATGATTGTCTTTTGCATGCTAACAATGTGCTTGCAATTAACCTCAGTTGTATAAATTTCCCCAAAGTGTATATTTTAAAAAGAGAATATAATGTATTTTCAGTGAGCAAATAGTTTGAGTCATTATTGCAACGTTAATCATTACGTAATTTTGGACATGACATCAGTTTTTTTGATCTCTTGCTTTTTTTTTTTTTTTTTTTCAAATATAAAGATTTGTAGACTAGTCACTAGAACAGATTAGCTACTAGAATGGCTCATTCCTAGCTGCTTAAGGCAAAACTTAACTGTATCTGAGCACCACAAACTGAAAATGCTGAAGGCACTGGCCTGGGTCACAAACAGTTGACTCAGTTTTTATTGAGTAGTAGAAGAAATAATATGTGTCTGCATTGCCCTGTTGGTGGAAAATGAGTTACATGAATCTAGAGCTGCGGATTAACATAGAAATTTTGCGTGTAAATTGACAAAAGTGTGAGTGAAACTTAAGCTCTTTTATAGTAGGCTTATGGTGAAAATTAGTGAAAAAATGTGGGGTTATACTGTGCTAGAGTTGAATATATATATATCTGCAACAAAAACTATCAAATATCTCTATAGTGCAAAAAAAGTGTACAAATAAGTTGCACTTATAACGTGAGTAATCCTGTGTAAACCAATGAAAAAAAACACAGAAAAAAGTGCACTGTTGCAATAAAACAAATTTCGAGTAAACAAACAGTGAATAAAAATCTGTGTGTTAAAGTCTATATGAGAAACTCTTCATCAACAATAATAAAAATAACAGTTGAGTCCGTAAATAAAATGTGAAAAATAATAATCCCAAAAGAGTACTAAAGTCCAAAATCCTTCCACCTTCATCAACGAAGAAAATTAAGGGAGGAGACAAGGAGAAGGGAAGGAAGATCCTCAAGTCAAAGAACAAAACCCCACTCGGTGTGTGGGGATCCTTACCGGAACCGGTGAACCGCCTAAAGGGCAAGGTCTTTTGCGCAAGCAGATTTAGCCCTCTGCAGGGTGTAAAATGAGCCTCTGTCCTCCTTGGGCACTCTGGACGCAGCAAGGAGTCCTCCACGATATCCTGATTAGGAATGAAGAGTCCAGTCTGTGGAGTGCACTATTTCTCCATTAGCTCTGTGACAGTCTTCCATGGAGGATGAAGTCTGGCACAAGGAGGAATCTAATAGCCCAATTCTTACCAGTGCCAGATCCTGTTGAAGCACCAGTTTGATGGCCTCAACCTTTCAGCTACTCTTGTAGCTGAATTAAGCAAAAAGAGGTTTCTCCAGAAGGTCCAAACATGAACTGAAACACCAAATGCTCCAGGTCCTGTTGTTCCACACTCTTACACAGGACGTGTGCTTTACTCTCCACCTAAGTTACAGCTCCAAAATATTCACTGTGAAAATTCCATGAAGAAATCAAGTGTTTTTGAATGGCATAGGTGGTTTAAAGGAGGAGTGTGAAGATGTCCACAATGATGCAAGAAGTGGGCAGCCAAAAACACAATGGACGGATGTAAGTGTGGACAGAGTGCGAACCCTCGTATGCTCGTGGTTTCTTTTTGGTTTTTTTTTAACACAAGGGGATATTTCACTACAAGTTCATAGAACATGGTACAACGGTTAATCAACATTGTTACTTGGAAATTTTGAAAAGGTTACAGGAACCTGTTGGGAGGGAAAGATCAGAATTCTGGTGGAACGCATACATCCCATTTACTAAAACAACTGAGTACTGTCCATAATACTTTTTAATTTGGACTAACATCCACATTTCCAGACCAAGTTTTTGGGGTGTGCCCCCTTCTTCAAGGTCCTAGCAGTACTCCAGTACTTGTGTACTGCCTGGACCTTGAAGAACGGGGTACACCCTGAAAGCTTGTCCTGAAAATGTGGATGTTAGTGCAAATTAAAAAAGTATCACGGACAGAACTCTTATCAGCACTTATCAGGCTACAATCACCTCAAACAACCCATTTACAGACAGTGGGGTTGATTTACTAGAGGCTGTTTACTTAGCAAAGTGAATGCTCTTTTTGAAAAGTGCATATTAGTAAATAAGGTGAGACCTGAGTTCACTTTAAAATAGCTGATTTTGTGCAAAGGAAATAAAAAAGACATATATAAACGGCGGGTAAAATAAGTATTGAACACGTTACCATTTTTCTAGGTAAATATATTTCTAAATGTGCTATTGACATAAAAATGTCACCGCATGATGGTAACAACCCATGAAATCCACACATACAAAGGAACCAAAACAAATACGTTCAGAATTGAAGTTATCTGTAATAAAATGGAATGACATAGGGAAAAAGTATTGAACACATGAAGGTGTAAAAAGGCATGGAAAGCCAAGACACCAGCTGAAATATATCAGTAATTAGAAAACAATCCTGTACCCTTGTCAGTGCAAATGAATATCAGCTGGTTCAGCTATAAAAAGGTGTCTCATTAAAAAGGTGTCACACAAGAAACATCTCATGATGGGTAAAAGCAAAGAGCATTTACTCAAGACCTTCGAAGCATTATTGTTCCAAAACATACTGATGGCATTGGTTACAAACTTCTGAATGTTCCAGTGAGCACTGTTGGGCCATAATCCGGAAGTGGAAAGAACATAATTTCACCATAAAAATACAGATCTGTTGCGCTTTAAGGAAAATAATAAACTAAGAAAAAAGCAGCTGACACTATATTACTGGTTGCAATGAGACAAAATATAAGAAGAGGTGCAGCACTAGAAAAATAAAAACAGGTAAAAAAGCTTGTCATAGAAAATTAGTTGAAGACGATCAAAGTCCTCTAGTTGATCGATCCTGACGAGGACAAATAGGAATGCTACCGCCAACACCCAATACTACTGACTCTTACCGTCAGTGTGCAGGGTACACACATTAAATGTACAGTATAGGTTATGAAACCAGCAATCCTCCTCCACAGAACGATCAACTCCACAGCGGATCATACTCTGCATACTGTATTTGCTATACAATTTTCGTGCTTGTATTATGCATCCTGTATCCTATGTACGTGTACCCTTTGTACCTTAGATCTATCCAGATATACACCCTAATAAATACCTAATCTCATTGCAACAAACCATATTTTCATACTCCTTATTACTCATGTGTAGGTGTCCCCTTTAAAGTCCCCTAAGAGGAACAATTTTCCATTTACCCTAACTCCACAGTGGATCAGAGCATTTAATTCAATAGGGCAATAAAGACCTCCAAATCCTTTTCCATAGAATAGAATTCCACTGATGAACTCCAATATCCACATGCATATAGAAAAGTAGACCGCTCATTGTGCAGGCATCCAAAAAGTAAAATGTATTTAAAGATAAAACTGCTACACTCACATGATTGAGAAAACTGACAGGCAAGGGGAAACAACCTGTGTTTCCAACCAACAAAATGGCCACCGGGTCCTGGTCAGCATCCTACGTCCTTGGCTCCTCCCAACGTTTTGTCATAAACATGCATCATCAGGGGAGCCCCTGATGATGCATGTTTATGATGAAACGTTGCTACAAATTATGCTACAAAGTCTATTTTACACAGAATGAACCAAAGCTATTGTTTTTGTGGTTCAATTAATAATTTAACCACTTCAGCCCCGGAAGATTTGGCTGCTCAATGACCAGAGCACTTTTTGCGATACGGCACTGTGTAGCTTTAACTGACAATTGCTTAGTTGTGTGACGCTGTACCCGAACAAAATCAACGTCCTTTTTTTCCCACAAGGGGAGCTCTCTTTTTGTGGTATTTGATCACCTCTGCGGTTTTTATTTTTTGCGCTATAAACAAAAAAAGAGCGACAATTTTGAAAGAAAACACAATGGGGGTTATTTAAGAAAGGCAAATCCACTTTGCACTACAAGTGCACTGCAAGTGCACTTGGAAGTGCAGTTGCTGTAAATCTGAGGGGTAGATCTGAAATGAGTGGAAGCTCTGCTGATTTTATCAACCAATCATGTGCAAGCTAAAATGCTGTTTTTTATTTTCCTTGCATGTCCCCCTCGGATTTACAGTGAGTGCACTTGTAGTACAAAGTGGATTTGCCTTTCGTAAATAACCTCCAAAATTTGGTATTTTTTGCTATAATAAATATCCCCAAATTTTTTTTTAAAAAAAGCACATTTTTTTCTCAGTTTAGGCCGATATGTATTCTTCTACATATTTTTGGGAATAAAAATTGCAATAAGCGTATATTGATTGGTTTGCGCAAAAGTTATAGCGTCTAAAAATAGGGGATACATTTATGATATTTTTATTATTATCTTTTTTTTTTCTACTCGGACACTATTGACACATTTTTGGGACGATTGACAATTATACAGCAATCAGTGCTATAAAAATGCACTTATTACTGTATAAATGTCACTGGCAGGGAAGGGGTTAACACTAGGGGGCGATCAAGGGGTTAACTGTGTTCCCTGACTGTGTGTTCTAACTGTAGGGGGAGGGGACTGAATAAAGAAGATGACAGATCGTGGTTCCTAGCTATTAGGAACTCAGAATCTGCATCTCCTCTCAGGACAGAACAGGGATTTGTGTGTTTACACGCACACGTCCCTGTTCTGCCTCGTGCCTGTGATCATTCGTGGCCGGCGGTCATCGCGACCGCCGGTCACGAGCATCGGCACCACCGCAGTACAGCGGGCACGTGCCTGCTATTCCGCTTAAAGCAGCCGATGTATAGCTACGACAGCTCGTGGGATCGTGTCGACCTGCCGCAGTATAATGACAGTGGCTGGTCGGCAAGTGCTTAAAGTGGTATTAAAGGTTCGGCTTTAAAAAAATAAAAATAAATAACAAACAAGTTATACTTACCTGCTCTGTGCAGTGGTTTTGCACAGAGCAGCCCAGATCCTCCCCTTCTCCTGGCTCCTCCCTATTGACCAGTGCCCCCAATAGCAAACCGCTTGCTATGGGGGCACTAGTGCTCGCTCCTGAGCCTTGCTCTCTACTCATTGGCTCACTGGATGTGATTGACAGCAGTGAAAGCCAATGGCTGCCACTGTTTTCTTAGCCAATGAGGAAAGGGAGTCCCAAGATAGCCAAGACTCTCGTGCACATTGCTGGATCAAGAGGAGGCTTAGGTGAGTATTAGGCAGGCTAGGGGGGCTGCTGCACACAGAAGGTTTTTTTACTTTCATGCAGTGCATGAAGGTAAAACCCTTCAGCCTTATAACCACTTTAGTTGATTTTTCTGTGTTTTTTTTAAGCTGAACCTATAAACATATTCAAGAAATCAGCTGGATTCAAATAATTGTATCAATATATTGGTGTTTATATTGTATGTACATAAGGTCAGCTCATTGCATATGCAGGTTTGCAGAAGCTCCTATGAGTTAGAATAGTGCACAGCAATATTACAGATATTGTCATTTAAATAATAATCGTTAACATTTTTAAATCTGCATTTTTAATTAAAATAATATCTGATAATCCTGCTACGGCGGTCTTTCTTCAGGAACTTCCTGATATCGGGTGACAATGCTCTGTCCCGGTTTTTCCTATTGCTTTCCTTTTTTCACACACATTTTAAAATCTGCATTTTTGGCTAGAAAATTAATGAACCCGAATTATATTATATATTTTCTAAAAGCAACAGCCTTATAAAAATTAAAAAAAACGTAGTCGCAATTATTTACATTGCATGCACAAGTTTATCAAATCTATATCGGTAAAAAATAAACCAAAATGAACTTTACTGCACACAAGGCCAATACAATCCTGATTTTTTGTGTACAAAATAAAATAATGAGGTTATTTTCAGTAACCAGATATCAAATATGTCAGGCTTTAAAACTGTGTTTGCTCAGCGTTGAGCTCTTCCAAGTTCACACTCTGCAAACATTAAGCAATAATTGTCCCTCAATGTCCTCCCATTCACTAACCTGATGCTGTTTGTTGTGATCCCGGGCTTCAAGGGAGAGCAGAAGAGCCTGGGAGCCTGGGGGGGGGGTAAGGTTTCTGGGTTTAAAAGACACGCCGCTTAACAAATTATATGTCATTTATATAGGGGTATAGGGGTCTACCCCTACCTTATTACATATAAATATTATATATCAAACCAATCATGAAGACATACATCTAAATAAATATACATTGTGTGTGTGTGTGTGTGTGTCTATAAATATATATATATATATATATATATATATACACTATATTGTCAAAAGTATTGAGACACCTGCCTTTACACGCACATGAACTTTAAAGCATTTGTTAACACCCCCCCCCCCCCCAAAAAAAAATATATAGATCCTGGTCCCTTAACCTCCCTGGCGGTTTTCCCGAGTGTGGCTCGGGGTTAGATTTCAGCACCATTAGCGGTAACCCCGAGCCACACTCAGGATTGCATTGCAGGATCCTGGTGCGTGTACTTACCTTGTCCCCAGGATCCTGCGATGTCCCCCCGCTGTGTCCCTGGGCTCTGTCCTCCGCCCGGATGTCCTGTGTGGCAGGCTCCATTCCCTGCGAGTGTCGCGACGCATGGGGGGCGGATAAAATTCATAACACATACAGTACTGTAATCTTACAGATTACAGTACTGTATGAAATTATTTCACATCCCTTTTGTCCCCAGTGCTTTGTCCAGTGCCCTGCATGCAGTTTTATATGATATATACTGTTCTTTCTGCCTGGAAACTGGAGATTGTCCATAGCAACCAAAAAGTGTCCCTTTACATCAAACGTGGTTTTAGACCAGCTAGAAAACAGTGATAGTAAATTAGAACACTTGCAGAATTGAGCGATAGTGAATCGTGGGGAAATTCATTTTATTATTATTATTATATTATTATTTTTTATAATTATTTATAGTTATTTATTATATTATAATGATTTTGTGTTTCAAACTTTATCATACCCGGGATATCTACTAGACTCTTGTTTGGACAGATTTAAGTGTGTTATTGCTAAGAATTACAGGCTTACAATATAAAACGCCAAATTTCTATGCAAAACAATTGTACCGTTTTGAGACGTAAAAATCTGATATAATCATACCGCCAGGGAGGCTACAGCAGATTACACAACACGGTGCTTGTGCTGTGTAATCTGCCCACCTCTAAACTGTAAAAAAAACTCCCTGAACTTGCCACTTCCTGTATGCCCTCTCTGCGCTGACCACGAAAATCATGGCTGCTGAACCTTGACCACCGTGGTCAGAGTGCCTCCCTCTGTCATATGCTGCTCTGCTCTCCTCTCTCCCCCCCTCATCCCCTCCTTCCTGCCTGTCACCTCCCTCTCTGTCTCCAGCCCAGCCCCCCCCCCCCATTGCTATTATTGTAAAAGAAAAACCTAAAATTGTCACTGCCAGCCCCTCTATTAGAGGCTGGCATAGCACACTATGTAAGCTGTTTTGAAAAACGAGTGTTCTAAATACCGAATTTCAGCTGTCTTCAGGTCGGTCACGTGACTCGCGGCCGCTTTACAGCTCCAATGGATGGATTCTGCGGAGAAGCAGTCGCGTGATCTCCCTGGCTGACATCAGAGGGAGATCACGGCTCCTCCCACAGAATCCATCCATTGGAGCTGTAAAGCGGCCGTGAGTCATGTGACCGACCTGAAGACAGCTGAAATTCTGTATTTAGTACACTCGTTTTTAAAAACAACTTACATAGCGTGCTATGCCAGCCTCTAATAGAGGGGCTGGCATAGTCTTATATAAATGCCTTAATAAACACTTTAATGACATCCCAGTCTTAGTCTGTAGGGTTCAATATTGAGTCGGCCCACCCTTTGCAGCTATAACAACATGGCCTGTAGAAGGAGCTGATGCTCCGAGCATGTAGCCTCTTTTATCCAGTTGTTCCTCCCCTGATGTCTCTCTGCTTCCTGGTGACGTCATCTCCCTGAATTCCACATGGCCCGGACACACTTCCTGGTGGCCACAGGATGGATTGAGGCTCCCCCAGTCATCTGCCAGATCCGTGGACGCTTGTTTTGGATTCCGATCTACACCTGCAGACACTACTATTTACAGATGAGCCTGTTTGTATGTTATTTTTTGTAAGTGCATTACTTACTTTGCTAATAAACCGCATTTAATATACCACACTCAAGTTGGCGCTTCCTGTGTCTGTCCCCATTGTTTAATCAGCTATAACAACTTCAACTCTTCTGGGAAGACTGTCCACAAGGTTTAGGAGTGTGTCTATGGGAATGTTTGACCATTCTTCCAGAAGCACATTTGTGAGGTCAGGCACTGATGTTGGACGAGAAGGTTTGGCTCGCAGTCTCCTCTCGAATTCATCCCAAAGGTGTTCTATCGGGTAGAGGTCAGGACTCAGGCCAGTCAAGTTCCTCCACCCCAAACTCGCTCATCCATGTCTTTATGGACCATGCTTGGTGCACTTGTCCAAATCATTTGGTGGAGGGGGGATTATGGTGCGGGGTTGTTATTCAGGGGTTGGGCTTTGCTCCATAGTTCAAGTGAAGGGAACTCTTAAGGGGTCAGCATACCAAGACATTTTAGACAATTTCATGCTCCTAATTTTGTGGGAACAGTTTGGGGATGGTCCCTTCCTGTTCCAACCCACACCATAATGCCCCCTCCACCAAATGATTTGGACTATTGCACAAAGCAAGGTCCATAAAGACATGGATGAGCGAATTTGGGGTGGAGGAACCTGACTGGCCTGAGTCCTGACCTAAACCTGATAGAACTAAGGCCTTCTCATTCAATATCAGTGCCTGACCTCTCAAATGCGCTTCTGGAAGAATGGTCAAACATTCCCATAGACACACTCCTAAAACTTGTAAAAAGCCTTCCCATAAGAAGTTATAGCTGCAAAGGGTGGACCAACTCGATATTGAACCCTACGGACTAAGACTGGGATGCCATTAAAGTACATGTGCGTGTAAAGGCAGGCGTCCCAATACTTTTGGTAATATAGTGTATGTCAGGCTCTAAAACTGTGTTTGCTCAGCGTTGAGCTCTTCCAAGTTCACACTCAGCAAAGAAAGTAATAAATGTCCCTCAATGCCCCCCCATTCACTAACCTGTTGCTGTTTGTTGTGTCCCTAGGCTTCAAGGAAGAGCAGAAGAGCCTGGAAACCCCAGGGGTGGGGGGGGGGGGGGGGTGGGAGTAAGGATTCCGGGTTTAAAAAATGGCAATTTTTATATGAGACACGACGCTTAGCAAATTAAATGTCACTCATATAGGGTTTACCTCTACTTTAATACATCTGGATAATATTATATATCAAACAAATTATGATGACATATATATAGATATATATATCTCATGTAAGATTGGGGTGATCAGACTCCAGCAGTAGGTGCATTTTCAGTAAGTATGCCAGTCCAAAACTGTATTTTTAAGGGCCTGGTAGCCCACTTTTATTTAAAAGCACAGAAAAGTTTACAAAGACATCAGTAGCCCACGCAGGGGGGTTCCACCATTACTGTATCTTGCACACTCAATACTTTAGCCTCCTGGCTTACATTCTTGCCATACGGCTGCTTCAGGCCTATAGCCTTGGTCTTAGGTCTGCTCCTCAGACCAGAAGAGTCAAGCTCCCTCCTAGGTTATTCCTAATCAGCACCTCGCTGCTCTGTCACCAAGTACATCTGCCTCCTGCAGACATGCATGCTCTGGCTACCCCCTGCAGCCTCTGACTCCTGCAGAGGAATGGGAGTCCACCTGACTTCCATGCACAGACTTCCTGTTTGTTGGGTGGGGCCCTGATAGGGTTGCCACCTGTCCGGGATTCATCCGGACAGTTCGGGTTTAGAATCATATGTCTAGCTTTCAAACTGCCTGAAACCCGGATACATGAATATTCAGACTGGGCTAGTCTGGGTTGCTGGCTGCAGTTGTCTAAGCTGAGAGTGTCTGTTAAACTTTCTTTCACACTGCCCGAAGCCAACACTAACAATCCCCCCACATACAGATGGGAGAGGAGAGAGGGCTCGATCTGCTCCTTTTCCACCCGCCCCCACCCCTCTGTGTCTGCCCACACTCCAATCCCTGGCACTGTGCCTCAGAAAAGGAAAGTGGGGGCCGTAAATTTGAAGTCCAGCAGCCTCAGATACATCTGGATGAGAGGTGCTGACTGCCAAGGGGTGAGTGAGCTCACCATCCATCCCTGTCTGTGACTGAAGTCCCCCCCTTCTATATCCTGCCTCTGAGTGAGTACACTAAGGTAAATTAGGCTTCTCAGAGCACCCCTACTATCACAGTTCCCCTTTACACCAGAGGCCACAGTGTTCCCCCTACATCAGAGTCCTCTCCGTGGATCAGAGTTCTCAGTGTTCCCCCTTAAATCAGGGTTCCCAGAGCATCCCTTATGTTAGAGTCCCCAGAGTTCTCCCTTACATCAGAGTCTGCAGAGTCCCCCCTTACAGTGTAACGGAACTCTGCGGATTCAGATGTAAAAGGGGAACTCTGTCTCTGTGGATTCTGATGCAAAGGGGGACTCTTGTAATTAACTTTGTATGATTAGAAATGCTATTTACTGTAATTGCAAAATATATATATAGTTTATACTATAAAAAAAAAATAAAAAATCCGTGCGCCGCTAAAGTGTTCGGGTTTGACTTGAAGAAAAGGTGCAAACCCTAGGCCAGTGATGGTGAACCTTGGCACCCCAGATGTTTTGGAACTACATTTCCCATGATGCTCAGCTACACTGCAGAGTGCATGAGAATCATGGGAAATGTAGTTCCAAAACATCTGGGGTGCCAAGGTTCACCATCACTGCTCTAGGCCCTGAGCCATAGTCAGGTCACAACTAAATAGACCAGCACATAGCTGTGCAATCAGCGTGCCCCTCTCTCTCCAAAACTGGCATAAGCCAGCAATGTTCCAGGTAGAACAGGGTCCCACTGCCACATATATATATATATATATATATATATATATATATATATATATATATATATACAGGCATACCCCACTTTTAAGTACACAATGGGGTTTATTTACTAAAGCTGGAAAGTGCAAAATCAGGCTCACTTCTGCATATAAATCAATGAGCTTCCAGGTGTTATTACCAAAGCTTAATTGAACAAGCTGGGGTTAGAAGCTCATTGGTTTCTATGCAGAAGTGAGCCTGATTTTGCACTTTCCAGCTTTAGTAAATACACCCCATTGTGTACTTAAAAGTGGGGTATGCCTGTATATATATATATATATATATATATATATATATATATATATATATATATATATATATACACAGGGCTTTTTTTCTCAAAGAATAGGTGGAGGAACCCCTCCCTTCTGACGCACCCTTTGTCTCTCTGCCCCTTACCCACCTCTGAGCACCATCCCTTGGTTTCACCCCCTACCCACCTCCCAGTACCGCCCAGTTTAGAGAATACAGAGAATAATTTTGTGCTACTAAGTAATTTCATTTTTATGGAATTTGATAGACCCGACTCCAGCAACAGCAGACCCCACCAGCAACAATAGACCCATCCCCAGCAACAAAATACCAACCCAGCAACAATAGACTCCCAGCATCCAGCAACAATAGACCTCTCCCTCAACAGTAGGTCCCTCCCAGTAACAATTGACCCTCCAGCAACAAGAGACCCCCATCAGCAACAATATAACTACCCATTAACAATAGACCCCCACACAAAAATAGATCCCCACCAGCGGCATTAGATCCCCCAGCAGCCAGCATCAATAAACCCTCCAGCATTCCTTTGTCATAAAATACAATAAGTGCTGGAGGTGCCGGAACTGCGTTCCTGCTGAAAAAAAGCCCTGTATATATCTATAGCTATATATATATATCTATATATATATATATAGATATTTATATATATGCACACATACAGTATGTGTGTGTAGATAAGTAAATAATATATATGTAAATAAGAATATAAATACTATGTGTATTGTGTGTGTGTGTGTATATATATATATATATATATATATATATATATATATATATATATATATATATATATATATTGTTGGCCTTTAATGTAACAGTTCTGTTTCAGGATGGGATTTCCAGTTATTGATTTTCTAATTAGATCTGCATTCCCAGCGTGCATTGTGTACAACAGCATTCTCCTCTCCACCGCACGCTCGTCTCCATCACTCATGACGCGCAACCTCTGATAAGTTCTAAAATCGATGCAAGTCATTATATCTCGGTTTTGGTGAAAAACAACAGCTGAATGAGCATACAATCCTTCCCCAGCCGAATCGAACAATCTCCGTAAAAAAAAAAAAAAAAAAAAAAAGAGTATCTAAGAGAAAGAAAGAAAATGAATCTTTTGCAAACTTCAGAATTAATCTTAATGATTGCACACACAATAGGCAGGAATATGCATTCTCATTAACCTCATACAGATGTTACAAATGAACTAATTACTTTCTCTGTACCCCTCACCTGCTGAGGCATTATTTGTCTGTAAGTTCATTCGCGCTAAGCTACCATTATCCCCGAGTATTTCCAAAGAAGTCTTATTTTCCAAAGGGGTAAAATTATCATTAAATCTCTGACTTTAACATCTCATTTAGATATTTTTATATTGCGCTCCTCAGGAAAAGGGAATTAAAAGAGAGTGTGATATACATTTATGTACGTTTATCGAGCCCCTGCAATTATTACGCCCCACTTCCCTTAAAATTTGCCGTCGTCACACAAATTATTAACAGCACTTTCAGTAACAATGGGAAATAAGCTTTTTTTTTTATGTACCGTTTGTGTTTTCCTGAAGACATAGTGAATTGCTCTCTGGTTGTAAACGCTCTGGGAGATTGCAGCCTACAAAGCGGTGGCATTTTATGTTAGTGGTGATATTGTAAATCAGTAGCAATTTTAACTCAGTAGGGTAGACTGGGGCAAAAGGTCTGTATACAATATATGTATACAATGTGATGCTATTTAAAAAGGGAAGGGATGTATGCATGTATGTATGGGTATATATCTTAAAATGTAAAAAAAAAAATGCAAAAATCCTCGTGCCCGGTGTACCAAAGCAAAATCACAACAGCAGCAGACTAATCATCTGAGTACTGGACTATAAACATACAAAAAAAACAGCCTTCATCCCCTGGGAGGGGTTAATTTAGGGGAAGGTAGGGGAAGGGAGAAGAAGTTTTGTTTGTATTTATAATGTGTAATACTATCCCCTGGTGTGATTCCAGGGGTAACAAGGATGTCTTTTTACCCTGTATTTGATATGAAAATTTTTGAAAAATAAAGAATAAAAAAACAAACAAAAAAAAACAGCCTTCATCCCCTGACGATGTCTGTGTAGACGTGTGAAACAACAAAGAAAATAATGAAACTGACACTTTGCTATGATTACATATAGCTGTGAGCAGAAGGGGAATCACCCGCATAGAAACTGCTTACAGATGCTAGTAACTGCTGTCATCCAAATAATAATACTACATGGATGTGTTCCTCTGAATTAAGGAGACATAACAAAAAACAAGAGATGCAAAGAATTCTTCAGTGAGGAGCAAGCATACTTAGCAAAAATATAAATGTTTAATTTGAAAAATGTAAAATAGTACCACATGTACACCAGATAAAGTCATGGATAGACAATAAATATACCAAGACCAACTAATACCAATTAAAATTGACAACGTTGTCGGGAACAAAAAGTACAACATGCAGATGGCCACCACAACACATACATACACGTGAAATTGGCCAGCTGGACTTGTGAAGTCTCTGATGAATTAAAGCTGAATAGTAGGTGGCAGGCCAGTAGATCACGATGTATGGCCTAGAGGGGAGGAAGTCCGCAGTGTACACTGCCGAAGGCAAGCCCAAATGTGACTACAGATGGATATACATGCTTTGATGATGGTAGCACTGACAAATAGAAGTCAACGGTAGCAAGAAACATGCATAAATCAGCTATGTCAGTGCTAAGCAAAGGTGCAGGGGATGATAGTGCACCTAGATGGCTATGAAGACATAACAGCGGCATGTAAAGAGAAACGATCTCACCAGGCCATGGGAATCCAGATACTGCAGGTAAGTGGGACATCCCAGTCATCCATGTGCTTGGTCATCATCTGGTCAGAATGGAGTGGCCGGTAAATCCAGACAAGTAAACGTCAGCCAGGTAAATGCAAGTGAAACGATAGAGTGGCGTGCCGCGTGGTGGCGGAATAAAGCCGTAATGGTATCCTGGTTACTTGCTGGTTCCGTGCTGCGGGGCAATGGCCGGACGTTCGACCGGGCTTGAGTGACTTCAGCTGTGGCGAATCCAATCCCCAGGGCTAGTGGGTGGGTCTGCACGTGTGCTAGTACACGTGCAGACCCACCCACTAGCCCTGGGGATTGGATTCGCCACAGCTGAAGTCACTCAAGCCCGGTCGAACGTCCGGCCATTGCCCCGCAGCACGGAACCAGCAAGTAACCAGGATACCATTACGGCTTTATTCCGCCACCACGCGGCACGCCACTCTATCGTTTCACTTGCATTTACCTGGCTGACGTTTACTTGTCTGGATTTACCGGCCACTCCATTCTGACCAGATGATGACCAAGCACATGGATGACTGGGATGTCCCACTTACCTGCAGTATCTGGATTCCCATGGCCTGGTGAGATCGTTTCTCTTTACATGCCGCTGTTATGTCTTCATAGCCATCTAGGTGCACTATCATCCCCTGCACCTTTGCTTAGCACTGACATAGCTGATTTATGCATGTTTCTTGCTACCGTTGACTTCTATTTGTCAGTGCTACCATCATCAAAGCATGTATATCCATCTGTAGTCACATTTGGGCTTGCCTTCGGCAGTGTACACTGCGGACTTCCTCCCCTCTAGGCCATACATCGTGATCTACTGGCCTGCCACCTACTATTCAGCTTTAATTCATCAGAGACTTCACAAGTCCAGCTGGCCAATTTCACGTGTATGTATGTGTTGTGGTGGCCATCTGCATGTTGTACTTTTTGTTCCCGACAACGTTGTCAATTTTAATTGGTATTAGTTGGTCTTGGTATATTTATTGTCTATCCATGACTTTATCTGGTGTACATGTGGTACTATTTTACATTTTTCAAATTAAACATTTATATTTTTGCTAAGTATGCTTGCTCCTCACTGAAGAATTCTTTGCATCTCTTGTTTTTTGTGATGTCTGTGTAGACGAAAGACGTTGGGCGGGGCTTTTTCTGTGACGCCATCACGCACATTGGCGGGACTCGCAGCGATGCTGTTTTATTGCTGTTCTTTCATCTTTTTATGCGAGTGGCTTTTTTAAATAAATTTGATTTTGCTGTAAAAAAAATTGGAAAGGGGCATTGAGGCCATTGTGTAGGCCTCAGGGACTTTTAACGGTGCTGAGATCAAGGATATACAGAACGTATCATAAAATAATATTTTATTTAAACATCATTAAAAGAAACAGACATTGGCAAAAGACAATATACAAAACAGAAAAAAAGGGGGGGTAATTCTTTGATACAGAAGTTAATACCACTTTCTCAACATGTTTCGCTTTCATAAGCTTCTTCAGGAGATATATTTGTGATATTAGAGTCAACTTTGCAAAAGGATATAATTAAAAAAGGGGGGGATTTTTTTGTGTGTGATGGCAAATGCTTTCTCCTCAGTCCCCACCTCACCATAAAGGCATGCAGAGAGGGATAAAATCCCTAAAAATAAGAATTCTCTCTAGTAGAATCAATTGCAAATGACAAGAAGTTACATCCAAAGGATGATAGGTAGCAAAATTGCTGAAAATGTAAGAGAACGGTTCTAGTATTGCAGTGGAGTAGCAGTCAAGAAGGGGGCAGTATACGTCCATACACAGCTGATGGATGAGCTAGACCTGGAAGTATTGCTGCAAACTCTCACAGGGAACTGTTGGTAATCAAAATCCCGTTAGGGAGTCTCGTTGCCCGTTAGGAGAATCCATCTGCCCCACGCATCAAGCAGGAAAGTGACAGACGGGATTTTGATTACCAACAGTTCCCTGTGAGAGTTTGCAGCAATACTTCCAGGTCTAGCTCATCCATCAGCTGTGTATGGACGTATACTGCCCCCTTCTTGACTGCTACTCCACTGCAATACTAGAACCGTTCTCTTACATTTTCAGCAATTTTGCTACCTATCATCCTTTGGATGTAACTTCTTGTCATTTGCAATTGATTCTACTAGAGAGAATTCTTATTTTTAGGGATTTTATCCCTCTCTGCATGCCTTTATGGTGAGGTGGGGACTGAGGAGAAAGCATTTGCCATCACACACAAAAAAATCCCCCCCTTTTTTAATTATATCCTTTTGCAAAGTTGACTCTAATATCACAAATATATCTCCTGAAGAAGCTTATGAAAGCGAAACATGTTGAGAAAGTGGTATTAACTTCTGTATCAAAGAATTACCCCCCCCTTTTTTTCTGTTTTGTATATTGTCTTTTGCCAATGTCTGTTTCTTTTAATGATGTTTAAATAAAATATTATTTTATGATACGTTCTGTATATCCTTGATCTCAGCACCGTTAAAAGTCCCTGAGGCCTACACAATGGCCTCAATGCCCCTTTCCAATTTTTAAACTTATTATTTGGGATGTGGTGCTTCTGAATTTTCCTCTTATTCCGAATTTTCTTATTTGATTTTGCTGTAAATACTACACCATGAGATTTGCCCTTTTTTTATTTCTACACCCTATGCAAGGATGCTGTGGAGCACTACTGAACCAAGCAGCAATGGGACGATATACCTGTGTAACAGCCAGGCACAAATGATCTCAGTTCCTTGAGAACAATCAACAAAATAGAAAGCAAAAGAACAGAAGAGAAATTGAAATCAAATATTTGAAGCCAAAGGGTAGTCACATCGTATATTGATTTGATTTAGGCTTTTCTTCTGTTTGCTCACTTTGCATTTTGTAAATTGATAAAAGTAAAAAATGAAAATGTACAAGCATTCTCACCTGTCTAAAACTTTTGCACAGTACTGTATGTATATATATATATATATATATATATATATATATATATATATGCAGATTTATGGGATTTTTTAGGTGGAATTTAGAAATGAATCCAATAGCTTATTTTAAAAGAATTTAAATTTAAATTTTTAACACAGATTAAAAAGGTATTATATCCCAATAAAAACATATACAGTGTGACTCATATGGTACAGTCCTTATGTTTACAGTGGCATTTGCGTCAATCCCAACATGTGTCGCCCTGAAACTGAGCTTCCTCAGGGGATGCTGTCCGCTTGGGGTCAAAGCCTTCTAGTAAGGAGAAAATATATGTGCTGTAAATATCACAAAACATATCACAAATATTGTGATATTTACACAATGTATATATATATATATATATATACAGTGGCTTGCGAAAGTATTCGGCCCCCTTGAACTTTTCAACCTTTTGCCACATTTCAGGCTTCAAACATAAAGATATAAAATTTGAATTTTTTGTGAAGAATCACCAACAAGTGGGACACAATTGTGAAGTGGAACGAAATCTATTGGATATTTTAAACTTTTTTAGCAATTAAAAAACTGAAAAGTGGTGCGTGCAAAATTATTCGGCCCCTTTACTTTCAGTGCAGCAAACTCACTCCAGAAGTTCAGCGAGGATCTCTGAATGATCCAATGTTGTCCTAAATGACTGATGGTGATAAATAGAATCCACCTGTGTGTAATCAAGTCTCTGTATAAATGCACCTGCTCTGTGATAGTCTCAGGGTTCTGTTGAAAGCGCAGAGAGCATCATGAAGACCAAGGAACACACCAGGCAGGTCCGTAATACTGTTGTGGAGAAGTTTAAAGCCGGATTTGGATACAAAAAGATTTCCCAAGCTTTAAACATCCCAAGGAGCACTGTGCAAGCGATCATTTTGAAATGGAAGGAGTATCAGACCACTGCAAATCTACCAAGACCTGGCTGTCCCTCTAAACTTTCAGCTCAGACAAGGAGAAGACTGATCAGAGATGCAGCCAAGAGGCCCATGATCACTCTGGATGAACTGCAGAGAACTACAGCTGAGGTGGGAGAGTCTGTCCATAGGACAACAATCAGTCGTACACTGCACAAATCTGGCCTTGGGAAGAGTGGCAAGAAGAAAGCCATTTCTCAAAGATATCCATAAAAAGTCTCGTCTAAAGTTTGCCACAAGCCACCTGGGAGACACACCAAACATGTGGAAGAAGGTGCTCTGGTTCGATGAAACCAAAATCGAACTTTTTGGCCACAATGCAAAACGATATGTTTGGCGTAAAAGCAACACAGCTCATCACACTCAACACACCATCCCCACTGTCAAACATGGTGGTGGCAGCATCATGGTTTGGGCCTGCTTTTCTTCAGCAGGGACAGGGAAGATGGTTAAAATTGAGGGGAAGATGGATGCAGCCAAATACAGGACCATTCTGGATGAAAACCTGTTGGAGTCTGCAAAAGACCTGAAACTGGGACGGAGATTTATCTTCCAACAAGACAATGATCCCAAACATACAGCAAAATCTACAAAGGAATGGTTCACAAATAAACGTATCCAGGTGTTAGAATGGCCAAGTCAAAGTCCAGACCTGAATCCAATTGAGAATCTGTGGAAAGAGCTGAAAACTGCTGTTCACAAACGCTCTCCATCCAACCTCACTGAGCTCGAGCTGTTTTGCAAGTAAGAATGGGCAAGAATTTCAGTCTCTCGATGTGCAAAACTGATAGAGACATACCCCAAGCGACTTGCAGCTGTAATCACAGCAAAAGGTGGCTCTACAAAGTATTAACGCAAGGGGGCCGAATAATTTTGCACGCCCCACTTTTCATTTTTTTATTAGTTAAAAAAGTTTAAAAAATCCAAAAGATTTCGTTCCACTTCACAATTGTGTCCCACTTGTTGGTGATTCTTCACAAAAAATAAAAATGTTATATCTTTAAGTTTGAAGCCTGAAATGTGGCAAAAGGTTGAAAAGTTCAAGGGGGCCGAATACTTTTGCAAGCCACTGTATATATATATATATATATATATATATATATATATATATATATATATATATATACACATATACAGTATATGTGCTTTGCAGCTGCATTATCTTTCCTTTCTTGAAGGCTTTTTTTCTGTATGTACACTTGGTGATCCTGCCAGTAACACACTTCCTGTTCTAGGGTGCCAATGCTCACTATCTGTACTGTATCCGTGGAGGTGTTCTGTAGTCCACAAAGAGAATTGGGAACAATATGAACTGATAACAGTCAGCAGAGGTAGTGAACACAGGAAATTATCAGCTCACTGGATTTCTGACATAATCTATCGATCAAATTTCTAAGGGCTCTTGCACAGGACATTAAGGGCCAGTTTACACCATAGAAACGCAGTCCGGATGCGTTCCAGGTCCTTTTCTGCATGCGCGTTTTTAATGCGTTCCAGTGCATTTTTTAATGCGTTCTTGGTGTGTTTTTGATGCAGTCCAGTGCTTTCCCCCCCCCCCCTCTTTTTTCTTAACCTTAAATAAGGACAAGTGTGTTGCAGTGAGTTTTTGGTGCATTTAGGTGCGTTCCAGTGCGTTTTTATGCGTTTTACAGCGTACCAGCAAAGTCCGGTGCAGAAAAAATGCAGCATGTTCTACTTTTTTTTCTGGAACTGGAACTGGAACGCATTGGAACTGACTGCACTGGTGTGAACTATGCCATTGAAAACCATATAACCTACTTTCCATGCGTTTTTGATGCCGAAAAAAAACACACTGGACTGCATGTGGTGTGAACTGGCCCTAAGGCATACGGCCATACAGAGTTAAAATACGGCTGTTGTTGTAGTGCCTAGGAGCTACAGCTGCAGTGTCATTTTGCCCATTGAAATACATTACAGAAAATACTGCACTGCTATATGTAATGACTGGCACGCACTTATGTTTGCATGCATATGGGTGTAATTTTCTAAATGTAAAATGTATAGCTATTTGCAGGAGCATTTAAGCAGGTATTGTATGCACTCACTAAATAGAAGTTTCATTAAAAATAGAAGAATATTAAGGGCTCTTTAACACGGGGCGGATCAGTCATGATCCGCCCCGTGAACATCCGCTTGCTCAGCGGGGATAGCTCCGCCGATCCCCGCTGAGCAGGAAGATGACAGGTGCATCGCTGCACACTGTGCAGCGACGGACCTGTCAGAGCGCCGCTCTCCCCTATGGGGGGATCGGATGATGACGGTCCGTAGTGTCCGTCGTCATCCGATCCGATCCGAAAACGGATGGAAAAGTAGGTTTTTCCTCCGTTACACTTTTCGGATCGGAGCGGGTCGGACGTCAGCGGACATGTCACCGCTGACATCCGACGCTCCATAGGGATACATGTATGTCCGTTTTTCATCCGAAAACGGAAGGATGAAAAACGGACATACGGATCCCTCGTGTGAAAGAGGCCTAATTGTTGGGATTTTTATACACTTTAAACCCAGGTCTGGCTGCCATTAAACGTACCCAGTGCCCCCCACACTGTATGGGTTAAATGCTTGTTTGGCTTGGTGGAAAATAACAATGTACAAATACTTACCTTATTCCTTTCCTCCAAAGGTCCCAATCCCTTAAAGCCACCTTACTTTGCTTTACGGTTGCTTTCAGCTCTCTAATGTGATCCCATAACATCAGTGTTAATTTCGTCAACTAAAATACGACTAAAACTAAAACAATTCAGATGACTAAAATACGACTAAGACTAAAATGGCATTTTAGACAAAAGACTATGACTAAAACCAATATGAATGTATATCACAATGGCTAAATCTGTGTCTGTAGTGCATGTTCAAGCCTTAATCCCATAAATAATAAACATGCTATTCGATTTTTACTCCAGGAGTATATAATGTTTGGCATAGAAAAGAAAAAAAGGGGTTCAACAAGGACCCCCTGAGCGGACTTTAGAGGCACAACAAACCTGAGAAAGCATAATTAAAATAACAATATAATCAATTTTATTATATATAAAAACATACAATACAAAGACATTGACAAAAGATAATAAAAAATTATCTATATAGAAATATACATAATACAAGCCCCGATGTGTCTACGCGTTTCGTATAGAACTTCTTCAGGACACATTCAGGTTTCAGTTAATACACAAGAGGGTTTCACTAAAATGAGAAAAGGTTTTATAAAAAAGTGAACACATAAACATATAATATCGTACAACAATGAATGAAAAGTGGTAGCCCATGCCCAGAGATCAAACACTATATTAGTCCACTATATTACCTTGTTAAGAGGCTTTAACAAGTTCAAAAATGGTAGTTCAAATTTGTTCAAATATAGACGTCAAGGTCTTAGCAATAAAGGTGGATGACCATCAACTAGGGAAGGAAGAAGAAAAAAATATATATATTTAACTACTTCCCACCCGGCCAATGTACATAAACGGCCGGGTGGGTGCTCTCTCCTTCTGAGTGGACGTTCAGGAACGTCCCTCAGAAGGAGCGGGATCGCGCGCGCGCGTGCCCGCGCAGCGGCGCGATCCCGATGCGCTCGTGTCACCCGGACACGGCGCATCTCGGATCGGTAGGAGGGCTCTGTGATTGGCCCTCCTGATCACATGACGGCCGTGTCCAATCACAGCCGTCATGTGATGTAAACACAGCCGGTTGCTAGGCGATCAGCTCTCCTCTCCTCACACGGAAGTTGTCGCTGAGGAGGAGAGGAGAGGGGATCGCTGCAGCCGGCTGATGATCAGTGAGTATGAGCTGTTTTTTACAGCTTTTTACTCACTGATCACCAGCCTAGTGTCAACACACATGTAAATTCATACATGTAATTCACACACATGTCCCCACATAATGTAAAACACACACATGTCCCCACATAATGTAAAACACACATGTTTCCAAAACACATGTCCCCAAATAATAAAAAAAGCTGTCCCCCACATATGTCCCACTAAAATCACATGTCCCAATGGTAATCTGCACACATATGTACGTGATCACCTGCACACATCTGTACATGATCATTTGCGTACATATGTCCGTGATCACACAAACCAATTATTATACACTTAACAGGATTTTTTTTATCAAAAACATGTAGCAGAATACATTTTGGCTTAAATTTATGACAAAATTCGATTTTACTGGATTTCTTTTAAAACAGAAAAAAGAAAATATTGTTTTTTTTTCCAAATTTCCACTATTTTTGCGCTTATATCGCGAAAAAAAAATAACGGAGTCGTGAATAAATACCACCAAAAGAAAGCTCTATTTGTGCAAACAAAATGATAAAAATTTCATTTGGGTACAGCGTAGCATGACTGAGTAATTGTCATTAAAAGTGTGAGAGCGCTGAAAGCTGAAAATTGGTCTGGGAAGGAAGGGGGCGAAAGTGCCTAGTATTGAGGTGGATATAATATATATAATACATAAGAAAGATAGGAAAAAATATATGTGTATGCAAAGGTCATAATATAGGAAAACAAGATGATGTATACCTGTTTCCATTTACAACCAATCTCGGGGTTCAGTTCCAATGAAGAAAAAAACAATAAATAGCCAATAGTAAATAGTAGTACTACAGCAACCATAGGAGGGCATCAAAGAGCCCATAGACCGTATCTGCTCAATGGTCCATGAGCAATGTTTGGCAGTTCTAAATCAATAATGCATTAGGTCGGGTTCACAATAGTGCGATCGCAGACATTGCACCGCTTTGCTGTGCAGATCACATGCGATGTCTGTGCGATGCAAATTTCATCCATACAAACTGTATGGCTGAAATCGCATCGCATTTGCACAAAAATGGTGCAGGTCCCTTTTTCTTCGGTCCGGACTGGAATCAGATCGCATTGGGGGTTCACATCCATTTTAGTCGACTAAAATCTAATAGGTTTAGTTAAATTATAAGGCTCGGTTCACACATATGCGATGTGAGAACCTGCGAGATTGCAGTGCGGGTTTCCGCATCGCATTTGACAGTTCGCACTGCCCTGTGCGAACCGCTGCGGGTGTCAATACAAAGTTATCGGTTCGCATATCGCAGTGCGAGCTGTCAAATGGTGCAGGAATCTGATTGTATAGATGTGAACCCCCAATGCGATCTGATTCCATTCCGGACCAAAAAAAAAGGGACCTGCACCATTTTTGTGCGAATGCGATGCGATTTCAGCCATACAGTTTGTATAGATGAAATATGACTAAAACAACTTAGATGACTACAATACGACTAAAACTAAAATGGCATTTTAGTCAAAAGACTATAACTAAAACGAAATCAAAATTTGCAGTCAAAATCAACACTGCATAACACGTAGAACCAGCAGTCCTACATTGTATGGGAGGTATTCTACATATATTTTTACCTTTAGAGCCAATGCCCATGGGCTTTTGTTCACTTTAAACAGGTTTTGCATTCCATGCATGATTGTCTATGAAAATGCAAAATACTCAGATCAAATATAGGTCAGAAGAGGTCAACTGCAGGTCAAATGCATTTGTCAATGAATATGGAAGTGTCCCAAACTGATGCCAGGGACATAAGTAGGGTTGCCACCTGTCTGGCATTCACCCGGACAGTCCGGGTTTTGAATCATGTGTCCGGGTTTCAGTCCACCTGAAACCTGGACACATTATTCAAACATGAATTTGTTTCGGAATAGGGCCTGACAGGAGGGGGGGGGGGCACTATGTGCGCAGCATTACTATTCTCTTTGGAGCGCCCAAAGATGTCCCAGATCTGTTACAATCAGTGGAGGCTGGTGGGTTTTTTTTTTTGGGAAGGGGTCAGCAAACAACCACCCCCTATGCCCACGCTGTCAGTCGGGTCACCCCCCCCCCCCCCGGGGGCGGTTGGTCGGTCAGCCCCGTACTTACCCCATCTAGGTCGCGGGCAGCCAGCGGCTTCCATTGTGTCTCCTCCTCCTCTGCATCATGGCGGCTTCCACCGTGCGTCTCCTCCTTCCTCCTCCTAGGCGTCCAATAGGATCGCCTATCCTTTCACCCAATCAGGTGACGGGTCTCAGGACCTGCTTCCTGATTGGCCGGGAGAGGATCAGTGTGACAATAGCAAATATTAATTCGCTATTGTCACACAGCTGGATGGGCTCAGGACGCAGTGCTCTGCACCCTGAGTAAACCCTTTTTTAAAATGCTTTAAAAAAAAAACCCATCGGAATCCATGCGCCTGGCGCCCTGCATGTAGATTAGGGGGCCGGATGCATGGATAGGGGGGCGGTGCCCGTGCGCCTCTAATGGACGGGCTGCCACTGTTTACAATCCTATAGTGCAGGGATATGCAATTAGTGGACCTCCAGCTGTTGCAGAACTACAAGTCCCATGAGGCATAGCAAGACTCTGACCGCCACAGCATGACACCCAGAGGCAGAGGCATGATGGGACTTGTAGTTTTGCAACAGCTGGAGGTCTGGAATTGGATTTCCCTTCTATAGTGTATACTAAAAAAAAAAAATTACTTTGCACCGCTAAAGTGTTCAGGTTTGGCTTGAAAAAAAGTGGCAACCCAAGACTTAAGCCTGAAGACTATCAACACTGGACCCTAAGAACCAACTCTGGGAAAAAGATCTTACCTGCAGTGAGGCTGCATCCTCGCTTCAGGGCTTAAAGTGGTTGTAAACCCTTCACACACCACTTTTACCTACAGGTAATCCTATAATAAAGCTGCATGATTATGCGTCAAGAATCGTTATCGCAATTTTTTCCCTGTTGCAATCTTGACTAAAGTGTTTCACGATTCTTGCTATGCAAAGAATTCTCCCTGCTCTTCTGAAGCCACAGCTGTCAAAAGAAAGGAAGAAAAAAACAGGCAGTCTGCCAAGAATCACAACATTCTTTATGAGTGGAACCAAGTATAAACATTGTAACAATTTGTCAAAGGGATAGAATGTGTGTAAGGAGTTCGCCTCTGTCTGCCAGCTCAGCGGGAGATCTCTCCGTTGATCTCCGCTGAGCCGGCGGATGACAGGTCCCTCTCTGCTCACTGAGCGGGGAGGGGCTTGTCGAGCGCCGCCGGTTACTATGGAGAGATCAGACGAAAACGGACAGCATGTCCTTTTTCATCAGATCTCACCCAATCCGATCCGCCAGGGACGGATGCGAAAGTAGGGGCATCCGTCTGATTTTAGCGGATAAGACCGGGTCAGATGTCAGCGGACATGTCACCGTTGACATCCGTCGCTCCATAGCCTTACATGGAGCGCCCGTTCAGGTCCGCCAACAAAACTGACAGGCGGACTTGAACGGTCCGACAGTGTGAAAGGGGCCTAAGTGAGGAAAGTTTAACCACTTAAACACTAAACCTTTTTCTGACATTTGTTGGTTTCAAGTTAAAATCATTTCTTTTTTGCTAGAAAATTACTTAGAACCCCCAAACATTATATATTTTTTTTAGTAGAGACCCTAGAGAATAAAATGGTGGTTGTTGCAATATTCTACGTCACACTGTATTTGCACAGCAGTCTTTCAAATGCAATTTTTTTGGAAAAAATTACTTTAATGAATTAAAAAAAAAAAATAACCAGTAAAGTTAGCCCAATTTTTTTTTGTATAATGTGAATTTACGTCGCGAGAATCGTGATTTTTTTATTCTAAGCCAAAAAATTGTGATTCTCATTTTGGCCAGAATCGTGCAGCTCTACCTGTAGGTACCGTGAATATCTCCTAAACCTGCACCGTTTAGGAGATATTGACTGTCTCAGCATGTGCTGAGCTCATCGGCACATGCACACTGAAGAAACGTCTCGCTTGTGCCGTTTCTTCAGCTGCTGTACTGTTACCGCGATACCCGGAAATAACTCTGAGAGACATGTCGCCGACCACAGCGGTGGGCTTAGATCTAAGGTAAGTATTTTATAATGAGCTAGTATGCTATGCATACTAGCTCATTATGCCTTTGTCTTGCAGGGTTTTTTTTTTCCGTGGGTTTACAATCACTTTAACTGCTCGTTTAGTGTAGGGGACAGGAAGCACTGATCCTCTGTTCCACCAGCAGGGGGTGCTCCCCCATTCTCTGGCAGTGGACTGTACCTCTGCGCCCTCACATCCAATCAGTGGCGTAGCGTGGGGGGTGCAGGGGGTGCCGTGGCCCCGGGCGCAACATTTAGGGGGGCGCCAGTATGTGTCACTGGCTGCCTCCTCCTAATTTCTCGATCCTGTGTCCCCGGGCTCCGGCCGCCATGTTAAGTGTCCGGCGCCCTGTGATTGGGCGTATGGGGGTCATGTGAGGCGTAGGGCTGGCCTGTCCTCGATCGCTCCTGAAGTCCCGCCTCCGCACATGACCCCCCATACGCCCAATCACAGGGCGCTGGATACTGAACATGGCAGCAGCCAGAGCGCAGGGGAGAGAAGATGTGAGCCGCCGCTGTCTTCTGCTCCTCCTCCTCCGGATCGATGCAGCCAGGATAAGAAGGTGAGTGAGAGTCTTGTTACTAGACGGGGGGGGGGAGAGACACTGTAGGCAGGACAGTATAGTGTAGTATAGTGGTTAGTATAGTGTAGTTTAGTATGGAGGTCAGTGTAGTGTAGTGGTCAGTATGGGGGGCAGGGTAGTGTAGTATAGTGGTCAGTGTAGTATGGTGGTCAGTGTAGTATGGTGGTCAGTATAGTGTAGTGTAGTATGGTGGTCAGCGTAGTATGGTGGTCAGTGTAGTATAGTGGACAGTGTAGTATGGTGGTCAGTGTAGTATAGTGGACAGTGTAGTATGGTGGTCAGTATAGTGTCGTTTAGTATGGAGGTCAGTGTAGTGTAGTGGACAGTATAGTATAGTGGACAGTGTAGTATGGTGGTCAGTATAGTGTAGTGTAGTATAGTATAGTGGTTAGCATAGTGGTCAGTGTAGTATAGTGGTTAGTATAGTGTTTAGTGTAGTGGACAGTATAGTGGTCAGTATAGTATAGTGGTCAGTGTAGTGTAGTATAGTGGTCAGTATAGTATAGTGGACAGTGTAGTGTAGTATGGTGGTCAGTATAGTGGACAGTGTAGTATAGTGGTCAGTGTAGTATGGTGGTCAGTATAGTGTAGTATAGTGGTTAGTATAGTATAGTATAGTATAGTGGACAATGTAGTGTAGTATGGTGGTCAGTATAGTGGACAGTGTAGTATGGTGGTCAGTATAGTGTAGTATAGTGGTTAGTGTAGTATAGTATAGTGTAGTTTAGTATGCAGGTCAGTGTAGTGTAGTGGATAGTGTAGTATGGTGGTCAGTATAGTGTAGTATAGTGGTCAGTATAGTGTAGTATAGTGGTCAGTATAGTGTAGTTTAGTATGGAGGTCAGTGTAGTGTAGTGGACAGTGTAGTATAGTGGACAGTATAGTGTAGTATAGTATAGTGGTTAGCATAGTGGTCAGTATAGTGTAGTTTAGTATGGAGGTCAGTGTAGTATAGTGGTTAGTATGGTGTTTAGTGTAGTGGACAGTATAGTGTAGTGGACAGTGTAGTGTAGTATGGTGGTCAGTATAGTGGACAGTGTATTATAGTGGTCAGTGTAGTGTAGTATGGTGGTCAGTATAGTGTAGTATAATATAGTGGTCAGTATAGTGTAGTTTAGTATGGAGGTCAGTGTAGTGTAGTGGACAGTATAGTATAGTGGACAGTGTAGTATGGTGGACAGTGTAGTGTAGTATGGTGGTCAGTGTAATGTAGTATAGTGGACAGTGTAGTATGGTGGTCAGTATAATGTAGTATGGTGGACAGTGTAGTATAACAGACAGTGTAGTATAGTGGTCAGTGTAGTGTAGTATAGTGGTTAGTGTAGTATAGTATAGTGGTTAGTATAGTGTAGTTTAGTATGGAGGTCAGTGTAGTGTAGTGGACAGTGTAGTATAGTGGACAGTGTAGTATGGTAGTCAGCATAGTGTAGTGTAGTATGGTGGTTAGTGTAGTATGGTGGTCGGTGTAGTATAGTGGTCAGTGCAGTATAGTGGTCAGTGTAGTATAGTGGACAGTGTAGTATAGTGGTCAGTATAGTGTAGTATAGTGGACAGTATAGTGTAGTATAGTGGTCAGTGTAGTGTAGTATAATGGACAGTGTAGTATGGTGGTCAGTATAGTGTAGTATAGTGGACAGTGTAGTGTAGTATAGTGGACAGTGTAGTATGGTGGTCAGTATAGTGTAGTATAGTGGTCAGTGTAGTGTAGTGTAGTATAGTGGTCAGTGTAGTGTACTATAGTGGACAGTATAGTGTAGTATAGTGGTCAGTGTAGTGTAGTATAATGGACAGTGTAGTATGGTGGTCAGTATAGTGTAGTATAGTGGACAGTATAGTGTAGTATAGTGGTCAGTGTAGTGTAGTATAATGGACAGTGTAGTATGGTGGTCAGTATAGTGTAGTATAGTGGACAGTGTAGTGTAGTATAGTGGACAGTGTAGTATGGTGGTCAGTATAGTGTAGTATAGTGGTCAGTGTAGTGTAGTGTAGTATAGTGGTCAGTGTAGTGTAGTATAGTGGACAGTATAGTGTAGTATAGTGGTCAGTGTAGTGTAGTATAATGGACAGTGTAGTATGGTGGTCAGTATAGTGTAGTATAGTGGACAGTGTAGTGTAGTATAGTGGACAGTGTAGTATGGTGGTCAGTATAGTGTAGTATAGTGGTCAGTGTAGTGTAGTATAGTGGTCAGTGTAGTGTAGTATAGTGGACAGTGTAGTATGGTGGTCAGTATAGTGTAGTATGGTGGTCAGTATAGTGTAGTATAGTGGACAGTGTAGTGTAGTATAGTGGTCAGTATAGTGTAGTATAGTGGTCAGTATAGTGTAGTATAGTGGTCAGTATAGTGTAGTATAGTGGACAGTGTAGTGTAGTGTAGTATAGTGGTCAGTATAGTGTAGTATAGTGGTCAGTATAGTGTAGTATAGTGGTCAGTATAGTGTAGTATAGTGGACAGTGTAGTGTAGTATAGTGGACAGTGTAGTGTAGTATAGTGGTCAGTATAGTGTAGTATAGTGGTCAGTGTAGTGTAGTATAGTGGTCAGTGTAGTGTAGTATAGTGGTCAGTGTAGTGTAGTATAGTGGTCAGTGTAGTATAGTGGTCAGTATAGTGTAGTATAGTGGACAGTGTAGTGTAGTATAGTGGTCAGTATAGTGTAGTATAGTGGTCAGTATAGTGTAGTATAGTGGTCAGTATAGTGGCCAGTGTAGTGTAGTATAGTGGACAGTGTAGTGTAGTATAGTGGACAGTGTAGTATAGTGGTCAGTGTAGTATGGTGGTCAGTATAGCGTAGTATAGTGGACAGTGTAGTGTAGTGTAGTATAGTGGACAGTGTACTGTAGTATAGTGGTCAGTATAGTGTAGTATAGTGGACAGTTTAGTGTAGTATAGTGGTCAGTATAGTGTAGTATAGTGGTCAGTATAGTGTAGTATAGTGGACAGTTTAGTGTAGTATAGTGGACAGTGTACTGTAGTATAGTGGTCAGTATAGTGTAGTATAGTGGTCAGTATAGTGTAGTATAGTGGACAGTTTAGTGTAGTATAGTGGACAGTATAGTGGTCAGTGTAGTATAGTGGACAGTATAGTATAGTGGTCAGTGTAGTGTGTAGTGGTCAGTATAGGAATCAGGTAGGTCAGTACTATTGTATTTGAAGGGACTCAGGGATAGCTAAAAGTCCGCAGGTTAGGGGGGGGGCGCAAATTACTTGCCTTGCCCCGGGTGCTGACAACCCACGCTACGAATGCAAGCTTATGGTCCCAGCATCAGCCTTGATGATGTCAGAGAACCAAAGACCACCAGAATGCAATTGAGCAGAGGATCAGGTAAATAAAACTGCTTTACCAAGTCCTCTAGACATAAGCAAAGAGTTAGCCCTTGCGGTGGGGGCGCCGCCCTGTACACACGGTCGGATTTTCCGATGGAAAAAGTGCGATCGGATTGTGTTGTCGGAAATTCCGATCAATGTCCGATCGTGTGTACAGGGCATAAGGGTTTTTCTCTCTTTTTCCTGGTGCTCAGTTTTGAGTTTAGTGGTGATTTTTATGCACTCATATTCTTTTACCTAAATGAATTTATCTTCTCTCATCAGCATCTTTTCATTAATTATCCTTCCCGGAGTCCCTAAGTGTTGGGTCGCCACGGGAAGGCTGGCTACCGAGGCACAAGGTTAGATCATAACTAGATGACACATTAGACGTTTCAATAAGAAACTAGTTAAGGAGATATCTAGGAAATATTATTAGTAAACTGATAATGATGTTGTTTTTCTCCCCCTGGGGACACAATTTACGCACTCGGAATTTTCCCTGTATTGGAGTCTATCCTGTCAAGTTTTTAATGACAATTTATGATGCTGTACATATTTCTTCTTGTCATCTGTGAATATTAAAGGCTGGTCCTGGGGCATTGGTATATTATACACAGACAGGACGTTTAGGCATGTTTTAATCACACAGTTAAAGCAACATGTAATATTATCTTTGTTACCGGACAAGTGTTGAAAAAACAAGAATAATTCATGGCTTTAATCTCAGCAATCCTCGAGCCTCTGTAATATTCTTCTAGATTTATAAGCAGGGGAAATTATTACATATTTCATTTCAAGTGCGTTTGTCATTTTCAAGGAAACAACACGCTGCAAAGATTTGGTATGTGCTACCTATTCATTTTTTTTTCATTTATTTTTTTTTTATTAGTATTTATAAAATTTTGAGCATCATGTAAAAAGTGATGCTAAAGAATTAGTGCAACAAAAACCGATAACCACTTAAGGACCGGAAGATTTTCCCCCTTAATGGCCAGGACATTTTTTTTGCGATATGGAACTGCGTCGCTTTAACTGACAATTGCGCGGTCGCACGACACTGTACCCAAACAAAATTGACGAGCTTTTGTTCCCATAAATATAGATTTCTTTTGGTGGTATCACCTCTGCGGTTTTTATTTTTTGCATTATAAACAAAAATAGACGGACAATTTTGAAAAAAAAACCCAATTTTTTTTACTTTTTGGGATAATAAATATCCAAAAAAATGTAAAAAAAAAATATTTTTTCATCAGTTTAGGCCAATATGTATTCTTCTACATATTTTTGGTAAAAAAAAAAAAAAAAAAAATCGCAATAAACGTATATTGATTGGTTTGTGCAAAAGTTATAGCGTCTACAAAATAGAGAAATAGATTTATGGTATTTTTATTATTTCTTTTATTTTTTTACTAGTAATGGCCGTGATCAGCAATTTTTAGCAGGACTGCAACATTGCGGCAGACAGATTGGACACTTTTGACACTTTTTTGGGACCATTGACATTTATACAGTGATCAGTGCTATAAAAATTATTATTATTATTATTATACAGGATTTATATAGCGCCAACAGTTTGCGCAGCGCTTTACAACATCATGGAAGACAGTACAATTACAATACAATTCAATACAGGAGGGATCAGAGGGCCCTGCTCGTTAGAGCTTACAATCTAAAGGAGAGGGTCAAGTGGAACAAAGGGGAGTAAAAATGCACTAAATACTGTATAAATGTCACTGGCAGGGAAGGAGTTAACACTAAGGGGTGATCAAGGAGTTAAGTGTGTCCTAGGGAGGTGTTTCTAACTGTGGGGGGATGGGACTGACTGGAGAAGGAGAGAGATCGCAGTTCCTAATCACTAGGAACAAACTATCACGCTCTACTCCCCTGACAGAACGGGGATCTGTTTGGTTTGACAGATCCCTGTTCTGCCGTGCAGCAGGCACGCGCGTGCTCCTGCTATAGCTGTTTGAAGCTACAGCTGCAGCGATCGCGGAAATGAGCCGACCTGCTGCAGTATAATGATTCTGGTTAAAAAAAAAAATCTATTCAAGTATGTATTATTGTGCAATGTGTTTATTGAAAAGTTATAGGGGTTCCCGGGGGTCACTGAAAGTGTTTTAGAGTAGGAGTGTACATACACGCAACCAATATTCACCCATGGGACGTTAAATGAGGTATAATATGTAGCGCCACTCCCGAAGGAGCCGCTTGGTGATTTTGGGTTCTGTTCTACGCCTCAACTCCAAGAATAGCCTCAGCCCCTCTGGCACACCTGGTTAGTTATAGAATTACTGCAAACACTTTCAAGAATGCAAGTGAAGAAAGTACCAATATCCTAGCTGTGGATTGATATCAGAAACAGACAGACCAAACTGGTAGTGATAAATGAGCTGAATATATTATCACGGTTTAAAGCATATGGAAACTGAAAACACGTTTAAACCTTGCTGCAAAGAATTAATATATTAGAAAAGACAACCTTCAATGCTTAGCAACTGTAAGTATAGAAAGGGCAGTAATCTATATGCCCTTAACACAGGCGCTGAGAGGGAGGAGAGAAGACTGGTCAACTTCTCAGCTCCTTCTGGGCTGCAAACACCCTTGGGAGGCAAACATACAAAGAAAAGAATGGGTTACACAAGTACAGTAAGCACAGTTCTGTAACGTTACAGGTCCTGAGGTGAAGAATAGTAGTGTCTTCTGCTAGCAAACGGTGGGGCCCTTGTTTTAAGAGTAGGTTTAAACAAGCTTGCATGGAGCAGTATTCATCTAAAATGTTTCGTTGGGAAGAAATTTGAAAGGACGAACTACTAGAGATGGCAACTCAAAACAAGCATCCCGTGACACTTAAAAGGGAAATTGGTGTCTGCATGCAGTGTCAGTATTGTGTCAAGAGGGATGTTGGGTTTATACCCACTCACCAGTCTTCTGTGCGATGACACAATGATAGTCCCAGGTGCTGGTTCAGGCTCCTGATGCTCCTAGCGATGTTGTAAGGCACTGGATCTCTTGCTGATGGCCAATCGAGATGACTGGTAGTGACACTTGCAATGTGATCAGGCAGCGGCCGACCCGATACCCGGATGGGTATCGCAATCCCTGAAAGGTGTGGGTTGTCTCTGCTGAGCTGAGTGGTGCTGGGCTGCTAAGTAGGGTCCCTGGACTGAATAGTAGTGGACCATGTGGCTTTCTCTGCTCCTGGCTCCCCTCAGGCGTCCTCACTCCTCAGTGTCCAGGCAACACTCTCCTGGCAGTTTCTGGAAAAACTTGGCTTTCTCCCTCTCTGATGCTGCCAGAGTCTGTGTCTCTCTCTCTCTTTCCCTTCTCAGCAGTTTTCCTCACACCTGTCACCTCACCACACTATCTCTCTCGTCCCCTCAGACAGCTCACCTTAGTTTCCTCGCAGTCTCTTTTCCCGGGCTTTCTCTATCCCTCCTCCTCTTTTAGGGCATGCTGGGAGCTGTAGTTTACCCCCTGTGAAGCAGAGTGGGGCTGTTTATCCTAGGGACTTCATGTCTCATTATGCTCCTCCCTAGTTGCTCATTGGCCCCCTCTTCAGAAAGGTAGGAATCAGAGCGGGCGGCGATCCTTGCAATCTCCTTTCTGTCCTCTCTCTGCGCGTGCTGTGACATGACCTCTGGAGGGGCGAGCAAGGGGGGGATGGGCTGACAGCCCACGCTCTCCCAATGTCACAGAGCCGCTGTCGGTGTTCTGCCCTACGGGCTCAAGTGGGGACGACAGACTGAACTGCAGATGGGACATGTCCGCAGCTTCCCCTCCTCCCTGCTCCTCACAACAGCTCCCATCTTCTGCTGTGGCGGCGCTCCATGCCGGTGGGTCCAACACAGCCGCTCCAGTGTCTCCCTGTGAGTCTCCATGCTGTTTGTGTGGGGGGGGGGGGGAGAAAGCCCACAGCTACATGACAATGTGGGGGGGGGCTCAGCAACCCCGCTACAAATACAAAAGGCGTAAAATATCAATTTACTGTACAAGGATTGGACACAAAGTACACATAAAAAATTTTTGGCATATCAAGCCAATGGGTTACAAGTAACAATATATAATGTAGATCAGGGGTCTCAAACTGGCAGCCCTCCAGCTGTTGCAAAACTACAAGTCCCATCGTGCCTTTGCCTTTGGAAGTCATGCTTGTACCTGTCAGCCTTGCAATGCCTCATGGGACTTGTAGTTTTGCAACAGCTGGAGGGCCGCCAGTTTGATACCCCTGATGTAGATCAAGCTAGTAAATTTTCAAGCTCATGCTTTACATAACCAAGATGATTACAATATGAGAGAGGAATGCATCTTGTAACTTTTTTTGTTTCTTTTTTTTTTTTTTTTCCACTTCATCAAACACTGTCAAGAGACTTATTCAGCTTTACGTTCATTTAGCTGTCTCCTTCTCAGTTTCAAATCATAGTGGTATTTTTTACAGGAGTTTTATTTTAATTTCTTCTATTATCAGGCGTCCCATAATTTAAATATTTTAAAATCTTATTCAATACCTTCACTTTATATCTATCTTCCCACCAGTTCTATTCTTTCACTACCCATTTCCCCGTCCTCCTGGTCCATTCTATCCCATCCACCTCCCATCCTCCCGCCGTCCTCCCCTTTGGTCTGCTCTCGGCCCTCCTTACTTCTAAACCTTCTCAGGCCCTTCTACACTCTATAATTTTTTCCAAATATCTCTCAGAGGCTTTAAAAAATTTCCATTTTCTCCAGGTACTATTGTATCTTCCTGATTTCCCTTTTCACTGCTGCATAGGTATTCCACCCTATTGTAGTATTCTATTCGCTCAAACCATTCCCTTATGTCCGGATTTTCTGTATTTAACCACTTCTTTGGAATTAATCCTTTTGCAGCATTCAGCAATACAGGGATTATGGTTTTTCCATATTGTTTTTTTGAAGTTTTAGATTCATGAAATAGACACGTCTGCCAAGTATTGGTTATCTTTTCTCCAGTTATCTATTTTATGTATTCCACAATTTCTTGCCAATATTGCTTGATTTTCAGGCATTCCCACCAGATATGTATCATTGTGGCCTTCCGCTTACATTCCATCCAACACAGTGGGGATTTGTCCGATTGATATTTGTGAATTTTATCTGGAGTCAAATACCATCTTGTCAGCAGTTTATAATTCATTTCTATTGTGTTTATATCTGTTGCGCAACTATAGACTGCTCCTATCATTCTCTCGACTTGTTGATCCTCTAATTTCATACCTATTTCTTTTTCCCATTTCCCTATATAGGGGGGTGTCTCTTGTCCCTCCAGTTCTGTCAATATTCTGTATATTTTAGATATACCACGTTTCAATGGAGTTTGTATGCCACAAAGTTTTTCCATTGGATCTAAATTCTTTCCATCTCTGATTGGCTGGGGTAGTGTATTTGCTAAGGCCCCTTTCACACTGGGGCGGTGGGGGCATCAGCGGTAAAACAGCGCTATTTTTAGCGCCGCTTTATCTGCGTTTTAGCGGCGGTATTCGGCCGCTAGCGGTACAGTTTTAACCCCCGCTGGCGGCCGAAAAAGGGTTAAAACCGCCCGCAAAGCGTCGCCACAGCGGCGCTATGCCGGCGGTATAGCCGCGCTGCCCCATTGATTTCAATGGGCAAGAGCGGTTTAGGAGCGGTGAATGCACCGTTCCTTCACCGCTCCAAAGATGCTGTTTGCAGGAGTTTTTTTTCTCTCCTGCCAGCGCACCGCTCCAGTGTGAAAGCCCTCAGGCTTTCACACTGGAGAAACAGTTTTAGGTCGGTTTGCAGGCGCCTGCAAGCCGCCCCAGTGTGAAAGGGGCCTAAGTGTTTTAATTGGAAATATTCCCAATCACTTATCTTCTATTTATTTATTTCCTATAACTCCGATAGTGTTCTCATCTTCCCGTGTGCAGTGATGTCTCTTATTTGTGCGTTCCCCATTTTAAGACCTAAAAGTGTCCCCTTCCCAGGGTAAAAAAATTATTCCGGTGAGTGCAATTAGTGGTGAATTGTACATCCAGTTTTTTTGTTTATGTAGTGTATCCCAAAATTTTATTACGTTTGTAGTCAAATCATGTGCCACCAAATCTAGTGTTCTGTACTTTTGTGGTACCCAAATATTTGTATGCAATGTTGTTCTACTTAGCGTATTTTCAACCTTAACCAAGTTTTTTTCACTTTTTTCATTAACCCATTCTACCATCCGTGAAATAATAACCGATTTATAATATCTATTTATATCTGGTGTTGTTAAACCTCCATGTTCTTTTTTCCTAGCGATTAGTGCAAATTTTAGTGTCGGTTTTTATTTTGCCATATGTATTTTATCATCATTGTTTTTACTATTCTAACATTTGAAATTTATATATTATTTTGGGGAGGATCACCATTTTGAACATATTTATCCTTCCTATCCATGATATAGATTGCAGTGAGCCCCTCTTTAATTCCTCTTTAGTCTCATTCAGTAATGGGATGTAATTTGCCAGGTACAACTTCTTGATGGTAGATGTCAATTTGATTCCTAGGTATGATAATTCTCTTTTCACCCATGTAAATAGTTATTCCATTTGTGGTGCAAGGTCTTCTTTTTTCCCTACTCCTATATTTAATACTTCTGTTTATTAGGGTTTATTTTAAAGTTCGAGAGTTCACCATATTTTTTTATCTCTTTGATTATATTTGGGAGCATCACCCTTGGGTTAGATACGTACATCGGGACATCATCCGCATATGCCGTGATTTTATAATCGTCTTCCCCTACTCTCGCCCCTCCTATATCCTGATTATTCTGTAAGGTCGCTAAAAATGGTTCCATTGACAATACATATAGGAGTGGAGAAAGTGGGCACCCCTGTCTCGTTCCCTTATACATTTCAAAAGAAGGTGACAACTTCCCATTAACTTTAACCATCGCCGTTGGTCGATTATACAGGTTTTTAATCCATCGCATAATTTTAGGTCCAAGTTCCAGATGTTGGAGAGTATCCATGAAACCCCAGTCTACCCTGTCAAGCGCTTTTTCCGCATCAATTGACAGGAGTAAGACTGGGGATCCCTTATTTTCCCACTTTCGCGCATTAACACTGTTTTTATACTATTGTCTCTACCCTCTCTACCAGGTACGAATCCTGTTTGGTCTGGGTCCACCCACATCAGTATCAGTTTTTTCAATCTCATTGAGAGGATTTTTGCGTAAATCTTCATGTCGGCATTCAGTAGGGCTATAGACCTAGAGTTGGAGCAGATGGTTTTATCTTTTCCCTCTTTGGGTATTATTGTAATATGAGCTAGTAATGACTTTTGCCGTATTTCTTCACCTTCCCCTAACTTATTCAGGTAGTCATATAGCTTTGGGATCAGTTGGTTTTGAAATCGTTTGTAGTATTTGATCGTAAACCCATCTGGGCCTGGGCTTTTACCTGTAGGGGTTTCTTTCAGTGCCAATTTAATTTCCTCTTGCGTAATTTGTTTTTCCAACTCTATCAGTTGTTCACCTTGTAACTTTGGCAATTTGGCCTTCGTTAAGAAGTCTTGTGTGTTTCTTTTCCTTATTTCTTTTTCTTCTTGCGTATCTTGATTTCTTATTGCATAGAGTGCACTATAGTATGATTGGAAGGCCAATGCAATATCTGTGGTTTTGTTTACCATTTCTCCTCTCTCATGTTTTATCTTGTTGATATAGTTTAAACTCTTCTTTTTTTCTTAGGATTGTTGCAAGATGGTTCCCTGGCTTATTACCCCATTTATATGTCCCTTGTGACACTCTGTTAAACTCCTTGCTAGTTTCTTGTTCCATCAGATCTTTTAGTTGGTCTCTTTTTATAATTAGGATCCTATGGGTTTCTACTTCCGCTTGCTTTTTGTGTCTTTGTTCCAAGTCGTATATTTATTTTATCATTTTCTCCATTATGTTTTCTCTCTCCTTTTTTCTTGCCCCTATGGAAATCAATTTTCTCCTTATGACCATTTTGTGTGCTTCCCATATTGTTGCTTTTGTTATTTCTGGGTCTGCATCTTGTAACTTGACGCATTTCATGAATATCTTTACTTCTTCAGGAGTAGATGCCTCCAACAACAGAACCCTATACTAAAAAAATACATAAATTATATTAAAGCACTCCCTAGAATGGCGGGGTGTGCCACCACCCTACATATTGAAGTTCTAAAAAGGGACTTACAAATCAGCTTGGAACTTGGAATAAAACATGGTGTCACCAAATGGTGACCGCTGCTCGGTGTCTAATACGGGAGTAGTGGAAGGGGACCAATACACCCAATTATCATTAAAGAGGCTAGTCAGGGTTCCAGTAATGAATAGTCAAACAGATACTAACAACCTCCTGCCCTCAAGTGTGATGTTCAAAGCCTGATATGAGGAAGTGGTCTACTCATGGCTGCCAGATTTTTGTGTATTTCAGAATCTTGTCCTATAGGGTAGCTTGATTTTGGCATGTATCATGGCTTGGGTATCTCTGTACTTAGTTTCCATAAGACAAAGTGTAGGTGTTTTCCAAGCCTTTGCAATTGTTTGTTTAGAAGCAGTGGTGACCAGTTGCAAGAGCTTTCATTGTGAGTTTCTGTGGACGTTTATTTAATAGAGCTATCAATTTGGGATGTTGGGAAATTCTGAGCAAAATGTTTAGCCTTTATGAAATAAAGTTAGGATAAATTGGCTGAATGCAACTACAAAAATAATTTCACAGATTTTTTTTTCATCTTTGGCAAAAAATTGAGAAATTGCCCAGAGCAGTTTTTTAAATAAGTAATTTTGTAGGAATGGGCATTTATAATATTGATTTCAACTTTTTTAAAGAGGAACCGGAGTGCTTTTTGAGATGTCAAAACAAAAACACAAAGGGGATTATTTACTAAAACTGGAGAGTGCAAAATCTGGTGCAGCTCTGCATAGAAACCAATCTATTTTTATTGCCAACACTTAAAGTAGATTTTTTTTCACCAACTGTGTCTGATTTCTGCCAAACAGGAAGTGAAATGAAATCCCTGCAAATTAACCTCTGCAGGACCACCCTATAGCAGTTTTACTGCTACAGGGTGGCACCTGTGCGCCGAATCACATATAAATATAAATATATATATATATATATATATATACACATGATCTGACACTTCAAGTCACAGAGAAGGTGAATCTCCTCTAACGGGGACAGCAATAAAAACTGAAAAGCATTCCAATCCCTCTCTACTCTATCCAAAACTAAAAACAAAAGTTTTGCCTTTAGTTATACTTTAATTGAACAAGCTGAGGTTAGAAGCTGATTGGCTACCATGCACATCTGCACCAGATTTTGCACTCTCCAGTTTTAGTAAATCAATCCCAGTATGTCAAGTTATTCGTTGTCAATATATTTGCTGCTCAGGCTAAATATTCATGTAGATGTAGCACCCTGATGTTTAGGCAGGGTTGCTCTTAAATTTAGCTGCCAGGTGTAGCTGTCTTGGCCAATTGATAGGAGATCAATTGATTCCACCCTAATTCTGGAATTGCTGCACTTCTTTCTTCTGTCACTAGATGGCCGGGTATCTGGTGGCATTAGATAAGACAATTGCAAGGACAGATAAGGAAAAGATGGGGTATCTCAGCCAATGGGCAGGGATCCTCTTGGGTCCCTTGGCCTGCTGGGAGAGCCTATTTATTTGGGTGAGGTCAGGTGATCGGTGTTCTGTGCCACCCTGGGTGGCTGTCTGGGTGGACGTGTGTTGTGCTGCCCCAGGCTGTTAGGCTAGAGTTTGAGGCCATCTATACCGGGGACATCTAGCTGCTAGGCTGTCTGAGGGCCCATCCAGAAGCAAGATAGCAGTCTGCCGGCTGGAGAACCTGTCGTGGTCAGAAGTAGAGGGGAACCTGTTGCCACTAAGAGACCAACCACCTTATTACCAGGAACCACAGTGAGTAGCTGAAGCAAGTACCAGGGCAGTATTCTCACCAATCGGGGACGGTGAAGAATTTGGAAACTTCAGCAGGAGTCAAGCCAGGGACCCAGCCAGCGGAGGTGACTCTTGCAGAGCAGCCTTGTGTGCCAAGCCAGGGACCGAGCAGGCCTGTAGGGTGATGTTTGAGGAGTATCTGTGAGTGCCAGGCTAGGGACCCAACAGGGAAGCAGGGGTGACTCTTGAGGAAGATACTGAGTGAGAAGGTTTGAAGAGCTCAGGAGATTCAGTGGCAGTGGATCAGCAAGTCTAGTGAGAAGAGACTGGGAGCTCAGTGAAGATCTACAAGAAGTTATTGTAGAGGAAGTACAGAAGTTCGTTACAGCCTGTGTTAGAAACTGTTATAAGTCTGTTTCCATAGTAAACAGCAATCCTATATATGCAGATATGGTGTCCTGCTGGGGGCCTTTCCCTGCATGGCTGTCTACCTATAGAAGTCTCGGAGTCTGCTAATTACCATTGCAACTACTAAAGCGTGTCCTGGACCTAAACCCTCTCTCCCACAGTTCTGTTCAAGAGAAAATACATCTCTTTGCATTCAAAAAGTGTCTGGTGCCCATGAATCTACCTTGTATTACACCCACCATGCCTTGTAACCCTCTCTACACAGAAGGATGTCAGCTGTCCCTAACTCTGGAGGTTCTCATTAGACCAAAGGGGACCCAGGACCTTGCTACATAAACCATTAAGAAATATTTTGATATTTGAGAGCTAAGCAGATTACAGTTTAAAATGTATTAAGCCATTCAGGCTGAATGTCAAACAAATGTGAAATACACAGCTAAATTTAAATATTAGGGATCACTTCTACCTGTAATACATTTTTCGACTTTGTTTAGGCTCACCATCAGTGGCGGCTGGTGTTTTGTTTTGTTTTTTTTGGGGGGGGGGGGGGGGGTGGCAAATGATCCACCTACCGCCATGCCACACAACTGAGTGCTCTGTGCCCTGACCGCACCCTTTTTTGAAGCCTATTAGAGCCTCTGGCTCTATTCACGTGCTTCAAAAAAAGAAAAACCCCTGATTGGAAGCCGTGCGTCCGGCACCCTGCATGTAAATCAGGATGGATGGGGGGGTGCCCGTGTGCCCCTAATGGACGGGCCGTCACTGCTCACCATTAGGATGATTGGAATATACATGGATTCGATTCGGCAAATATTACCGACGTTCGGGTTCAGAATCAGAATCCCATTAAAAGAGATCTGAATTTCCGTTTTCTATACTGCCAATCTCTCAGATAAAATTTAAGGGATTTGCATAGAAGGGCATGAGTGCCGGGCACTTACCTGGGCAGGACATGGCCGACAGAATAAAAATGTCAATTATAATTAAATTGAAACAGGCTATTTTCTGGCAGCTTGAAGGACAACATTAAAAATATGCAAATCCTTTAAATAACATGCTTGGCAGATGCCTTAAAGCTGTGCGTAGAAATACAGAACATTACGAGTCTCTGGGACAGCATCAGTGGCACACCATATTCTGGCATCAGATCAATTAATTTACTTTTTCATAATTGCTTGGCTTACATGTAGCAGCAGCAGCCCAATATTATTAAAAGGTAACTGCACTTTCATGGGAAAAAAATAGCAAATAAAAAAAATTACTTACTGTTATCAAATGTTATTAAAAATTTCCTTATCAATCTGCAGCTCTGTAATTTTCTGTAAAATGCAATCCAATATGGCAACCTAGAGACACAGATGGTGTACAGAAATGCCACCCAAAAATGTAATTTCCTGCTTGTGTGATTGGCTCACTGATTTACCCAGAAGTCTGCACTAAGATACAAAGCAGATTTTGAGCATACACCGCAACAAAAATGTCATTTTGGTTAGACACTCTCAAAGGGAAATCACATCTAAAGGGATGCAGACCCCGCAAGTTTTCTCATTTTCAGTCCTGCAGGTGCAGCAGCTGATTGAAAATTTTTAAATTATAAAACCACTCCCATACAGATGCACATGGACAAGGACAAACACACAGGGATTTCTGTAGAATAATAAAAGGTAGAAATCTGCAGCAAAGTTTGTTAAAATCCCTGCAATGTACATAGATCACCCAGAGGGGAATGTGTTTTTTTTCTCAACAAAAGAGAAGTTACTCTTTAATTTCCACCCCAAAATACATTTTTAGCCCTGCCTGCTCCCTCATCACAAGATTTGATTGACAGCAGCAGCAGCCAATGGCTCCCGATGCTGACTCCGTGTCCTGTGAGGAGGAGAGAGAGAGAGAGAGAGAGAGAGAGAGAGAGAGAGAGAGAGAGAGAGAGAGAGAGAAGAAAGAACCTCTGCAGACGGGCACAGCGCTGGATCAATATAGGACTTAGGTAATTATAAGGGAGGTCCTTTATTGATCCAGGGGGTGAGGTGGCAAAATAACTGCTGGGACATTTTTTACCTTAATGCAGGGAATGTATTAACCACTTAAGAACCAAAAGGATTTGCCCTCTTAGGGCCGGTTCACACTGCTGCAGTGTGAATTTTGCGCAAATTTGATCCAATTGCTTTGCGAATTTTCGTTGCGAATTCTTTATGTGTTCTGGCGAATCTACTGTGATTCTATGCAAATATTGCATTGAATTTGCATCGCACATGGATCAAACTCGCATAGGACCCTTTTTGTACGCAGCTTAGATTCGCAACGCATTGATCTTAACGGCACTAATGGAAAACTATGTTATTTAAATGACTTGCGAATTTGAGCAATCGCAACGGCTCAAATTCACAATAGAATTCCTAGCAGTGTGAACCAGTCTTTAATGACCAAGCCATTTTTTGCGATACAGCACTGCAACGCTTTAACTGACAATTGCTCAGTCATGCGACGTTGTACCTTAACCAATTTCTTAAGTGCTGTCTTTTTTTGGACAATAAGTATGGAAAAAACATACACCTTTGCAGCAGAGATAGTAAAGCTTGTTTGGCAGGCCACAATTTCTGAGAGATTCAGGTGGAATAATGTATTTATCTGAATTTACAAAAAGTTTATTTTTTAGACGCTGAAGATGGGAAGAAGCATACAGGTTTGCTCCACAGCTTGTAAGCCTGTTTGAATTGGCTGCAATCTCTGAAAGATTGAGAAGGCCTTTAGGCTCAATTCACACCTATGCAGATGTGACGGTGTGGGGTTTTGCGCATTGCTTTTAGGACAGCCAATTCATTTCAGTGGGTTTCCCTACAGAAAAAAATTGCGCAGAAGGAGTGCGTGACCCTTTTCTTAAAAATAAAGCTGCACCAAAGTGCATGGCACTTTGTTACTATTCATGTTGGGGCCCATAAAAACATGCATATTAGCAAGGTGTGTTGGGGTGCCATTAAGAAATAAAAAGAGGATACGTGTTTTTTTGTGTTGTGGGAATGCATGCAATATTGCACACATGTTCCTGCAATGCATAAATGTGAACCTAGCCTTAGTATGTGGAAAAAAAAGTGTTTCTTTTTTTTGGACACTGACAATGTAGATAGCATAAAGAGGTGTTTCTCAAACTTTTTTGTCTTGAGGCGCACCAAAAAGATTTAACAATTTTTGTGGTGAAGAATGCATTTATTGTTACCTATATATTTATTTTAAAGTTAATGTGAAGGATGTGCCTGCTTTCGAGAGCAAATAAGATTGAAGAGAAGCTCCAAAGTTGACAAACGGAACAAACAAATGGAGCGGTCTCTATTATTATAATATAATTCGAGCGATCAAGCTCTCCCGAGATCTTGAGTCTCGCTCTTATGAAAGGAACCAATGAATGATGGACTGATAGAGATTGGGTTTTTATATATGTTACTTTTTTAACTTTTTAAACATTGATTTACCATTACATTTTTTCGCTATGTTCAAGGTTTCAAAACGCTAGCAATTTAAAAAAATGTGTAAAACTTCCATGGCACACCAGCAAATCGCAAAAAGGTTTGCACCACAGCTAGAAAGCCTGTTTGGACAGGCTGCAACTTCTGAGAGATTGATCAGACACCAAGGCCTCGTACACACGGTATGAAAATCAGAAGGTAAAAGTCTTAAGACGAGCTGTCTACGGATTTTCGGATCGTTAGTACGGTGCTTTCGACAGACAATTTGAATTATTCATCAGACAAAAGCTGGATGTGCAGGCTGTAAAATTTTTGTCGGATGTGAACTCAACATTTGATTTTCGGATGGTCAGTTCAGAAATCGTCATACAAAAGTCGAAAGTACAAACACAAATGATCGGAATCAAGGAATGACTGGGAAGAGTTCGGTCTTGTAAACTACCATTCGTAATCTAGAATTAACATTTGTGACGCGGCAGCTGATGAAATGTCGAAATGCAGCACACATTCTCATCTTCTTTAATGGGATAATAATGGAGCTGCTTTGCTGGTGATACTGATGTAGTTATGCCAAATATATTTTAAAGGCATTTGTTTTGTAGAATCTGAAAATCGCAAATCAACACTCACCAAAATTCTACTAACACGAAATTAGCATAAGGGGCTCAAAGGGTGGCACTTGAGAAATTAACTTCCTCTTTATACTCTCATAGTACGTCACTACGTTTGTGTTTGTCAAATGACAATTTGCGGATAGTTAGTATGCTAAACTAAATCCTGCACACGCGCTTTTGACAAGAAGCAGACGCTTGGTCATCCAACATTTAGACCGTGTATATGAGGCTTTAGACTCCATACACACTAATAGATTGCCTGAAAATTTTTGTCTTCAGATTTACCAAAACCTTGTAGTGCAAGGGCCTGCCCGATTGCATACAAATTGAAACTCTAAAGCCCCATACACACTATTAGATTTTCTGCAGATTTTTTTCTGCAGATTTTCCAAAACCATATAATATGAGGTCAAACCTTAATGCCCTGTACACATGGTCAGACATTGATCGGACATTCCGACAACAAAATTCTAGGATTTTTTCCGACGGATGTTGGCTCAAACTTGTCTTGCATACACACAGTCACACAAAGTCACACAAAGTTGTCAGAAAATCCAGTCATTGTGAATGCGGTGATGTAAAACACGTACGTCGGGACTATAAATGGGGCAATAGCCAATAGCTTTCATTTCTTAATTTATTCTGAGCATGCGTGGCACTTTGTGCGTCGGATTTGTGTACACACGATCGGAATTTCCGACAACGGATTTTGTTGTCGGAAAATTTTATAGCAAGCTCTCAAACTTTGTGTGTCGGAAATTCCTATGGAAAATGTGTGATGGAGCCTACACACGGTCGGAATTTCCGACAACAAGGTCCTATCACAAATTTTCCATTGGAAAATCCTATAGTGTGTACAGGGCATGAGTTTAAAATTGTATGCAATCAGGCAGGCCTTGCTGCTACATGGTTTTGGTAAATCTGAAGACAAAAATCTGCAGAGAATCTAATAGGGTGTATGGGTCTTAACATCATGGACAAAAAAAAATAGTGTCTTTTTTGGACACTGATGATGTAGATAGCATACAGGTTTGTACCACAGCTAGAAAGTCTGTTTGGACACGTTGCAATTTTCTTAGCGATTAAGCAGGCACTTAGCATCATGAACAAAAAATGTGTCTATTTTTTTTGGACATTGACAATGTAGATAGCATATTGGTTTATCCCACAGCTAGAAAGCCTGTTTTGGACAGGCCACAATTTCTGAATGATTGAGCAGGTATTTAGTTCTCCTTTGATTATATATGAAGTGATAAATGTGTGCAATGCTAACATCACATCCATACAAAATGTCAAAGTACATAACAAAATATGACTTTTTAGGAATGCTGACTCAGATTAACCATCTTTGTTAAAAAAAAAAAAAAATCTGTATCAATTTAACTGTTCACATGTTGAAATTTAAAAGGAAATCTTTACACATAAAATTTCTAAGCAAGCACGTTGGACGCTGGACTGCAACATTACCATCTGGATAGGTATGAACAGCCGGAATGAAAAGCACTGTCAATTATGGCAAAAATAGCAGCCTCAAAGTAACCACTGGGATAGTGGTAAAGAAACCATAGTAACATAACATTAGCCAGGCGCTGCTAGGGAATCATATAGATACTGTCTGTGGAATATAATTGTATGCAATGGGCAAAATGCCAGAAGGATCCAAAAGCCCAAATTCACAAGGAACAAGATATTCGCCGGTAGAAAGGTCATAATTTATTTGAAAGAGAGATAAAGAGAGTTTTTACTGCATAGCACCATGTTAATTTTTTATCTCTTTTTGGAATAAATTATGACTTTTTTTTACCAGACATCTTGTCCCTTGTGAATGTGGGCTTTTGGATCCATCTGGCATTTAGCTCATACATTATATTCCACAGACGGTATCTACTGTATATGCTTCCTTAGGAGCATCTGGTTAGTGTTATGTTACTACACATACAATTTCTGGCTGATACATATTTCTGTCATATCAACACCTCTTTCTTTTATCCCATATTCCCATATCCAAAAGGAGTATAATCACAGTTGTTACAGCAAAAACTTTCTAAATTCTTATATGTGAATAGTCCAAGTTGTTTTGAAGCAACTTCTTCATCGGTGCTGCAGGTAAGTTAGAGTGAATGACTTATAGTACTTATCAGCCAAAAGGGAAGTTTAAAACCACATTCCCAATGATGTCTGCCTGTCAGAGACATTTTGGCCATAGCACAGCAGATGTGCAGAGGCAGAGGCCATTGCGCACGCATGGGCACAGTTCCAATGATAACCTTCCTGACATGCATGTCCGCACGATCGCACATGCGCATGCACGCACACGGGCGCATGTGTGCACGCGCCCCATTAACATTGGCGCCAAGTGCAGTATATAGGGATGACAGATGCACTAGGGCTTTGCTGTCTGATCTGGAGCTTTCCCCCTGTATCTTTGATCTTTGAAAGTGCCTGCCCTTTGATCTGATTGTGACCCAGCTTCCTGACTACTCTAAATCTTTTCACTCCTGACCTCGGCTTGCTTGACTTAATTCTCTCTTACTTGCTGGATTCTCTTTTGTCAAACCTCTGCATGAACTTTGACCATTCTTATTGAAGTGCCTGATCTTCCGTGTATAACCTGGCTTGTCTGACTCTGCACCAGTCTCCTCCCCTTGCTACAGCTTCCACGTACCTGCATCCATGGTATCCGGCACCTGCAACCTGCCTGCATCTACAGCACCCCTGCATCCACGAGTGCCTGCATCCACAGCCACCAACCACCTCTAGTACCGCTGCTGGCTGCTACAGAGAACATCGCAGGAAATCCTACCTCACCATGCTCTCGCGGCCGCTGTTGTAAGCTCAGTGGTCCCTGAACCGGGGCTGTACGAGAGGCCTTACTCTGCTCATCAGGCTCTACCCAAGGGTACGTGACACCGCCAAAGTAGCCAAGCAGGAAACAGACACCCCACAAGGATCCCAGGAACACACGTTGACCAATGGGTCACTCTGCATATAGTGGTGTCAAGGATCGTCCCATAGGAATATTGCCTCGGAATAAAGGGGCAGTCTGAGGCAATATTCCTATGGGGCAATAGGAACCAACCATAGGGAAGAATGGGTGAATGGCTGCACACTCCGGAAGGATGCCAAATCCTTTATTGTAGTGATCAACAAATAAAAGCATATACATCATAGTAAGCAGCAGGATATAAAAATGTTAACGAGTTTCACTCAGATAACAGCGCTTAATCATAACAGGGTAATCATAATAGGTGTTATTATTAAGCGCTGTTATCTGCGTGAAATTAGTTAACATTTTTATCTCCTGGTGCTCGCTGTGCTGTATATGCTATTATATGTTGATCACTACAATAAAGATTTTGCCATCCTTCCAAAGTGTGCAGCCATTCGCCCATTTTTACCTGTTGATCTCGGAGGCACTTCTGCTTTGGAAGCAACACTAGACTTGCAGCACTCACACCTTGAGCGATGTTTCCTCATCATTGGACTAGGAACCAATCATAGTACTGAGAAGAACACAGGATTTCCAACAGCTGCTTTGTGAAGGGACAGCTTGCCTCCGTTTTAGGTGAGGACTTAACTGTGGGACAGAGAAATCAGAGACTCAGAGAAGAATCCCTGTTGCTGCTACAAAAGTGTCACTATCAGCTCAACAACAAGAATTTATTGTGTTCTAAAATTATCTTCTAATCATTCTGAACTGCCACCCCAAGCGGCAGTCCCCTCGCCATTCCCTCGTATATATTTCTTTCTTTGCCTTTGGATGTGCACAAGGAGTGCATATAAGTTTATGATTTAGGGGAGAAAGTAAAAGCATTGAATAGCTACTGTTCAGCACAGTGTTGTGAGGGCATGCCGCATTGTTACAGGAATAGACAGGAGAAATTGCTGGATCTCACAGTCGCTATAATGGCTGTGTCTGACAATGACTAAGTCAGGGTCAGCTATCACACTAACGGATATAGGAATGATTTTTTCGCCTTTACAGAGCCAAAGAAAATGTTTTGTTGTCTATCCTCTTTTCTCTCCAGCTAACAGCATTAAAATCCATCTTGTACTGAATTTAAAGTACCATCTTTCACAGCCTTTAGAAAATGCCTGTATACATATGGTTAAATTTTTTTTACTGCTAATGGAGGACAATGCTCCTTTACCTGTTACGCCGACAATGGAGGCTGATGAACACCACTTGACCATCAGACCTTTTGTGCCGGTTCTGTTTTCTTCCACCTCGCTTTGTCCTTGGGAATTCTATTAGGCACAGTGCGGAACAACTTCAACCCAGGAACTTTAGAACTGTCTTAGGAAGTTAATAAAAGCCAGTTGTCTGTAATTTCTGTTTATAGCTTTCCTGTTGTGCTGTTTCCATCTCATCGTCTAAATTTTGAAAATTCAATTTTTTTATTTATTTTTTCGAACAGCTTGGAAAGGTTAGAAACACTGTTAGGTTTTAAAGGCAATTCATAGTCCTTTTTACAATTTGTTTTATAGATACTGTATATGTATGAAACAGATCCACTTGATGTGAGTAATGTTATCAATGGGGTTGATTTACTAAACCTGAAGAGTGCAAAATCTGGTGCAGCTCTGCATAAAAATCAATCAGCTTCCAGTTTTTTTGTCAAAATTGAATTGAACAAGGTGAAGTTAGAAGCTGATTGCCTACCATGCACAGCTGCACCAGATTCTGTTTCAATGATTTTTATTAAGATATTTTTCACATAAAAACAGTACATGCTATTTTTGCCATAATTGACAGTTATTTCATTTCAAAACCTTATATATAGGCATAACTAAACATACATAAGAAACAAATAAAAACACAATCAACATAAACATGGATCCATCTCAAAATACTTTCCAGAATATTAAGGGTATTCTGCCATCTCTCCCCTCTCAAAAAAAAAACAAAAAAACCTCCAAACTTTTATAGTGTTTCCCTTTTCCCTTTATTTTAGTAACCCCCCCCCGCCCCCCCCCCCCCCCCATTCTCTTATTCCTCATCATGTTATCCTTTATCCCATACTGTGCTTATAAATAGCTCCCAACCCCCCTAGCTATAATATTGAATTCTCATAGTGACTTCCTCCTTATATACGTGATGCTGTGACTTTTCCCTGCTCTTTTTTATTTATTTATGAAGAGGAGAGAGTCTCGACTCTCTTCGATCGTTGAAATTCTTCCTTAGAGATATACATAATACGTGAGAAAGAAGAAAAAAATATATATTTTTTTTTTTTTAAAAAACCCACTATTTTACTTGTATGTAATGTCCAAAACCTCTGTCTATTATGTTGAATTCTCTAAGTGACTTCCTTCTTATATAGGTGCACCAGATTCTGAGTGCACTAGTTTTAGTAAATCAAACCCAATGATTGTTAAAGTGGTTGTAAAGGCACAAGGGTTTTGCCTTCATGCATTCTATCAACGGAGCGATCCCTACTGAGCAAGCGGATTCCGTGAAAACGGACAAGAATGTGTGAAAGAGCCGTTAGTTTATTATGAACATTTACAATGAATATATATCACAGGTTCTCTTCAGCCACTTTTTCTTTTGGCAGTGAGTGGACCCTTAATAATGCAGAGACCAGCACCACATAATGACATCTGTACATACAACCCCGATTCCAAAAAAATCTGCAGTACATACAAACAGAATGCAATAATTTGAAAATCTCATAAATCCATATTTTATTCACAATAGAAAACATATCAAATGTTTGAACTGGAAAAAATGTACCATTTTAAGAAAAAAATAAGGTAGTTTTGAAGTTGATGGCAGCAAGACGTCTGGAAAAAAAGCTGGCAAAGTAAGTGGTAGTAACAAGGAAGAGCTGAAAAATCAGTTTTCAACTAATTAGGTTAATTGGCAACAGGTCAGTAACATGATTGGGTTTAACCACTTCAGCCCTGGAATGATTTACCCACTTCCTGACCGGGCCATTTTTTGCAATATGGCACTGTGTCACTTTAACTGACAATTGTGCGGTCGTGCGACATTGTGCCCAAACAAAATTGACGTTCTTTTTTTCCCCACAAATAGAGCTTTCTTTTGGTGGTATTTGATCACCTCTGCAATTTTTATTTTTTGCACTATAAACAAAAAAAGTGACTGTTTTGAAAAAAAAAAACACACAATATTTTTTACTTTTTGCTATAATAAATATCCAAAAAATAAATAAAAAAACACATTTCTTCATCAGTTTAGGCCAATATGTGTTCTTCTACATAGTTTTGGTAAAAAAAAAATTGCAATAAGTGTATATTGATTGGTTTGTGCAAAAGTTATAGCGTCTACAAAATAGGGAATAGATTTATGGCATTTTTATATTACATAGTTACATAGTTAGTAAGGTTGAATAAAGACACCAGTCCATCCAGTTCAACCTGAGTGAGTGTGGGTGCGTGTCTACAATTGTCCCTATCCCTACACATCTCCTTAACCTCCCTGGCGGTATGATTATTTCGGATTTTAGGTGCTGAAAGCGGTACAATTATTTTGCATGGAAATTTGGCGTTTTATATTATAGGTCTGTAATTCTTAACAATAACACACTTAAATCTGTCCAAACAAGAGTCTAGTGGATATCCCGGGTATGATAAAGTTTGAAACACAAAAACATAAATTATAATATAATAAATAATTAAAAAAAATAAAAATAAATAGTAATAAAATAAATTTCCCCACGATTCACTATCGCTCAATTCTGCAAGTGTTCTAATTTACTATCGCTGTTTTCTAGCTGGTCTAAAGCCACTTTTGACGTAAAGGGACACTTTTTGGTTGCTATGGACAATCTCCAGTTTCCAGGCAGAAAGAACAGTATATATCACATAAAACTGCATGCAGGGCATGGACCAAAGCACTGGGGACAAAAGGGATGTGAAATCATTTCATACAGTACTGTAATCTGTAAGATTACAGTACTGTATGTGTTATGATTTTTACTTTTTTTGAATTTGCCGCCAGGCTCCGCCCCCGTGCGTAGCGACGCTCGCAGGGAACGGAGCCTGGCAAGGAGAGGCTTCGGAGGAGGACGGAGCCCACGGACACTGCGGGGGACATCGCAGGATCCCGGGGACAAGGTAAGTAAAGCCACACCAGGATCCTGCGATGTAATCCCGAGTGTGGCTCGGGGTTACCGCTAATGGTCCTGAATTTTAACCCCGAGCCACACTCGGGAAAACCGCCAGGGAGGCTACGATGCTCATCTATTATTATTATTTATTTAAGGTACCCATATAGCGCCGTCAATTTACACAGCACTCCACACATACATCACACTCTCACATCAGTCCCTACCCTCAAGGAGCCCACAATCCAAGGTCCCCAACTCACAATTATATAATAGGGCCAATTTTTTTTTTTTTTGGACAGAAGCCAATTAACCTGCCAGCATGTCTTTGGAGTGTGGGAGGAAACCGGAGTACCAGGAGGAAACCCACGCAGGCACAGGAAGAACATTACACAATAGAAAAGGTCAACCCCTGTACTGCTAAAGGGGTCAAAAAGTGGCTACTTGCAGCAACAATAAATCAACACCAGGATATGTATCTGTATATGTAAAAAACAGTTAGTATTTATTCATTTAAAATTGCTTCAAAATACATTAATTGCATCCACATGTAGAGCAATTAGCTCATGCATGGGGTGTGCATCACCTGGTGCAGTCAAAGCGGACTGTCCCGGTGAGCACTATGGTCAGTGAATAATCCTCAACCAAAAAGAAGGACACATAAACCAAAACACATAACTAAACAACAAACAAGTGACACATAATGACACAAACACCACACAGACAGTCCGGACGCCGGCTCATGCCTTGCACAGTGAGGCTGGATAGCCAAACCCTAACGTGGCTATCGTAGTAACCCCAAAGGGGTGGGGGGCGTGAAGGGGCACGCAATGTATGGCTACAGCCTAGGGTGTATCCAGCATCACTGTGAAGGCTCCCCCAGGGCAACCTGATGGCTATAACTGATGCAAGTGAACAAGAACTGGTGGAGCATAAGTTGCTGAGTATGGGGGCCCAAGTCTGGCTGGAATTGATGGACTATGTCCTGTCCCACACTTCAGGGGCTCCCCTCATAAGCCCTCACTGGTTGTGGCATACAGCCACTGTTACTGAGTTCGTCTATGAGTTCACCAGCTGGTGACTATAAGCACATGAGGCAGTCCAAACCTCCCGCTGTAACATCAGAACAGTCCATGCACATATTCAAACTGCAATGTGGAAAAGTATCTTGGGTATGATATGCCCTCAGTGTAGATATGGACTGATGCTACGTCCACAGGTGCAAGTAGACAAGTGTCTATGAATATGACAACGAGTGGACTTTGGAAAGAAAGTGGAGTCTACGTTACCACCCCTTCGGTCAGCATGCCTGGATCTCCTGGATCTCTTGTCGATATTCAGATCCCTTTCATCATATTTGTATGGTGATGTTCTCCTGGCTATTGGCTGTACCCTCGTTGGCGCGGGGTAAAGTAGAGTTGCCCCGCTTCAATAGGCCGTGAAGCAAGGGGGCCGACAGGGGTGCTCGTCCACTCTGATCCCGTCGCTCGTCAACCGCTCCTAAACGGTATCCGTGATGGTATCTGATGGGGGAGTGATGGGGGAGTAGTAGGCGTGTCCTCCGGCCGGCGTCACATGACCGCTGTGACGTCAACGCGTTTCGCTTGACCAATCAGCGTAGCTTCGTCTGGACTAGGCGTGGTTAGGAGCTGTCGTCTTTTTGAAGGTATCCTCCTCATTTTAGCTCCGCCCTTAGTTGTCATACCTATGGGTCCGGGCAGTGCCTCCGCCTCCTGGTTGGAACAATTCACATACACATATACATCACATGGGCAGGGTCCTTTCACCGATCATGTGTTCAATTCATATCTTTTATAAGTTCATATCTTTTTAAAGGGCTGGTGCTGAATTCAGAGTCCTTCATTCCCTCATTTAGTGAGTAGTGTTCAAAAAACATTGTAGATCGGTAACATTTGCAAAGGTTTGCCTGTTATTCTATTCAACATCCTTTATGTTCATTTATCTACACCCGAGCACTTAAACTGTCACTATCAGTTATTTGGAAAGGCACATTCAAATGCCTGTAGGGAGGGCAGGACTCACATAGAAGACATTACACCAGAACAGCAAACGCACAAAAAACGCACAAAAACGCACAGAAAACTGCACGAAGGAGACCAGGCAAGTAAACATAGGTGTAATACAGGCCTAAGCATACCATTTATTTTTTCAGTCTAAGCCATATAGATTGACTCATATAGATCATTTATGATCCTTAATCCAATGGGTCGTATAGTGCGGGGAACCAAGCGGGTCATTCAAGCCAATCGTTACTGGCATGGGTGACCAACGTGCAGGTTATAGTGTATGTTTATTGGGGGAGCTTCTAAACTGTAATAGAAGTTATATTATCTTCATTATGGTTTTATATTGTATAATTAGTTAATGGACTCCAGGTAGTGTGGTGTAGCTTCAATACTCTCCACTACTGTATATCCGATGACAGTACACCCCCCCTTTTCCACTCGGTTGAGAAGAAATGCATACTAATTAAGTCGCTCACTGCCTAACGGCTTATGATTTTAAGTCAGCTTTTAATGTATGCATGTTAATCCACAACCAGTACAGATTACGTGCCATGTCCCTCCCGCCTATCCCACTCAAAAAGGGGGGCTGCCTGGCCACCATACTGCCATGTTACTATGGTTCCAGGAAGGCCTGTAAATTCAATTCAGTGTTGAGTCCCCGTGGAGCTAGGGACCCCAACCGATAGATCCACCTCTTTTCCTTCTGTAGGAGGATGCGGTTAAAGTCCCCTCTCCTCGGGGACAGTTTGAGTGCATAAATGCCCTTTACCTTCAAACCATCTGGTTTGCCTTCATGATACAGAGCGAAATGTTTTGCAATTGGTTTTTCTCTACTTTTAGTAGGGTCTCTCTCTTTTTCACTTTTGATCTCACGTAGGTGCTCACCTACCCGAATCCTGATAGATCTCTTTGTTTTACCAATATAGATCTTCGGACAAGGGCAGGTGAGCATGTAGATCACCTTATTGGTCTGGCAATTGATTAAGTCCCGTATTTCAAAGGACTGCTGCCCCAATGCATCATGGAATACTGCGGTTCTGTCCACATAGGGGCACACCTGACATCCATTGCATGGGTACATGCCCTTACTTCTGGGGTAGTTTGACAGTCAGTTTGAATTTGATTCCCTCACATATTCAGATCTTATTAGCGTGTCACCCAGATTTCTGGCTCTTTTGGCTACCATAGTGGGTGATGGTCCTACTATCTCTTTAATGCCTGGGCCATTTTCAAGAATTCCCCAGTGTTTTTTGAGGATGTTTCGTACGGACTCCCACTGTGCTCCATATGGTGTAATGAGCCTTACTGGGCCGGGGTCAGTGTTCTTTCTCTCTTTTGGTGTGATTTTAGGGGTCAGTAAGCTTTCTCTGCTTCTACATGCTGCTTTAACCCTTGCCTTCCGGATTTGCCCATGTGAGTATCCTCGCTCTCGGAACCTCCTATATAAATCCCTGTTTTCTTTTTTAAGGTCATTCCTACGGGTGCAGTTCCTCTTGATTCTTAAAAATTGGCCAATTGGAATCCCATTTTTAAGCCAGGGGGGGTGGTGACTATCAGCCCTTAGTAGAGTGTTTGCCGAAGTTTCTTTTCGGAAGGTGCTAGTGCAAATTCTTCCATTTTCAATGGAAATCAGAAGATCCAGGAACGGTATCTGCTTGTCATCAGTAATGTAGGTTAGGCGGATGTTTCGGTCGTTCCTATTTAGTGCATCAATGAAGGCACATACTTCCTCCTTTGTGCCTCTCCACATGACCAATGCATCATCAATGTACCTCAGCCACGTATGCACGTGTTCTGTGTACATTGGTGATTGGAAAACCTCCTCCTCCTCCCATAATCCCAAATGGAGGCATGCGTATGCCGGCGCCCATGCTGCCCCCATGGAGGTTCCTCTAATCTGCTGATAGAAATGGGACGAGAACTGAAAAAAATTGTTTTTAAGGGCAAATTCTAAAAGTTTTAATAGGAATTCATTCTGAGGTCGAAATTCCGGATAATTTAATTCTAGAGATGTTTTCACTGCTTGGAGTCCACACCAATGTGGGATAGAGGTGTATAAGGACTCTACGTCTATCCCTACTAGTAAGCATCCCTCGATGTTTTCCAGTTCCACTAGTTTGGATAGCACGTGACGTGTGTCTTGTACATACGATCTAAGGTCTGTGACCATTTCCTTGAGAAGCAAGTCCAAGTAAATCCCCACTCTCTCTAGTGGTCCCTTAATGGCCGAAACAATTGGCCTGCCCGGCGGTTTCTCCAAGCATTTATGGCCTTTGGGGATAATGTAGAAAGTGGGGATATTGTACTCCCCCACAAGTAAGTGGTCAAACTCTCGTTGGTTCAGTACTCCCGCCTCCTTGGCCTCCAAGAGGATGCCATTTAATTCCTGTACCACATTAGGGAACGGGTCGTGGTCTAATCTCCTGTATGTCATGGGGTCTGCCAAGAGTCTCCTTGCCTCTGTTTCATAGAGTTTGTCGTCCATTAAGACGACATTCCCACCTTTGTCGCTTTTTTTAAAAATTACATTTTTTGCATCTTTTAATTCAGCAAGTGCCTGTCTCTCTTCCTTTGTTAGGTTGTCCTTTCCCCTTTTGGACCAGTCGATTTGTTTTAAATCGTCTTGGACCATTTCCAGGAAGAGGTAGAGCCATCGGTTTTTGCTCAGGGAGGGCATCTTTGTTGAGCGTATTGTCAAGTCAGCTAATCGTCTAGTGGGGCAGCTTGGGGCAGCTGGGTTCTCATTTTCCTCTAATAGTGCATTTAGTATGTCAATGGCCTGTTGGTCGTCCATGTCCAGTTGGGTATCTACGGGAGGTGTAATTTCCCTATTTTGATATAGGGACCTATAGAAGACCTTCCTCAGAAATAAGGCTACGTCTTTATAGACCGTGAATTCGTCCATACCTGTTGAAGGTGAAAAAGACATGCCTTTTTGGAGAAGACTGATGTGATTTGGGGCAAGGGGGAAAGTGGAAAGATTGATCACCTTCATATCTGCTTTTGAGGGTTCCTGGGGCCTAGTTACCTTCTCTGGCTCCGTGTGCGTGACCCTCGCTGCACTATTTTGGTCTGTTCCCTGTTTCTGTTGTTTTCCTTTTGATTCTGTTGAGTTCTCTGGGGGAGGGGGAGGTTTCCTGGGGCGGCCTCCCCCTCCTGTTCCAAAAAAGTCACACTTCTGGTGTTCCCTTCCTCGCTACCTCCCTCTCCTTGCTTTTCCTGTCTTCCCCTTGAGTGGGATCTATATCCTCTCCTTCTAGACCCACTTCTTCCCCTCTTAATCGTGAGGTCAAAGACTTCACCCTTTTCAAAGTCAGATATGTCCCTTCTAAACTTCGATTGTTTAGTGGTTTTGAGGTTAGTTTGTATCCTCTCTATTTCCTTCTTAAGGATGTCATTCTGCCTGGTGAACTCATCCAGGCCTTTTAAGGGGTCTAGATCCTGGGCGCTAGTGTCAATCTTCTTTTTCAGTTCCTGCAGTTGTATTTTTTCCTCCTCCACAATGAGGCCCATTACCGCCAATCCGTGGTTTGTGCACAGTTCCTTCCACTTAGGGAGGAACCTCTCATTGTGGAGATGTTCTGCCGGAACTGTATGGTCTCTTAGTCCTCGTGGGATAATTCTATGTTCTATGTAAGTTTCTAGAAAGGAAATATCCCACTTTCTGTTTAGATGTTTTATTAGTAGTTTTTTGTGTTCTCTGAATTTGTTTTTAATATCCTCATCTATACTGGTAGATTGTGCTGAATCCTTCCGGAAGGCAATTCTGATCTCTTGATCTATTTCCTCTCCCAAAACAAATGCCATGCTATCTTGATATGAATTGACTAAATATGTGTTTAATAGACCGATAAACTTAAAATGAAGCTTTTGTGTGTAACAGTGGAAACTGGTTAAAGAAAGGACCTTAAGGAGTCCTACCAAGCATATATAACCAAGAAAAAGGAGAGAGAATATAACCTAATTCCACTATATATACAGTCTGGTGCTAGGGGCTTTAAACAATATTACGTCCCATAACCATTCACTGAAGTCTAGTGATGTTGCTGTAGCCAAAGAAACAGCAATACACAATAGAAAAGGTCAACCCCTGTACTGCTAAAGCGGTCAAAAAGTGGCTACTTGCAGCAACAATAAATCAACACCAGGATATGTATCTGTATATGTAAAAAACAGTTAGTATTTATTCATTTAAAATTGCTTCAAAATACATTAATTGCATCCACATGTAGAGCAATTAGCTCATGCATGGGGTGTGCATCACCTGGTGCAGTCAAAGCGGACTGTCCCGGTGAGCACTATGGTCAGTGAATAATCCTCAACCAAAAAGAAGGACACATAAACCAAAGCACATAACTAAACAACAAACAAGTGACACATAATGACACAAACACCACACAGACAGTCCGGACGCCGGCTCATGCCTTGCACAGTGAGGCTGGATAGCCAAACCCTAACGTGGCTATCGTAGTAACCCCAAAGGGGTGGGGGGCGTGAAGGGGCACGCAATGTATGGCTACAGCCTAGGGTGTATCCAGCATCACTGTGAAGGCTCCCCCAGGGCAACCTGATGGCTATAACTGATGCAAGTGAACAAGAACTGGTGGAGCATAAGTTGCTGAGTATGGGGGCCCAAGTCTGGCTGGAATTGATGGACTATGTCCTGTCCCACACTTCAGGGGCTCCCCTCATAAGCCCTCACTGGTTGTGGCATACAGCCACTGTTACTGAGTTCGTCTATGAGTTCACCAGCTGGTGACTATAAGCACATGAGGCAGTCCAAACCTCCCGCTGTAACATCAGAACAGTCCATGCACATATTCAAACTGCAATGTGGAAAAGTATCTTGGGTATGATATGCCCTCAGTGTAGATATGGACTGATGCTACGTCCACAGGTGCAAGTAGACAGGAAAAACATGCAAACTCCAGGCAGGTATTGTCGTGGTTGGGATTCAAACCAGCGATCCTTTTTACTGCTAGGCGAGAGTGCTACCCACTGTGCCGCCTTATTATTAATTTTTTTTTCTTACTAGTAATGGCGGTGATCAGCGTTTTTTAGCGGGACTGCGACATTCCGGCAGACAGATTGTTGACACTTTTTTGGGACCAGTGACATTTATACAGGGATCAGAGCTAAATATAGCCACTGATTACTGTATTAATGTCACTGACAGGGAAGGGGTTAACACTAGGGGCGATCAAGAGGTTAAGTGTTCCCTAGGGAGGTTTTTCTAAACGTGAGGGGAGGGGACTGCCTGGGAGTACAGAGAGATCGCTGTTCCTGATCACTAGCAACAGCAGATCTCTCTCTACTTCCCTGACAGAACGGGGATCTGTCTGTTTACATTGACTGATCCCTGTTCTGGCAGGAGCGATCGCGGGTCGCCGGTGAACATCACGGCCGCCGGCCACGTGCATCGGCTCTGGCGTACAGCTACATTGATTTGCTCAGGGGAGCCAACCTGCGGCTGGTCGGCAAGGTGTTAAAAAGAGCATCTTAGAGAGTCAGAGTGTCTCAGAAGTAAAGGTGGGCAGAGGTTCACCAATCTGTGAAAAACAGTGAAATTGTCGAACAAGTAACATAAAATTCCAAAGACTTTAAATGTATCATCATCTACAGTAAATTGTATCATCAAAAAATTCTGAGAATCTGGAGAAATCTCTGCAGGCAAGGGACAAGGCTGAAAAGCAATACTGGATGCCCGTGATATTTGGCCTTTAGACAGCACTGCATTAAAAACAGGCATGTTTCTGTGATGGACATCAAAAATGCATGTTAAAGCTCTATCATGCAAAGAAGAAGCTATATCTAAATATGATCCATAAACGTTTCTGTCTTCTCTGGGCCAGAGCTTTTTTAACCTCCCTGTCGGTTTTCCCGAGTGTGGCTCGGGGTTAAAATTTCAGTCCCATTAGCGGTAACCCCGAGCCACACTCGGGATTACATCGCAGGATCCTGCTGTGGCTTTACTTACCTTGTCCCCGGGATCCTGCGATGTCCCCCACTGTGTCTGCGGGCTCTGTCCTCCTCCGAAGCCTCTCCTTGCCAGGCTCTGTTCCCTGTGAGCGTCGCGACGCATGGGGGCGGAGCCTGGCGGCAAATTCAAAAAATTGTAAAAACCATAACACATACAGTACTGTAATCTTACAGATTACAGTACTGTATGAAATGATTTCACATCCCTTTTGTCCCCAGTGCTTTGGCCCATGCCCTGCATGCAGTTTTATGTTATATATACTGTTCTTTCTGCCTGGAAACTGGAGATTGTCCATAGCAGCCAAAAAGTGTCCCTTTACGTCAAAAGTGGCTTTAGACCAGCTAGAAAACAGCGATAGTAAATTAGAACACTTGCAGAATTGAGCGATAGTGAATCGTGGGGAAATTTATTTTATTATTTTTTTTATTTTATTTTTTTTTTTATTATTTATTTTTATTTATTATATTATAATTTATGTTTTTGTGTTTCAAAGTTTATCATACCCGGGATATCTACTAGACTCTGGTTTGGACAGATTTAATTGTGTTATTGTTAAGAATTACAGACCTACAATATAAAACGCCAAATTTCCATGCAAAATAATTGTACCGCTTTCAGCACCTAAAATCCGAAAGAATCATACTGCCAGGGAGGTTAAAATGGTCTGTTGCAAAGTGGAAAACTGTTCTGTGGTTAGTCAAACTAAAATTTTACATTCTTTTTGGTAACCATGGGCACTGCTTCCTTCAGACTTAAGAGGAGAGAGACTTTCCGACTTGTTATCAGTGCTCAGTTCAAAAGCCTGCATCTCAGATGGTATGAGGGTTCATAAGTGTCTATGGAATGGGCAGCGTGCACATCTGGAAAGTCACCATCAATGCTAAAAAAATATATCCAGGATTTAGAGCAGTATATGCTCCCATCCAGATTACATTTATTCAGGGAAAGCCTTGCATATTGCAACAGGACAATGCTATAATGCATCTATGACAACATCATGGCTTCATATAGTAGAAGAGTCCGGGTGCTTAAAAAAGAACTGCAGTCTGCTCACATAATTTAAAATAAAAACATCTTTGCCATTATGAAACTTCCCCCCCAACTACTTTGCATATTATTTTATATATACTGTGATTCTGTACTTGCCAAATATGCTGCAGAAATCTCCCTCCACTGAGTCTGGCTGAAACCATTTTAACTATAGGCAGCTGAAGCTGCTGCCTGTTCACTTCCTGGATTTACACAGACACACAGAGGCCTACCTCCAGCTCTGAAGCTCTTATTGGCCCTCTTATGACTCATCCCCCCTCCCTTCCTGGGAAACTCTCACAAGAGTGAGAGAGTTGTGCATGATGCCTATGCTTTTTACCTATGCCTATGCTTTTTACCAGACAAGAAACAGGAAGTGGGCTGTATAAGTTATTTACTGGCAGAAAAAAAAGATTTACTATCCAAAGTTAATTAAAGAAAAGGAGGACACTCTAGGGAGTAAAGAAACAGGGGGCTGCACACCCCAAAAGTTAAATTCAAAAAAATGTAATAAAATAAAAAGTTTTATTGTTACAAAAAGTATTAATACTGACATTTACAGTCAGAACATGAACTGGAGTACAAAAGACATTGTATTAAAAAACAGCGGTACCAATAGGTGAGGGGTAGTATAGAATATGTTACACCATATGCAACAATGATACAGTAATACATAGGTCTTGCATGTAAGATCCTGACGCGTTTCGACCCCAATGGGTCTTCTTCAGAGGATGATGTTTAAAAACTGTATAAATATGAACATGTATTAAAGTATTTCAAAAAGAAAAGAAAAAATATATATAGAGAAAAGTAAGACAACAATTATAACCAAGTCCACATATTATGTTTTTACCAGTTACGATGTATTCAATAGTTGCAAATGGCCTTGATATAAAGTAGTTTCCCCTTTACTCTATACCCAATCCCCCGACGGTCGATCCAGTCACAGGGGGGAGCGAGTGGCATATAAACATGCCTTACAAGGAGTCACACACTGATTCCCCAAAGATAGAGGTGCAGTGGATGAGGGAGGGTGTATGCTGCACCTGTGAAGGGGATAACATAATATGTTGAACGGACAGCTACAAAAAAGGAAAATGTGAATGTAAAAAATATCTATATATTAGGAATTGAAAAAGGGCTATGAAGGGTAATTAAGGAATAGCTCTATGTGTTATCAGGTGTTGCACAAACGGTCCATGCAAAAAGACCTGTGAGAAACGTGCATATAAGTGAAGAGAAAAGAAAGAAGAAAGGAAAGGGAAAGAGAGAAGAGACCGGTGGGGGGGGGGAGGTAGAAAGGGGAAGGGAAAGGGGGGGGGGAGGAAAGATGGGACGGGAAAAAAAAAGAGGGGGGAAGGTAAGAAAATGGGGAAAGGAAACAGGGAGGCAGGAACAAGGGGGGAAGGATAAAGGGGGAAGGGGAAAAAAGGGTAGGAACTGGTAGGGGGATTAGGAATGAAGACACAAAGGAAAAGAAAAAGAAAAGGAGAGAAAAAAAGCATGGGCCTATTGTGATTACAGCCACCTGAGTGCAATGGTAGGTTGTGTGGATAGTGATGGATAAAAGTGAGTGACAAGGGTGCATAGATAACAAAAAAGGTGAGGGGACCAGCGGGGTCAAAGGGGAGAAAATGGTGACATAAAACAAAAACCAAAATGATAAAAACACCCAAAGGAAGTGCAGTGAGGGAAGTGAAGGTGAGAGGACATTACCTAGAAAGTATATGAAGGATCAATCCGATCGAGGAAGGAAATGATCAAGTGAAGATCTGAGAAGTGAATATTGAACAAGTGAATCAATTAAATTCTGGAGGTATTACAAACAAGGTGTGAAACATACACCAAAGAATATGAGGGTAATGTGTAAGGATTCTAACCAATCTATCAGAGTTCCAGCAAAATAGGAGCGTCCAGTGGGGCATCAAGTGGGGAGTGAGAGTGACACTAAAACTCCCCACGTTGCTAAGCGTCACTCACCTCAGAGGTACGCATGGAGGGGAAGGATAGCCGCACCTGCAGCCTATTAAGGTAAACTATCTGCATTATAAATAAAACGGGCAACGTGGGGAGTTTTAGTGTCACTCTCACTCCCCTCTCACTCCCCTCTTACTCTCAGTATTAATACTTTTTGTAACAATAAAACTTTTTATTTTATTACATTAGTATTTTTCCAGCTTATTAATTATACCATTGTTGGCTGCTAACCCCCCCCCCCCCCCGGGGATTTCCTGCTTTTTTTTACTATCCAAAAATAAAACAACAAAGAAGATTTAATAGTCGGAAAGATGAAAAAATGACTGAAGGTCCGCTTTAACTGACCTGCTTGCAGTCTAGACCAGTGATGATGAATCTTGGCACCTCAGATGTTTTGAAACTACATTTCCCATGATGCTCATCCACTCTGCAGTGTAGTTGAGCATCATGGGAAATGTAGTTCCAAAACATCTGGGGTGCCAAGGTTCACCATCACTGGCCTAGGCTATAAGAGGATTGCCAAGACCCTGAAACTGAACTGCAGCATAGTGGCCAAGACCATACAGCAATTTAACCGTTTCCACTCGGAACAGGCCTCGCCATGGTCGACTGGAACCATGTCCTGTGGTCTGATGAGACCAAGATAAACTTATTTGGTTCAGATGGTGTCAAGCGTGTGTGGCGGCAACCAGGTGAGGAGTACAAAGACAAGTGTGTCTTGCCTACAGTCAAGCATGGTGGTGGGAGTGTCATGGTCTGGGGCTGCATGAGTGCTGCCGGCACTGGGGAGCTACAGTTCATTGAGGGGACCATGAATGTCAACATGTACTGTGACATGCTGAAGCAGAGCACGATCCCCAAACACACCTCCTAGGCAACCACTGCCTTGCTAAAGAAGCTGAGGGTAAAGGTGATGGACTGGCCAAGCATGTCTCCAGACCTAAACCCTATTGGGCATCTGTGGGGCATCCTCCAATGGAAGGTGGAAGAGCGCACCTGAAAAGGTTATTCTGGTGCTATGCCATTTACCATTGAAAGGTTGCTGGAATCCTCAAAGGGTTGTTTTGATGATATGTCATTTACCAATGGCCTTCTGGTGAGTGTGCATTGGTGAAGGGGACTGCACTGGAGGCACCTTTCTGCATGGATGCACTGTTGGCCCTTTATAGAGTCTATTAGCACTTGAGAACATATTTTCATTTAGAGTATATTAGCATTTGTGAACATACTTGTAGTGCATAATTTCCACATCTACTGCATTCATGAGATCTTGTTATATTTATATTTATGTAACTTTGTTTATATAAATCTTATGATATATTGTAGCGCTGCACTTTTTTTACAATGGATATGTTTAGACATGTACAAATTAAATATTTTGAGATCTTCTATTTATGCATTATTTTAGTTTAATAATTATATAATTTTAGTAATAATTAATTTATTGTTAATTTTAATAATTTCTTGTCATGTTTTAGCTTGATAAAAGGGACCATGTGTGGTCCCCAAAGCAAGTTGGCTGTAGCACCTAATAAACATTTGGAAACTTCATTTTGGACTCAATTCTCAGACTTGGATATTACTTCTACAGTCCAAAGTCACTGGTCCAATTCCTTGGTTCACGAGAGCAGCTCACTTATTGTCTAGACCAGTGGTCTCCAAACTGCGGTCATTGGGGCATTATTCCTGCCACTGACACCAACAATGGGGCACTATTCTTCCCACTGACACCAATTATTTCTCCCCCTAATACCACAGCTTGGGCATTGTTTACTCTCAAGAGGAGGGGGATGGTTAATGCGCTACCCTAAAAAAGAATAAATAAGCTGCTACAAACCATGTGACAAAAATGTGTACCAAAATAAAATAAATTGTAGCGCTAAAAAACAAATGTGTAAATTATCTCTGTGCACATAAACATAATGTCCCAATGGTGACGTGTTGTTGAAGCAAGAAACAGTCCACAATCAATGTATGTAAACCGTGTGGCAGATCATTCAGCTTCTCAACGGTCAGCTCAGGTATCTTCAAGGTGAATAGATAGATGGAATACGCTTACCGGACAAGTTGGATTCTACTGCCGTGAGCATAGAATCAATGAGACTTTGTGCCACCAAGGGCCGAGGTGTAGAATGATGGAGGCAAGGGTAGAGCCTCAGTCAGGCGTGGGTGTCCCTCTCGGTCCGCTGGAGCTGGATCAAAATGGTTCCCAAGGGCAAGTGGTTTCTCAATTCACCGGAACATAAGAAAGAAAAAAGGGATGCTTCCACATAGTGTAACTCGGTATATTTTTATTGCTAAAAAAACGCAATACATGGAGCATAAAACATAAAACGTGATCACGGATAAAAGCAGTGTATGGGGTGAGTAAAAACGCCCTACGCGTTTCTATTCAAAGATCTTCTGCAGGGGCATATGGGACCCTCATAACACTGCCAATATTTATAAAATAGTGTATGCAATCCAACATACTCAGAGACCAATGGGCTGTCAACAATTGAACAATGATAAATCCTATTGGCCAGAGGAGAGGGTCATCTAATGAGATGTGACCCACCCTCTCCTCTGAACCAATCAGTATGCCTATAACAGAATATACTTAAAACTTTCTACCACTAGAAACAGGCCATCACATCCCAATCTATTGGGATTGGTAGATTTTACTTAAGGCGTCTACATGCCGGGAGCCCGGGAACAGAGCGGGACTCCCGCATGTGACGCCGCAACCCGGAAGTGTATAGAGCACACGTGGAGGTTGCCTGGCAACCCTACACGTTGGATGCGGAAAAGCCCGCGAACACAAACCACGTGTTCGCGCGGCCGTCACATGACGCCCAAACCACCCCACGTGGTATGCACATCGTTCACGTGCGGGCGGTATGTGTAGGTCGCTAGGCAACCCTGACGCAGTGTCGGAGAAGCCCGCAGTAACGTGGGCGTATCCGTACTGCAGTCACCTGACTCTCCATAGGTTGCCACATGACCATAGATGCAAATCGAACACATCTACATAATGGGAAAGATTGCATGTATTCATAACCAAACAACAACACAGGAGTAGGGAATAATGGATGACATAAGTGAAGATAGAAATAGGCATGTAATAATAACAGTCAAATCATATATCCTCATATGTCAATGAAATGAGATGAAATATGAAAAATGTGAAAAATGTGTATATGTATATGTATATGTATATACATAGGAGAGGGGCTTTTAGCCTAATATGCTATAATCCATACTAAAATCATAATGTATGATTCCAGGGGGAAAGGTGAATAATATATAAATATGAAAAAATATATGTGATGTGCTTGAATAATGCGAAATATGTGATAATGTGGGAAGTTGGGTGGGATCAAGGCTCAATTGCCATTGTAAAAAATGGGCAAAATTGAAATACAATCATAGGAAATGTATAATTCCAAATATAAAGGTGAATAAAATACAAATAAAATGTATAATGTACTTGAATAATATGGTTAGAGAACACGAAAGGTATCACGTGTGGTAATATGGAAATGTGAATAGCGTCAAGGTTACCATTGTAAAAAATGAACAATATTAGAATAAAATATAATAAAATATTAGGTTTGGGCGTCATGTGACGGCCGCGCGAACACGTGGTTTGTGTTCGCGGGCTTTTCCGCATCCAACGTGTAGGGTTGCCAGGCAACCTCCACGTGTGCGCTATACACTTCCGGGTTGCGGCGTCACATGCGGGAGTCCCTCTCTGTTCCCGGGCTCCCGGCATGTAGACGCCTTAAGTAAAATCTACCAATCCCAATAGATTGGGATGTGATAGCCCGTTTCTAGTGGTAGAAAGTTTTAAGTATATTCTGTTATAGGCATACTGATTGGTTCAGAGGAGAGGGTGGGTCACATCTCATTAGATGACCCTCTCCTCTGGCCAATAGGATTTATCATTGTTCAATTGTTGACAGCCCATTGGTCTCTGAGTATGTTGGATTGCATACACTATTTTATAAATATTGGCAGTGTTATGAGGGTCCCATATGCCCCTGCAGAAGATCTTTGGATCGAAACGCGTAGGGCGTTTTTACTCACCCCATACACTGCTTTTATCCGTGATCACATTTTATGTTTTATGCTCCATGTATTGCGTTTTTTTAGCAATATAAATATACCGAGTTACACTATGTGGAAGCATCCCTTTTTTCTTTCTTATGTTCCGGTGAATTGAGAAACCACTTGCCCTTGGGAACCATTTTGATCCAGCTCCAGCGGACCGAGAGGGACACCCACGCCTGACAGAGGCTCTACCCTTGCCTCCATCATTCTACACCTCGGCCCTTGGTGGCACAAAGTCTCATTGATTCTATGCTCACGGCAGTAGAATCCAACATGTCCGGTAAGCGTATTCCATCTATCTATTCACCTTGAAGATACCTGAGCTGACCGTTGAGAAGCTGAATGATCTGCCACACGGTTTACATACATTGATTGTGGACTGTTTCTTGCTTCAACAACACGTCACCATTGGGACATTATGTTTATGTGCACAGAGACAATTTACACATTTGTTTTTTAGCGCTATATTGTTTACTCTCACAGTCTGCCCCCACCCCCCTCCTCCAGGTCTGAAGGCCCTCTCTTTAGAAAGCTTTAGAAAGTCTAGACGCCCCATTGGGATACCACCAGTGCATTTTTGTCAAATATATTAATAGCACCTAAGTATATCTACCTATGGCCCCAGTGCCATCAATCTACCGCTTCAATCATTGAAACTTAGACCTTGAGAGTCAGAAAAATAATTTTGCCTAGGTTACGATAATGCAATCAATCTGCTGCAGGCAGCAGGAAGTGTTTCCTTAGTCTTCTCTTCCCCCATTGATCAGACTACAACATTGCAAATCACAAAGTTGGAGTGTGATCTGTGTCAGACATTTGTGAACACAGCCAAAAATTGCACCAGAATATACAAGACAGTGTATTTTCTGAGCCACCAGAGGGGATTTACTAAAACTGGAGAGTGCAAAATCTGGTGCAGCTCTGACTAGACTAGACTCTGACTTTGTCAAAGCTTAACTGAACAAGCTGATTGGCTACCATGCACAGCTGCACCAGATTCTGAGTGCCCCAGTTTTAGTAAATCTCCCCCACCATCTCAGTCCAGGAAGTAGGTGGTGACTTTGGATGATGCCTGAAAAAAAGATGATGTGTTCCTTCTTAAGAGAAAAGCAGACCAATGCACTGCACTCTTTGTGACCTGGAAAATCTTGTAGCACGGCTCCAAGCAGGAAAACACTCTCCCCCATTCTTCAGTTGTGGATGAGGGGGGGAAGGTTCGCCGAAAGAACTCTCCCAAACAGTGTGCAGTGTTAGGCGGCCTCAGCCAGCACTAGTCCGCTAACCACGCCCCTGACGCTTTTTGCCCCACCCATCAGGACTTAGTCATAGAGGTGCACCTCTATGACTAAGCCCCAATGGGCAAGGTGAAATGTGCCAGGGGTGTGGTTAGTAGAGTAGTGGTGGTTGAGGCTGTCTAATGCCATGTACACATGACCGGTTTTGCCATCGGAATAAACTCCAAAGGTTTCTCTGATGGAACTCCGACTGAGTTCTGCTCAAGCGGCCTTGCCTACACGCGGTCACACCAAAGTCCAACCGTCCAGAATGCTGTGACGTACAACAGGTACGACGGGACTAGAAAAAGGAAGTGCAATAGCCAGTAACCAATAGCTTCCGTCTCGTACTTGCTTCAGAGCATGCGTCATTTTTGGTACGTCGGTACAGCATACAGATGAGCGGTTTTCCTTCGGAAATATTTAGAACATGTTCTATTTCGAGGTCCGTCAGAATTTTTGAAAAAAAAAGTCCAATGAGGCATACACACGATCGGAATAGACGATGAAAAGCTTCCGTTGGACTTTTTCTGGCGAACATTTCGCTTGTGTGTACACGGCATAACACTGCACACTGGTCAAGTCAGGAGAGCGGCGTCCCAGATACTGTGCACTGCACTCTTTGGAGATGATTTAGTAAAGACTAGGGATGAGCTTCGACTCGAACATCGGCTGTTCGCAAGTTCACCAAACAGCGAACAATTTGGGGTGTTTGCGGCAAATTCGAATGCCACGGAACACCCTTTAAAAGTCTATGGGAGAAATCAAAAGTGATAATTTTAAAGGCTTATATTCATGGTATTATCATAAAAAGTGTTTGGGGACCTGGGACCTGCCCCAGGGGACATGGATCAATGCAAAAAAAGTTTTAAAAACGGCCATTTTTTCGGGAGCAGTGATTTTAATAATGCTTAAAGTGAAACAATAAAAGTGTAATATCCCTTTAAATTTCGTACCTGGGGGGTGTCTATAGTATGCCTGTAAAGGGGCGCATGTTTCCCGTGCTTAGAACAGTCTGACACCAAAATGACGTTTCAAAGGAAAAGAAGTCATTTAAAACTACTCGTGGCTATTAATGAATTGCCGGTCCGACAATACACATAAAAGTTCATTGATAAAAACGGCATGGGAATTCCCCACAGGGGAACCCCGAACCAAAATTTTTTAAAAAAATGACGTGGGGGGTCCCTCTAAAGTCCATACCAGGCCCTTCAGGTCTGGTATGGATATTAAGGGGAACCCCGGCCAAAATAAAAAAAAATGGCGTGGGGTCCCCCTCAAAATCTATACCAGACCCTTCAGGTCTGGTATGGATTTTAAGGGGAGCCCCGCGCCAAACTTTAAAAAAAAAATGGCGTGGGGTCCCCCCAAAAATCCATACCAGACCCTTATCTGAGCACGCAACCTGGCAGGAAAAGAGGGGGGGGCGAGAGAGTGCCCTCCCTCCTGAACCGTACCAGGCCACATGCCCTTAACATTGGGAGGGTGCTTTGGGGTAGCCCCCCAAAACACCTTGTCCCCATGTTGATGAGGACAAGGGCCTCATCCCCACAACCCTTGGCCGGTGGTTGTGGGGGTCTGCAGGTGGGGGGCTTATCGGAATCTGGAAGCCCGCTTTAACAAGGGGACCCCCAGATCCCGGCCCTCCCCCCTGTGTGAAATGGTGAGGGGGTACAAGTACCCCTACCATTTCACTAAAAAACTGTCAAAAATGTTAAAAATTACAAGAGACAGTTTTTGACATTTCCGTTATTTAAATGCTTCTTCTTTCTTCTTTCTTCTATCTTCTATCTTCCTTTGGTTTCTTCCTCCATCTTCTTCTTCTTCTGGTTCTTCTGGTTCTTCCTCCGGTGTTCTCGTCCGGCATCTTCCTCCGTGGCGTCGGCGTCTTCTTCCCTTCTTCTCTGGGCCACTCCGCATCCATGATGGCATGGAGGGAGGCTCCCGCTGTGTGACGCTTCTCTCTTCATCTTTTTCTCTTCATCTTCTTCTCTTCATCTTCTTCTCTTCATCTTCTTCTCTTCATCTTCTTCTCTTCATCTTCTTCTCTTCATCTTCTTCTCTTCATCTTCTTTTCGGGCCGCTCCGCATCCATGATGGCATGGAGGGAGGCTCCCGCTGTGTGACGCTTCTGCTCTTCTGACGGTTCTTAAATACCGGGGGCAGGGCCACCCGGTGACCCCGCCCCCTCTGACGCACAGTGACTTGACAGGACTTCCCTGTGGCGTCACGGGGAATGCCACAGGGAAGTCCCGTCAAGTCCCCGTGCGTCAGAGGGGGCGGGGTCACCGGGTGCCCCCCCCCGTTATTTAAGAACTGTCAGAAGAGGGGAAGCGTCACACAGCAGGAGCCTCCCTCCATGCCATCATGGATGCGGAGCGGCCCGAAAAGAAGATGAAGACAAGAAGATGAAGAGGAGAAGATGAAGAGAAGATGAAGAGAAAAAGATGAAGAGAAGAAGATGAAGAGAAGAAGATGAAGAGAGAAGCGTCACACAGCGGGAGCATCCCTCCATGCCATCATGGATGCGGAGCGGCCCGGAGAAGAAGGGAAGAAGACGCTGACGCCACGGAGGAAGATGCTGGAGGAGAACACTGGGGGAAGAACCAGAAGAACCAGAAAAAGAAGAAGATGGAGGAAGAAACCGAAGGAAGATAGAAGATAGAAGAAAGAAGAAGCATTTAAATAAAGGAATTGTCAAAAACTGTCTCTTGTCATTTTTAACATTTTTGACAGTTTTTTTGTGAAATGGTAGGAAGTACCCCCTTACCATTTCACACAGGGGGGGGGCGGGATCTGGGGGTCCCCTTGTTAAAGGGGGCTTCCAGATTCCGATAAGCCCCCCACCCGCAGACTCCCACAACCACCGGTCAAGGGTTGTGGGGATGAGGCCCTTGTCCTCATCAACATGGGGACAAGGTGTTTTGGGGGGCTACCCCAAAGCACCCTCCCAATGTTGAGGGCATGTGGCCTGGTACGGTTTAGGAGGGGGGCGCTCTATCATCCCGCCCCCCTCTTTTCCTGCGGCCTGCCAGGTTGCGTGCTCGGATAAGGGTTTGGTATGGATTTTTAGGGGGACCCCATGCCATTTTTTTTTATTTTGGCGTGGGGTTCCCCTTAAAATCCATACCAGACCTGAAGGGTCTGGTATAGATTTTGAGGGGGACCCCACGCCATTTTTTTTTTAAATTTTGTCTGGGGTTTCCCTTAATATCCATACCAGACCTGAAGGGCCTGGTATGGAATTTAGGGGGACCCCACGTCATTTTTTTTTGGTTCGGGGTTCCCCTGTTGGAAATTCCCATGCCGTTTTTATCAATGAACTTTTATGTGTATTGTCGGACTAGCAATTCATTAATAGCTGCGAGTATTTTTAAATGACTTTTTTTCCTTTGAAATGTCATTTTGCTGTCAGACTGTTCCAAACACGGGAAACATGCGCCCCTTTACAGGCATACTATAGACACACCCCAGGTACGAAATTTAAAGGGATATTACACTTTTATTGTTTCACTTTAGGCATTATTACAATCACTGCTCCCGAAAAAACGTCCGTTTTTAAAACTTTTTTTGCATTGATCCTTGTCCCCTGGGGCAGGACCCAGGTCCCCAAACACTTTTTATGACAATAACTTGCATATAAGCCTTTAAAATTAGCACTTTTCATTATTCATGTTCGTGTCCTATAGACTTTAATGGTGTTTGCGTGTTCGAACAAATTTTTTGCCTGTTCGCAAGTTCTGGTGCGAACCGAACACGGGGGGTGTTCTGCTCATCCCTAGTAAAGACAAATAGACTGTGCACTTTGCAGTTGCTCCAGAGCTTAGTAAATGAGAAGAAGCTCTGCTGACTTCCATCATCCAATCACATGCAAGCAAAAATGCTGTTTTTTTTTCCTTGCACGCGATTGGGTATAATTTGCCAAATGAAGCTTTACCTCATTAACTAAGCTCTGGAGCAACTGCAGTTTGCAAAGTGCACAGTCTATTTCCTTTAGTAAATCAACCCGTTTGTCAGAGGTAATATGTAACCAGAAACATTATATATACACAATACTTAGCATGCACTTAACCCAAAAATAATATCTGATGCTAGGTCCAGTTTATATGAAATCAGCAGTGAAATTAGCTAAGGGTCGTTCTTCATAACGAGCAGCACAGACGGAATCAATAACGCCGCTTTTCGCTGCTCGCCATTCGTCCTTTAACCTGACGCATATGAAGAGTTCAGATCAACAGCGCGGCATCCATCACATCTTTAATAAACTTCCGCTTCATCCCCAGTCCAGAGTGCGTGTAACATAAATTTCAATAAAGCGAGAAGCCGAGCGGAAAGTTCATCGGTAATCTACATCTGTTTCTTGTTTGTTTGTATCTTTAAAATAGATGTTATTGCAGGATTTAACCGCCCATGGTTTCTATAAAACAGTCTCATATGAAAATGCTGCTACGAGTCTGGAGAATCAGCGCTATTGTTCCCTGGGTCACGTACTTCAAATACCAATCGCGGCTCAGGCCCACTTGGTGCAAAAGTTCAACGGAGCAAGTGTTATTGTTAGTAATATTCTTACAGAGTTAAAAAAGAACACTATTAAATCATGCTTTTTCCTAGAATTGTGCTATATAAAATTTTATGATTATAATGAGAGCAAGCTAAACAAATGCCCCCTTCGCTGCCAATGCCATTTTTGCGGTTTTTTTGTTACTTTTGGTTTTTTTTGCACACATTTAAAAAATTTTGTCCTGAAGATTAGTTAAAACCCCCCAAACATTTTATATCTTCTGAAAGCAGATACTCTAAAGAATAAAATAGTGGTAGTTCCAGTTTTTATCTCACATGATATTAGCACAATCATTTAGTAGACAAATTTCAGTAAAAAAAATACACATTTCTTGTTAACCACTACAGCTCCCTGGAAGGATTTACCCCCTTAATGACCAGGCCATTTTTTGCAATCCGGCAGTGCATTACTTTAACTGACTATTGCGTGGTCGTGCGACGTCGTACCCAAATTGACATCCTTTTTTTCCCCACAAATAGAGCTTTCTTTTGGTGGTATTTGATCATCTCTGCGTTTTTTATTTTTTGCGCTATAAACAAAAAAAAGATTTTGAAAAAAAAAAAAAACAATACTGTATTTTTTACTTTCTGCTATAATACATATCCAAAAAAATATATAAAAAACAAATGAATTCATCAGTTTGGGTCAATATGTATTCTTCTACATATTTGTGGTTAAAAAAAAAAAACAATACGTGTATATTGATTGGTTTGCGCAAAAGATATAGTGCCTACAAAATAATTTTTACTAGTAATGGCAGTGATCAGCTATTTTTAGCTGGACTGCAACATTGCGGTGGACAGATCGGACACCTAACTGACATTTTTTACATTTTTTGGGGAACCAGTGACATTATTACAGGGATCAATGCTAAAAATCTGCACTGACATTGTACTAATGACACTGGCAGGGAAGGGGTTAACATCAGGGGTGATCAAGGGGTTAAATGTGTTCCCTGTTTGTGATTACTAACTGTATGGGGGACTGTGTGACTGGGGAAACACACAGATCCGTCTTCCTGCTTCTTCTCCTTCGGCAGATCCCCGTTCTGTCTCTGTGGGGAACGATCGCGGGGAGCAGGCAGACATCGAGTCCGCCGGACCCACTGATTGGCTCCCCCACTGGCAAATCTGAGCGTGCGCGCACCAGTGGCGGAGCCCGCGCGCCCACGAATACTAGTGCACAAATCGCCGTACCAGTACGGACGATTTGCGCAGCAGAGCCACCTTGCCACAGTGCATCTGTGGCGGGTGGTCGGCAAGCAGTTAAAGTTAAAAAGATGAGGTTGCATTGAGTAAATAGATACCCAACATGTCAAGGCTAAAATTGTGTGTGCCTGTAAAACGGGGGGATTTAAATAAGGCACGGTTAAGTGCCTCCATCCCTGTCTCAAGTACAGAACAAAGGAAAATTTTGGACTTTAAATGAAGCAGTTGAAATGCAGAGGTAAGAGTAAAAAGGTTTTTTATTCATAACATAATAATGGTAGAGGAATAATTTCATATATATGCACACACATAATTAGCACAAGATGTAGGTATGATGGATAAAAGAATACATATCAATAAACACATATCATAATGGATACATGATAGTAAAAGTAATTGCATATAGAGCGATAATATGGCCTGCAAGTGTCAATGGAACTGTGTCTGTGATCACATGATATGCAGGTATAACAGGACATAACTGATATAAATGTGGCATCAGATCTAGCTCATAGCTCGACGTGTTTCGTGAATACCTTCGTCAGGAGAAGATGCGACAACTTCCTGTAGAATATATAGATATGGTAAACCACACTCGGTATAGAGGGTAATAAAATAAGTAATAATTTCCTATGAGTAGTAGACCAAGCACACTTACCAAGTCGGGCAGTTGGTACAGCATGCGGAAAATGGCACACGGTGAGCCAGAGGCACAAACCTCTCCACGGGGGCTGAGGTGGCGCATATATAGGATTGCAGCATAGGATGGTATAGGAAAGTGCATGAGTGTAAGGATGATATCCAGATGACCACAATGGTGGTGTGTGGCTCATCAAGCAAGAGTATCTAGGAATAAATATTGAATATATATGTAGTTAAAACAATAATAAATTAATTTAGAGTAGTTAATAAACAATAAACCCAGTATAACTATATGTGAAGTAATGGTGAGAAGGGGAAGTTTACCAGGTTGCAGATGTGCATGTTGCTACACTATTATATGCTATATTACTATTAAAAAAAATATAATAAAAAAGTGATGAAGTGAGTTGAAAGAACTCCAAGTGATAAGAGAAAAATATAAGGTGTAGCAGGAAACATGACAACCAAAATGAACTTTAACCAGGGGGCCCTTACCCAGATGCTGTATCCATATAATACCAGCGGACAAACAGCTGGGTACAGCCTGCTCCAAGTGGGAGATGTATATGTACACGCCACCAACGCCACGTGCGTGCACTCTAGGAGGGACGGCGTCCGCACCTGAGCTAGATAATTGCTCTGCGATTGGCGCCAAACCTCCCTCACAAGGAGCACGTAGTTGTTACTTAGTACGTCAGTGCAATGGCGTCATGACTGACATCACACGCACGATGTAAGGAACGTGGCACCGATGCGTTGAGGGGCACCCCCCCGAGCCTCCCGAGTACAGAAAGTGTAAGGGGGGGACCCACAGAGCGCATCGCAGAGAGGAAAAATCCCCAGCACCACCGAGAGGCTCAATAAACCACAGAGGCATATAACACTGGCCAAACGAAGAGCGTGCTATGAACAGAGATATTGGTGATCATAAGAAATAATACAAGACCAGTGCCGGAAATGCCATCTATTAATAATGTTTGTAAAGTTAGTAAATGCATACATAAATTCCTCTACCATTATTATGTTATGAAGAAAAAACCTTTTTACTCTTACCTCCGCATTCCAACTGCTTCATTTAAAGTCCCAAATTTCCCTTTGTTCTGTACTGTAAAATGGTGACAAACATTGGTACCCTATATTTTCCATAGGCAATAGTTTAAAAGCCCCATAAGGAGCCCTCTAATGGGCCTAGAATTACTGTATTAGGCTCCATTCACACCAATGCGTTTTTACATGCTTTTTGCAGAAACGCAGGACATTACTTTTAACATGGGTTCCTAGGGAAAACATTCACATCAATGCATCTTTGTGCCTCTGCATTTTTGGAAAGGGTCAGGGACTTTTTTAAAAGCAAAACGCTGCTTTTTTTGCTTTTTTGGTTCATTAGACTGCAGTGAAAAAGCTGCAGAAAATCATTATGCCACAACTTGCCTTTTGCGTTTTTAAATCTGCCCTACAACAAATTTGCCTAAAAAGAAAAATTAGAAAAAAAAACCATAGAAAATGCAAATCGTGGCAAAGAAAAACGTAAAAAGCAATGCGGAAACCCTCAAAAGCAACATGCATAGTTGTGAATGGAGCCTAATGCCGCGTACACACGGTCGGACTTTTCGACCGGACTTGTACGACGGACGCCGACGGACCAAATCCAGCGGACAATCCGATCGTGTGTGGGCTTCACTGGACCTTCAGCGGACTTTTCCAGTCGCAAATCTGACGGACTTTAGATTTGGAACATGCTTCAAATCTTTACGTCGTAACTCTGCCGGACCCAGAAATCCGCTCGTCTGTATGCTAGTCCGACGGACAAAAACCGACGCTAGGGCAGCTATTAGCTACTGGCTATCAACTTCCTTATTTTAGTCCGGTGTACGTCATCATGTACGAATCCGTCTGACTTTGGTGTGATCGTGTGTAGGCAAGTCTGGCCGTTAGAAAGTCTGTTGAAAGTCCGCCAAAAGTCTGTCGAAAGTCTGTCGAAAGTTTGTCGGACGGACTGTCGGACTTTTGTAGCTCCGACCGTGTGTACGCGGCATAACTCTTATTCTAGCATGTGCAGCACTATGTGACATATGTAGTAATCAACATTTTTCATGCATAGGCGCCCCCAACACATGTATTTATGTGCTTACCTGCGTGGGGGGTGGCTCAACATTTTTTTCGAGGGTCCCCCCAATTTATCCATCTCCTGGTTCGGTATTGATCGAGGTATGTGCTATGTATTTCCCTGAAGTCATGACAAAAGTTTGTTTCCCTTACATTTATGGTTAGTATTTGTATAATCATTGATATTTTGCCTTGAATTTTGTGTCAGAGCTGGATTATTTGTGGTGGTCCCACATTATCCCCTGAGGAAGCCATCACTGGCGAAACATGTTGGGATTTAACATCTATCTGTGACCACCTTCATCACTTGGGAAACCAGCGACCCAGTACATGTATATTATATATATGCTCCATATCGGTTTTAATTGATCATTTTAGCTTCTTCTCTTTTTGTACCAATAAAGAAACTATATTTTTTTTACTTAACTCTATGTGTATCATTTATTACCAGCACCGCAATAATCCCAATCCTCTTCTTTCTTAATTTTCACTAAACAGGATGATATTCTAGAGCCACTCAGATCATCTCCTAGTGTCCACATTTTTTTGGAGGGGTTTAAGTGCTTGGGAATAATTTTAATTTTTTTGGACTTTTTACACCAAACTTTATTTTTCATCTTATAGGGAACAAAACGTTCACAGTGATCTGTGAATGAACAAACTACAAGTCTCATCTTTTACCACAGCAGACAGACTCTTATGCCGCGTACACACGGTCGGACTTTCCGGCATACTTGGTCCGGCGGACCAGAGTGTGCCGGACAATCCGCCCGTGTGTGGGAGGCGGCGGACTTTTCCGGCGGACTTCTTCCCAAAAGCCCGCCGGACCTAGATTTGAAGAAAGTTTCAAATCTTTCCGTCGGACTCAGTTTCGGGCGGAAAGTCCGCTCGTGTGTGTGCTGGTCCGACGGAAAGCCAGCTCGTGTGTAGGCTGGTCCGACAGACCAAATGCGACACGAGGGCAGGGTATTGCATCTCGCGCTCGCTGCAATAGGAAAAACAAATCTTCCTATTGCGGCGAGCGCGGGGCATACCAGGCCCTTAGGTCTGGTATGGATTATAAAGGGAACCCCGCTACGCCGAAAAACGGCGTGGGGGTCCCCCTAAAATCCATACCAGACCCGATCCGAGCACGCAGCCTGGCCGGTCAGGAAAGGGGGTGGGGACGAGCGAGCGCCCCCCCCCCTCCTGAACCGTACCAGGCCGCATGCCCTCAACATGGGGGGGTGGGTGCTTTGGGGGAGGGGGGCGCCCTGCGGGCCCCCCCACCTCAAAGCACCTTGTCCCCATGTTGATGAGGACAAGGGCCTCTTCCCGACAACCCTGGCCGTTGGTTGTCAGGGTCTGCGGGCGGGGGGCTTATCGGAATCTGGGAGCCCCCTTTAATAAGGGGGTGCCCAGATCCCGGCACCCCACCCTATGTGAATGAGTATGGGGTACATGGTCCCCCTACCCCTTCACCTAGGGAAAAATTGTAAGTAATAAAACACACTACACAGGTTTTTAAAATATTTTATTAAACAGCTCCGGGGGTGGGGATCTTCCTCCGGCTTCGGGGGTCTTCTTCCGGCTTCGGGGGTCCCTCCGCTTCATCTTCTCCCGGCGTCCGGTTGGTTCTTCTCCGCTCTCTTCTCCCGGTGTTCTAGTTCTTCGGCCGGCTCCTCTGCTGTGTTCAGGTAGCTCTCTTGCCAGCAGAGGTCCGGACTTCTGAGCTGCTGGGCTTCTTCTCTTCTCTTCTCTTCTCTTCCCCCAGATGTTGACACGACGCTCTCTCCGGCTGGACTGGTCTCCGAGGGCTGCGTTGTGACTTATATAGGCGGAGACCCCGCCCCCATATGATGTCACAGTCCCTGGGCATGCTGGGACTGTGACGTTTTAGGGGGCGTGGTCGACCCCGCCCCCTAAAACGTCACAGTCCCAGCATGCCCAGGGACTGTGACATCATATGGGGGCAGGGTCTCCGCCTATATAAGTCACAACGCAGCCCTCGGAGACCAGTCCAGCCGGAGAGAGCGTCGTGTCAACATCTGGGGGAAGAGAAGAGAAGAGAAGAGAAGAAGCCCAGCAGCTCAGAAGTCCGGACCTCTGCTGGCAAGAGAGCTACCTGAACACAGCAGAGGAGCCGGCCGAAGAACTAGAACACCGGGAGAAGAGAGCGGAGAAGAACCAACCGGACGCCGGGAGAAGATGAAGCGGAGGGACCCCCGAAGCCGGAAGAAGACCCCCGAAGCCGGAGGAAGATCCCCACCCCCGGAGCTGTTTAATAAAATATTTTAAAAACCTGTGTAGTGTGTTTTATTACTTACAATTTTTCCCTAGGTGAAGGGGTAGGGGGACCATGTACCCCATACTCATTCACATAGGGTGGGGTGCCGGGATCTGGGCACCCCCTTATTAAAGGGGGCTCCCAGATTCCGATAAGCCCCCCGCCCGCAGACCCCGACAACCAACGGCCAGGGTTGTCGGGAAGAGGCCCTTGTCCTCATCAACATGGGGACAAGGTGCTTTGAGGTGGGGGGGCCCGCAGGGTGCCCCCCTCCCCCAAAGCACCCACCCCCCCATGTTGAGGGCATGCGGCCTGGTACGGTTCAGGAGGGGGGGGGGGCGCTCGCTCGTCCCCACCCCCTTTCCTGACCGGCCAGGCTGCGTGCTCGGATCGGGGTCTGGTATGGATTTTAGGGGGGACCCCACGCCGTTTTTTCGGCGTAGGGGCTTCCCTTTATAATCCATACCAGACCTAAGGGCCTGGTATGCCCCGCAACGGGGCTCGCAAGGTGTCAATCTCGCCGATAAAAGCGGCAAGATTGACATCCTTTGCTAGTCCCGTCGCACCTGAGTCACGTTCAAAATGAACGGACTTGGCCGTGTGTGGGCAAGTCCGTTCATTCTGAAAGTCCGCCGGAACTCCGGCGAAAGTCCGTCGGAAAGACGGGCGGACTTAGCCCGCCGGAAAGTCCCGGCGTGTGTGGGCAAGTCCGTCCGTTTTAAAGTCCGGCGCACCTGGCGGACAAAGTCCGTCGGAAAGTGTGCCGGACCAAGTATGCCGGAAAGTCCGACCGTGTGTACGCGGCATTAGTTCTCATTGGAACGTCATTTATTTATTTAATTGGGGTACTTATCTAGGGGCAACAATTTACGCATTGATTTACATATGTATATTGCACATTCACATCAGTCCCTGCCCTCAGGAAGCTTGCAATCTAAGGTCTCTAACTCTAAAAAGTAAAAAATACATAATAATAATATTAATAATAATAATAATAATAACAAAGGCATAATTTTATTTATTTATTTATTTATTTGTTTGTTTATTTCATTTTACAAAAGGTGGACTTAGCCTTTAATATGAATCAGTGCTTTACCCATCAACTGAAACAGTTTTAGCACTCATTTTTAAACAAATTCTACAATTAATAATCCTTAGTATTTTTTTTTTTCTAAGGGATAAAAAAGTAAGATAGCTGTTAAATAACATTATTCAATAAGTCGTTAATATCACAAATTCAATGATGCTGGGAACATTTAAATCAGGCTTAGCACTGACAGTGAAATTAAACATTAACTTAGGTGAATAGGTCTTTCTTAGAAGTTAATTGAATCTGTGAACTTATAGTTTAAGGCAAGCCTGGGCCAAAGGAAGTGTTTTAAACAAGAGAATTCGTCATTCTTTAGAGTTTAAATGCAGAAATTTTCATGTAATATAAAACTAGTGAACTGGACTCCCTGCTAGATTAATTTAAAGGGCACCTGTGGTTTTAGAGAAAACTATATTTTAAAAGGAAGAAGGTTTTTTTTTCTTTTGTAATGTATTTTGGACTGGGAAGGATTTTTCACTTTACGGAGATCATTTATAGTGAGCATATACATGTCTGCTGAGTTCCCTGTTCATTAAAGTAATTCACTATCCATGCAAACTGATATATTGTAGCAACTACCATTACAAGATGGGCTTTTAATATATTTATTTAATTTGATTGATGCATATTATTTTTAAATAAACTGTATATATATATATATATATATATATATATATATATATAGTATATGTATCAATAACTCTCGGTGGAGCTGCTGGTTTTGTTACCTTCACTCTCGATACCTCTGTTTCACCTGCACCGGGTCTAGGGTTCTGTTGAGTTTACCTCTGGACGATATAAGCACCAACACTTGCGTATGTTTTCAATGTTTTATTGAACCAAGTAACAAAGGAAGTAGCAAGAAAGAGGCAGGAGGAAAACTGCAGGGAAGCTCAAATACCTTTCTTTAGGTTTCTTTAGAACATCCTTTAAAGTTGAATACTGTAATTGAATGCAATCCCCTTTTTGTGGGACACAATCTTTGCTCGCCTGGATAGGCCTCTCTCACTGGCCTAGCAGCCAGTACGTAGCACGAACAAAAGTCTCTGCCACAGACTTGCTTGGAATAAACCCGTACAATCCTCTGCCACAGGATGTATTGGTTCACGATGAATGTCAGCCACAGTACTTGGACCTCTAAGCCAACCCGGCAGTACTATGCAACAAGATTACTTCAGGATACGTCCTCCAACCGAGTCACCAGGCCCCTCTCCAGACCAGCACTCTGCATGATCCTTCCATGACGGGTCCTCCCCTGGGATCTTCTCAGTTGTCCAGCTTCTTCACTCTGGATAGACAGCTCAGGACCATTCCTCGGCCACGGTGGTAGGCCCCAGACAGACTTCTGGGCCAACCCACGCGCCGCAGCGACGCAGGCCTCCGGAAGGGAGGACCACGAGGTGGTACTCTAACACATACCTGTCGGCCAGGAGGGCCAGCAGGTGGCTGAAAACGAACCCCTAAACATGGCGTCTGTCCCATAAATACCCTCTCCCAGAATGCAACTCGGAGGACCACCTCCACCGAGTTGTCTCCGGGACAGAGGAGCACTCATCCGCTGTACCATGTTGCTTTTCCAACACCCGCCGATGGAGACAACGACACCCACCGGAACCACACACAACGTCAGCCAAGCTGGAACAGAGGCAAATCTAACTTCCTATAAGGAGCAATTCACTAAATTTACCCATAAGATGGTAGATCATAAATCTACCAGCGCTGCATATATATACAGAGTACACCCCTCACATTTTTGAAAATATTTTTTTATATCTTTTCATGTGACAACACTGAAGAAATGACACTTTACTAAAATGTAAAGTAGTGAGTGTACAGCTTGTATAGCGGTGTAAATTTGCTGTCCCCTCAAAATAACTCAACACACAGCCATTAATGTCTAAACCGCTGGCAACAAAAATGAGTACACCCCTCAGTGAAAATGTCCAAATTATGCCAAAAGTGTTAATATTTTGTGTGGCCACCATTATTTTCCTGCACTGCCTTAACCCTCTTGGGCATGGAGTTCACCAGAGCTTCACAGGTTGTCACTGGAATCCTCTTCCCCTCCTCCATGACGACATCACAAAGCTGGTGGATGTTAGAGACCTTGCGCTCCTCCACCTTCCATTTGAGGATGCCCCGCAGATGCTCAATAGGGTTTAGGTCTGGAGACATGCTTGGCCAGTAGGGATGAGCCGAACACCCCCCGGTTCGGTTCGCACCAGAACCCGCGAACGGACCGCAAGTTCGCACGAACGTTAGAACCCCATTGACGTCTATGGGACTCGAACGTTTGAAATCAAAAGTGCTCATTTTAAAGGCTAATTTGCATGGTATTGTCCTAAAAAGGGTGTGGGGACCCGGGTCCTACCCCAGGGGACATGTATCAATGCAAAAAAAACTTTTAAAAACGGCCGTTTTTTCGGGAGCAGTGATTTTAATGATGCTTAAAGTAAAAAAAAAAAAGTGAAATATTCCTTTAAATATCGTACCTGGGGGGTGTCTATAGTATGCCTGTAAAGTGACGCGTGTTTCCCATGTTTAGAACAGTCCCTGCACCAAATGTCATTTTTAAAGGAAAAAATCTCATTTAAAACTGCTTGCGGGTTTAATGTCATGTCGGGTCCTGGCAATATGGATGAAAATCAGTGAGACAAACGGCATGGGTACCCCCCAGTCCATTACCAGGCCCTTTGGGTCTTGTATGGATATTAAGGGGAACCCCGCACCCAAATTAAAATAAGGAAAGGTCCCTATATACTCTGAACAGCAGTATACAGGCGGTGCAAACAAGACAGGGACTGTAGGTTTGTTGTTAAGTAGAATCTGTTTGTAATTTTGAACATTTTTAACGTGTTTAGCTCCAGCCAAAAAATCTTTTCTAAGCTTTTTGGAAAACATAGGGAAGGGTTATCACCCCTGTGACATTTGTTTTGCGTCTTTCCTCCTCTTCAGAAGATTTCACCTCACTTTTTTGTCCCAATGAAAAATGTTTTTTGAAAATTTGGGTTTTTTTGTGGAACAAGGATTGGAAAGCATCAGTGGAAAGGAGAAATTGTTTTCCCATATTAACTCTTACATGAGAGAATTTCCCTTCCTAGGGGTAGATTTCATCTCACTTCCTGTTGTCTCCTTCCGTTTGCAAGTAGGAGTCGTTTGTAAGTTAGATGTTTGAAAGTAGGGTCCTGCCCTATATACTCAGCAGAAATTTGGGCCTTAGGTGTTGCTGTGGCCAAAACACTGTAAGCCCTCACAGGGCCCTGCTGTGAAATATTAGATCAAGAATTGTAATTACATGCCCCTGTTGAACAGGAGCTGAAAAATTAGGCCTTAGGCACTGGTGCTGGTGCCACAACACTGCAACCCCTCACAGACACTCTAGTTGGAACGCAGGAACGAGCCCTGCTGCAAAGTATTGCATCAAAAATTGTAATTACACGCCCCTGTTAGACAGGGGCAGAAAAATTGGGCCTTAGGCACTGGTGCTGGTGCCACAACACTGCAACCCCTCACAGACACTCTAGTTGGAACGCAGGAACGAGCCCTGCTGCAAAGTATTGCATCAAAAATTGTAATTACACGCCCCTGTTAGACAGGGGCAGAAAAATTGGGCCTTAGGCACTGGTGCTGGTGCCACAACACTGCAACCCCTCACAGACACTCTAGTTGGAACGCAGGAACGAGCCCTGCTGCAAAGTATTGCATCAAAAATTGTAATTACACGACCCTGTTAGACAGGGGCAGAAAAATTGGGCCTTAGGCACTGGTGCTGGTGCCACAACACTGCAACCCCTCACAGACACTCTAGTTGGAATGCAGGAACGAGCCCTGCTGCAAAGTATTACATCAAAAATTGTAATTACACGCCCCTGTTATACAGGGGCTGAAAAATTGTGCCTTAGGCACTGGTGGTGGCGCCCAGAACCAAAAATGTTCTTACAAGCTATCAGCGTGATGATTGAGGAGGAAGAGGATAATTACTCAGGGATAGTCACTCAGCATCAGCATAGGCAGTCTTTGAAGGGATCTGAAAAAAATTATTCAGTTACATCAGCATCAGGTGCTTGGTAGCTGGTGGTGATCCAAGACTGATTCATTTTTATGAAGGTCAGCCGATCGACCGAGTCAGTGGACAGACGCACCCTGTGATCGGTTACCACGCCTCCAGCAGCACTGAATGTGCGTTCCGAAAGAACGCTGGATGCAGGACAGGCCAGTAGCTCAATTGCATACTGTGCAAGCTCTGGCCAGTGATCCATCCTCAAGACCCAGTAACCCAGAGGATTTTCGGTGGGAAAGGTGTCCAAGTCTGATCTTGCCCCTAGGTATTCCTGCACCATGTAAAACAGACGCTGGCGATGGTTGCTGGAACCGATCATACCTTGGGGCTGCGGACCAAAAAATTGTCTGAACGCATCGGTCAGACGGCCACCTTCTCCACCGCTCCTTCTTTGACTGACCGAAGCCTCAGCAACACGTTGTCCAGAAACAGGAGTTTGTAACCTCCCAGTCTCTGGGAACGCGTTGCACAGACCTTTCTGCAAGGCCTCCCGAAGATGTTTCATCCTCTGCTCCCTCTGCGATGGCAAGATAAGGTCCGCAACCTTACCCTTGTAACGTGGATCAAGGAGGGTTGCCAGCCAGTATTGGTCCTTCTCCTTGATACCACGAATACGAGGATCCTTACGCAGGCTTTGCAGGATCAGGGAGGCCATGCAGCGTAGGTTTGCTGAGGCATTCGGTCCGGAGTCCTCTGGGTCACTAAGGACAACAACGTCCGCAGCCACCTCCTCCCAGCCACGTACAAGTCCATGTGTTCCTTGGGACTGATCCCTTAAAGACTGCTGATGCTGAGTGCCAGGCTCCACCTCCATACTGACACAATCTTCCTCCTCCTCCTCCTCCTCCTCCTCATCCTCTTCCTGTGTGATCGGCGGGCACACAGGAACACTGTCTGGATAAAGGGGGCCTTGAGAGCTAAGGAAGTCCTCCTCTTCCTGCCTCTGTTCTGCCTCAAGTGCCCTGTCCATTATTCCACGCAGCGTGTGCTCCAACAGGTGGACAAGGGGGACAGTGTCACTGATGCATGCACTGTCAGTGCTCACCATCCTCGTGGCCTCCTCGAATGGTGACAGGACAGTGCATGCATCCCTGATCATGGCCCACTGGCGTGGGGAAAAAAAACCAAGGTCCCCTGACCCTGTCCTGGTGCCATAGTCGCACAGGTACTCATTGATGGCCCTCTGCTGCGTGTGCAGCCGCTGCAGCATGGCCAATGTCGAGTTCCACCTGGTGGGCATGTCACAGATTAGGCGGTTCTTGGGCAGGTTAAACTCCTTTTGGAGGTCCGTCAGCCGAGCACTGGCATTATATGACCGGCGGAAATGCACACAGACTTTCCTGGCCTGCCTCAGGACATCCTGTAAGCCCGGGTACCTGCCCAAGAACCGCTGCACCACCAAGTTAAGGACGTGAGCCAAACAGGGCACATGGGTCAGTTGTCCCTGTCGGAGGGCAGAGAGGAGGTTGGTGCCATTGTCGCAAACCACCATTCCTGCCTTAAGTTGGCGTGGCGTCAACCACCTCTGAACCTGCCCCTGCAGAGCTGACAGAACCTCTGCCCCAGTGTGGCTCCTGTCCCCCAAGCACACCAGCTCAAGCACCGCATGGCATCTTTTGGCCTGCGTACTTGCGTAGCCCCTTGAACGCCTACGGAGCACCGCTGGTTCCGAGGAAGAGGCCATGGAGGAAGAAGAAGAGGAGGGGGTGGAGGAGAGAGGTGTGTCACAATCAGCATTTTGGAGGCGTGGTGGCGGAACAACCTCCAACACTACTGCACCTTGTCCTGCATCCTTCCCAGCTGCCAGCAGAGTCACCCAATGCGCCGTGAAACTTAAGTAACGTCCCTGTCCATGCCTGCTGGACCATGAGTCAGCGGTAATATGCACCTTACTGCTGACCGCCCTGTCCAGCGAGGCATGGACATTGCCTTCCACATGCCGGTAGAGAGCTGGAATCGCCTTCCGTGAGAAAAAGTGGCGTTTGGGTACCTGCCACTGAGGAACCGCACATTCCACAAACTCACGGAAGGGGGCAGAGTCTACCAACTGAAAAGGCAGCAGTTGAAGTGCTAGCAATTTTGCCAAGCTAGCATTCAACCGCTGGGCATGTGGATGGCTGGGAGCAAACTTCTTTCGGCGGTGCAGCAGCTGGGGCAGGGAAATTTGCCTGGTACAATCTGGCGTCGGTGTACCAAAAGCAGATTGCCCACAAGTACTTGGCTGTGACACACCTAATTCTACACCTTCATTCCTCTCACTGCAGGTCTCAGAGAGGACTGAAGGTCTAGTGGGGTTGGAAATCTCAGCTGATGAGGAGCAAGGAGAGATCCTCTTTGTTCTTTGGTGTGGGTCTTTTAGATATGCTTGCCAACGAACTGCATGGCAGGTCAACATATGTCTGGTCAAGCATGTGGTACCCAAGCGGGAGATGTTTTGGCCACGCGAGATACGCTTGAGACATATGTTGCAAATAGCAGCGGTGCGATCTGATGCACTCGTCTCAAAAAAGGCCCACACCAAAGAACTTTTTGAATAACGCGCAGAGACTGCAGCGCCCTGCACATGTGGAGCTTTGGGGTGTGATGCAGTCAATGTGCTGCCCTTAGGCTGGCCCCTGGAGGGCATCCTGCCTCGTTGGTGATGTGCCGCCTCCTCCTCCTCCTCCTCCTCTCTCCTATCAGGCACCCACGTTGAGTCAGTGACCTCATCATCCCCTCCCTCCTCATCACTGGAGCAAACCTGGCAGTATGCTGCAGCAGGGGGAGCATGACTGCCAGATTGCTGTCCTTCTTGGGCACCCCCTCTGTCCGTGCTCATGTTACTGCCTTCATCGAGCTCAGTATCATCATCAGAGCCTTCCAAACGCTGGGCATCCTCCTGGAGCATGTACCCAACACTGTGGTCAAACAGTTCGAGGGAATCCTCATGAGGACATGGTGGAGCTAGGGAAGGAGTCACTGATGACATTGAGCTGAGGGAAGAGGCCGCTGCTTTGCCAGACAAAGCACCCTGGGCATGGGTGAGAGAGGATGAGGAGGATGAGGACGGCTTGGTCATCCACTCGACCAAGTTTTCTGCATGTTGCGGCTCAACACGGCCAGCTGCCGAAAAAAAGGCCAAGCGTGTCCCATGGCCACGGGCTGATGAGGATGCACCGTCTCCACGACCAGCACTAGACACAGAGCCTGCTTGCCCTCTCTTATTGGCTTGTGACTGTCTGCCTCTCCTTCTTGGCCTTCCAGACATACTAATGGCCTGTAGCTGCACTAAGCTGGGATAGAACACCTGTAATTTTCTTCAGGTAGCTTTATATACTGTAACCAGACAAGCCTGCCTGTCAGTAGGAAGATAACAGGAACGGATCTAGCTGAACACTGTGAGCAGGACGCACTGCACTAAATGTAAATAGCAGGAACGGATCTAGCTGAACACTGTGAGCAGGACGCACTGACTGCACTAAATGTAAATAGCAGGAACGGATCTAGCTGAACACTGTGAGCAGGACGCACTGACTGCACTAAATGTAAATAGCAGGAACGGATCTAGCTGAACACTGTGAGCAGGACGCACTGCACTAAATGTAAATAGCAGGAACAGATCTAGCTGAACACTGTGAGCAGGACGCACTGCACTAAATGTAAATAGCAGGAACGGATCTAGCTGAACACTGTGAGCAGGACGCACTGACTGCACTAAATGTAAATAGCAGGAACAGATCTAGCTGAACACTGTGAGCAGGACGCACTGCACTAAATGTAAATAGCAGGAACAGATCTAGCTGAACACTGTGAGCAGGACGCACTGCACTAAATGTAAATAGCAGGAACGGATCTAGCTGAACACTGTGAGCAGGACGCACTGCACTAAATGTAAATAGCAGGAACGGATCTAGCTGAACACTGTGAGCAGGACGCACTGCACTAAATGTAAATAGCAGGAACAGATCTAGCTGAACACTGTGAGCAGGACGCACTGCACTAAATGTAAATAGCAGGAACAGATCTAGCTGAACACTGTGAGCAGGACGCACTGACTGCACTAAATGTAAATAGCAGGAACAGATCTAGCTGAACACTGTGAGCAGGACGCACTGACTGCACTAAATGTAAATAGCAGGAACGGATCTAGCTGAACACTGTGAGCAGGACGCACTGCACTAAATGTAAATAGCAGGAACGGATCTAGCTGAACACTGTGAGCAGGACGCACTGCACTAAATGTAAATAGCAGGAACAGATCTAGCCTAATCTAGCTAACTCAAATCAAATGACACTGTCTGTCTCTCTCTCTATCAGCACACCGGAACACACTACACAGGGCCGCCGTGCAGGCGGCCTTATATAGTGTGGGGCGTGTACTAAATCCCCTGAGCCATAATTGGCCAAAGCCACCCTGGCTTTGGCCAATTACAGCTCTCTCTACTGACGGCGCTGTGATTGGCCAAGCATGCGGGTCATAGTGCATGCTTGGCCAATCATCAGCCAGCAATGCACTGCGATGCCGCAGTGAATTATGGGCCGTGACGCGCCACACGAATTTGGCGCGAACGGCCCATAACGTTCGCAATTCGACGGACGGTCGAACAGCCGATGTTCGAGTCGAACATGGGTTCGACTCGAACACGAAGCTCATCCCTATTGGCCAGTCCATCACCTTTACCCTCAGCTTCTTTAGCAAGGCAGTGGTTGTCTTGGAGGTGTGTTTGGGGTCATTATCATGTTGGAATACTGTCCTATGGCCCAGTCTCAGAAGGGAGGGGATCATGCTCTGCTTCAGTATGTCACAGTGCATGTTGGCATTCATGGTTCCCTCAATGAACTGTAGCTCCCCAGTGCCGGCAGCACTCATGCAGCCCCAGACCGTGACACTCCCACCACCATGCTTGACTGTAAATTTTCTGCCCCCTCAAAATAACTCAACACACAGCCTTTAATGTCTAAACCGCTGGCAACAAAAGTCAGTACATCCCTAAGTGAAAATGTCCAAATTGGGCCCAATTAGCCATTTTCCCTCCCTGCTGTCATGTGACTTGTTAGTGTTACAAGTTCTCAGGTGTGAATGGGGAGCAGGTGTGTTAAATTTGGTGTTATTGCTCTCACTCTCTCATACTGGTCACTGGAAGTTCAACATGGCACCTCATGGCAAAGAACTCTCTGAGTATCTGAAAAAAAGAATTGTTTCTCGACATAAAGATGGCCTAGGCTATAAAACTGAGCTGCAGCACGGTGGCCAAGATCATACAGCGGTTTAACAGAAAAGGTTCCACTCAGAACAGGCCTTGCCATGGTCCACCAAAGAAGTTGAGTGCATGTGCAATATTTTTTTGGGGCTATTTATTATAACAAAAAGTTAAAAATATTAATTTCTTTTTTTTTCAAAATTGTCGCTTTTTTTTGTTTATAGAGCAAAAAATAAAAACCGCAGAGGTGATTAAATACCACCAAAAGAAATCTCTAGTTGTGGGGAAAAAAAAGGACATAAATTTTGTTTGGGGACAGCATCGCACGACCGTGCAATTGTCAGTTAAAACAACGCAGTGCCATATCACAAAAAATGGCCTGGTCTTTAAGGAGGTAAATCCTTCCAGTCCTTAAAGTGTACGTAAATCCTCCTATCCTTTTCAGCCAAGGAAGCTGCCATCTTGGCCTCTGTTTAATCTACAACTGCCATGATGCTGCACATGTGATCAGTTATGACACCAGCCATTGGATGGTTTGACAGTTTGGTTGAGAGCACAACCAATGGGAGTGTTACATTTCTAGCACGTGCTGGAAATAAAACTGTTTTATGGATGGGTTTACTTCTGCTTTAAGTGATTAAAATATCCCATAGTTTGTAGATGCTATGACTTTTGCGCAAACCAATCAATATACGCTTATTGGGATTTTTTTTTACCAAAAACATGTAGCAGAATACATATTGGCCTAAATTTATTAAGAAGCTAGATTTTTTTCAATTTTTTTATCGAAAATTTTTAATATTGTCGGGCTGTATTGTTTATAGCGCAAAAAATAAAAACGGCAGAGGTGATCAAATACCACCCAAGAAAAGCTCTATTTGTGGTTAAAAAAGAACATACATTTTGTTTAGGTACAGCGTTGCACGACCACGTAATTGTCAGTTAAAGTAACGCAGTGCTTTATCGAAAAAAGTGGCCTGGTCTGCCTGACATTCTTTGAACCATTAAAATTGAATGCAAATTAACTAATACACTACCCAAATTATCTTGCCTTTGTGGCTGTGTGTGGTGAAGAGTCCAAGGAAGAGCTCGAGTGAGTTATTTGGATATACTGTATTTATTAGCGTATAACACGCACCTTCACTTTAAGAGGGAAGTTTCAGGAAAAAACATAAATTTTAAATAAAGAACTGTGAAGCAAAATAAGGGTCAGCGCCCATCAATGCAGCCTGATCAATGCCCATCTGCAGCCTCACCATTGTCATGAATGCAGCCTCGCCATTGCCATGAATGCAGCGTCGCCATTGCCATGAATGCAGCCTCGCCATTGCCATGAATGCAGCCTCGCCATTGCCATGAATGCAGCCTCTGAATGCAGCCTCGCCATTGCCATGAATGCAGCCTCGCCATTGCCATGAATGCAGCCTCTGAATGCAGCCTCACCATTGCCATGAATGCAGCCTCGCCATTGCCATTAATGCAGCCTCTGAATGCAGCCTCACCATTCAAAAATCCAGGTAAGTAGACAGGAAAAAAGAAGATGCAGCTCACAAGCACTCTTGCTCTGGAATGACACCGCCCTAGTAAGAACTGGTTCCAGGTGCTGGCTTTGCTGGTTTGCAGTGAGGTAGAAAAAAATCCTGGATAGTCGCACTCTGGGATAAGGACATCTTTATTTCAATAAAATCCAACAATACAGTCAATTGCAGAGACGTACAGGGTGGTAGACTTCTAACGCGTTTCACATCATTTGGATGCTTATTCGCAGCTACGAATAAGCATCCAAATGATGTGAAACGCGTTAGCAGTCTACCACCCTGTACGTCTCTGCAATTGACTGTATTGTTGGATTTTATTGAAATAAAGATGTCCTTATCCCAGAGTGCGGCTATCCAGGCTTTCTTTCTACCTCAGTGCAGCCTCACCATTGCCTGAATGCAGCCTCACCATTGCCATGAATGCAGTCTCGCCATTGCCACGAATGCAGCCTCACCATTGCCATGAATGCAGCCTCGCCATTGCCATGAATGCAGCCTCGGAATGCAGCCTCACCATTGACATGAATGCAGCCTCGCCATTGCCATGAATGCAGCCTCTGAATGCAGCCTCACCATTGCCATAAATGCAGTGTCGCCATTGCCATGAATGCAGCCTCACCATTGCCATGAATGCAGCCTCGCCATTGCCATGAATGTAGCCTCTGAATGCAGCCTCACCATTGCCATGAATGCATCCTCGCCATTGCCATGAATGCAGCCTCTGAATGCAGCCCCACCATTGCCATGAATGCAGCCTCACCATTGCCATGAATGCAGCCTCTGAATGCAGCCTCACCATTGCCATCAGTGCAGCCTGATCGATGTCCATCTACAGCCTCGGAGGGGACAGGGAGGGGGGCGTGACGAGCGCCAACAGATTATATACAGGAGAATCTCCTGTTTACTCGGCAGCCTCCTATAATAGACAGAACAGTCATCCAATTCCAGCTCAGGAGACGGGACTTCCTATTACAGAGGCTGCCAAGTAAACAGGAGATTCTCCTGTATGTAATCTGGCGGCACCCGTCCCGCCCCCCTCCCCTCCAAGGAACGATAACTACACTATGTATCTTTTGTGGCACCCCCAACGAATCCCCAAGCGGCGCTCTGGGATTCGTTGGAGGCCACAAAAGATAATTATATCCAAATTACTAGTGGGGCCGCATTAAACCAGAATGCGGGCCGGACTTTGGACATGCCTGGTGTAAACCTTCAGAAGGATTAGAGATTATATTTGTGTATTAAAGGAGAATTAAAAATATGTCATTCTTCTTTTTTTAGGCAAGTTGATATTTTGTTCTGGAAGGACAGTTATCTCAATTTCAGACAGCTGATACAATGAAATCAGCAGATTTAGTGTGCAAACAACACGACAAAAGCAGAAATTGTTCATATTGCCATCTCAAAACACTGTAAACAGCTGGCACAGTTTTCTCCAATACTGCATGGAAAATTATAACCAAACCTGTAATTAACTTTGTGGATTCATTCATTTACTATTGTTCTAAGTCATGTTTCTCTCTTGGAGAATAGTCACCGTTCCCGATGTATATAAACTTGCTGCCAATGGCACGCTTCATAAACCGCCCTTTCTGACATGCAGCAAAAAGGCACATTATTAACTAGATGGGTTACAGATTTTTTGTCCTGTGATGTTTTTATCTGTTTATGTATACATTTATTTATTTAATTGACTTCAATTCATAATTTATGTATGAGGTCTATCTGGCAAGTTGAATGACCCAGCAGCTTATAAGCTTCGGGGAATGAGACAGCGAAATCTCTGCACTTGAATTCCCAACTACACCCTCCGGGTCCAGTCATTCCCCTTAAGTTAATATACACTATATTTTCAAAAGTATTGGGACACATGCCTTTACACGCACATGAAATTTAATGGCATCCCAGTCTTAGTCCGTAGGGTTCAATATTGAGTTGGTCCACCCTTTGCAGCTATAACAGCTTCAACTCTTCTGGGAAGGCTGTCCACACAGTTTAGGAGTGTGTCTATGGGAATGTTTGACCATTCTTCCACAAGCGAAATTGTGAGGTCAGTCACTGATGTTGGACAAGAAGGCCTGGCTCGCAGTCTCCGCTCGAATTCATCCCAAAGGTGTTCCTCCACCCTAAACTTGCTTATCCATGTCCTAATGGACCTTGCTTTGTGCACAGGTATGCAGCCATGTTTGAACAGGAAGGGGCGTCTTAAGATTTTCCTTCACTGGAACTAAGGCACCAAGCCCAACCCCTGAAAAACAACTTCACACCATAATCCCCCCTCCACCAAATGATTTGGACCAGTGCACATAGCAAGGTCTATAAAGACATGAATGAGTGAGTTTGGGGTGGAGGAACTTGACTGGCCTGCACAGAGTCCTGACCTCAACCCGATAGAACACCTATGGGATTAGAGCGAAGAATGTAAGCCAGGCCCTCTCATCCAACATCAGTGCCTGCGCTCACAAATGCAATTCTGGAAGAGTTGTCAAACTATCCCATAGATACACTCCTCAACCTTGTGGACAGCCTTCCCAGAAGAGTTGAAGCTGTTATAGCTGCAAAGGGTGTCCTGGAATGCCATTAAAGTTCATGTGTTTGTAAAGGCAGGTGTCCCAAAACTTTTGGCAATATAGTGTATACTTACCTCCTCTTCACTTCCCCCGTGTTCTGTTTTCCGCTGGTCTGAGTCTCTAAGACTAAAATAGATGCATGTTTTCTTGTTAAGTGCGTGTATGCTCAATATGCTCATGTGTTATGGTGCCGCTTGGTAGATGGTACGGGCTCACACAAGGTGTACAGTCTAACTAGCAGTTGGTCTTCACCAGGGCGTCTGATAGTGGAGATGGGCTGGAAACTCCAGTTTGTAGGTGGGGTGTAGCATGGTGCAGCAGCAATAACACACACAGTCCCAGTGTGACAAAAGACCTTTTATTGAGAGGATGCAGAGACAGTTGACAAGAAATGGGAAGGCAGCCCAGCTGGGAACACTCACAGTTCCAACTGCGTGTAAAGTCCAAGATTCAGTCAAACTGAGAGCACCTGTTGAGAGGGGCAGAATGTGGCCTGGCCTTCTTGTGCTCAAACCAGAAGATGTCTAGGGAAGTTGCAATGCCTAAACTTTCCCTCCTCGTCAGGGACCTTTCCCTGCTCTGTCCCTACCAGGCGGGTACCTGTGCCTACTCTACAAACTCGCAAAATGTGCCCAAAACCTGGGAGCCAGGGCCTTAAAAAAGACTCTGCCTGACCCAAGATGGCTGCTAGAGTCACATGAGGCAGCAGCATCCAATGGGATAGCTTCCCCAGTGACCCAGGAAACCGTAGAGGAACCTTGTTCTTCTTAACTTCCTCTCCAACTGCAGTGCCACTGCAGAAGAGCACCACCTGCAGTGGAGAAAGTAGACTGCATCTGCCTACAAGTTGTCTTTTCTACAAACTGTCACCAGGTCATGGCCCATGGGATCACCCCACCAAGGGGTCGCTGGGATGGAAGCACTGCCGTACAGAGACTGCTCACAATGCAGAAGGGGGTAGTTGGTCAGAGGTTGCAGCAGGCAAAAGAGTCGTCAGGTCCAGGCAGGGGTCATGGCAGATGGCAGACAAAAGTGTAGCCAGGTCTAGGCGGGGATTGTTTCAGGCAGCAGATAAGAGAGTAGTTAGGTCAATCCAGGTTGGCAACAAACAGGCAAGTGACAGGTAAGTACTATATCTCTTTAGCTCCCAGGTAGCTAGTGATAAGACACAACAGTAAAATCAGTCTGTATATGCTGTAAAGCATGTTCGTTATACTCACTGTGGAACCTGAGGGGTTAATCCTCTGCATTGTTTTATCCAGCCTTCTCTGATCCTCCCCTTCTTCCACAGTCCCTAAACCATCTCCTGATAGAACAGAGCATTGGGTCAAGCTGCACATACTCAGTGTGGTGTGTATTGCTAGAGAGTTTTTTTTTTTATTCTTTGGCCCTGTGCTGATCATATGCATTCTCCCATCAGCACTGTCCTGACAGAGGGCCAAGGATCCTACAGCCTTAAAGGACAATCAAGGGCGAATGAAAACTCCCCCTACAAGCTTTAACCACTACAGCCCCGGAATGACTTTCCCTCCTTAATGACTAGGCAATTTTTTGCGATACGGTACTGCGTTATTTTTAGCTGACAATTGCGTGGTTGTGCGACGCTGTACCCAAATGAAATTGATGTCCACAAATAGAGCTTTCTTTTGGTGGTATTTGATCATCTCTACAGTTTTTATTTTTTGCACTATAAACAAAAAAAGACAGACAATTTTGAAAAAAACAATATTTTTTATTTTCTGCTATAAAACATACCCAATAAAAAAAAATGCAAAAATCGAAGTTCTTCATCAATTTAAGCCAATATGTCTTCTGCTACATATTTTTGGTAAACAAAACCCCCAATAAGCGTATATTGATTGGTTTGCGCAAAAGTTATAGCGTCTACAAACTTTGGGATATTTTAACGACTTAAGGACCAGAAGGATTTACCTCCTTAAGGGGATAGATGTATGGCTTTTTCTTTTTTTTTTTACTAGTAATGGCGGTGATCAGCGATTTTTAGCGGGACTGCGACATTGCGGCAGACAGATCGGACACTGACTAACTGACATTTTTTAAACTTTTTTTGTGAACCAGTGACATTATTACAGTGATCGTGCTAAAAATATGCACTGACATTGTACTAATGACACTGGCAGGGAAGGGGTTAACATCAGGGGCGATCAAAGGGTTAACTGTGTTCCTTCAGTATGTTTACTAATTTTATGGGGATGGGGTGCTTGGGACAACACACAGATCCGTGTTCATGCATTGCAGAAAGACAGGATCTTTGTGTGATCCCCTGTCAGAAAGGAGATCTGCCTTGTTTACACAGACAGATCCCCGTTCTGTCTTTGCGGGGAACAATAACGGGCAGCCGGCGGACATCGAGTCCGCCGGACCCTCTGATTGGCTCCCCCGCTGGCCAATGGCCGTTGAGCCCGATGTACATCTGTGGAGATTTGCGCAGCAAGGCTTCTCTAACTGCTGATGATAAAAGGAATTTAGCTGTTTATTTTGCATTTCCATGTACTGTGTACTGTGGGAGACCAGCTATAGTGAATTTAGGATCCTAGGTTTAATAATGTTGGAAAAGAACAACAGCAGAGCTGCTTTGATAAACTGACTATAAATATATATATGCATTCAACCTATTTGTGCCAGCAGGTGGTGCTATAGTATTATAGTGTATAGTTCTTATAGTCTATGATATAACTGGATGTATTTTCTATCTATGCTCAATGCATTGTTTTGGGGCGTACACACGGTCGGACTTTTCAGCTACAAAAGTCCAACGGACGCTGACGGACTAAAGCTGGCTGGAAATCCGATCGTGTGTGGGCTTCTCCGGACTTTCAACTGACTTTTTCAGCCTCAAATCCGACGGACTTTAGATTTGAAACATGCTTCAAATCTTTCCGTCAAACTCGAGTCCGGCCGAAAAATCCGCTCGTCTGTATGCTAGTCCGACGGACAAAAACCCACGCTAGGGCAGCTATTGGCTACTGGCTATGAACTTCCTTATTTTAGTCCGGTGTACGTCATCACGTAAGAATTCCACGGACTTTTGTGTGATCGTGTGTAGGCAAGTCTGTTCGTTAGAAAGTCCGCCGCAAGTCCGTCGAAAGTCCGCCAAAAGTCCGTCGAAAGTCTGTCGGACAGGCTGTCGGACTTTTGTAGCTGAAAAGTCCGACCGTGTGTACGCCCCATTTGTGTTCTCTTCCTGTCTACATGATGTAAAGCCCTGATAAAGATATCCTCCATGAAAGTAAAGAATTCTGCTGTATGCAAGAGGCTTCAAGCGCATGATTCAATACTCTGCACAATAAGTAACACTTTAAATACCCTTCTGGTCAGGGCCGATCCTAGGGTCACAGACACCTGGGTACAGAAATATTTCCGGCGCCCCCACATGGTCATGGTCATCTTACTAACTCCTTACCTTTACAAATGTTTCTATGGCAGTGACTCAAACACAGAGATGCTCTCCTAAGGAGTCTTTGTTACCCTGGGATCCTCCCACGATCCCTTAATAATAAACAAAATACAGGAAGAGAAGCAGAGTACTCTAATGGACCTGGAGGGGGGTCTCTCTAATGGACACAGAGAGGGCCTCTGTTAGAGAGTCTGTTAGAAAGAGCCCCCAGACATACTGCAGACATACTACAGTAGATGGTCAGAGACTGCAGACACGATGCAGGAGATGGTCAGAGACTGCAGACATGATACAGGAGATGGACAGAGACTGCTGATATGATACAAGAGATGGTCAGACTGCAGACATGATACAATAGATCAATGCAGCCTACCAGTTCCCATCAAATGCAGCCTATCAGTGCCCACCAAATGCAGCCTACCAGTACCCACCAAATGCAGCCTACCAGTGCCCACCAAATGCAGCCTACCAGTGCCCATCAAATGCAGCCTACCAGTGCCCACCAAATGCAGCCTTATCAGTGCCCACTAATTGCAACCTACCAGTGCCCACCAATTGCAGCCTACCAGTGCTCATTAATTGCAGCCTACCAGTGCTCTCCAAATGCAGCCTACCAGTGCCCCTGGATCACACAGAGTGGCGGCGATCTCCTGCTGTCACGGAGCTTGGATTTGAATCACCCGGGCAGCCACTGTAACAAAGTCCCACCTCCTAGACCAGCTCGCGCCCCTATGATGCACGTCACACTGATTCAATTTCACTGCATTGGATCAGTGTTCCGTTTATTACAGGAGCCCGATCTAGGAGGCGGGACTTTGTCACAGCGCCCCCGGGCATTTCAGACGAACGGTCCATGCGGCATGTGGGACATACACAAGAAAGCAGCAGGGTGCTTTTAATATTGATTGGACCCTGGGCAAACATTTTCTTGGGCCCTCCTACCCCAATGCAATTTCGCTCTCCACTCCAACATCCCCAAAAAACAAAGAAACACTGACTTATCTAAAAAAAACTTTAATATAGTAAACATAAAGAACTGGTCCACACTCACTAATTGGTCAAGGCTCACTGATTGGTTGCTATCGGTTACTGCACATTATTACGGCTCACTGGTTGCTAGAAGTTACTGCTTTTCATTACCGCCCACCGATTGGTTGCTAGAGATTACAGCTGGTCAATACTGTTCACTGATTTGTTGCTAGAGGTTAGGCACATTCTTACCACTCACTGATTGGTTGCTATCGGTTACTATGTATTATTACCACATACTTATTTGGTGCTAGAGGTTACAGCACATCATTACAGCTCACTGATTGATTGCTGAAGGTTACAGCACATCATCTCCCCACTGCCTGCACACCATAGACTGGGGAGGCGAGGGGACCCACCAATAGACAGAAAATTCTAGAACTTGTTATTAGCAATGAGCCGCCCTCTGCTCCCCCAACACTGGCTGCGGCCACCCTGGTATCTGAGCCAGACCACCGCTCTCATTGGCCATTTGCACTGTCGTTGTATGGCTGAACTCACATTGGATTTGCATAAAAAAAAAGCGCAGGGACTTTTTTTTCCCGCACTGGATCCGATTCCTGCCCGAATCCACAGTTCACACTGCAATCTGTGAACCGATCTGGGGGTGTCATTAACATTGTATTGACACCCGCAGCGGTTTACAGAGGGCAGTGTGAACTGCCTGCGGGAGAGATGCGATGCGGGAACCAGCCATGGACTCTCGTTCCTGCATCGCTACAGTGCTTAATCTACAGATATGGGTTGGAATGAATGGCAACTTGACCATAAATAAGTACACAGCAGGTAAATTATGACACAATCTGCGTCATAATAACGTCAATAATAAAACCTTCCCGACAGCATGCAGATGTCTCTCTCACTAATAGCAAACAGCTCCAGCTGAACTATTGGCTACCAAGGCTTCCCCTCTATTGCCGGTGGGCAATACAAGCTGGTTTGACCCATATAGCGTATGCTGTCTTGGGTTCAAACTTTCCGATAGGCCTCCATTTACTTCAGTGGTGGCATTTTCACTATTTACTTTTTTTATGCACATGGTGACCATGATGGCTTCATACAATGATGGACTATGATTCACTATTATATATGATGGACATTTATAAATATTAGAGATTTTCATAGTCATTTTATTTCATTTTATATGTATATTTAAATCTTTAGCGCTACACTTTGTTACACTTGTCGTTTATAGCAAAATTTCTATTTGCCGTGTTAGCTGTTTGCACAATCGAGTAAGCGCAAAGTTATTTTGTCTTTTTGCACGCCTATTGTATGCTGTTATTTTATTGTGTTTGACATTGTATAGTGATTCTGGTACTGTGTTACTTTGAATATTTTGGCTGATTGCTGCCGGGTTTGGGTGGTGTGTGACTTCTTCCTCAGCAGATGTGTCACATCTTGTGTGTTTGGGTATATACATCTGCAGAGGATCAGCCTGGGTTGTTGTCCTATTGGAATATGTTTGTTAGGATCTACTGCTACAACCTGATTTCTACTCTTCCATCCGCTACCTCTAAAGCATGATAGGCTTCCCTGAAGAGATGAGTTTTTAGGGATTGCCTGAAGAAAGCTAGAGTAGGAGACAGCCAGACAGGTTGAGGTAGAGAGTTCCAGAGAATAAGAGAGGCTCTGGAGAAATCCTGAGGACGAGTATGGGAGGAGGAGATAAGGAAGCTTGAGAGTAGGAGGTCTTGAGAGGAGCAGAGAGAACGGTTTGGGTGATATTTAGAGACAAGATTGGTGATGTAGTTTGGGGCAGCGTTGTGAATGGCTTTGTATGTTGTGGTTAGTATTTTGAATTTAAATCACTGGGCGATCGGGATCCAGTGTAGGGATTGGTGGAGAGGGGTAGCAGACACTGAGCGGTTGGTAAGGTGGATAAGTCTGGCAGCAGCATTCATGATAGGCTGAAGGGAAATTGCAATAGTCAAGGCGAGAGATAGCAAGGGAGTGAATAAGTAGCTTGGTGGTTTTATTTGTTAAAAAGGGCCATATTTTAGAGATGTTACGGAGGTGAAGTCTACAAGCTTTTGACAATGATTGGATTTGGGGCTCAAAGGACAGGTCAGAGTCTAGGATTACACCTAGTACCCTGGCATGAGGGAGGGATTGATGGTTGCATTATTGATTTTGATGGGAAAAGTCATGGAGGGGGGCACGGGTGGGGGGGAATATTACCAGATCGGTTTTAGAGAGATTTCGTTTAAGGAAGTGGTGTGACATCCATGCTGATATTTCAGTTAGTAAGTAAGTAATACGAGAGTAGACTGAAGGAGAAAGGTGAGGAGTAGACAGATAGATTAGTATTCCTGTGATGTGAGCCTATACAGCCAAGTGAATACAGATGACACTAAGTGTTAGGTGCCCAGGGAGGGCACAAGAGTCTGGTGAGGAGTGGATCGTGTTCTACATCTCCATCCTGTAAAGCTAAATGATGAGAATCATAAAGTAGTCTCCATGTGTATGTTGGTATGAGGCAAATGCTTGAGAACTGAAGAGTGAAGAATGACTTAAAGAATATGTAAACCCAACATTTCATATTCCTGATATGTGCCTACCGTACCATGTACTTGTATGAAAAAGTATCCTGTTCTCTTATTGTTTTACAAGGTGATAGTTTACAATCACTTTAAATGTCTGGCGGTTTCTAACTTACCCTCTAGGGGCAAACTCCCAACCCCCACAATCCTGTGAGGAATCCTGGAAGTCCTGGCAAGGATCCTGCAAGTACTTTAACAATTTGTAAGTGTAATGCTTACAGGTATTTATTGTCTCTCACAGATCACAGCCATTTCTCTGACAATACCTTTACATGTTTATCTGTCCAGAAGGTGCCGTCTTTGTCCGGGCCTCGTCCAGGGTCACCATTTACTTCCTGGTCTGAGTTTCTGGCTCAGAGATGAAATGGTCATGTGAGTTCTAGTGCCTGTGCAGTCCTTTGCTCTGTTCACAAATGTCTCACACTTAGGCCTCGTTCACACGGGCATATCTATGCATACGCATGTTTCCCAACCGTCCCTGATTCGGCGGGACTGTCCCGGAAATTGGCCCCTGTCCCTGATTCCCAGTGAATCAGGGCTGAGTCCCGGAATGCTGCGACGTGTGCGGGTTGTCTTGGTTCCCGCATGCCGCGGACTACACTTGCATGGCAGCTGGCTTCTCTCCCCTCTGACACACACAGTGCATCGTGCACTGAACCTGCCCCTCCTCCTCCTGCTGTGATGTTTTCCTGTACACAGAGGAGGGAGAGGAGGCACACCACGCTGCCTGAGTGGCATTCTTTGTCGGGATAGAAGATCAGACAAGTTAAAAGGCAGGTATCCCTTGCACTGCTGGCACATCATCACTGCAAGGTATCATTTTCAACTTCAACTAGACTTAAGCAGAATTTTATGTTTTGGGAGAGTGCTGAGGGGTTGGCTTTCAGGTTTTGTTTTTCAAGTTTGCCAGGTGATAGAATTGTTGCTGTGTGAAGACTGGCCCTTGCATGTCCCCGGTCTCCAGCAATAAATCCTAGAAATGTTGCTAGAGCTGGAGAAGAGAGCTAGCTCTTGGGGTTTTAGAAAAATAATGAGCACTTCCCTCCAAACATACAATGCAGTGCTTGTAGCCCATTGCCACTTTTTGTGTGGCCCATTGGTCCTCTGCAGACACTTATCTGTAATATTTCATGTACTATGTCTCCAGTCTATGATTGACTGTGGAAGCATGCCCCCAGTCTCCAACAATCCCTGTAGCATGTTCATGGTCTCTGACAGTCTCTTGTATCTCTTGTCTGCAGTCTCTGACCATCTCCTGTATCATGTCTGCAGTCTCTGACCATCTCCTGTATCATGTCTGCAGTCTGACAGTCTCTTGTATCATGTCTGCAGTCTCTGGCCATCTTCTCCATTATGTCCATACCTCTGCTTTGCAGTCCCTGACTATTTGACAAAGCAATCAAAGCATATTTTATAGATACAAGAAAGCACAGGTTTTGTTTAACCACATCCCTTTAGTCCCTCTCACTGCTAAGCGCTTGACTCTGCCCACAATTTACTGCAACGTAGTGCGCCGCAAGTCATTTCACTCCTCCAGTGTCCCTCATTCTGAAGTTCAAAAATTGGGAGGTATGGTATCATACGCCCATGTGAGGGTCATATTTACCTGTATGGGGATGCACAGGTGTTCTGTACATCGCTAGGCAGGCTGTCCTATTCATTTCAATTGGGACACAGCCATTTCTTAATTCATGTTGTAAAGCACTACGCAAACTGTTGGTGCTATATAAATCCTGTATACTAATAATAATTTGACGTCTGTGCAGGTGCATACTGTCTGCGTTTGGGATCATGTACCCACACAAATGTCAAATTAGGAGCAGCAGCTGCATCCACTACATCCCAATTGACATGAATGGGACTTCCTGCATAGGGATGCATGCAAAACCTGTGCTACCCCATGCAGGCAAACATGGCCCCTGCACGGGTGTATGTATTGATGTGCCTCATGTGAATGAGGCTTTATCTGCCCTTGCTGCAGCCTAACCCTTTACAAAATTACAATGTACAGTCTGATCACCAATGGAGGGGGAGAATGATGAAATGCTTCCTCATGCCTGCAGCAAAGTGATAACATTATTTCAGCCTAGGCAAAATCACCCATCTCAAGGACTACCCGCTAATAATTAAGGTGGAGTGTTTAAATATACACCATATTGCCAAACGTATTGGGACGCCTGCCTTTACACACACGAAGACCTTCTCATTCAACATCAGTACCTGACCTCACAAATGTGTTTATGGAAGAATGGTCAAACATTCCCATAGACACACTCCTTTCCAGAAGAGTTGAAGCTGTTATAGCTGCAAAGGGTGGGCCAACTCAATATTGAACCCTATGGACTAAGACTGGGATGCTATTAAAGTTCATGAGCATGTAAAGGCAGGCGTCCCAATACTTTTGGTAATATCGTGTATATATATATATATATACATTTTTGTAAATATTTTATTATATCTTTATATGTGACAACACTGAAGAAATGACACTTTGCTACAATGTAAAGTAGTGAGTGTACAGCTTATATAACAGTGTAAATTTGCTGTCCCCTCAAAATAACTCAACACGCAGCCATTAATGTGTAAACCGCTGGCAAAAAAAGTGAGTACACCCCTAAGTGAAAATGTCCAAATTGGGCCCAATAAGCCATTTTCCTTCCCCAGTGTTATGTGACCCGTTAGTGTTACAAGGTCTCAGGTGTGAATAGGGAGCAGGTGTGTTAAATTTGGTGTTATCGCTCTCACTCACATTGTAGCAAAGTGTCATTTCTTCAGTACTGTCACATGAAAAGATTTAATAAAATATTTACAAAAATGTGAGGGGTGTACTCACTTTTTTGAGATACTGCATGTATATGTATATATGTGTGCGTGTGTATATATATATATATACATATATATATATATATATATATATATATATATATATATATATATATATATATATGTGTGTGTGTGTGTGTGTATGTGTATATGTGTATGTGTGTGTGTGTGTGTATATATATATATATATATACACACATACTGTATTTATCGGCGTATAACATGCACAGGCATATAACACGCACATTCAGTTTAAGAGGGAAGTTTCAGGAAAAAAATTAAAATTTGAAATAAGGAACTTTGAAGCAAAATAAGGGTCAGTGCCCATCTGCAGCCTCACCAATGCCATCAATGCAGCCTGATCAATGCCCATCTGCAGCCTCACAAGTGCCATCAATGCAGCAGCCTCACCATTGCCATCAATGCAGCAGCCTCACTGTTGCCTTCAATTCAGCAGCCTCACCATTGCCATCAATGCAGCAGCCTCACTGTTGCCTTCAATTCAGCAGCCTCACCATTGCCATCAATGCAGCAGCCTCACCATTTGCCATCAGTGCAGCCTGATCAATGCCCATCTGCAGCCTAGAGGAGATAGTGAGGGGGGCGGGACGAGCGCCGACAGATTACATACAGTGAGAATCTCCTATGATAGACAGAACAATGGTCCAATGGCGGCCCAGGAGACGGGACTTCCTATTACAGAGGCCGCCAAGTAAACAGGAGATTCTCACTGTATGTAATCTGACAGCGCTCGTCCCAACCCCGTCCCTGTCCCCTCCGAGGCAGCTAAAATTGAAGTATAACACGCACATGCTGTTTGCACACGATTTTCAGGGTGAAATGGTGCATGTTATACGCCAATAAATACAGTATATACATATACACAGTACATATATTATTGCTGCATATTGTCACATTTTACTTACACAATTTTTTTACTGACTTGAAAAGTTCCTTGAAGGTTCATTTTCAATGACATTCTTTCATCTCTGCAGTGCAGAAAGAAATTTTATCAGTTGAAGTGCAGACCGAGGCATTTAGTATATTCCCACCTTCCATAACAGGAACTTGTCAAATTTACAATGGGGTATCGAGCTGGAAAGTCAGTCTGGTCAGAAACTGTTTCTAGGTCACGATGAGAATTTGTTACAGATGACTTACAGGAGCTCAACAGGAGAGATTTGAAAGGCGATGCAGACACTTGAATAAAGCTGTATATCTTGGGGAAATTGCAGGTTTACGGTATCAGTTCAGAGGTCCCCAGCCTTTCTCAGTTTGTGAACACTTTTATCTGATATAACAAGTGGAGTATGATTCACCTAGTAAGAAAAAATAGTGATTTCTCTATATATGCCAACATTACATGCATTGTGTAGAGTCAGAATATGCTTACCGGGGCCCCTTTATAGTGGCATGTGGCTTCTACATCATCACAAACATGCAAATCTGACACTCTATTTTCATTAAGATTTTGGATGCAGAATCTGAACTGGGCACAGCAAAAATTTTATTTCGCTATATTAATCAATTTATTACTATATTCATTAATGGAAATCCACTTAGTGTGCACCAAATACCTTTGGAAATTGATATACTACCTTGTAAATGTAGTGGTACTCTCAGGCCCTGGGTCTGAACCTACGACCTCTGCTGTAATCATACCTCCCAACTTTCTGAGATGGGAATGAGGGACACCTACTAGCAAAAGTATTTAGGCATCGGACACACCCCCTGCCCCACCCCACTTTAAGGAGAATTGTCGAAAAAAAAATGGTTAAACCCACAAGTGCTTTTTTAACACTACTATTCTTTTATACTGGCTTTTGGTGTATATACAAATGCAGCAATTTAGAAATTGGATGAAAGGTTTAGCCCTGTAAAACATATTTTAAAAGATAAGTAGTGCATTTTATATAAAATAATGACAATAAAGTTCCACATATTTTTGTGTCCTTAAAATGTCATAACAGCGCTCATGTCAAATAGTCCGATTATGACAAGCTTTTATATGATTTTAACACATAAGAATGAAGCGATAAAATAGTTCAAGAAAAGATAAAGCGATTAAATAATTCCTCTGAAGAATTGTGATTGATGTAGCAGTGATCATAATCGTTGTCACACATGCACCACACACCTCAGATACCACCACATGTAAGAAAGCCTCTCCCCTTTGGGGATGAACTCACCAGATGGCCAAAATTTAAACGCCTCTTATTGTAATCTTTAGTTGCGGCTTCAAAAGAACATCCATCAGCTCTGCTAAAATTCTTAGGGTATACATGGCTTCAATATAGCAGGATCATGTGAAGGAATAAAAATATCCACAGCGTAATCCAGTTTATGAACATTTATTGTTGCCAATGTGCCAATGCCCCCCTTTACAAGATATATTTACTAGCTTAAAATATCAAAAGAGCAAATATAGTAAAAATAGTGAACTGAAAGCGTAGTCACCAGTCGCCTTTTATGTTATGGAGGAAGATGCCTGTAGCTGTAGTCACTGTGTCCTCTTCCTGGTTTTCACTTCCGGTTTGTCATAGAGAACACGCCACTGACACGTTTTGCCACTTCCAACTTCAACGGAGGGCACCCTCCGTTGAAGTCAGAAGTGACAAAACGCATCAGGTGACCGGCGACTGGTGACTATGCTTTCAGTTCACTTTATATTTGCTCTTTTGATATTTTAAGCTGGTACGTATAAATTTTGTAAAGGGGGGCATTGGCAACAATAAATGTTCATGAACTGGATTATGCTATGTGGATATTTTTATTCCTTCATGATCCTGCTATATTGAAGCCATGTATACCCAGTAAGAATTTTAGCAGAGCTGATGGATGTTCTTTTGAAGCCGCAACTAAAGATTGCTATAAAAGGCGTTTACATTTTGGCCGTTTAAATTTTGGCCATCTGGTGAGTTCATCCCCAAAGGGGAGAGGCTTTCTTACACGTGGTGGTATCTGAGGTGTGTGGTGCACGTGTGACAACGATTGGGATCACCGCTACATCAATCACAATTCTTCAGAGGAATTATTTCATCGCTTTATCTTTTCTTGAACTATTTTATCGCTTCATTCTTATGTGTTGAAATCATATAAAAGCTTTTCATAATCAGACTATTTGACATGAGCGCTGCTGTGACATTTTAAGGACACAAAAATATGTGGGACTTTTATTGTCATTATTTTATTTACCTTTCATTTGACAGCAGCTGCTGACATAATTATAGAAATTGCTTAGTTTATGTCCTAGTTAGAAAAAACTGCATTTAGGTAGCATCAATTCCTTGGAAGGGTTTTTGCTTTTGGCGCCGAGTTGTGCTATTTGGCCTTGTTTATAACATTTTTCAGATTTTTATTACATTTTTTATACAACTAAATAGATCAGACAAAAATGAGGGACACATGAGGAGGAAAGAGGGACAGAGGGACTTTGTTCCGAATGAGGGATAGTCCCTCGAAATCAGGAACAGTTGGGAGCTAGGGCTCTATCTGGCAATGTTGCTTTTCGCTAAGCCATGCTGGGCAGCACCCTGTTGATCCATTGGACAATCTTGCCTTGTGCCTTGTTTCTGCTGAACCTTGAACCCTCCCACGAACTTCCTATTTCAGCTATGCCTTTGCACTTCCTGTTTGCCAGATTATTGTGCTCTCTTCAGTTAATATCTTGCTCTTGTCGCTCCTACTGCTGTCCCTAGCTCTGCTACCACTCACTGACCTTTGGCTTGTTCCTCAGGTACGCTTCTGCTTGATCCCAACATGCAACCACTCATTACTGACCATGCTTCTGCTTATCCCTACCTAATATATCTGCTACTGGATCCTGGTTTGCTCACCTCCTGGTGGGCCGATCCCGAAGACCATGACCTGGTACTAACACACAGCAAAACCCATCTCCACCATCAGGAGCTCTGGTGAATGCTGGTTAGCAGGGGCGTAACTAGAAATAGCAGGGCCCCATAGCAAAATGTTGTATGGGGTCCCCCTTCAAACAGCCCCCCCCCCCACAGCTGCCCTAGTGTCAATGCAGCGTGACCTGTGCCACATATAGCGTGACCTGTGCACAATGCAGCGTGACCTGTGCCCAATGCAGCGTGACCTGTGCACAATGCAGCGTGACCTGTGCACAATGCAGCGTGACCTGTGCCCCATACAGCATGACCTGTGCCCAATGCAGCGTGACCTGTGCCCCATACAGCGTGACCTGTGCCCAATGCAGCGTGACCTGTGCCCCATACAATGAGACCCGTGCCCCATACAGCGTGACTTGTGCCCCATACAGCATGACCTGTGCCCCATACAGCATGACCTGTGCCCCATACAGCGTGACCTGTGCCCAATGCAGCATGACCTGTGCCCAATGCAGCATGACCTGTGCCCCATACAGCGTGACCTGTGCCCAATGCAGCGTGACCTGTGCCCCATACAGCGTGACCTGTGCCCCATGCAGCATGACCTGTGCCCAATGCAGCGTGACCTGTGCCCAATATAGCATTGCCTGTACCTAATACAGCCTAGTCTGCCTGTGCCCCATACAGCCTCACCTGTGCAGAGGAAGAGGCAAGCCACCCGGATCAGCAGAGAGCGGGATTGCCCGCTGTAATAGCTTTCATTTGAATTTCCTGTCTTCCCGGGGCTTATCGTCACATAGCCCCACCTCTTGGCCTGACGCCTTTGATGACGTCACACGTCCCGCATTTGATTGGCGTTCTGTCTATCAAAGGCGCCGGGCCAAGAGGTGGAGCTATGTGACGTGAGCCCCGGGAACACTGGAAGTTCTAATAAAAGCTATTACATCGGGCAATTCAGCTCTCTGCTGATACAGGTGGCTTGCCTCTTCCTCTGCACAGGTGAGGCTGTATGGGGCACAGGCAGACCAGGCTGTATTGGGCACAGGCAACGCTGTATTGGGCACAGGTCACGCTGCATTGGGCACAGGTCACAGCTTGCCTCTTCCTCTCCTCCCCTGGCTGGGAGACTGTGCCGGCGGTGCTCTCATCCTTACTGGGCCCCACTTGGCTGTGGGCCTCATAGCGCCCGCATGGGTCGCTATGGTGGTAGTTACGCCCCTGCTGGTTAGTATTTAGACCCCGCACCTTCAGTGAGCCTGCATCATCCACCAGGGTGACCTGCTTGTATACCTATCTTGCTGGTCGGTGGGAGTCCCACTATTGGTATAGCTACACGTCTCTAAGCCTGACCATGATAGATAACATCATAAATGCTGTACATAACCTGAGCTCCTGCACTCTATCCTTGTAAGCAAGACAGCAGTGGTGAAATGCATCAAAGATGGTTTGTTTCAGGTGCAGCAATTAATGTATGCAATCCTTTTTTCGACAATTATTAACCACGGAAAGAAGTTTTGGAGTGTGGCTTACATTTTTTATAAATTTGATGGGAAGTCCTAGAGTTGTGTTATGCTGGATTATTGCACAGATCTAGAGGAAAGTAAACCAAGGAGACCAAATTCAAATTTCAAGTACAAATTTACAAACATCTTGCATTTAGACAATATTAGTTTAGTCTGGATTTCAAGTTAAAATTAAGTTGCATTTGCTATCTATTGCATGGAAAGATTGTTTCCACTTTTGTTGGGAAAAATATATTACCCCTCTGAGTGATCAATGTACATTTCAAGGATTTTAACTTTTTTTTTCAGAGTCCTATCTGTTTCTCCTCTGAATAAATTGCTGTTTATCCTTTGGTAACTCATTCTGAATGGGAATGACTAATTGATCTCAATCAGCTGCCGCACTTTCAGTGTTCTGATGAGAAAAGCTGCAGTGTCTGCCTTTAGAAGTGAATAAACCTTAGGGAGCATCCCACAAAAACTTTTTTGTTGCAGACAGTGCCTAAAACCTTGCTTGTACCTTGGTACGGAGTTATTTATCCAAGCAGCAAATTACATTTCTGAGGGTGTTCTGTATGTCAACTGTGTAGAGAACGCCTCCAGGTTGCCATATTGCATTGCATTTTACAGAAAATGACAATGGCTGTCATTTATAAAGGAAATGTACCTTTTGATAGCATTACATTTCAATATGGCTTGTGTAGCAATCGTATATGTACATAAATTATTTTGATTTGCTATATTTTCTTCCATGAAAGTGGAGTTACCTTTAAAAGCTGAACTCCAAGCAAACAGATAAATACACATATGAAATACATATAAGGCAGCTAGTGGTGGTCTATTGTTGCTGGGATGGATCTATTGTTGCTGGGGAGATATTTGTCTATTGTTGCTGGGGGATCTTCTGTTGGGGGATTTATTGTTGTTGGGGGTTTGTTGTTGCTGGCTGCAAGGGATCTTTTTTACTGCTTTTGTTGTTATCATTGACACATTCCATACAAATTACTCGGCACCACAAAATGATACTTAGTTCTGTAATTTCTAAAAGGGGCAGTCTGGGAGGTTGGTAGGGGGTAGAACCAGGGGGCAGCGCTCGGAAATGGGTAGAGTGTGGAGACAAGGGGTTACTAGGAAGGGGGGAGTACCTGCACCTATTCTCTGAGGAAAAAATCCCTGTCTAAAACCCTCCACAACCTTCACATCTCCCATACTGTTCTTAGACAATCAACATCTACACATTCCATGCAGGGCTGCCTTTAACACAGGGCAAAAGGGGCAGCTGCCTTGGTCCCAGTCATTGTTGTGGGGCCCAAAGCAGATGCCCCTTGAGCCCGTGCTGCCCGCCAATTTGTCTACCTGGTGCAGCCGGGCTGCCAATCCCTGACTATTTAGACATTGCCCGAGGCCAGTAGGGGGTCCCAAAAGAGGCTCCTGGTTTCTTTATTGGTTTGCCATGCCGTCCGGTGGATCAATAGAAAGCTGTCTGTGGGCCACGAAGTGCTATCTGAGGGGTGCGGGAGGATGGCAGGGAGACGTGTGCTGTTGCTGCTACTGTGGGGGAAGGGAGAGTCGCAACCTGAAGGAGCTGGTAAGTGTCAACCAATCCTCATCACACCCTGTGTACACCAGCCTGCATCTGTCTCAACCCATTACACCCGTCTATTGTCTACAGTCACACCTGATAACCTGCAGATCAATGTACACTCCATTATGTCCCACCATACCCTGTATACACACATCATACCCTGCACACACCCATTACACTTGCTACCCTACAGACCAATGTACAGTCATCCACTTCCTGCAAAGACTTGACACCACCCAGCACTCCCCATTACACCCTATTACAGCACCACAGATGCCACCCTACTCTGCATACGCCAATCACATAAACCCTCCTGCACCTCCCCCCCAATCATGCCCTGTATGCACCCATCACAACACCCCATAATACACCCCTCCTTCATTTTCACCACCCTTTACACTCTAGTTGCAACTGTCACTATGCGACCTACCACCCCTGCCCAAATATACAACACGCATACCCTTCATACATCTGTCCACCCTCCAATGTCAAAAAAACATATTTGGTACATACTCCTTCATACAATCTGTCATTTAAACATGCTATTCCCTTAGGTTACCCATCTTTCCTGTGTTAGCATTCTCCTACCACACCACACCTCATATACAGCCTGTGCTTCTCATTCTCCCAAAGCCCCTCTTCATTTTTCCCTCTTCCTTCCTGGAATTATCTTCATTCCCCTGTCAGTCTTCCTGGGCTCCTTCCTGAGCTCCTTCTTACCTCCCACTCTTTCTTCCCAAGCTCTTCCTCATTCCCCCATCATTCTTACTGAACTCCTCTCCATTTTTCCCCAGTTGCTCCTGAGATCCTCCCCATTTTTGCCCAGTTCTTCCCAAGTACCTCCTTATTCTTCCCAAGCTCCTCCTCATTCTGTACCAGTTCCTCCTTATTAATTTCGCTCCTCTTAATTTTCCCCAGTTTTTCCTGAGCTCCTAATCATTCTTCCGCAGTTCCTCCTGAGCTCCTCTTTATTCTTCCCGAGTTCCTCTTCATGTATAAGGAATGGACGCACATTTTCAGTATGATTTAAGTTGACCATACATAATTGATTTTTTTTTCTTTGTTCATTCAGCCAGCAAGTTGTTTAAAAAAAAATAATGAGCTGATTTATCCATTCACCTAAAATCCTTCCCACTGGGTATTGAATTCTTATGGTGGGGAGCCTGCCCTGCTGGCAGAATACAATGATCAGTGTTTCCGGCTGTAGCCACTGATTGTTCAGGAAAAAATCGACATGCCTAAGAACATGTTTGCCCAGGGTCCAATCAATATTAAAGATGGTCCTGATTTCATGGTGATTGTATTAAGGTGTAGATGTATTCTGGGATATTTTGGGATATTTACCTGCATTCATTGTAATTGAAGAAGTGGCTTGTAGTAGCTTCAAACCAGGGCCGGACTAGGAATAAAAACCAGCCCTGGAAATAATTTCATACCAGCCCCATAGAATTATTATACCAGTCCAGCAGCATAACGTCATTATTTTCTTGTTCATAAAAGGGAAAACCATGCATTTTAAAGCACATTTGAAGAGTGTAATATATATATATATATAGATAGGACAGATATGATAAAAGCACACAGGGCTTTGTATATACACAGTATAAGAGCAAATTCCGGTTAAAAGTGGTGAAAAGTGGATCATCAAGGGGGACCCCAGGAACTCTGAGAATGTGGGGAGGACCCTGGTGACCAGAGACCACCTTCCACAGAAATACACTGAGGTAAGGGGGGGGTTTACTGATATAAGGGGGAAATCTTGGGTGGCACAGTGTTGTAGTGGGTAGCACTCTCGCCTAGCAGTAAAAAGGGTTGTTGGTTCAAATCCCAACCACGACACTACCTGCCTGGAGTTTGCATGTTCTCCCTGTGCCTGCGTAGGTTTCCTCCTGGTACTCCAGTTTCCCACCACACTCCAAAGACGTGCTGGTAGGTTAATTGGCTTCTGTCTAAAATTGGCCCTAATATATGAAAGTGAGTTAGGGACCTTAGATTGTAAGCTCCTTGAGGGTAGGGACCGATGTGAATGTACAATGTATATGTAAAGCACTGCATAAATTGACTGAGCTATACAAGTACCTTAAATAATAATAATAATAATAATAATAATAATAATGTATCAGTCCCCCTTATATTATTGTATTCACTCCCCCTTACTTCACTGACCCCTCTCAGAATTGCCTGGCTGAGCTGTCACTGACCTCCTCTCAGGTGCACCATGCAGGGCTCAGTCAGTCAGCTCCAGCTCCCCACACTTCTAACATCTCCCATGACTCTAATCCCAGCGGCACTCCCACGCTTGACTCCTCTCCAGACTTCCCCTCAGAGACTGTAGACATGATAAAAGACAAGAGATTGTAAGAGGTTGCGGACATGATACAGGAGATGTCAGAAGCTGGAGACATGATACAGGAGATGATCAGAGACTGTGGACATGATACAAGAGATGGTCAGAGACTGCAGACATGATACAAGAGATGGTCAGAGACTGCGGACATCATACAAGAGATCAATGCATCAATGCAGCCTCCCGAGTGCCCATCAAATGCAGCCTCATCAGTGCCCATCAAATACAGCCTCATCAGTTCCCAGCAAATACAGCCCCATCAGTGCCCATAAAATGCAGCCTACCAGTGTCCATGAAATTCAGTCTACCAGTGCCCATCAAATGCAGCCTCATCAGTGCACATTAAGTGCAGCCTACCAGTGCCCATCAAATTCAGCCTTATCAGTGTCCACCAAATGCAGCCTCATCAGTGTCCATCAAATGCAGCCTACTAGTGCCTGGATCACACAGGGCAGCGATCTCCCTCTGTGTCATGAATCTTGGATTTGAATTGCCCGGGCGGCCACTGTAACAAAGTCCCACCTCCTAGACCGGCTCCTCAGATACATGTCACACTAATTCTATTTTCCAGCATTGGCCGCCGAATATTTCATACCCAAGCTCCGTGACACAGCGGGAGATCCCTGCTGTGTGTGAGGTACACAAGGAGAGGAGGAGGGAGGGGTGGACTCTGGCACTTGAGCTTCGGCGCCCAGGCGTGGTGCACCCTGTGCACCTGCCCAGGATTGGCACCGGGCGCCGCAACAGCCACAGCTCAAAGCAGCCCCAGGGCAGGCTGCCTACTGGGAAATTTCCCGCTATCCGGTTAGGCCAGTCCAGCCCTGCTTCAACAACAAGTCCAGTTAAGAATAAGTCCAGTTAAATGTGGCTAACTACTACTAGCTACACCATAACCGGGATAAATTGAGGAACAAACGCCACTGCCTAAGTTTCCCGACACCAAGAATGTGATTATATAGCTAGAAACTGCCACAGCCTTCACACCTCCCATCCTGTTCTTAAACAATCAACATCTACACATTCCATGGCGATTGGATTAAGGTGTGGATTTTTTAAATTTTGGGGTATCTTCCTGTACTCATTGGAACCGAAGCAGTGGCTTGGATAAGATATGAAATTCCTTTAACATAACAGAAGAAATCCAGTTGAATGTGACTAACTACTATTAGCTATACCATGACCTGGAACAGGAACTAACACCTGTGGTGGTTTCCCGACACCAACAATGAGATTATATAGCTAGAAGCTGTACAACCTTCACACTCCCCCATCCGTTTCTTGGACAATCAACATCTACACATTCCATTGTGATTGGATAAGGGTGTGGATATATTAATTTTGGGGTATCTTCATGTACTAATTTGAACTGAAGAAGTGGTTTGGATAAGATATGAAATTCCTTCAACATTACAGAACAAGTCCAGTTGATAGTGGCTAACTACTACTAGCTTTACCATAACCTGGATAAACTGAGGTACTAACACCTATGCAGGTTTCCCAACACCAACAATGGAATTATATAGCTAGAAACTGCCTCAACCTTCACACCCCCCATCCGGTTCTTGGACAATCTAGATCTACACATTCCATGGTAATTGGATTAAGGTGTGTATATATTAATTTTGGGATATCTTCCTGTGTTCAATGGAACAGAAGAAGTGGCTTAGATAAGATACGATATTTCTTCAACATTACAGAAGCAATCCAGTTGAACTAACTACTACTAGCTATACGATAACCTAGATAAATGAGAACCTTCAGAGACAAACCCGCACTTACCTTACTTGCTTACCCAAGCTTACCATGTTCTCCTCCAAAAACATTATTACATTAGTATTGTACTGGTGCACTTTAAGCTCTTTCTCTGCTGGGTCCTCTTTAAAATTCTTGTCAGCATTAATTTTTCTATGTCAGACAAGCTCCACGGTGCCCTAGTTTCATGTCTCTGTAACTCATTCATTTAGCATATTTACTCAGATTTAACCAAGCTTACTGTTTAATTACACCAGGGACCAGGAGCTTATAGTGGCTATATTACAGCTATCCAGTCATGAGTAGAGGTTATCGCTGGCAATGTGTGCTGTGCCTGTACAAGAGCTCAGAGGCCATCTGAAATGTCAGTCTCACACAGACTTTGTTATTGTTTCTTTATTGTTTCTCTGTAAGAAAGAAAAATGTCTTGTATCCGATATGGCCTTTGTCCTCTCCTCAACGGAGTTGGCACAATGAAAGAGAACCTGTCATATGCACAAGACATAAGCCAAGTAGCCATCTTGAACAGCAAACAAACTGTAGGCCCATCTTTCAGATGGATTTGATACCGTGAAGTTGCCCCTCGAGAAGTAGACCTACCTATACTCTGTGTAAACTCTATGTAAACTCTAACTAAATGCCATCTAGTTTGCTAAAGAACTGTATTCATAAACAAATGCCATTTTTTAAATATAAAATTTGTGTTTTACCCTTTTTTTTACCCTGTGTTGCATGTGATTACTACTGATCTCCTGCAGCCACCTTGCCCCTGAATGGCGGGTTTGTCAATACTGACAACAGTGTACCATGTCTGTGTAATGTGTGTTGAAAATGCCACTTGCACTGATCAGCCACAACATTATGATCACTGACCCGTTCAGTGAATAACATTGATTATCTCATTACAATGGCATGTGAATGTTGATGGAATAGATTAGGTAGCATGTTGTCCCTGGAGTTGATGCGTTGAAAGCAGAAAAAATGGGTATTACGGTTTCTTGTGTATGGGGCTGCATAGTTGTAGACCGAAAAACAAAGCCGAGAAGAAGGCGCTTATAAGTGCAGTAATAAAACACTTTAACCACCTCAATACCAAGCACTTACACCCCCTTTCTACCCAAGCCAATTTTCAGCTTTCAGCGCTGTCGCTGTTTAATTGACAATTGCGCTGTCATGCTACACTGTACTCAAACAGAATTTTTATAATTTTTTCCCCACAAATAGAGCTTTCTTTTGGTGGTATTTGATTACCTCTGCATTTTTTATTTTTTTGCTATACAAATAAAAAAAGACCTAAAATTTTGAAAAAAAAAGTTTTTCTTTTGTTTCTGTTATAACATTTTGTAAATAAGTAAGTTTTCTCCTTCACTGATGGGCACTGATAAGGTAGCACCGATGAGGTGGCACCAATGAGGTGGCACTGACAATGGACACTGATAGGCGGCACTGATGGGCACTGGTAGGTGGCACTGATGGGTGGCACTGATGGGCATTGGTAGGTGCACTGATGGGCACTCATGGGTGGCACTGATGGGCACTAATAGGCAACATTGATGGGCACTGAAAGGCTGCACTGATGGGTACCTATGGATGGCACTGATAGGCGGCACTGCTGGGCACTGATAGGCGACACTGCTGGGCACTGATACGTGGCACTGATGGGCACTGATATGCGGCACTGATAGGCATCACTGATAGCACTGGCACTGGCAGGCATTGGGGATAAGCACTGATTGGCAGCTGCCTGGGCACTGATTGGCATTTCCCTGGTGGTCCAGGGTGGTGCTAATCCCTGGTGGTCCTGGCGGCATCCTGGTGGTCCCGATCAACGGCTTTTCCTGTTTACATCGTGATCAGTCGTGATTGGACACGATGGAGGCTCTTTACTGAGATCGGTGTAGCTGTGTGTCAGACTGACACACCGCTACACTGATTGCCGCGATGCGCGCCCCTACGGGCGCGCAAGAGCGGTCATTCTGGGTGGGCGTCCTATGACGGCCTCCCAGAACGAGAGCCGCACTGCCTAGCTGTCATTTGATGGCCGGCGGGCGTGAGGTGGTTAATGACAAGGAAGGGTTAAAAACACTTACAAGATGGAAGGGAAAAACAGGCATATCAATTAATCCATAACGTCCAGAGGGATGCCTCCTGGGAGTAAAGACAGCTACAATGGGAGTTCCAGTCGACCAGCGGTGGGAAACACTGTGTCTCTGATCCAAGATGGAGAGCCGTGCTGTCAGGACAGCATGAAATACATGCAACTGGAAGTGAAGTCAGAGTGGACGGGACATGTTTCAGCGCATGCCCATTCGTTCCTTCTTCAAACCAGAAGAAGCGCCTTTTTCTCTGCCTTGTTTTTCCTATAGAGCAGTGATGGCGAACCTTGGCACCCCAGATGTTTTGAAACTACATTTCACATGATTCTCAACTACACTGCAGAGTGCATGAGCATCATGGGAAATGTAGTTCCAAAACATCTGGGGTGCCAAGGTTCACCATCACTGCTATACTGTAGAGTGTGCTTCCCTCTTCTGAAGTGCTGCTGTGGTGCATTAATCATATTTCAAGAGCCAGTCATATACTGTTTGTTAAAGTCTCCTTGTTATCCAGAGCGCCCTATTCTCCACACTCAATAGTTGGAGACTGGTCAGGGTGCCCATGCCAACCTGTGTCCACAGCCAAAAGCTACTACAATGGGCACGTGAGCATCAGAACTGGACTAGAGGAGCAATGTAAGAAGGTGACCTGGTCTCATAAATCACGTTTTCTTCTACATCATGTGGATGGCTGATTAAATGTGTGTTACTTACCTTGGGGAGAGATAGCACCAGGATGCAGTATAGGAAGAAGGCACACGGAGGCAGTGAGATGCTTTGGACAATGTTCTGTTGGGAAACCTTGGGTCCTTCCATTCGTGTGGATGTTACTTGACATGTACCACCTACCTAAACATTGTTGCTGACCAAGTACACACCTTCATAGAAAGGGTATTCCCTGATGGCAGTGACCTCTTTCAGCAGGATAATGCACCCTGACACACTGCAAAGATGGTTCAAGAATGGTTTGAGGAACACAACAAGTTGACTTGGCCACCAAATTCTCCAGATTCCTATCTAAATGAGCATCTGTGGGATGTGCTGGAAAAACAAGTCCAATCCATGGAGGCCCCACCTCACAACTTAGAGGACTTAAAGGATCTGATACTGACGGCTAGGTGCCAGATACCACAGCATACCTTCAGAGGTCTAGTGGTGTTCATGCCTCCACAGGTCAGGGCTGTTTTGGTGTCAAAAGGGGGACCTACTTAATATTAGATGGGTGGTCATAAATTTATGGCTTTATATTTTCCATTGGATGCCTGTGTGGCAGGGGGACAATGCAGGAGCACATTTGGGAGACAGGGTCGGAGTGTTTTCACCCTATAACAGGAAGTACCTAAAATATAGACCTTCAAAGCAAGATCACCAGATATTATTTTAATGAAAGCTGAGGATTTATACATTTTGACAAGGGCTTTTTGAATGACTTTAACACATTCAAGTTTATATAAGATTTTTTTGATTGGGTTAGTGTCCAAGGTATAGATATGTTAACAGTCTTGTTGCAATAAAAAAAGTGTGAGAAGAGGCTAAAATAATTATCATTCTAATGCCGCGTACACACGACCAGACTTTACGGCATACTTTGCCCGGTGGACTTTTCGACGGACTTTCCAAATGAACGGACTTGCCTAAACACGATCAACCAAAGTCCAACGGATTCGTACGTGATGACGTACACCGGACTAAAACAAGGAAGTTCATAGCCAGTAGCCAATAGCTGCCCTAGCCTCGGTTTTTGTCCGTCGGACTAGCATACAAACGAGCGGACTTTTCGACCGGACTCAAGTCCGCCGGATAGATTTAAAACTTGTTTCAAATCTAAGTCCGTCAAACTTTTGATAAAACAAAGTCCGCTGGAGCCCACACACGATCAAATTGTCCGACGAAATCCGGTACGCCGGACCAAGTATGCCGTAAAGTCCGATCGTGTATACGCGGCATTAGAGAAAGTGCTGCTCCAAGTTCTCCCCATTGTTGGTTACATGACAAAAAAACCTAGGCTACCCTACTGTGGTCATATATACAAAACAATTCTGCGCTGCCCTAAAAAGAAAAAGAAACCAGCAGCTAACACGTCCGTGTGTTGATAGGGGGACAGACAAGAATATAGGAAGTGTGGACATCTCTGCCTAACAACATCCTGCACATAACTCGGAACCAAAAAATAAATTTTTCTATAGATCGCATATTGCACTGTTCTGTCAGCCATGACTACTATCGATTTTATGTTCAGTTAACCTCATACGTTGTTCTACTCACTGCCGGTGCCCAAGGGGAGGCGTGGAACGCACGTCGGGCGGCTATTTTGGCCAGATACCGGAAGTGATGTTTTCACAATCGTGGAGCTGATTCCCATTACTTTAGTTGGACCCCCTATATAAACTTTGGTGGCTGCAGTGGGGGGAACCCCCCAGATGACGTCTATGAAGACGAAACGCGTCGGGTAGGACCCCACTGTTGCAACTTTTTCTCTCAGCGCTGTTTTATTTGGATTTAAATGTGAGTGTATATCTCTTTATTTTAATAAATCACACTTTTTACGGATTTACACTATGTGGCCATTCCTTCCTTTTCCTATTTGTCCACATCATCGTTTGGCTTTTTAACATCATTCTGAGGGATACGATACCGCCTGGCTTGTTTCATCTACATCGTCCCCCCTGGTTCCGGTACCCACCATTCAGAGGGATACAGCATCAAGCGGGTCAATCCATAAGTATCGTCTCTCCTGCCCGTCCAGAGTCACTCACCACCTAAGCCTTATCTGACCCAACTCGGCGTATGCCCTTTGGGTCCATCCCATCCGGTAAGCCTCTTCATCTTCAGGTGGTGGTGTGTTTACTTTCATCTCAGATGTCGTACATATCTTCTTGAAGTGTTCAGTTTCTTGAAGACTCCTTACTTATATACATACGGATGACTTTTTCTGGTTTACTGTTGGAAGTACTAATTTAATACCTTTTTTTTCCATATTGGACATTTATCTCATTAGCGCTACACTTATTGTGTTTTTTACCCTACTGTGGTCACCAGGACAAAGAATAAAATTTTTCCCAATGTGGCACATGCACCGGTAAAACCCTGACAAAGGTTCTAGGCCTTCAACATCATATAAAAAAAAAAACCTACGGGAAATAAAGGCTTTTGTTAAAATTGCACTTTAAAGCCAAATTCTAACCAAGACTTTTTAACTTTGGATAGAGCGAGGAAGAGTTGGGTAGAAATATCTCCACAATGACGCATATAAAGGGTTAAAAAATTATATTGTTACAAAATTATTATTGCTGTCTGCGATTTTAAAGCTGGTTAGATGTTGGTGTTTAGGAACTGCATAGGGTAGTTTTTGATCAAGGTGAATAAACCCTTTAAATGTTTTCCCACTTAACCAAAAATCCAATTTAAAGGCTAAGTTGCGGCAGAGATTATGTTGTGCAATTGATTAGCCTGAAAGGTTACTCCTCTATAAAATACTAGGACTTTTTAAATCATTCTGAAAAACTCTATCATTGATTTTTTTTCAACTAAGGTTCAGGCTCCTTGAGCAATGGACACTTTCTGCATGTCAGATACGTTACCCCTGACACCAATGATCTTTTTAGCTATCATTAAAGTGGTTGTAAACTCATACATATACCCAGTAAAGTGACTAGCCTCAGGTGATACACAGAAATTAAACAAATCCTCCTACATAAGTTGTACCTGTTTATCTGCAGTCTTCTCTTTTCTACATCAATTCAAAGTGCAAAATGTATAAGCTTGTCTGAGTTCAGAAAAAAGGAGAGCGTGGAGCTGAAGTTACACACTGCAGAGTTCAGTGATGAGAGCTCTGAGAGCTGATTGGATGGAAGAGACACACCCCTTTCACACAGCACACAGGAACGCAGTTGAGGCTGTCAATCTGCTGGTGCTCCCTCCCCTGTCACCCTTTTTCTCTAGGTGTCAGGAAAACTTGTGTAGCGCTGGTAGATTTATTAATCTACCGTTTATAGGTAAATTTAGTGGGTTATCTGTTTTATACATATTTAGCCTGTTCCAGTTTGGCTGTGTTGCATGTAGTTTCACACTGTGCCTGTGGGTGTCATTGTCGCCATAGGTCGGTGTTGGAAAGGCAATGCGCTGAAGCGTATGGGTGCTCTTCTGTCCCGGAGATAACTCGGCGGAGGTGGTCCTCCGAGTTGCATTCTGGGAGAGGGTATTTATGGGACAGACGCCATGTTTTAGGGTTTTTTTCGTTCCACCTGCTGGCCCTCCTGGCCGACAAGTATGTGTTAGGAGTACTACCGCGTGGTCCTCCGACCAGGAGGACCACGTTGATTAAGCGTGTGGGTGGGCCCAGAAGCCTGTCTGGGGCCTACCATAGCGGCGAGGGAATGGTCCTGTGCTGTCTGTCCTACGGGAAGAAGCTGGACAACTGAGAAGATCCCAGGGGAGGACCCATCATGGAGGGATCATGCAGAGTGCTGGTCTGGAGAGGGGCCTGGTGACTCAGTTGGAGGACGTATCCTAAAGTTAACCTACCGCATAGCACTGCCGGGTCAGCTTAAAGGTTCTAGTGCTGTGTTTGCTGTCCATTAGGGATGAGCTTCGTGTTCGAGTCGAACCCATGTTCGACTCGAACATCGGCTGTTCGGTCGTTCGCCGAATTGCGAACGATATGGGCCGTTCGCGCCAAATTCGTGTGGCGCGTCACGGCCCATAATTCACTGCGGCATCGCAGTGCATTGCTGGCTGATGATTGGCCAAGCATGCACTATGACCCCCATGCTTGGCCAATCACAGCGCCGTCAGTAGAGAGAGCTGTAATTGGCCAAAGCCAGGGTGGCTTTGGCCAATTATGGCTCAGGGGATTTAGTACACACCCCACACTATATAAGGCCGCCTGCACGGCGGCCCTGTGTAGTGTGTGTTCCGGTGTGCTGAGAGATAGAGAGAGAGAGAGACAGTGTCATTTGATTTGAGTTAGATAGATTAGGCAGAACAGTCAGTCAGTTAGCTGCACTTACAGTGTATTGTGTATATATATATGCATCCCAGGTGTTGCATATATATATATACACTGTATTCAGTTTAGCTAGATCCGTTCCTGTTATCTTCTATCTAGACTATTTACATTTAGTGCAGTGTGTCCTGCTCACAGTGTTCAGCTAGATCCGTTCCTGCTATTTACATTCAGTGCAGTGCGTCCTGCTCACAGTGTTCAGCTAGATCCGTTCCTGGTATTTACATTTAGTGCAGTGCGTCCTGCTCACAGTGTTCAGCTACATCCGTTCCTGCTATTTACATTCAGTGCAGTGCGTCCTGCTCACAGTGTTCAGCTAGATCCGTTCCTGCTATTTACATTCAGTGCAGTGCGTCCTGCTCACAGTGTTCAGCTAGATCCGTTCCTGCTATTTACATTCAGTGCAGTGCGTCCTGCTCACAGTGTTCAGCTAGATCCGTTCCTGGTATTTACATTTAGTGCAGTGCGTCCTGCTCACAGTGTTCAGCTAGATCCGTTCCTGCTATTTACATTCAGTGCAGTGCGTCCTGCTCACAGTGTTCAGCTAGATCCGTTCCTGCTATATACATTTAGTGCAGTACGTCCTGCTCACAGTGTTCAGCTAGATCCGTTCCTGCTATTTACATTCAGTGCAGTGCGTCCTGCTCACAGTGTTCAGCTAGATCCGTTCCTGCTATTTACATTCAGTGCAGTGCGTCCTGCTCACAGTGTTCAGCTAGATCCGTTCCTGCTATTTACATTCAGTGCAGTGCGTCCTGCTCACAGTGTTCAGCTAGATCCGTTCCTGCTATTTACATTCAGTGCAGTGCGTCCTGCTCACAGTGTTCAGCTAGATCCGTTCCTGGTATTTACATTTAGTGCAGTGCGTCCTGCTCACAGTGTTCAGCTACATCCGTTCCTGCTATTTACATTCAGTGCAGTGCGTCCTGCTCACAGTGTTCAGCTAGATCCGTTCCTGCTATTTACATTCAGTGCAGTGCGTCCTGCTCACAGTGTTCAGCTAGATCCGTTCCTGCTATTTACATTCAGTGCAGTGCGTCCTGCTCACAGTGTTCAGCTAGATCCGTTCCTGGTATTTACATTTAGTGCAGTGCGTCCTGCTCACAGTGTTCAGCTAGATCCGTTCCTGCTATTTACATTCAGTGCAGTGCGTCCTGCTCACAGTGTTCAGCTAGATCCGTTCCTGCTATATACATTTAGTGCAGTACGTCCTGCTCACAGTGTTCAGCTAGATCCGTTCCTGTTATCTTCCTACTGACAGGCAGGCTTGTCTGGTTACAGTATATAAAGCTACCTGAAGAAAATTACAGGTGTTCTTTTTGATCCTATTAGTACCACGGTCAGGCAGCTAGACTATTTACATTTAGTACAGTGTGTCCTGCTCACAGTGTTCAGCTAGATCCGTTCCTGTTATCTTCCTACTGACAGGCAGGCTTGTCTGGTTACAGTATATAAAGCTACCTTAAGAAAATTACAGGTGTTCTTTTTGATCCTATTAGTACCACGGTCAGGCAGCTAGACTATTTACATTTAGTACAGTGCGTCCTGCTCACAGTGTTCAGCTAGATCCGTTCCTGTTATCTTCCTACTGACAGGCAGGCTTGTCTGGTTACAGTATATAAAGCTACCTGAAGAAAATTACAGGTGTTCTTTTTGATCCTATTAGTACCACGGTCAGGCAGCTAGACTATTTACATTTAGTACAGTGTGTCCTGCTCACAGTGTTCAGCTAGATCCGTTCCTGTTATCTTCCTACTGACAGGCAGGCTTGTCTGGTTACAGTATATAAAGCTACCTGAAGAAAATTACAGGTGTTCTTTTTGATCCTATTAGTACCACGGTCAGGCAGCTAGACTATTTACATTTAGTACAGTGTGTCCTGCTCACAGTGTTCAGCTAGATCCGTTCCTGTTATCTTCCTACTGACAGGCAGGCTTGTCTGGTTACAGTATATAAAGCTACCTTAAGAAAATTACAGGTGTTCTTTTTGATCCTATTAGTACCACGGTCAGGCAGCTAGACTATTTACATTTAGTACAGTGTGTCCTGCTCACAGTGTTCAGCTAGATCCGTTCCTGTTATCTTCCTACTGACAGGCAGGCTTGTCTGGTTACAGTATATAAAGCTACCTTAAGAAAATTACAGGTGTTCTTTTTGATCCTATTAGTACCACGGTCAGGCAGCTAGACTATTTACATTTAGTACAGTGCGTCCTGCTCACAGTGTTCAGCTAGATCCGTTCCTGCTATATACATTTAGTGCAGTACGTCCTGCTCACAGTGTTCAGCTAGATCCGTTCCTGTTATCTTCCTACTGACAGGCAGGCTTGTCTGGTTACAGTATATAAAGCTACCTGAAGAAAATTACAGGTGTTCTATCCCAGCTTAGTGCAGCTACAGGCCATTAGTATGTCTGGAAGGCCAAGAAGGAGAGGCAGACAGTCACAAGCCAATAAGAGAGGGCAAGCAGGCTCTGTGTCTAGTGCTGGTCGTGGAGACGGTGCATCCTCATCAGCACGTGGCCATGGGACACGCTTGGCCTTTTTTTCGGCAGCTGGCCGTGTTGAGCCGCAACATGCGGAAGACTTGGTCGAGTGGATGACCAAGCCGTCCTCATCCTCCTCATCCTCTCTCACCCATGCCCAGGGTGCTTTGTCTGGCAAAGCAGCGGCCTCTTCCCTCAGCTCAATGTCATCAGTGACTCCTTCCCTAGCTCCACCATGTCCTCATGAGGATTCCCTCGAACTGTTTGACCACAGTGTTGGGTACATGCTCCAGGAGGATGCCCAGCGTTTGGAAGGCTCTGATGATGATACTGAGCTCAATGAAGGCAGTAACATGAGCACGGACAGAGGGGGTGCCCAAGAAGGACAGCAATCTGGCAGTCATGCTCCCCCTGCTGCAGCATACTGCATGGTTTGCTCCAGTGATGAGGAGGGAGGGGATGATGAGGTCACTGACTCAACGTGGGTGCCTGATAGGAGAGAGGAGGAGGAGGAGGAGGAGGAGGAGGTGGCACATCACCAACTAGGCAGGATGCCCTCCAGGGGCCAGCCTAAGGGCAGCACATTGACTGCATCACACCCCAAAGCTCCACATGTGCAGGGCGCTGCAGTCTCTGCGCGTTATTCAAAAAGTTCTTTGGTGTGGGCCTTTTTTGAGACGAGTGCATCAGATCGCACCGCTGCTATTTGCAACATATGTCTCAAGCGTATCTCGCGTGGCCAAAACATCTCCCGCTTGGGTACCACATGCTTGACCAGACATATGTTGACCTGCCATGCAGTTCGTTGGCAAGCGTATCTGAAAGACCCACACCAAAGAACTAAGACGATCTCTCCTTGCTCCTCATCAGCTGAGATTTCCAACCCCACTAGACCTTCAGTCCTCTCTGAGACTTGCAGTGAGAGGAATGAAGGTGTAGAATTAGGTGTGTCACAGCCAAGTACTTGTGGGCAATCTGCTTTTGGTACACCGACGTCAGATTGTACCAGGCAAATTTCCCTGCCCCAGCTGCTGCACCGCCGAAAGAAGTTTGCTCCCAGCCATCCACATGCCCAGCGGTTGAATGCTAGCTTGGCAAAATTGCTAGCACTTCAACTGCTGCCTTTTCAGTTGGTAGACTCTGCCCCCTTCCGTGAGTTTGTGGAATGTGCGGTTCCTCAGTGGCAGGTACCCAAACGCCACTTTTTCTCACGGAAGGCGATTCCGGCTCTCTACCGGCATGTGGAAGGCAATGTCCATGCCTCGCTGGACAGGGCGGTCAGCGGTAAGGTGCATATTACCGCTGACTCATGGTCCAGCAGGCATGGACAGGGACGTTACTTAAGTTTCACGGCGCATTGGGTGACTCTGCTGGCAGCTGGGAAGGATGCAGGACAAGGTGCAGTAGTGTTGGAGGTTGTTCCGCCACCACGCCTCCAAAATGCTGATTGTGACACACCTCTCTCCTCCACCCCCTCCTCTTCTTCTTCCTCCATGGCCTCTTCCTCGGAACCAGCGGTGCTCCGTAGGCGTTCAAGGGACTACGCAAGTACGCAGGCCAAAAGATGCCATGCGGTGCTTGAGCTGGTGTGCTTGGGGGACAGGAGCCACACTGGGGCAGAGGTTCTGTCAGCTCTGCAGGGGCAGGTTCAGAGGTGGTTGACGCCACGCCAACTTAAGGCAGGAATGGTGGTTTGCGACAATGGCACCAACCTCCTCTCTGCCCTCCGACAGGGACAACTGACCCATGTGCCCTGTTTGGCTCACGTCCTTAACTTGGTGGTGCAGCGGTTCTTGGGCAGGTACCCGGGCTTACAGGATGTCCTGAGGCAGGCCAGGAAAGTCTCTGTGCATTTCCGCCGGTCATATAATGCCAGTGCTCGGCTGACGGACCTCCAAAAGGAGTTTAACCTGCCCAAGAACCGCCTAATCTGTGACATGCCCACCAGGTGGAACTCGACGTTGGCCATGCTGCAGCGGCTGCACACGCAGCAGAGGGCCATCAATGAGTACCTGTGCGACTATGGCACCAGGACAGGGTCAGGGGACCTTGGTTTTTTTTCCCCACGCCAGTGGGCCATGATCAGGGATGCATGCACTGTCCTGTCACCATTCGAGGAGGCCACGAGGATGGTGAGCACTGACAGTGCATGCATCAGTGACACTGTCCCCCTTGTCCACCTGTTGGAGCACACGCTGCGTGGAATAATGGACAGGGCACTTGAGGCAGAACAGAGGCAGGAAGAGGAGGACTTCCTTAGCTCTCAAGGCCCCCTTTATCCAGACAGTGTTCCTGCGTGCCCGCCGATCACACAGGAAGAGGACGAGGAGGAGGAGGAGGAGGAAGATTGTGTCAGTATGGAGGTGGAGCCTGGCACTCAGCATCAGCAGTCTTTAAGGGATCAGTCCCAAGGAACACATGGACTTGTACGTGGCTGGGAGGAGGTGGCTGCGGACGTTGTTGTCCTTAGTGACCCAGAGGACTCCGGACCGAATGCCTCAGCAAACCTACGCTGCATGGCCTCCCTGATCCTGCAAAGCCTGCGTAAGGATCCTCGTATTCGTGGTATCAAGGAGAAGGACCAATACTGGCTGGCAACCCTCCTTGATCCACGTTACAAGGGTAAGGTTGCGGACCTTATCTTGCCATCGCAGAGGGAGCAGAGGATGAAATATCTTCGGGAGGCCTTGCAGAAAGGTCTGTGCAACGCGTTCCCAGAGACTGGGAGGTTACAAACTCCTGTTTCTGGACAACGTGTTGCTGAGGCTTCGGTCAGTCAAAGAAGGAGCGGTGGAGAAGGTGGCCGTCTGACCGATGCGTTCAGACAATTTTTTGGTCCGCAGCCCCAAGGTATGATCGGTTCCAGCAACCATCGCCAGCGTCTGTTTTACATGGTGCAGGAATACCTAGGGGCAAGATCAGACTTGGACACCTTTCCCACCGAAAATCCTCTGGGTTACTGGGTCTTGAGGATGGATCACTGGCCAGAGCTTGCACAGTATGCAATTGAGCTACTGGCCTGTCCTGCATCCAGCGTTCTTTCGGAACGCACATTCAGTGCTGCTGGAGGCGTGGTAACCGATCACAGGGTGCGTCTGTCCACCGACTCGGTCGATCGGCTGACCTTCATAAAAATGAATCAGTCTTGGATCACCACCAGCTACCAAGCACCTGATGCAGATGTAACCGAATAATTTTTTTTGAAATCTCAGATCCCTTCAAAGACTGCCTATGCTGATGCTGAGTGACTATCCCTGAGTAATTATCCTCTTCCTCCTCAATCATCACGCTGATAGCTTGTAAGAACATTTTTGGTTCTGGGCGCCACCACCAGTGCCTAAGGCACAATTTTTCAGCCCCTGTTTAACAGGGGCGTGTAATTACAATTTTTGATGCAATACTTTGCAGCAGGGCTTGTTACTGCGTTTCAACTAGAGTGTCTGTGAGGGGTTGCAGTGTTGTGGCACCAGCACCAGTGCCTAAGACCCAATTTTTCTGCCCCTGTCTAACAGGGGCGTGTAATTACAATTTTTGATGCAATACTTTGCAGCAGGGCTCGTTCCTGCGTTCCAACTAGAGTGTCTGTGAGGGGTTGCAGTGTTGTGGCACCAGCACCAGTGCCTAAGGCCTAATTTTTCAGCTCCTGTTCAACAGGGGCATGTAATTACAATTCTTGATCTAATATTTCACAGCAGGGCCCTGTGAGGGCTTACAGTGTTTTGGCCACAGCAACACCTAAGGCCCAAATTTCTGCTGAGTATATAGGGCAGGACCCTACCTTCAAACATCTAACTTACAAACGACTCCTACTTGCAAACGGTAGGAGACAACAGGAAGTGAGATGAAATCTACCCCTAAGGAAGGGAAATTCTCTCCTGTAAGAGTTAATATGGGAAAACAATTTCTCCTTTCCACTGATGCTTTCCAATCCTTGTTCCACAAAAAAACCCAAATTTTCAAAAAACATTTTTCATTGGGACAAAAAAGTGAGGTGAAATCTTCTGAAGAGGAGGAAAGACGCAAAACAAATGTCACAGGGGTGATAACCCTTCCCTATGTTTTCCAAAAAGCTTAGAAAAGATTTTTTGGCTGGAGCTAAACACATTAAAAATGTTCAAAATTACAAACAGATTCTACTTAACAACAAACCTACAGTCCCTGTCTTGTTTGCACCGCCTGTATACTGCTGTTCAGAGTATATAGGGCCTGGTGGCCCCACACCTTTCCTTATTTTAATTTGGGTGTGGGGTTCCCCTTAATATCCATACAAGACCCAAAGGGCCTGGTAATGGACTGGGGGGTACCCATGCCGTTTGTCTCACTGATTTTCATCCATATTGCCATGACCCGACATGACATTAAACCCGCAAGCAGTTTTAAATGAGATTTTTTCCTTTAAAAATGACATTTGGTGCAGGGACTGTTCTAAACACGGGAAACACGCGTCACTTTACAGGCATACTATAGACACCCCCCAGGTACGATATTTAAAGGAATATTTCACTTTTTTTTTTTTACTTTAAGCATCATTAAAATCACTGCTCCCGAAAAAACGGCCGTTTTTAAAAGTTTTTTTTGCATTGATACATGTCCCCTGGGGTAGGACCCGGGTCCCCAAACCCTTTTTAGGACAATACCATGCAAATTAGCCTTTAAAATGAGCACTTTTGATTTCGAACGTTCGAGTCCCATAGACGTCAATGGGGTTCTAACGTTCGTGCGAACTTTCGGTCCGTTCGCGGGTTCTGGTGCGAACCGACCGGGGTGTTCGGCTCATCCCTACTGTCCATCGTAAACCATTACATCCTGTGGCAGAGGATCGTACGGGTTTCTATCCCATTCAAGTCTGTGGCAGAGACTTTTGTTCGTGCTGCGTGCCAGTTGCTAGGTTAGTAAGAGAAACCTATCCAGGCGGGCAAAGATTCAACTCTAAAAGGAGAGTACATTCATCTACAAGATTCCAATTCATAATACTACATCAGGAAAAGGTATTTGAACTTCCCTGCAACTCTTCTTCTACCTCTTTCCTGCTACTTCCTTCAGTTACTCGTTATTAAAGCATTGGAAAAGATACTCAAGTGTCTGGTGTCTACAATGTCTGGTATTAAACTCAACGGGACCCTAGACCCGGTTCTGGTGAAATTGAGGTAACAAAGGTGACGGTAACAGCCCGCTTTAAACAGCAGCTCCACCGTGAGTTAGTGCTACACTTGTCAGAAATTATTCATGCTGATAGCAGAGGAACAAAGCAGCAGACAGAAATGACACTTAGTGCTCTGGATTGAGACAAGTACACACTACAGAGGTATATGTTTTGTTCATATTTCATGTCTGAGGTTTACAACCACTTTAAGAAGGGCATTCTGCCCACTGACCACTAATGTAAGGAGGATTCTTCTTAGTGACCACCAGTATAATAGGGCCCTTCCCCACTTATCACCAATCTAAGGGGGCCCTTCTTCACTGTCTGCCAATATAGCACCTCACTCATCACCAATATAAGGGGATACGTATAGACTGACCACCAATGTGCAGGAGCCCTATAGTTTTTGTGGTCTGTTTCTTTTATTTTTTTAAAATGATTTTGTCATATAGGGCAGCCCTGAGTGTCAAATACGCAACAATACTTATTCTGTTATTTATTCTCATATCAACACCTTACTGTTCAAGCAAATGTCCAGTGAGGTATAGATATAGTGATTGGAAGCAAGGGTTTTCTGAGACTTGAAAGTTATTTCAAGGGTTACTCTATGGTTCTCTGGATCATGCAGGTTGGCGCCTTAATATCATAAGGCTCATCTTCAGATTGGAGCAGCTGTTCTCATCCTGGGCTCTGTAGAACCCTATAGTTCCTTCAGAGTTTACTAGGGGTTCCTTGGGCTGTAGCTCATGAACCTCCCACTTGATGATGCCTGCACAGTTCCAGGGCCAACACCACTTGGCAGAGTCAGCTTCATGACACCAATGATCTATTTATCTATAAGCATGGCATTCTAGTCATCATTGTATCCCTTTGACCTCCCAAATTGGTTTTAGCAAGACTCCACAGAGAAAAATGAAAATAATTCTAAGGGTTCCTCTGGAGTAATGAGGATGAGACAGACTAAATTAGTCTATTGTGACGATCTGACCAACACTACAAATATAAATTGTGAAAGAAAAGGCTGTGAAAGGCTGCTCTACCCCATAGAATAGTTCCACCAATACAGCTCGCTAAGAGTGCCTACAGGACTGAATGCACTTTTTACGGAATACATGTATGAGTATTAAACCCAGTTTCATTCTAGCAAGCATGCATTAAAAAGACGCATAGCGAGATAATGAGATGGGAGCATACTGCCGCCCCCGTGGGCCTTTGCTGCCCTAGGTCTGAACTTGAATACTCTTTCCGCAAACACAGGCCTGCAATTTTTATTGAAGCAGCTTGTTTCTGATGGCTCTTAAAGCGGAAATAGGACTAAAACCCAAATGCTTAGTCAATGAGAAGAGGTAATCTACATACGGGAGAGGAACCACCTGCGCACTGTGAAAGATTTCCCCATCATTCCGCCCATAAAATCGTTCCTAGACAGATGAAAAGTGTTGAAAGTCTGCTACGTCTGCCAGAATTATGTAGTTAAAAGAGCCATAAACAGTTTAACTCATTAGGCGTTTTCATCTGGTTTGCAAGGAACAAATCCATTCCGTGTCCAGAAGGGTGAGCTTGGCACGGGGAAATAATAGCAAAGGAAGCTGGAGCATTCGGAAAGGCTCAATAAAAAGACAGCATGTTTTCCAATCTGGTCTTTTAAAATATCCATTATAGAAGAGCTTTAGGGATTAAGAGGATTAGATGTGATGACACATCTGTCCGGTTGCTACTGAGGAGGTGGAAATCTCCACCGCCGTTTGAGTTATATACAGGAACTGATTTACACCACAAATACAACAAATGACCAATGTGTCCCTTATCAATTTGGAAATTAACAGGCTCCCCCTGCTGGGCACCTACATGCACTTCTTTTAACGCTGGTTCAGCATTGTTACATCATGCTATAGTGACCTCCAATGTAAATACCGTACATTTTTTTTTACCATGAATAGAGTGGGGAAAGGAATTGTCAGGCTTTCAATGCTGTTTATGAAACAAAAAATGAAGGGAATAGGGTCTTCGGGATAGAAAGACACAGCATTAAAACTTAATAGACTGTTTACTTAAAGAGGAAGTGAACCTCGATGGGTTTTACTTCCTCTTTTGCTCCCTGCAAGGCCTGCAAATAAAAAGCATGATGGACTAGCATGCATCGCATACTAGCCCATTATATGACACTTACCTGAAAACGAAGCCCACGCTGTCCCTTGTGCAGGCCGTGTCCATCTTCACCCCTCTTCCTTCCGGGGCCGGCTTTGTGACTAGGCGAAGCCGCATGACATCACTCCTGCGCATGCGCGCGGGAGCCGTCAGTCACGGCACACGCTAGGGGAAGAAACGGCACGGTGGTCCGTTTCTTCACAGTGCATGCGCCGATGATGACATCGGCGCACTACAAGTGAAATATCTCCTAAATGGCGCACGTTTAGGAGATATTTCCACTATCTATAGGTAAACCTTATTCTAGGCTTACCTATAGATAAATGTAAGACAAAAGGGTTTACAACCACTTTAAAGCATATCTGAAACCAAAACCAAATATGGAATATAATACAGCTTACCAGTCCTTAGATGTGCCAGCTGCGTTGGTTTCCTTGGTAAAGTGGACCTCTGCTTCCCTGAAACATTAGTGGACTTTTTTCTTTCTGTGTTTCACATGACACCTCAGCAAAATTCTAAACTGGCTCCTTGGTGTGCTGGGCATTTCCTGCCCGGTCTATATGAGTCTAATTGTCCACATGGTAGGCGGTGCACCCTACCATGGGCAGGGGTCTCCAAACTTTCCAAACAAAAGGCCAGTTTACTGTCCTTCAGAATTTAGGGGGGCCAGACTGTGGCCAGTGGGAGTAGAAAATGCCACAACTTCAGTGGGAGTAGACAAAAATTTAAAAAAAAAAATTAAATTAGACATGCTATCTGCCAATAGAACTTAACCAAAAAGTGCATTCTATGCATCCAAAAATATAGAAAATATACCAAATCAAATCGTTATTCAACCACAAAAAAATGACAAAGCAATAACTCCAAGGCCAATAATAAACAACACGTTATCTCCTCCAATTCCGCAGCATAGTTGGTTGATGAACGGTTGTTCAGAAACGAACTGAAAAGCACGAAATGAAAAGCGCAAACTGAAAAGCGCTAAATGAAAAACATGAAATGAAAAGCGCGATTCAACACTCACCAAACTTCTACTAACACAAAATTAGCAGAAGGAGCCCAAAGGGTGGCGCTAAAGAGCTGAAAAACCTCGTAGTACGTCTAGTACGTCACTACATTCGGAATTGTTGGCCAACATTTTTGTGACCGTGTGTATGCAAGACAAGTTTGAGCCAACAACCTTCAGACAAAATTCCATGGTTTTGTTGGCGGAAAGTCCGATCGTGTGTACGAGGCATTAGAGCAGGGATCCTCAAACTACGGCCCTCCAGCTGTTGCGGAAGTACACATCCCATAAGGTATTGTAAAACTCTGACATTCACAGACATGACTAGGCATGATGGGAATTGTAGTTCTTGAACAACTGGAGGGCCATAGTTTGAAGACCCTTGCATTAGAGTGTAGGCTGCGAGCCAGACACACTCCTAAACCTTGTGGACAGCCTTCCCAGAGGAGTTGAAGCTTGTATAGCTGCAAAGGGTGGGCCAACTCAATATTGAACCCTACGGACTAAAACTGGGATGCCATTAAAAGCAGGCGTCCCAATACTTTTAACAATATAGTGCATATTTCCAAACGTATGCAACTCAGACCTCTGTAAACTAGAAACAGATTTCATTTCTGATAGATAGGATGTGTGCTGACGATCTTTTAATGCAATGTGCACTAAGACAGAGATCTCACCACCATCGTATCAGAGGTCTATACAAAACCAGAGAATGATTCGAGCTGTCGGCATCTACCCCGAGCTGAAATAAATGCAGCCTGGATTGGGGCCCGTCTCACGACGGCTTCACTGCGTTCAAAGGTTGAGCACAGAGCCATCTTAATACTTCTCATTAAAATAACTTATCTATATTTAGCCTTTGAGCTGATGGCATAATTCATTCCACGGCGAGACACTCACATTTCCATAAGGAAATCATTAAACCCTAAAATGTTCTTAAATGGTTAATGCTGAAATCCATCAGGGTAATGCTGGGATAAACAGATCAATACACAAACACATGCACAGTGTAATAACAAGAGTTTTCTCATACAATGAACAACCCTTTTCTGTTTTCTTTGTGTTCTATCCAATATACAACAATCTGTTTCTCAGTGGAGTCGGGAAACTGGCAAGGATTTACTGCGAGTAATGTAAAAGAGCTAGCATAGAAATGCAAAAGTCATTTGCTTCTGCTTGTGAGCAGATTAACAAAAGCAACTAGGCCACTGTAAAAAAAAAAAAGTGACTGTCTAAGCCCTTAAAGTGAACCTGGGATTTGCTCATGCAGAGTGTTCTGTCTCACTTATACAGTAAAACCTTGGCTGGAGAGCAACTTGGTTTGAGAGCGTTTTGCAAGACAAGCAAAATTTTTACATGTTGACTTGATATACAAGCGACGTCTTGATATACAAGTAGCGCCATGTCAGAACTGAGTAGAAAACAGAAGAGGGGCGCCTCTAAGTGTAGCAATATGGTTACATTTCCCCTGTTTCCCCGAAAATAAGACCTAGCGTGATTGTCGGTGATGGCTGCAATATAAGCCCTACCCCCCAAATAAGCCCTAGTTAAAGTCCTTGTAGGTCTTATTTTCAGGGTAGGGCTTATTTTCGGGGAACCAGGGTAATGAATGTACAACATTTAGCAACTTACATGGTTGATGATTAAAACAGGCACATCCAAGTATGCAGGCATAAAGCTGTCCGCATAGACCGTCCTCCTCAGCACCATCAACGTCGTCCCTTCCACTCTGCGCTCCACGAGCGCTTCAATCGCTCTACTACAGGGTAGTCTTCCCGGTCACGATTGCAGACTGAGAGCGGTGAGAGCCGGCGGTGCGGAGGAGGGTCTATGTGGACAGCGTTACCCCGGATGCCTGCGTTCTTAGATGGGCCTTTTTTAATTATCAACCATGTGAGTTGCTAAATGTTGTACCTTTATTAAATGTAACCATATTGCTACACTTAGAGGCACCTCTCTTCTCTTTTATACTCTGTAGCTCCTGCTGGATTTTGCTTCTAATCCCCTTGTGGAGGCTTCCATTTGTGGATGGACATTTTATGGTTACACAACCCAGGGCTTTTTTTCAGTGGGAACGCGGGGGAACACAGTTCTGGCACCTCCACCACTGAATGTATGTAATGGCAAGGAGTGCTGGGTCGTGCTACAGTGTCTATTGATGCTGGCTGCTGATGGATCTATTGTTGCTGGAGGGGATCTATTTCTGCAGAAGGGTTGATTGCTGCTGGGGAGGTCTGTTATTGCTGGCGGGGGATCTATTGTTGCTTGGGTCAGTCTTATATTGCTGGGGGCTCAGTTGTCGCTGGGAGGGTTCTACTGTTGAGGGAGCAGTATATTATAGCTGGCTGCTAGAGGGTCTATTGTTGCTGGGTGGTATTTTGTTGTAGGTGGTCCATTGTTGCAAGGGGGGATCTATTGTTGTTGGCTGTGGGGGGGTCTATTTTACTGCTTTTCTTGTTATCAATAACAAATTCCATACACATTACTTAGTACCACAAATGTTACTTGGTTCTGTATTCTCTAAAAGGGGCAGTGCTGGGAGGTGGGTAGGGGGTGGAACCAAGGACCGGTGCTCAGAGGTAGGTAGGGGCAAAGACGATGGGTAACCCCCAAAAGGGGGAGTTCCTGCACCTATTCTCTGAGAAAAAAAGCCTTGACACAACCTATCTATCACATTACTATAATCTTTTTATATGGACTTTAACCGCTTCAGCCCTGGAATATTTTACCCCCTTCCTGACCAGAGCACTTTTTCTGATTCGGCACTGCGTCGCTTTAACTGACAATTGCGCGGTCGTGCGATGTGGCTCCCAAACAAAATTGATGTCCTTTTTTCCCCACAAATAGAGCTTTCTTTTGGTGGTATCTGATCACCTCTGTGGTTTTAATTTTTTTTATAAACAAAAAAAGAGCAACAATTTTGAAAAAAAAAGCAATTTTTTTAACTTTTTGCCTTAATAAATATCCCCCAAAAATATATAAAAAAAAACATTTTTTTCCTCAGTTTAGGTAGATATGTATTCTTCTACATATTTGTGGTAAAAAAAAAAATTGCAACAAGCGTATATTGATTGGTTTGTGCAAAAGATATAGTGTCTACAAAATAGGGGATAGTTTTATTTTATTTTTATTATTCATTTTTTTTATTAGTAATGGTGGCAATCTGCGATTTTTATCGTGACTGCGACATTATGGCGGACACATCGGACACTTTTGACACTATTTTGGGATCATTGTCATTTATACAGCGATCAGTGCTATAAAAATGCACTGCTTACTGTGTAAATGACACTGGCAGGGAAGGGGTTAACCACTAGGGGGCGGTGAAGGGGTTAAGTGTGTCCTAGGGAGTGATTCTAACTGTGGGGGGGGGGGGTGGGCTTCAACTCAAATGACAGCAATCACTACTCCCGATGACAGGGAGCAGTGATCTCTGTCATGTCACAAGGCAGAACGGGGAAATGCCTTGTTTACATAGGCATCTATCCATTCTGCGGCTCTGTGACACGCATCGCTGGGAGACCGGCGGACATCGAGTCCACCGATCCTGCAAGCACACTCGCGCTGTACGCGGCGGGCGTGTGTGCGTGCCTGCTAGCCCCGCCAATTAAAGGGGACGTACGGGTACGCCCATTTGCCCACCGCTGCCATTGTGCCGACGTATATCGGCGTGCGGCGGTCGGCAAGTGGTTAACCTGAAAGACTTATGAATAAATGGTTTTGGAACAAATCATTTGAGTTTTCATTATTTCTTATGGGGAAATTCGCTTTGATATACAAGTGCTTTGGATTACAAGCATGTTTCCGGAACTAATTATACTCGCAATCCAAGGTTTTACTGTAGACCCTTTGGTGTGAACAAACCCTTAGTATTTGGAAGATGATACAGATTTAAATAACCCATCAATATCTTATATGTCTCTGGGATCGTATCAGTGAAAATTATGCGTCTACTTCCCAACACTTCACATCTGCTGTGTCCATTAGGAGGGTTTCCCACGTTTTCTGACGGCTTTTTTTTTATTTTTTTTATTTCGTTTAAATTATGGGGAATGTTGGAGGAGCCAGACCACAAAAAGGTGAGTGGGAACACCCAAGACTCCCAGGTAGACAGGAATTCTACACAGGAGGTCTCGCGGTTGGAGACACATAAGAAGTCATTCAGGACGTCCAACCCAAACGACATCACTTCGGGTGGACTGACCCTTTAAGACACATTACCTATCTGCAGATTACATTTACATGTATTTATTAAAAAAAAAAAAAAAAGTTAAAAAGGCCACAGAAGTCACATATGAGTGAGCCTACATATGTTTAAGTAATACATACACGTGTATTCATTTTCTGTTCGCTTTATTATATTGGAGTGTTTTCCCCTTGTACAGTTTATAAAAATCGCTGTATACGGCGCTCACAGTACTGCGTGCCGGACCATCAAAGCCTCTTCTGGTAATTTCATCCCACCTCATTTCCTGCATCTTGCCGTCAAAGGCACATGGGACGTTCTGCTCTCCTGCAATATCCTGCACGGCCCTTACTGAAGGTAAAACGATATTCCGAGAATTTTCTCCCATGATTTTTTTTTTTTTTGTGGAAGTAAAACATATAGCACTGCGGTTGTTGAACAAAGAACTGTTTTTGTTGTCATATATTAACCAATCAAAATTAAAGGAGAACCTGAAATGAAAGATACATGAATTACATAAATTTGTTTAGTTTAATTCATTTAGTTTGTTTCATTAATTTATTTGTTTTCGGAATTCGTTTTATTTATTCAAATTTGAATCAATTTAAATTCCATTCGCAATCAAATTTATTCTATTTGAAATTCGAATTTTGGAATCTTTCTTATCCATTCTATTGTTTTTTTCTATTCTATTCTTTTATTTTCTATTATATTATATTCTTTTCTATTCTATTCAAATTCAAATTTATTCTATTCGAAATTCGAATTTCGGAAGATGGTTATATTCTTTCTATTCTATTTTTCTCTGTTCTAGTGTGTTTTTTTTCTATTCTATTCTTTTCTATTTTTTATTTTCTATTCTATTCAAATTTGAATTTTGTTCTATTTGAATTTTGGGAAATGGTTATATTCTTTCTATTCTATTTTATTCTATTATATTGTGTTTTTTTTCTATTATTTTCTTTTCTATTTTATTTAAATTCAAGTGTACTCTATTTTAATTTTGGAAAATAGTTCAATTATTTTCATTCTATTCTTTTTTTTAAATCTATTCTATTCTTTTTTTCTATTCCACTATTTTTTTTTTCAATTATATTATTTTCTATTCTATTCAAATTTGAATGTGTTCTATTTGAATTTTGGGAGATGGTTATATTCTTTCTATTCTATTTTATTCTATTATATTGTGTTTTTTTTTTTCTATTATTTTCCTTTCTATTCTAGTCAATTATTTTTCTTTTCTATTCTATACTATTCAAATTCAAGTGCATTCTATTTTAATTTTGGAAAAAAGTTTAATTATTTTTATTCTATTCTATTTTTTAAAATCTATTCTATTCTTTTTTTCTATTCCACTCTTTTCAATTCTATTCTTTTCTATTCAAATTTTAATTTATTCTATTTGAATTTTGGGAGATGGTTATATTCTTTCTATTCTATTGCTTTTTTTCTATTATATTATTTTATTTTCTAGTCAATTCTATTCAAATGTATTCTATTTTAATTTTGGAAAATAGTTACATTCTTTTTATTCTATTCTATTTTTTAAAATCTATTCTATTCTTTTTTTCTATTCCACTCTTTTCAATTTTATTCTTTTCTTTTCAAATTTTAATTTATTCTCTTTGAATTTTGGGAGATGGTTATATTCTTTCTATTCTGTTGCTTTTTTTCTATTATATTATTGTATTTTATTTTCTAGTCAATTCTATTCAAATGTATTCTATTTTAATTTTGGAAAATAGTTACATTCTTTTTATTCTATTCTATTTTTTTAAAACTATTCTATTCTTTTTTTCCATTCTACTCCTTTTTTTTAATTATTTTCTATTCTATTCAAATTTGAATTTATTCTATTTGAATTTATTATATATATGTATATATATATATATATATATATATATATATATATATATATATATATATATATATATATATATATATGTTTTGTTTGTTATGTGTTTTTTTTTCCATTTTCTTTTCTTTTCTATTCTATTCAAATTCAAGTGTATTCTATTTTATTTTGGAAAATAGTTAAATTATTTTTATTCTATTCTATTTTTTTTTTAAATTTATTCTATTCTTTTTTTATATTCTTTTTTTTTTCTATGCTATTATTTGAATTTATTCTATTTGAATTTTGTGAGATGGTTATATTCTTTCTATTCTATTGCTTTTTTTATATTATATTATTTTATTTTCTATTCTAGTCAATTCTATTCAAATGTATTCTTTTTTAATTTTGGAAAATAGTTACATTTTTTTTTCTATTCTATTCTAATTTGAATTTATTCTATTTGAAATTTGAATTTCATATGATGGTTATAGTCTATTTTATTCTATTCTATTCCTTTTATTTTCTATTCTTTTTTATTCTCTTCAGAAATTCAAATTCAGTTAAAAAACTATTTGAATTTGATTAGAAAACTATTTGAATTTCGAAATTTTGTTTCGTTATTTCGGATTTGTTTAAATTCGTTACTATTGTAATTTGGAAATTCAGGCACATCTGAATTTCTTAATAACAAAAAATTAATCCGCATTTCAATTCAGAACAAAACGTACCGCACATGTTTAGAAGACAATGGGTCAGTCAGGCTAGCATTTTCAGAAGGAGGAAATATATGGCAGCCTCCTTAAAATGTTACTTAATCCACAACAGTAAAATCAGTCTGTATATGCAGTAAAGCACGCTTGTTATACTCACTGTGGATTCTAAGGGGTTAATCTTCTGCATTGTGTAAAAAAGGCTGTTTGATCCTGTCTTCTCTGATCCTCCCCTTCTGCCACAGTCCCCAATCCATCTCTTGGTAGAACAGAGTCTTGGGGGCACTCTGCACATGCTCAGTTTGGTGTGTATTGCTTTTTTTTTTTTTCTTGGGAGGGTGCATGTGATCAGCACAGGGCCAATTAGCACAGATAGAGGGTCAGGGTCCTGCAGCCTCATAGGACAGTCAGAGAATAATGAAAACTCCTCCTACAAGCTTTAACCAGACACCGATAGAAGTCACAAGACTGCTACATACTGCTGATGAGAAAAAGGAAAATTTATTATCAAATACTTACCGTAATTTTCCTTTCCTGATGGACTCCATGGCAGCCTACGTGTGGGTTAACCCCGCCTCCTCTCCAATGCTATAGGACCCCATTCCCATAAATGAGTGCTCACCACTAGCTACTGCGTTCCGTAACTAGCCTACTCATTGACCAATGGGTGGGAACTCCGTCTGCCATGGAGTCCATCAGGAAAGGAAAATTACGGTAAGTATTTGATAATAAATTTTCCTTTTTCCTGACAGACTCCATGGCAGCCTACGTGTGGGAAATAACTAGCCAACCACACGGGTGGGTATGCATGATCAAAAACATAAATTTTAATTTGTCCAATCGGTCGATAGGATTTGTAACCCAAAGTTTACAGAGGATAGTGAGGCAGGCTCTATACAATAATGCAACATGAAGGTATTAATAGAAGCCCATGAAGCTGCCTTGCAGATGATATCTGGAGCCACATGTCGAGCCGCTGCCCACGAGGCTGCCATTCCTCTGGTGGAATGGGCTGTCACCGCCTTTGGAGGAGCCAAGCCCTTAGCCCTATATGCCTGTTGTATGGCCTGTACGATCCAGGACGCGATAGTCCTGGTTGAGGCTTTTTTCCCTATATTGCTGCCTGAGTGAAGCACGAAGAGATGACTAGAACGTCTAAAGGGAGAAGTAACTTTGAGATATTCCTTAATAGCTTCGCCCACATCTAGAGGGTGATTCTCAGTGGACCCTGGGGTCCTAAATGTAGGTAAAACGATCTCTTGATTGACGTGGAATACTGAAGACACTTTTGGGTTGGAACCCAGCATAGGAATGAGGACTACCCGGTCCGGGAAAAACGTTAGGAAGGGTTCTTCGTGACCAAGTGATGCAATTTCAGAGACCCTTTTGGCTGAGGTAATGGCCACTAAGAAGGCCACCTTTGCTGAAAAGACCTTGATAGGGAGCGGGGAGGGCCCCGAAGTACTGAGTCCAGAGATCGAGTCAAGGACTAATGGAAGGTCCCATTTGGGGAACCTAGGCTTTCTCTGGGGCTTGAGTCTCGATGCGCCTCGGAAAAATTGTCTAACCAGAGGATGAACTGCCCATGAAGTGCCGGAGAAGGCCGAAAGTGCAGAAACTTGGACTCTCAGAGAGCTGACAGATAGATGTAAATCTAGGCCCGTTTGGAGGAAACTGAGAACGTCCTGGACTTTTGGATGTCTAAAAGACCTGCCCTGAGGAGAGCAGAACTCCACGAATTTGGACCAGATCCTTCCATAGACTTTATTTGTACTGGATCTTCTCGAGCTCATGAGAGTGGATATTACTTCTGAGGCACAACCTAGGGATTCCAGCCTCTCCTTCTCAAGAACCAGACCATCAGTCTCAGCACCGCAGGACAAGGGTGCAGGACTGACCCTTGAGAAAGAAGGTCCGGTCTGAGAGGGAGAGGCACTGGGTCCCGACAGCAGAGCTGGACCAGGAGAGGGAACCAAGGCCTGTTCGGCCAGTAGGGAGCTATTGTCACCACCTCCACTGGCTCCGCTCGGAGCCTCTGCAGGAATCTCAGTATAACTGGCAGTGGCGGAAAGGCGTATGCCCGCTTGAACCTCCACTGATCCGTCAGGGCATCTGTCCCGATGGCTTGACTGCAGAGCCCCCGGGTGTAGAACTTTTTCAGCTTGCGATTGCAGGGGGAAGCAAACAGATCTACTTCGGGATCGGTCTTTAGTGACAAGATCCACCTGAACGTCTCTATGTGGAGAGACCACTCGTTGTTGTCCAACTCGGTCCGTGACAGGAAGTCTGCTTGAGTGTTTTGGACGCCTGGGACAAAGACTGCCGAGATGTTGGCAAGGTATTTCTGCGCCCACGATAGGATGGGCTCGACTTCCCGAAGGAGTGTGGGACTCCGAGTACCCCCTTGCCTCTTCACATACGATACTGCTGTGGTGTTGTCCATTCTCAACAGCACTGACTCCCCCATCAGGAGATGAGAGAAGAACTGTAGGGCACACCAGGCCGCACGAAGTTCCAGGACATTCGACCCTGGGTTGGGGAGACATGTTTCCCACTTGCCTTGGGCCAGGTTCGACCCACAAAGGGCTCCCCAACCGGTACCGCTGGCATCGGTCGTGACCGTCACCCAGGAGATGGGAGCGATGGAGTGGCAAGTCAGGAGGTTCTTGCGCTGAAGCCACCAGAAGAGGCTGTTTCTCATTGTAGATGTTATGCGGATGACCTGATTCTTGTCCCCTGACTTCCATTGCCGTAGGAGGCCTGACTGGAAGGGACGCAATCTCCATAAGGCCCATTCGACCATGGGAGTCGTAGAAACCATCGTGCCAACGACTTTCAGGCACTGAGAGGCTTTCATTTGCCGTGCATGTAGAGCCCGGGAGACTCTGTCTCGAACTGTAGGAATTTTCTGTAGTGGAAGGGAGATAGTGTTTGCCACTGTATCGAACTGGGCTCCCAGATATATTAGACGCTGAGTTGGGCTCAGTTGACTCTTTTCTATGTTTAGGAGCCACCCGAAGTTGGACAGAGTGGAGATTACTTGATCCCGGTGGACCAGCAACTGCTCCCTGCTTTGGGACAGCACCAGCAGGTCGTCCAGGTAGTGGTAAAGACGTACCCCTTTGGATCTTATTAGTGCCACCGTAGCTAGGAGGACTTTTGAAAAGACCCGGGGGGACGTTGTCAGCCCGAAGGGGAGGCAAATAAATTGAAGATGATCTGACCCAATGTGAAAGCGGAGGTATTTGTGAAATTCTTTTTCCACTGGAACGTGGAAATAAGCGTCCTTCAGGTCGATTGATATCATCCAGTCGCCTGGTTGTATGGCTCTCTGAATGGACACCAAGGTTTTCATCTTGAACCTTCCATTCTCTATGAATCCGTTGAGATATGTGAGGTCTATGACTGGGCGCCAAGAGCCCCCCTTTTTTTGAACTAGGAAGAGAGGGGAATATATCCCCTGGAACCATTCGTCCTGTGGTACATGTACTACTGCTCCTTGAATTTTCAGGAGGTCCACATAGGACAGTAAAATTTGTTTCTGATCCTCTGCCCGAGGGAGAAGAGTGGAGACGAACCTTGGGTGCGGAGTCCTGGAAAAGGCCCATCTGTGGCCTGACGAGACCGTCCTTATGACCCAGAAGTCTGAGATCGAGGCCACCCAGACGTGCCGGAAGAGGAGCAGATGAGCCCCCACCCGGCCCGCCTGGGCGGGCGTAATCTCAAAAAGATTTAGCCTGATCACGAGCACTGGACGTTTGATTTTTAACGGGTTTGCGGAAGGATGACTGCCCTCTGCTCCAATTCTTCCTAAAGTCCCGGCCAGGCTTGTAGGAGCGTGCTTCCCTGGAGCGCTCCGGACTTCGTCTTCTGAACTGGGGCTTCTTTCGACCCAGCATGCGCCTGTCCTGGGGAAGAAAACCCGATTTGCCACCTGTGGCTCGCGTAATGGCATCGTCAAGCTTATTGCCAAACAGTGAGGACCCCTCAAACGGGATTTTACACCACGCTTGCTTAGAACCAGGGTCCGCAAGCCAGGGACGCAACCAGAGGGCTCTCTTGGCCGTAACTGAGGACAGCATAATACGAGCCAGAAGGCGGATCAGGTCAATGGATGCCTCCCCCAGGAAGACCGCTGCAAGCTTCAGCTCTGCGGCTGCTGAACTTCCGGCCAGCTCTTCTGACACGCCTTTAAGGAAGGATTCCACGTTCTCCGTCCAGGCCTCCATGGCCTTAGACATGGCCGCTAATGCCAGGGCTGGTTTACAGGCCATACCCGCGAGCCCATAGATTCTTTTTAGATCTAGGTCTATCTTCCTCTCGAGCCCATCTTTAAAAGATACTGCGTCTTCTAGAGGAAGAGTCACATGTTTGGCCAGACGCATAAGAGCTGCGTCCACAAGGGGAGTATTCTCCAAATTCTTTACTTCTTCTGACTTGAAGGGGTACAATCTGGAGGTTTTATTAGACATGGAGGATTTTTTTCTCTGTTTTACTCCATTCTTCCTCAATGATTTCCTTTAGCTCTGGAAGGAGCGGAAAGTTTGCGCGTTCTCTCCCCAGGTGCTTGAAAAATTTTTTCTGCTTGGCTGGGGGAGTGGAAGGGTCTTCCCACTTCAAGGCTTCCTTGATTGCTTTGATTAAAGGGGAAACCATCGCGAAGTCGAACCCTCCAATGACCTCCTCATTAATAGACTCATCCTCTGAGGAGTCAGGAGAGGTAATATAGGGCTGCGAAGTACCCGGATCATCGCGGGCCTCTTCCGCCGGCGGGCCAGACGCGGTGGTAGACTGGCTCAATGTGCGAGGTGCTTCCCTCTCCATTAGGGATTGCTGTACCACTCGTTTCACAAGAGACTCTAAACGCTGGTTTTCCGTCTCTTTTTCCCCAACCGCACAGACAAAACAACGGTCACATAAGGACTTGCCCTCCGGAACTCGTGTCCTACATCCCCAGCAGGCTCTGTGGTCTGAGCGGCTGTCATGGCGGTGGGAGCGGTGTCTTGAGGAGGAACGAGAGCGTCTCCTCTGGTGGGATCCGGACTGTGAGTCTCGTCTGGATGAAGATGAATTGTATTGTGGCTTGGCAAGGTCATTGGCATTCTGGACCGCATTTAGCGGGTCCGACCTAGAAGGGCTGGGAAGAGAAAAAATAGGGGAAGGGGAGAGAAGAAAGGCAGAACATGGTATCAGCACGACAATAATGTACATAAATCTCATCCCCTCCCCTCACAAGCACATACCTTGTGCGTGAGGGCTGGCCACTTAAAGGCGGTGAATTGTCCATAACCTGGGACGCGAAATGTCACTTTAATAGTCTGCAGGGATAATGGTCTAAGAAAACCTAGGCATCAAATATGAGAAGGTTTTAGAGAAAAGAAAAAACTCTGCTTGCCTCTTTTTTTTTTTTTTTTTTTTATAATATGCACAAAGCACGTATCAACGTATATTCAAGGCAAAGGAAAAACAACTTCCAGCCGCAAAAGTATATATATTTAGAAAAACATATATAATGATAAAAGAACATATTCCATTATTTTGCTCTTTTTTTTTTTTTTTTTTGCAGAGGTTTCCACCACTCACCTGGAGACCAGCAGGGATCCGCTCCTCCTTTCCCTACCAAGGGAGATCCCAACTCAGCAGGACAGGAGGGCGGAATTTAAATTCCCCGCCCATGACATCATTATCCCCTACTGCGCACGCGCAAAGGGGAACCACCGCACGGCGCCTGCGCGGACGACGAACGAGCCGCCGTACTGCGCATGCGCGAGCCAAACCTTGCTCTCAGGGTGGCTACAGCGCAGGTGCCAGCGGCGGAGACTGCCGCAACCCGGAAGTGCCGTGGCGGGCTGGAACGCACGCGAACCAGCCGCCATGAGGGGGATAGGACACACTGGACCACCAGGGAAAATACAGACAATACATAGAAATACTGCCATGGAGTATGAGAAAACAGCCACAGACCTTGCCAGCCGTTGATGAGAACTGTCCGCCGGGCATACAGAGGCGACCACCCATCCACCAAGGGGGAACATTCAAGCCTCTTCAAGCTACTCGCCCGCTCATAGCTGGGCTTTTGAGCTGCACCGCACAGGTATGCCAATCTTGGATTCAATCAATCTTGGATTCAATCAATCTTGATGCGAACAGCATGTGTAGGTCCATAGAGGAGGACAAAAAAGGAACGCAGTAGCTAGTGGTGAGCACTCATTTATGGGAATGGGGTCCTATAGCATTGGAGAGGAGGCGGGGTTAACCCACACGTAGGCTGCCATGGAGTCTGTCAGGAAAAAGTATTTAGCAGTTTATATTTACTAAAATAATTGCATTTCCATGTTCTGTGTACTGTGGGAGACCAGATATAGTGAATGCAGGGTCCTGGGTTTAGTAACCCTTTTAATTTCACCTCTGACACGTTTAATTTAAAGGGAAAGCACCAGTAATTAGTATTATTATTAGAGCAGGAGACACCAAAGTTTTAATTATGAGGGACACGTGTGTATTCTACAAATATTTGCAGGCTGAAAAAATCCCCTAAAAAGTCCCTATCAGAGCTTCCCCTTACATAAGGGTCCCCACCAGAGCCTGTCCTTGTATTGGAGGTCCCATCAGAGTCCCTCCTTACATCAAAGTCCTCATCAGAGTCTCACCTTATGTCAGGGCCTACATCAGTGTTCCCCTTTACATCAGGGCCCCCCATCAGAGTCAACCATTACATCAACTACAGCCAACAGCACCACTGATCATTGTATTCTGATGGTGAGGAAGGTCCTATGCTATCAGAACACAATGGCACAGCGGGAGGATTCACCCATTCATATCGAATGTGTTGATGGGGGAGTCAAGTTCTATTTTTTTAGGCACTTTTTTTCCTATGAAAACTGAAAGTAGTTTTTGTAACCATCAGAAGCTAACTACTAGCCGACCAGCCGCTGTTGTTATATGGCAAGAGGTTGGCTCCCCTACACGAATCGCCATAGCTGTCCGGCGGCTGCTTTAAGGGGTATAGGGGGTGCGCCCAGCGCATGACCCTGAAGCCGCTGCCTGTGGCCACAATGCCTACCGGCCACCTGCGATCGCTCCTCAGAGAGCCAGAACAGGGATCTTTGTATGTAAACAGACAGATCCCATTCTGTCAGGGAAGTAGAGAGAGATCTGCTGTACCTAGTGATCAGGAACAGCGATCTCTCTGTACTCCCAGGCAGTCCCCTCCCCCCACAGTTAGAAACACCTCCCTAGGGAACACTTAACCCCTTGATCGCCCCCCCCCCCCCAGTGTTAACTCCTTCCCTGCCAGTGACATTTATACAGTAATCAGTGCCCATTTTTATCCATGATCGCTGTATAAATGTCAGTGGTCCCAAAAAAGTGTCAAAAGTGACTGATTTGTCCGCCGCAATGTCGCACTCCCACTAAAAAACGATGATCACCGCCATTACTAGTAAAAAAATAATAATAATAAAAATGCCATAAATCTATCCCCTATTTTGTAGATGCAATAACTTTTGCGCAAACCAATGAATATACGCCTATTGCGATTTTTTTTTTACCAAAAATATGTAGAAGAATGCATATTGGCCTGAACTGATGATATTTATTATAGCAAAAAACTAAAAAATATTGTTTTTTTTTTCAAAATGATCATTTAATTTTGTTTATAGTGCAAAAAATAAAAACCGCAGAGGTGATCAAATGCCACCGACGATTCGCGCAGGGGAGCACACCTGCCGCACTGTGGCAGGTGTGCTCCCCTTCGCGAATCGTCGGCTCGTGCACTAGCTTTTGCGGGCGCGCCCTCGATGTCCGCTGGCCACCCGTGATCGCTGAAAACAAGGCGGATTCCTGTTCTGACAGGGGAGGAGAGAGAGAGGTCAGCTGTTAGTGGTGATCAGGAACAGCGATCTCTCTCTGCTCCCAGGTAGTCCGTCCCCCATACAGTTAGAAACACCTGCCTAGGGAACACTTGACCCCTTGCTCGCCCGCTAGTGTTAACCCCTCCCATGCCAATATCATTTATACAGTGATCAGTGCATTTTTATAGCTCTGATCACTGTATTGGTGTCACTGGTCACCAAAAAGTGTCATTTAGAGTCAGATGTGTCTGCCGCAATGTCGCAGTCCCGCTAAAATTCGCAAATTGCTGCCATTACTAGTAAAATCAATAAAAAATAAAAAAAAGTCTCTAAATCTTTCTCTTATTTTGTAAACGTTTTAACTTTTGCGCAAACCAATCAATATACGCTTATTACGATTTTTTTACCAAAAATATGTAGCATGATTTTTTTATTTTTTCGGGTATGTATTATAGCAGAAAGTAAAAAATATTGTTTTTGTTTTTTTTTTTTAAATTCTCGCTCTTTTTTTTTTTGTTGTTTGTTTATAGCGCAAAAAATAAAGACTGCAGAGGTGATAAAATACCACCAAAAAAAAGCTCTATTTGTGGGAAAAGAAGGACATCAAGTTTGGCACGTGCTGGGATTGCTAACTGTCACATTGCAAACGATCAAACTATCAAACGGCTGGCGTCATAACTGATCACATGTGCAGCATCATAGCAGTTGAAATTCAAACAGAGGCCAAGATGGCAGCTTCCTTGGCTGAAAATGATAGGAGGGTTTAGTTCCGCTTTCACATCAATGCATTTAGGTGAAGTGGTAAAGTTTCCCTGAAATGAAAACTCTCAATTTTGTTGATCCCTACCCTAAAGAAGAACCTGTGTTGCCTATAGCAACCCCAAGTCATCCTTTTTTCTTTTGGTGCACCCATGGAAGAATAAAGTGCTGATTCGGACAGGTTGCTGTGAATAACAAAACCAGCTCCTGGCTCAGACACTTTTACACTCGTGGCCCAGCGTGTCTACATGCAAAGTATTGCTTTAATTAAAAAATGTATTTGTCTGAGGAGCTGCCAGGAGCGGAATTTTGGTGACATGGTTCTCATTCGGGGTTTATGGAAAATTCCTACAATAAGATGCATGTCTGGACAGTGTGTAAACTGAAGGGAAATCTATGGGGAGAGTGCCATTTTCTGCAGAAATAAATTACTATCACCCAGGGAAAAGTCTTTTCATAATGTTTAGCGTTTTGCTGTTAAATAAATGATTAAGGCTCACTTTCACGCTGCGAATTGCAGTTCATTAATGTACCAGTAAATCTAAGCTGGGCATTAACCTAATATAATAAAACATCTTGTAACATTTTAAAGATGCAAGGTAAAGCATCAGATCTTCAGGAAAAAAAAAACAAAAAAACATTGTGGTAAATAAGACCTCTTTCACACTGAGGCAGTTTTCAGACAATTTAGCGCTACAAATAGCGTCTGTAAAGCACCTGAAAACTGCCTCCCATGCCGTCCGAATGTGAGAGCCCGAGTGCTTTCACACTGGAGCGGTGCGCTTGCGGGACATTAGGAAAAGCCTGCAAGCAGCATCTTTGGGGTGGTTTGGGAATGCTGTATACAGCGCTTCCAAACTGCCTTGCCCATTGAAATGAATGGGCAGCACTTCCAAAGCGTCTGAAAAGCGTTTCAGAAGCGCCGCAACACGGGCGCTTTTAGCCCCTTCTTGGCCGCTAGCGGGGGTTTAAAGCGCCCCGCTAGTGGGCGAAAAGCGCCGCTTAAACAGCACCTCTAAAAGGACCGGCGCTTTACCGCTAATGCTCGGGTGGCCTCTGTGTGAAAGTGGCCTTAGTGGGGGAAAAAAAAAAGGTAAGGTAAAAGAGGTAAGGTATTCAGGTAGAACGATTACAAAAAGAAGTTGAGATAAAGAGGACTAATGCCGCGTACACACGAGCGGACTTCTCGTCGGACTGAACTCCGAAGGACTTTTCAACGGAGTTCCGACAAAACGGACTTGCCTACATACGATCCCACCAAAGACTGATCGTTTTGAACGTGATGACGTACGACCGGATTAGAAAAGGAAGTTCAATAGCTAGTAGCCAATAGCTGCCCTTGCGTCGTTTTCGGTCCGTCGGACTAGCATACAGACGAACGTTTTTCTCAAATCGAGTCGGTCGGAAACATTTGAAACATGTTCTATTTCTAAGGTCCGTCAGATTTTTCGACAGAAAAGGTCCGATGAAGCCCACACACGATGGGAATGTCCGACGGATTTGTTCCGTCAGACCTTTTCTGCCGGAAAGTCCGCTCGTGTGTACACGGCATTAGAGTGGACCAGCATCCCTATGTGCATTGTACAGAAAGCAAGGTCCCTCCTTGAGATTTTAGAGGCCCAAATGGTGATATAACACCAAAAGACAATATGAATAATAAATATAAATATAAAAATTGAAATTTATTATAGTACATATAGTTCAAGAATAGCAAACAATGAATAATTGATAAGATAAACGTGGCTGATACAGTTACACATCAATGTGATACATTGGTTAGATGCTGTAGGGGATCAAAGGACACCATATAGAGTGCAGGCTCCACACCCAATGCGTTTCAGAAATTACTTCCTTCTTCAGGGATGTATCAAGGGATCAAAGCATCATATTCTAAATGCAAATAGACAGAATTTAGCCAGATATAGCATAGTGGAATATAAACAATATATGCTTTAATTTTTTTTTTTTTTGTAATTCCTTTATTTTCCAAAAGATAAGCGTTACATTTCAATAAACACTGTAGAGAAACATCATACAGCTTATATGTATATAATAAAACAAGTATTGAGACAAGTCGTTGACAGAGTCAATTGCCAGAAACAAAAGTGTACAATATCATTTTCTTTGGGTACACGATCTGTGATGGGGTTTCCTGAGAATATCCCCTATTTCAAAAAACATTTAGATCGTATTGCTGTCATGTCCATATAGTGATTAAAATACTCTCCACTGGCCAGGGAAGAGGCTCCCTAGGAAGCCAGCAGAGTCCAACCATGGGATACTAACAAAGTGCAATGCAGACCAAGATATACACCATATCTGGCTAAACCTACCCATGGCTGGAAAAATATAAAGGGGGACTAAAGTGAGCGGAGCGAGAGGGAAAATTGGTGAGGGGAAGTGGGGAGGTGAAAGACAGGAGGGAAGGGAAGAGGGAAAAAATATAAGACATAGGACAGGGGTGGGGAAGGAGGGAGAGAAGATGAAAAAGAGGGGAAAGGACGGAGAACAAAGAACTAAGAGCGAAGAAACGAAAAACGGCGGTGGGGCCCCTCGGCCAGGCGGGGTCCCCGGTCCGGGAATCTTTTCATTCTATGCCACCTCACTGAGGTATGCCTCGGAGTAAATAAAATGCTGCCATGGGCGCCACGTATCTCGATAGGCCCCCTCCCTGCCGTACAGAGTGGCAATAAGATCTTCCATATCGCGCAACTCATTCACCTTAGCGTACCACTGGATTTTCGTTGGTGGGGTCTCCGATCTCCAAGATAAGGGAATGCAAGCCTTGGCTGCGTTCAATAGCTGTATAGTAAGGGAGGCTTTGTATTTCTTAATTGGTCGTCTAGAGAGGTGTAGCAGACACGCCCCAGGATCCACCTCCAGAGTGGCACCCGTTAGATGTTCAATCGTGCGTGTCACCTCCCGCCAGTAGGGTTTGATTTTGGGACAGTCCCAGAAGATGTGGAGCATTGTTCCCTCCCCCGTCCCACAACGCCAGCAGAGACTTGGGACCTGTGGGAAAAACCGATGCAGAGTGGAAGGCACTCTGTACCATCTAGTCATGATTTTGTAGCAGGTCTCTTGAACCCTAGAGGCTATAAACAATATATGGCCTTTGTCCATTCTAGCGCCAAGCCACAAACAAACTTACATGTTGATGTTGAAAAATCACAAATTAGCCATATAAGATATACACGCCAAAACCACTCACCACCACCGGGGCTAAACAGAAGGACACCCAGCAAGGTTAGACAGCGGAACGAGCCCAGCAGGGCTGATGTACAGCAAAAATGTCCTTAAAGAGGAGTTCCACCCGAGGTCTAGTAAAAAAAAAAAAAAAAATTAAAAGTCAGCAGCTACAAATACTGCAGCCGCTGACTTTTAATTGGACACTTACCTGTCCCAGGGTCCAGCGATGCGGGGGATCGAAGCCCCGCTCTTCTCCCCCTCCATTCAGCGGCGCCGGCATTGCAACTGTGGGCGCCGGGCTGTGGCTTCACAGCCTGGCACCCACTGCGCATGCGCGAGCGGTGCCGCGCGCCGTGATTGGCCGCTCAGTCACCTGGGACCTGTAATGGGTCCCAGATGATTGACAGGAGGGAGGGAGCAGAGCTGAGCCCTTCCTGTGCCGAGGGGGAAGTGATGTCACCAGCCCAGGCACTGGAAGAGGCAGACTACGAGGGACCACCTAGCAACAGCCATTTAGAGGTAAGTAAAAAAAAAAATATATCCAAAGGTTTTTTTGTATTTTTTTTTTTAATTTTTCATGTAGTTTTTTTTTTGGGTGGAACCCCACTTTAACTTCTGAATGGTATGGTTGCTGAGCAAGAAAAAACAGGCATATGTATAAGTAATATGAAGCAACACTTAAGCTGTGAATCACAGCGAAGGTGCTGCTCAAATGTATCGCAAAAAACATCAGGGGAAAGGATATGGTATTGGTTCTGGGTGAGTACCCACTCTAGTTGCTAGGAAAATATATTTAGGAAAAAGTTAAATAAACTAAGCGCCCAAAGAATACATAAAATCAGCACTTACCAAAGAAGATAATGGATCAAAGCATCCCCTGGATAGTGGTAGAGACCACCCCGAATAGCGTGTGGGGGTAGCTGAGCAAACCCAGCAGTGCTTCTTAAATACCCTAAAGATGATGGCCATACCGTAACAACGCCCCGCGGCACATGGTTCCATGCTGGACTGACGCGCGTTCCATTGCTGGCCCCCGGGCACGTGGCGTGAGGCGCAAGGCGCGACCATGTCACTTAGGGCGGAGCCGCGTATCGCGTCATGCGCCTGCCAAAACACAAGTGGGCGGAGCCCGGAAAGCGCGGCCAAAACACCAGCCGAGTGTTGTAGGGAACCTAAGGGAGGAGATGGCTCTGTCCGGCAGCGAACTCGCTCGAGATGACAACCAGTGCCACCCACAACACTGCATGGGTGGCCAGGGTGCGCTGGGTGGGAGCCCAGAGAAGCCGAGGGATCGGAGCGGAGGCCAGGCTGGAAAACCCCGGATGGAGGAGGCTGGAAAAAAAAACATGTCTAAAAAACATGAAACATGAATTGCAGCAGACATGCAAGCCGCACATTAAATACAAAACATGGGAAGAGACAAAAGCCAATAATGATTATACAATGATCAAATTTAACAACATAAATAGATTTGCAAATGAAAACATTTAATAAAAATAACAAAAGAGAAAAGAAGCTGACAACAGCATGAGAGAAAAACCCTTAATGTAAAGAAAGAGCAGGCAGAAAAATATAAAATAAATGAATATACAGGTATAAAAATGAAGAGAAGTGTTTATAGGGTATTCCTTTTTTTATGGGGCAGATAAAAAACTTCTCCTATGGTCGACATAACGTTACTATGCCCCTGGACATCATACATTCCAAGTAATGGATAGTCGCCCTATATCTCATCTTTCCCAGCAACCCGAGGTAAAGCCCTCTAGAAAGGGTTTGAAATTGGTGGCCTCATTCATCCCTGGAGGTGAAGTAGCTCCAAGGCGGTAAATCCATCTTAGTTCAATTTGAAGTAATTATTTATTCCATTCACCCCCCTAGAGGGGGGTGCACTCTATCCAGTATAAGGAACTGAATTTGAGGGAATTTTGCATTGTGGCGTCTCCAACGTGCCTTCCCCATGGTAATTCTGGCTTAGAATATGTCTGTAGGTGCTCTTTCAAAACTCCTGTACGGTTTTACCCACGTAAAAGCAGCCGCACTCGCAGGTAAGAAGATAGAAAACTCCTTGTGTTTTGCAGTAATGACAACGATGTTTGAAAATAGTACATTTGGTAAACATACTTGTTTAGCTGTTTGCAGAAATTAACAGCATCGAAAGATGGTGGGGTATTTACATGGATCTTTTTTACCGCTGACTGCAAATTTGCTGTGGACCAACTGGTCCTTTATCGATTTAGCCCTCCTATATGTAATGGAGGGTTAGCCTCCAACATGAGGACCAATCTCAGGGTCCATACTTAAGAGGTACCAATATTTTGTCATAATTCACCTTACCTGCGAGTGTCGGCCGCAGTAGCAGGTTATAATGCATATGGTTGTGTTGTCCTTAGCTTTCTTTGGGGTGTACAGCAAGGACTGTCTATTTGGGATGGTAGCGCATCTAAAGGCCTTCTTAAGGCAGGTTTTGGAGTAGCCCCTAGCTCGAAGTCTGTCGTGTAAAGCATTGGCCTCTGTTTTAAAAGTAGTATCACTGGAACACTGGAATCCGCAGATACTGACTGTAAGGAATGGAGTTGATTAGAGGTCTGGGATGAAAGCTGGAAGAGTGTAAAATGGTGTTCCCCGCTGTTGGTTTACGGAATAGAGTACTCAAAAGTGTCCCATCCAAATCCTTGGAAATGATAATGTCCAGAAAAGGTAGGGATGTAGGATCTGAATTAGGTGTAAATTTTAAATTGAATTCATTGGCCTTCAAACAACGATGGAGACTCTCCACCGGGCAATCCCACATGACAAAGATATCATCAATATACCTATACCATAGAGTAATATGGCTAGCGAATTCCAGAGAGTCGTGAGATAATAGGAACCCTTGTTCCCACTCCCCCGGTACAGGTTGGCATAGGACGGGGCACAACATGTCCTCATTGCCACCCCCTGCACCTGGAGGAAGTGGGATTCCTGGAATGAGAAAACATTATGGAATATGAACTCAAGCGCAGTAGCTATAAACTCATTAAGTTTCCATTTTGTCTGGTTGGTCTGCTGGAGAAGATATCTAATAACAGATATGCCTTTGTCATGTGGGATGGAGCAGTAGAGGGCCTCCACATCTATCGAGACCAACAGAGGGTCTGGGGAACGATAGGCTATTATTTTCTTTTCTTTCTTCTAGCAAACTCTTTTTCTAATTTGGGTGTATCAGCCATGACTGCCCATGCTGGGCCGGTGCTACCACTAGGCAAACCAGGGGCGCCTGGCCACTGGTGTTCCTACTCTCTTCTCTCTGCAGCAAGCAACTAAGGCCCCATACACACTATTCGATTTTCTGCAGATTTTTGTCTTCAGATTTACCAAAACCATATATTATGAGGTCTAACCTTAAGAGTTTCAATTTGTATGCAGTCAGGCTTGCCCTTGCAGTACACATTTTGGTAAATCTGAAGACAAAAATCTGCAGAAATCTAATAGTGTGTATGGGGTCTAAGTCTCAGCATTAGCAGGCGGCCCCCGCTCTGTTCACACATAATGTCAGAGGTGCAGCAGCAGCGGAGGACTGTGTCTGTGCCCCGATTCCCGAATGAATGGAAGCAAGCAAACATTCATTGATGGGCACTGCAGAATGCACAGATCACAGGGGTCAAGAATGCAGAATGCACAGATCACAGGGGTCAAGAATGCAGAATGCACAGAGCACAGGGGTCAGGAATGCAGAATGCACAGAGCACAGGGGTCAGAAGTGCAGAATGCACAGAGCACAGGGGTCAGGGATACTGAATGCATGGAGTGCAGGGGTCAAGGTTTCAAAGAGCACAGGGGTCATGAGTGTGTAATGCACAGAGTATAGAGGTCAGGAATGCAGAAAGAAATCCATATTTTAAGGGGTCAGGAGCACAGGGCAGAGGAGTGCACAATGAACAGAGCACAGGGGTGAGGAATGCAGAATGCATAGAGCACATAGGTCAGGACTGCACAACAAACAGAGCACAGAGGTCAGGAATGCAGAATGCACAAGGCACAGGGGTCAGGGCTGCATAATGCACAGAGCACAGGGGTCAGGAATACAGAATGCACAAATCACATAGGTCAGGACTGCACAACAAACAGAGCACAGGGGTCAGGAATGCAGAATGCACAAGGCACAGGGGTCAGGGCTGCATAATGCACAGAGCACAGGGGTCAGGAATACAGAATGCATGGAGTGCAGGGGTAAAAATTGGATAGAGTACAGCAGTCAGGAGTGTGTAATGCACAGAGCACAGGGGTCAAGACTGCACAGAGCACAGGGGCCAGGAATGTGTAATGCACAGAGCAAAAGGGTCAGGAGTGCAAAATGCACAGAACACCGGAGTCAAGCAATGGCATGCATAATGAAAACAGTACCAGGGTCAGGAGGGCAGAACCACGCAGCTCAGCCCCCCCTCCCTTAAGAACAGATCCCCCAAAACAGCTCCCACCAATACTTCTTAGTACAGCCCCCCCCCCCAGTACAGATCCCCCTCAGTACAGTTATCCTCAGTATAGATCTCCTCTCCTTTGTACAGCATGCCCTAGCAAGGCTCCCCCTCCCAGTATAGATATCTCTACCCTAACACAGGTTTCCTCCCAGTACACACTCACCAGTCAAATAATGCTGTTCAGAGTAAAAGGGAGTCCCCCCTTCCGCCGACCTCAAGACCTATTAATAATTTAATGTCATGGGTGGCCTTACTCATACCTCCCAACTGTCGCTGATTTGGAGGGACTGTCCCTGACTTGGAATAAAGTCCCTCTGTCCCTCTTTCCTCCTCATTTGCAATGGCGACCCTAGGGGGGGGGGCAGAGGGGGCCCTGACCCCCCCAACATTATGCTGTGCCCCACCATGTGCCCCCCTAATAAAAATTTTTTTTTTTTTTTTTACAAAAAATCAATGATTAAGAGGGAGAGGGTCCCCAGTCAGCTCCTGCGGGTGATTCCTCCCCCCTCCCTCTGCTTGCTGACACTGCATAATGTGAGCGCTCACACAACCACGGCCGCCCGATCTGCTCCTTCCCCTGCATCCTCATTGGCAGGGAGAAAAGCGAGTTGCAGGAAGGACTCCACCAGGACTCTCAGTTACTGAAAAAACAGACTGATTTCTCCCATCCTTAGGACAGGAGAACCAGCCTGTAAATTCCAAGAGATTCCAGACCAGCGCTGTCAATAGCGGGGGCAGGACAGCAAGAGGAGGCTGGGGAACCCCACAGTGGCAGAACACCAGGGCCCGGAGGCAAGACAACCTTTGCAACCCTGATAGTTCTCCTACTGCTTTGGATCCTTATATTTTCTTGGTATGCTGGTGACATATATCTCTTGTTTTCTGCCACCCTGGGGGACCCCAAAACAGTAGGAAGGGAGCTCACTGCAGAACATGTGAAAGGGCCGTTGTGGGGTCGTAGTAAAGGGCCCCAGTATATCTATATATATCTATATATATCTATATATCTATCTAGATAGATAGATAGATAGATAGATAGATAGATAGATAGATAGATACATACATACATACATACATACATACATACATATACATTTTATAGTTGCCCCCCTACTTTTGTCCCTGCCCCCCCATGTGCCCCCCCAAAATATGAAAGCTGGAGACGCCACTGCTCATTTGTCCCTCATTTTGGTCTGATCTATATAGTTGTATATAAAATGCACTTTTTATCTTTCAAAAAGTATTTCCCAGCGCTAAACCTTTCATCTGATTTCTAAATTGCTACATTTGTACATTTCAAAAGCAAGTATAAAGGAATAGTAGTGGTAAAAATAAAGCACTTGTAGGTTTAACAATTTTTTTTTTGGTATAATGCTCCTTTACGAAGGTGTGGCAGGGGGGTGTGTCCTATCCCTACATACTTTTGCTAATAGGTGTCCCTCGTTCCCATCTTAAAAAGTCGGGAGGTATGCCTTACTGAGTGACCAATAGAGATAAATGGAAAAAGGGGAGAGGGTAGCCAAAGGGAAAAGTCAGTACCTGTTTGCCACTTCAGCTGCACACAGCCTACATCTGCAGATCTGCTGATCCCTTTAAAAAAAACAGCTTTCACTCAAGGTAATCTCTGTTTATCTTTTTTTATTTAATGATAAATCCTTCAGGCCTAAACATTTACTATCTATGGGGTCCTTATCTATAAAAAGAAAAGTTTAATCTCTCTGTGGATGTGCAGCTATTCCTTCCACAAGGTTCATCATTGCTGAGGAAACCCCACCACCAAGAGTCTTCTAATGCCTGTGGATCAGATAGCAGATAAAATAATCTATTTCATTTGCTACTGACTTGCTGACTGTGACTTTCCTTTTCTAAACTGTGTGTGGCTGACCGATTAATTTGAAACTGAAATCAGCTGAAAGTCAGCAAGAGCCTGCTGTCAATCACAGATCCCAAAAGGAAAGGGTGTTTATTGATACGTTGGACAGCTGTGTTCGGAAACTTTACACTGCTTTTTTTGATTATTAAACCACGGGAGAGTCACAAAGGGAACACAAAGTAAGTATTGTATATTAGCAAACTTGCCTTTTGGTCTTTAGAAGGCTTCTTACATTTCCCTCATCAGTTCCTATTTTTATTTTACATTATAAAGAAAGTAGAGTTCCTCCTTCTGCAAGAAGAGATAAGACCCCAAGGTGCAGGAGGGGCAAATCCGGGAGCTCCAGCATGTACATCTCACTGCTAAAATACCTGAGACATATACACAGATAGCAAGGATAACTTGTCACAAATTTGTGGCAGTGTTGAATTGTAAATCGTGTTAACTTGCTGCACATTTTTACTGTTAAGTTGTATATTTACAGAGCAAAAGTTCTAGTTGACACTTTTCCAATTTGTAGCATATTTGTGTGGCAAGTCTCTAGCAAGAGCAAAGTTGCAGTGGTGAGTCTACAGCAAAAGCTCTGCAAGTCTACAGCATGAAAATTCAGCCACAGTGACCCCTGTGGTGGGAGGACTATTGCACAACATAACTGAACCAGAACTTACAGCAGACTTGCAGAATGTTTGCAAAGAAAGTTGATCTGGAGTCATGCAATTGTGCAACAAACTTGCGAAGCCTGGCAAGTCTAGCAATAGCTTAGTCATTTTCAAACTTTCTGCACAATTGCTCGCTATCTGGGTAGGAGACCAGTGTGTGATGCTGCTCACCGTCTTCCCCCTGCAAATGCAACCCATACCTGAACTGGTTTAGGTGGACTTTTTTTAAATTGGTTTATACACCAGAGATCATTAAATCCTAGATGCCAAGACTAAATTTAGCAATTTAATAATGCATCAGCCAAGCTGCCATACATTGATTGAAATCTGGCCAGTTCAGCAGGGATCCTTTGATGGACTTCTATTGAAGAACATGCTGGAAAACATTTGTTGATTAGTGGCTGAAACTGCTGATCAATGTATTCTGACCCTAGTGAGTGCTGCTGTCACAATACAATGTCACTCCTGTAGGAATCCTCCATCCACCTTTCTTGCGTGTTTCACTTTTTGTTTTTTTTTATTCAGCCCTCTTGCTCTATGGAAAAAAAACAAGCCATCCACGGTCAACTTTAACTCTCTGACTAATTGGCAATATGCCCCACATTCAACAGAATATTAACAGCTACTCTAGGAAGAGAGGAGATTTGATGAAATCTCAAGGCAGTGATGCATTTTTGTCTTCCTCTACAATTTTTTTAAGGCATTACATGATAGTAAATATTAACCTGTCCCAAAAGGTGATCTAATAGGGAAGTGACAAAGTTTATCAAAAAATATGAAAGGCAGCCTAAGGGATCGATTCGGTAACTAGGCATTCCTTGACTCCGTATGGGGTAGGAGATAATTGTCAGATAATTGTCAGTCAAACAGAATCAGTCAGCAGGCAGAAATTTGCATTTCTCAGAAAGCAAGGCATATTTCACAAATCACCAGCAATTGTTCTAGTCTGGATATTGAACACATTTTTTTGTCCTCACAAAAATACATTTGCATGAATTAAAATCATCTGTATTGAGCGTGTCTAAATCACACCAAAAAAACCCGCAAATGATTAACAAAATTGGATTCCCAGACCTGCATGAGAGCCAGATGTAACATACATTTAAATGTCAGTGAAAGATCATAACTCTATTACCCTTCATTTTCAGAGTGCAAGCAGATGTCATATTTGTGAAAAAAATAGACAGCTGTGTATATGAAATAAGAGGGTATTCAGGGAGACGAGTGGCTGAGAGCACACATCCTATGCTGACCTGTGCAAGTATAATTGGTGTCCCCTTTTCTCCCAGGGATGACTTACAGACATGGTGTCACGCTTACCCCTAAAACAGGTGGTCAGACACTATAGCTGGCTTCTGTGTTCTTCACCTTTAGCAGCCCTCATAAGGCCAGGAGGCCTACCGGTACTTGGTTGCCCTCAGGACTTATACATATTGCTATAGTCCCTGGCTACTACGCCAGGCATGTGCAAACGGGTATGTGCGGTTGTCAGACAGGCAAGGTTCAGAATAGTCATGGTCAAAATCCGAAGTAAAAAGGCAGGCAGAGTTCAGAGAATAGTCAATATCTGATCTGAGGTCGTCATCGAGGTAATTCAATCTAGCAGAGCAGGGCAAACAAACAGGGAGCTTGATCAGGTATTACACACGCAGTCACAAGCATGAGACTGCAGGCTTGGCTGGCTTAAATCAACTTTGGGCTCCACCCATGGTCTGGCCACAATCAATCAGCTGTCAGGTGGACACACTGACAAGGAGAATGCCACAGCCAAAACCAGGATGCTGGAACCAGCAGCTATCGCTCAGCTCACACGCTCCTGACACATGGGCTCAACAAACTATACAGTATCATAAACATAGGCTCAACAATGACTTTTCAAGGCAGAGGAGTATCAAACATACACAGAGCACTACTAACAAAGGTTCTTTGCCAAATTACACAGTACACTTAGGGTCCCTTCACACCTTTAAAGGATAAGTTCACCTTCTATAACATGTTGCATGTTACACCCATATTCAGCAGTGTCTACTCTGATTTCCAGCTTCCAGGGACATTGGCCAGGTATGGGTATACGCAATGGTGGCTGGTGCTCAATTTTCTTGGTGGGGGGAGGATATTAATTTGCTAATGTCGCACAACTAGGTGGGCTTGGGGCGCAGTGCTCTGTGCCCCGAGCCCACCCTTTATGAAGCCTAATAGAACCTCAGGCTCTAATTTTCTGCTTCTAAAAAATAAAAATAAAAAACCATGGGAATACATGCGTCCGGCACCCTGCATGTAGATTAGGGACTGAGCGCATGGATTAGGAGGGCGGCGCCCCTGCGCCCTCCATGGATTGCCTCCACTGGGTATACGCATAGTTATATGCTGGAATTCCTGTTTAACCTATAAACGATACGAAAACATTCCTCACCCTATCCAATTCCTAGAAAAAATAAACTTTTTGGATATTCACATACTTTCATTTACAGAAGGGTTTAAATTACAATCCTTTTTTTTTTAAAGATAACAGGAGTTCTACTTTAATGCACAGATTCAGCAATAGCAACTTTCCAGTATGGAGTGGACAGTGAGAAATAGTTTTTTCGATCACATTTGCAGCACACTATTCATGCCTGTGTAGGCTTCGCATCCATCTTCCTCTCTAGTTTTTATTAACCCCAGCGGATATGGCACTTTAGCATTTAAACTCCTTTGCTCTCTGGAAGTCGGCAATTTTTAATATCCACAGATAGTTCAGTAAGAAGAATCCTTCCTCTCCAATCAGCAGCGTGATAAATCCTGTTCGAAGTTCTCAGTTAGTTGTACAAGCAATCTGTAGGGAAATATACAGCAAGCATTTAGAGCTATTGCATGCAAAATGCCCCCTTGCTCACTCATTGCTTAAAGGAGAAAAGTTTTTTTTTCTGCTCAAATTTAACAAAAAAATAAAATAAAAACTGCTGTAAAAGTTTTCTTGCGTAAGCAGCGTTAGGGGAGTTGGAAAGAGAAAATGTGATTTTACGTTTACAATTCAAATATAAAAACCAAATCAAACAAAGTTGCCTTTTTTGCTGTTATACAGTTTATGATTCTCTGGTCTGTCAACCAGGAGGAGGAAGCTTTTTTCTTTTTTTTTATTGTTAAAATATTTTTACTTTTTTTTTTAACTCCAACTTTTAAAAAGCATACTTAGTTTTATATACAATTAATTAAGATAGCTGCGCTAACCAGTTTCGTAAGCAAAATATCATAAATTGTCAGTGCAATATATACCACAAAGTGCTTAAAGTCTAATTATGCATTAGCTTAAAGTTAATTAAACATTGAAAAGTTGTTACAAAAAACAATAAGGTGCCTCCTGATGACGCCCTTGTGATGAAACGCATAGGGGCGGATGCACGGCATTACATTAATTGGGAGGCACATATACAAACTGTTGTAATTCCTACACCGTTCACCTGATTTGGATGTAAATACCCTCAAATTAAAGCTGAAAGCCTGCAGTTAAAGCACTTGTTTGTTTAATTTCAAATCCATTGTGGTGGCATATAGAGCCAAAAAGATTAGAATTGTGGTAATGTCCCAATATTTATGGACCTGACTGTATATCCTTGGGTTAGGAACTGCTAGTCCCCCTGATTTTTTGGAATGTTGCAGTACTTCCAATTTAATGCGAGGAGATTTATTTTTCCAACGTATTAAAGATCTGTAGGGGTAGCCAAATAGGAGCATTATGTAAGAAATACAGAAGTTGAGGCATCCAAATAATCTTATTTAAATTAATACGGCCTACTATCGATTCAGGCAACTTATTCCAGGTTTTACTTTGGGCTTGAAGTCTAGAAAATAGTGGAAGAATATTATCTTGCATATATGACTGGGGACGCAGAAATAATAATACCCAAATATTTTATAGAGGACACTACCCTGAGATGTGAGACTGTAGGTGGTATAGAGTCTGGTATAGGATCTAGGGGCAACAGCATAGATTTCTCCCAATTTATACCTAGCCCAGAGAACCTGCCAAATTCTTCAATATATTTCATAGCCGCTGGCAGAGATAAGCGAATATTAGTTAAAAACAGGAGAACATCGTCTGCAAATAATGATATATTTTCCTCCATAGCACCTCTGATTATACCAGTAACGTCGGAAGAAGCCCTTATAAGGCAAGCCAAAGTCTCTATGGCAATAGAAAAAAGCAGGGGAGACAATGGGCACCCCTGCCTGGTGCCCCTACAGAGTCTAAAATTAGAAGACTATAGGCCATTGTCCCTAATTGACGCCCTAGGAGTAGTATATAACAACCGGACGCATTGGCCAAAGATAGAGCCAAGACCAAACTTTTCAAAGATGGCCACTCAACACTATCGAAGACCTTAATGACATCCAGTGTTAAAAAAACACGGTCTGAATATTGCGAGACCGGAACCTGCATATTTAAATAGGCACATCTAATATTCGTCGCCGTTGACATGTTTGACATAAATTCGTAGCATTACTGATGGTAGATAATTCTGAGTGCCAGGGGAGGCACTAGCCCATGTGAGTGTACATTTTTTATGGTTTTGGAAAGATCTGGTTGTTGTGGGTTACTGGTGTGAAGAAAATAAAGAACAGCAAGCACAGACGTTTGGAAAATCACTTTATTGGTCTGCACAGAGGCCTGATCACAGCATATTGTGTACAGCAGGTGTCCCCAACTCCGGGCCATGGTTTCTCTGCAGCCGGGCCGCGAGTGCGGCGAACCAGCGGACAAGAGAGCCGCCAAGCAGCATGAGAGAGCCAGTGGGTGGGCGACATGAGAGAGCTGACGGGAGGACAGCATGGGAGAGCCGACGGGCAGACGGCATGAGAGAGCCGACGGAGTGAACAGCATGGGAGAGCCCACGGGCAGACAGCATGAAAGAGCCGACGGGTGGACAGCATGAGAGAGCCGACGGGTGCACAGCATGAGAGAGCCGACGGGTGGACAGCATGAGAGAGCCGATGGGTGGACAGCATGAGAGAGCCGACGGGTGGACAGCATGAGAGAGCCGGCGGGTGGACAGCATGAGAGAGCCAACGGGCAGACAGCATGAGAGAGCCGGCGGGCGGGTGAACAAGAGAACAGAGATATGACATCATCTCTCACCACCCACCCTGCATTACGGCAGTTATGACCTCACTGTGCAACCCTGGGCAGCAGAGAGATTACATCATCTCTCACTGCCCACCCTCACTCTGGGACCTAGCCAATGCACATGTGCTGAAAAGCTGGGAAGAGAAGCCTCTTTCTTTGCTGTCACTGTTGCCTGCCACCAAATTGCCTTTACATTTAAAAAGTGACAAGCTGCATCTGGTATTTTTTGGTGGCAGGCAACAGTAGGAAGCTTCACCTGGCAGGGTATTGACAATCCACATCTGGTGGCATGCAACTTGGCAAGTGACAATCCACATCTGGTGGCAGGTGACATGACAAACTGCATTTGGTGGCAGGTGATGTGGCAAGTGACAATCCACATCTGGTGTGAGGCGAAGTGGCAAGTGACAATTCGCATCTGATGGCACGTGACGTGGCAAGTGACAATCGCATCTTGTGGCAGGCGATGTGGTAAGTGACAAGCTGCATCTGGTGGCAGGTGAATTGGCAAGTGACAAGCTGCATCTGGTGGCAGGCAACATGGCAGGTGACAGGCTGCATCTGGTGGCAGGTGATGTGACAAGTGACAAGCTGCACTCGAAGGCAGGTGACGTGACAAGCTGTGTCTCGTGGCAGGTGATGTTGCAAGTGACAAGCTGCATCTGGTGGCAGGTGACGTGGCAAGTGACAAGCTGCATCTGGTTGCAAGTGACACGCTCAGGGCTCCCACTGATTCTGCATTATGATGAGTTAAACTATCTAATTTTATATTACAATGTAATACCAGAAATAATATGCTTCAATCACCCTGATAGCATATTAACCATGGTGTCGTGATGTTTGATTGAAGCGCCAACACCAGCCATTGCCCTGACAAATTGCCTGTGAAAAAAATGCATCGAAACACATCAAAACGCATGAAAATATCCAACGAGAGGCAGTTGTGTGGACAAAATGCCTTGTTGATGTCAGAGGTCAGAGGAGAATGAGCAGACTGGTTCGAGATGATAGAAAGGCAACAGTAACTCAAAAAACAACGCATTACAACCAAGGTATGCAAAATACCATCTCTGAGTGCACAACAGATCGAACATTGAAGCAGATGGGCTACAGTAGCAGAAGACCACACCGAGTGCCACTCCTGTCAGCTAGGCCCATTGCTCTTTTGAATGTGGACTTTAAAATTTTGACAAAACTTATCTCTCAGCGATTACAACCAGTGATGCCTCATATTATTGATCCAGATCAGACAGGGTTTATGGCTGGTAGGGCCACTAATGTGAATTTGCGGAGACTGTTTTCCAATATTCATACTTCACATCTTAATGTAGGATCTAGGGTTGTTGCCTCTGTAGATATAGAGAAGGCTTTCGATACTCTTGAATGGCCCTTTTTATGGGAGGTACTCCGTAGAATGGGCTTTCCAACGGTATTCATAAAATGGTTGCAGGTCCTATATAGACATCCCGCAGCTGCAGTGAAAATGGGGGGAGGGTTGTCGACTCCCTTCTTGTTATTTAGGGAAACTGGACAGGATTGTCCTCTGTCCCAGATCGTCTTCGCTATTGCAATAGAACCTGTGGCAGAAGCCCTGCGTACCTCCCCTAATATTAAGGGGCTGCAGATTGGTTGGTTGGAGGAGAGGGTATCCTTGTATGCAGATGATCTTTTATTATTTTTGAATGATGCTGGACCCTCTCTCCAAGGGGCTTTACAGATATTGGATTTGTTTTCGACGGTTAATGGGCAGAAGGTAAATTGGACAAAGTCCCTGTTGTTCCCAATAGATATTAAGGCTCGTAGTATGGCTTTGAGTGATATTCCATTGAAATGGGTAGATAATTTCAAGTATTTAGGAGTTGTAATCTCTCGCCAAGCTTCTGAATGTATTTCCTTGAATTTTACTCTGATCCTAGGGGATATTGGGCTAAAGTTGAAAATGTGGAAATCTCTACCATAATCCTTATTGAGACGTATTAATCTCCTAAAAATGAAAATTTTACCAAAATTTATTTACCTTATTAAACATTCTCCTCAGTGGCACCGTGTCTCCTTTTTTTACAAAACTACATCAACTTTTCTCATACTTTTGATGCGCCCTTGTGAACAAGGTGGTCTAGCTTTTCCAGTTTTATATAAATATTTTTTAGCCACTCAGTTGGTTACGGTCACATAGTGGCTAAGCCCAGATTTATCTAACCCCTCTACTCAGTAAGAAGAGGGGGGTTGGGACTTTGAGTGAGATGTGTGTTTGGACAATTGAAAATTATTCGGAGCTGTGATGCATACCCGGGGCCTCCCCTCTCCTCCCTGTCCATCACTGGGGGACTGGTCGGGCCTCCCAGGGTGCATCAGCATCACGCCCCGGGCCGAGCGCATGACGTCACCTCTTGGTGACGTGGCGCCAGAAGCGTTGATTCCACCTCCAGCATGCGTTGGGCATCCCCCCCAGGCTCTGGCCGCTTCTGCATCAGCTGTCCTGGTGAGAATTGCCTACCTCAACATGCCCAGCGTGACGTTGGGGGTGTCATGCGTAGCAGCCGGGGCGGATATTGGAGCTGCTCCCAGGCACCGTCATGTATTTCACCATGGACACCCTTCATTTCTCCTTTCCTCCCCTTGAGTGTGGTGTTGTCTGCTTTGGCTGCCCGCAGATTCACGTCCGCTCAGCTCCCGACAGGGATATTTTCCAGCCTTCCTCAACTTCCAGTTCTCAGCATTTCATGACCTATTTCAGAGCTAATATGTAAGTCATTTTTGGGGTGTCTGGCTTTTTTTTCCTCCCCCCTTATCCTCATTTTATTGATTTAAGTAATTTGGAATATCTTTCATATTTTTTGTAGATATGCATTCTGCATTTACTTCTGAAGAACTGGAACTTTATCCACGAAAAGCATCAAGCTTTTAAATGCAGTTTTTTACCAATTATGCGTTTACATCCCATGCTATACATGGATTTCATTCATCATGTGTAATAATGGAATTTTAATTGTTGTCAGTTATGCACAGCAGCTTGTCATATTTGCAATGCACCATGTCTCATGTGCAATTTATGAATAAACTTTTGTAATATTGTGGAATAATTTTCAATTGTGCAAAAGCACATCTAAAGTCCCAACCCCCCTCCTCTTATGAATCAACAGGGATGGAGGCGTATGCTCGTTTGACCATATGCCTCATTCAAAGTCCCAAACCCACCCTCTTTTTATACCTCTCTACTTGGTTGGAAGCAGCGGTGGTGGGTTCCTTATGCCGCATACACACAACCGGACTTTTCGTCAGAATAAACTATGACGGTTTTTTTGACGGAGTTCCGCTGAAACGGACTTGCCTACACACGATCACACCAAAGTCCAATCGTTTAGAACGCGATGACCTATGGCGGGACTAGAAAAAGGAAGTTCAATAGCCAGTAGCCAATAGCTGCCCTTGCGTCGTTTTTGGTCCGTCAGGACAGCATACAGACGAGCGGTTTTCCCGATAGGAACTGATTCCGTTGGAAAGATTTGAAACATGTTCTATCTCTAGGTCTGTCAGAATTTTCAAAAGAAAAAGTCAGATGAAGCCCACACATGATCGGAATGTCTGACGGAATGATTCCGTTGGACCTTTTCTGCTGGAAAGTCCGGTCGTTGTACACGGCATTGGAAGCTCTTAGCTTACTTGTGTTTAGGGGCCATAGGGCACCCTACCAGCTGACCGCATCAATGCTTAACACTATTCGAGTTTGGGAGGCAGGCCTTAGATGTGAACATTATCTTAATTCGAAGGTCTGAAAAGGCAAACGGGATTGAACATGGGCATATCATAATGCAGTCAAATATTATACATCCGTATTACATGTGAGTGTAATGAAAATTATAATCAGTTCCATCTGCTTAATTCAGATAAGTAGTCATTGAGAACAAGGAGATATAACATCACTGAAGAAAAAGAGCATAAAATGCACAATACTGATCCAATCTGCTCAGATATTTATTCACTGTATATAGGAGACTACACCAGATTCAAGTGAAGTAAAGCATGGCAACGTGAAAGGATTCCCCCAGCGTGCAGGTAATTATATTCACTCCCAATTATAGGTAACATTTCTCAATGTTTCTTCATGCTAAATTTACTAACAGATTCCGCTGGTCACTGTACAGAGATCTCCAGATACATTCAGGGGAATCGACCTGTCGGTGTGCTCCCACTACACTAGTTTAACAATTATACAATCTACACTGGAATCAGTACTTAGGTCTGAATGTTTGGAGAGGTGCACCTCCAGATTATATTCTCATTTTATTTCAATTTCAATCCTGTCATTGGAGGGTCTTAGAGCTAGGTGGATGCAAGACATACCGGACTTGGACTTAGAAGACTGGAAGAGTGTGTGGGATTTCCCTCTGCGATCCTTGGTATCCTTGAGCGACCGCATGATTCAATTTAAACTGGTACATAGAGCATATATTACGCCATATAGACTTCAAAAGATAAATCCTGTGTGCTCGTCCTGAGTGTTGGTGGTGTGGTGCGGCACAAGGGGATTTCACACAAATCTTCTGGACTTGCCCATACATAGCTGTTTTTTGGGTGGAAGTGGTGAATTTATTGAATTCTATCACTTCCGCTCCTTTACAGCTTTTAATGTCTGTATGCTTGCTGGGTCTGGTGGAGGCTACTCTCCCTACAGTGTCAGAGCAAGTGTTTGCAAACACTGCATTATTTTATGCGAGAAAAGCTATTGCTTTACATTGGAAAAAATCCTTTTCTCCTACGCTTGTATATTGCAAACAATTGGTAAATAACAATCTTCCACTGTATAGAGATACCTACATGAATAGGGGTTGCCCTGGTAAGTTTGATAAAGTCTGGGCAAAGTTGTTGGATAAGCCATATACGACATCGCATGCCCACGAGGGTTATTGATTGATTGATCCATGGGGTTAATATAGACAGTTATAGTTATAGGATTTCTGGGGCCACTGTGGTTAGTAGGAACTAAAGGATATTTTTTTTTCTGTATTGGATATGGATTGATATTTAACATGTTAAATGTGATGGTTTAGATCTTTGCCTAGTTAAAAATACTCCTTTATTTATTTTAGGCACTTATATAGCACTGTCAATTTACACAGTGCTTTACATATACATTGTACATTCACATCAGTCCCTACCCTCAAGGAGCTTACAATCTAAGGTCCCTAACACACATTCAACCATACTAGGGCCAATTTAGACATTATTGGTGTCATAGTCAGGATTCGAACCAGCGACCCGGAAACTGAGGCTACAATTTGCACAGGCTCACCAAAATTGGGCAATAGAATATTGGAAAAACATTTCCTGGTCTGATGAGTCTCGATTTCAGCTGCGACATTCAGATGGTAGTGTCAGAATTTAGCGTAAACTACATGAAAGCAATGAGTATTGTTGCTGACCATGTCCATCCCTTTATGACTATAGTCTACCCATATTCTGATGGCTACTTCCAGCAGGATAATGTCACAAAGTTCAAATCATCTCAAACTGGTTTCTTGAACAAGACAATGAGGTCACTGTACTCCAATGACCTCCACAGTCACCAGATCTCAATCCAATAGAGCACCTTTGGTATGTGGTGTAACGGGAGATTCGCATCATGGATATGCAGCTGACAAATCTGCAGCAACTGCATGATGCTATTATGTCAATATGGACCGAAATCTCTGAGGAATGTTTCCAACACCTTGTTGAATATATGCCACCAAGAATTAAGGCAGTTCTGAAAGCAAAAGGGGGTCCAACCCTATTTGCACTCCCTTAGAGAGTATAGAAGGTACGTAGGAGCTTTGCATATAGGAACCTTTAGAACATTATACCGTGGTGAAGAGTTCCTTATCATATGACAACCTTTGAAAACGATTGAATGCATTTATTGAAGATATACAGGAATCCAACACATTTCAGAGATCTACAGCTCCTTCTTCAAGAACAGCAATAAACAAATAAACATAAAAAAATGATTGATGTGGTCGCTTAGAGGAATTGTTGATCTAACTCAGCAGCATAGTGTATTTGTATATAAAGCTTGGGGGCCAAAATGCAAAAATGCTTCATTTGTATGGCCATGTTGGTTTCCATTTTTTGTGTTATAACCTGTTTTGATTAAAACAAAAAGAAAAAGCTGACTGCCATGACCAGTTCTTTTCCAGGTTTACTGTTGATTATCGTCTCTGAGTGGTATTCTCTTTTAAACATGAAGTGAGCTAAAATAACAGAAATAAGGACCTTTTGGTCTTTTATCATCTTTAGATCTCACGTACGTTTCTAAAACCTATACTCAGAAAACGAGCTTGTTCTGCGAAAGGACATGTTAGAAATTCTTTTTGTTAGAACTCTTTTTTGTAAGCTCAACCTTTCATCTGTAATCTTGCACTTTTTCCTCCCTTGTCCATTTCCCCGGGGATTCTCAGTAATCACACAAAATAATTCCTTGTCGCCAATTCCCAACTGTGCAATACTGAGAACATGGTATCTGAGCAATTCCCTTTGCGGAATCCTATTCAGAAACTGAACTAGATTACTCCCGCTGTTCTGGGTGTAGTTACAGACCAAGATATGCTCCTACCAAGTGGCCGGAGATTTCGGTGCTTGTACTGATGGAGCTGAAAGCCAGGAACCGCAGCAGGGCATCTGTTGTATGTTTGCCCACCAACTGCCAACACAATTGTGTCCGCGTCAGATTAATTCCCTTAGAAGTTACAGAAATGCTGGAAGAGACTTACAGAAAGAAAAGAGTCAGCAAGAGAAAAAGGCATAACAAATGTTGCTGGATTTTATTGCACCACAACACACAAAGAAAATCATTTTTGAAGCTACAGAGGACTTGTCATGCATGATTGAAAATGATGCAAAACATATCATTCAATAATAAATAGCCTGAAATGATATCTACTTAAAGCGGAGCTCTGGCCAAAGCTTTGTTTTTCATTTAGATTTAGTGTTAGCTTTTTATTGCCGTCTGTGGGTCCACTTATGTATAATCAAACCTAAAAAAATCATTGAGAAGAAGGGGCTGATAATAGAGTATTTTAAAAGTTAGGCTCTTTCTTGGCTATGCTTCTCAATGAGTCAGCCTTTGTCCAAGCCAATCTGATTAAGCAAAGCTTTGGAACTTCTTGGTAGTGTCAAGACTTGCCCAACTAATCACACCTGACACAAATTCCTACTGATTAAGGAAGCCCATCATAGTGATGGGCCTGTAGCAGAGTATTATAGGGATGAACTTTCCACCATAGCCCGCTTCCTTAAGGTGCATCATCTAGTGATGTAGGGAGGGACTCCCTGCTGTGCTCTGAGCACTAGAGGGAACCCTGCAGAGGACTGACTTGCCATCCTGGGGAAGACACAGGATTCCCAAGAGATTTGGGGCAATTTTGTCATATACAATGTACACTATATTACCAAAAGTATTGGGACGCCTGCCTTTACATGCACATGAACTTTATCCCAGTCTTAGTCCATAGGGTTCAATATTGAGCTGGCCCACCCTTTGCAGCTATAACAGCTTCAACTCTTCTGGGAAGGCTGTCCACAAGGTTTAGAAGTGTGTCTATGGGAATGTTTGACCATTCTTGTAGAAGCGCATTTATGAGGTCATGCACTGATATGGGCGAGAATGCCTGGTTCACAGTCTCTGCTCCAATTCATCCCAAGTGTTCTATCGGGTTGAGCTCAGGACTCTGTGCAGGCCAGTCAAGTTCCTCCACCCCAAACTCACATCATTCATTTATGGACCTTGCTTTGTGCACTGGTGTGCAGTCATGTTGTAACAGGAAGGGGCCGTCCCCAAACTGTTCCCACAATGTTGGGAGCATGAAATTGTCCAAAATGTCTTGGTATGCTGATGCCTTAAGAGTTCCCTTCACTGAAACTAAGGGGCCAAGCCCATCCCTGAAAAACAACCCCACACCATAATCCCTTCTCCACCAAATGAGTTGGACCAGTGCACAAAACAAGGTCCATAAAGACATGGATGAGCAAGTTTGTGGTAGAGGAACTTGACTGGCAGGCACAGAGTCCTGATCTCAAACCGATAGAACACCTTTGATATAAATTAGAATGGAGACTGCGAGCAAGGTCTTCTTGTCCAACATCAGTGCCTGACCTCACAAATGCGTTTCTGGAAGAATGGTCAAACAATCCCATAGACACATTCCTAAACCTAGTGGACAGCCTTCGCAGAAGAGTTGAAGCTGTTATAGCTGCAGAGGGTGGGCCAACTCAATTATGAACCCTACCAACTAAGACTGGGATGGCATTAAAGTTCATGTGCGTGTAAAGGCAGGCGCCCCAATACTATTGGTAATATAGTGTATAAAAAATAGAGAGTAGAGAGTCAGTTTGACATGTCCACCCTTTCTAGGGACCGGGGCTGTTTCCCAGTGTAGCAAGTATTTCATGGAATTAGAGTGAGACCGAGCTGCCATCATGTGAGGCACAGGCCTCAAGCAAGAGGACCCCTAAGTGCACCAGAATAGACTGCAAATTGCTGTGAGTACCCATACTGGGAAGGACTTTACATTTAGTGTCATAGAGCCTTTTGGGGACAGACAGGAGAGAAGTTCCATCTTTAAGGAGACTAACCAAGCACCCATGTCACACCAGGACCATTAGAAAGTGTAAATCTCCCTAATGGGAACACAGAAAGCAATAAAAACCTGTCAAGTGCTCTAATCCCTCCCCCCTCTATCCAAAACTAAGAATAGAGTTATTTTTAGGCCACTATGTTGAAAATGCGTCATTGAGATATTAGGATTGTATGCTGACCAGTCATGGTAAGTAAAACCATTAAAACACAATCTGAATCTGACTGGACATTCTGTGTCTGTAACTGGGATGGAGAGTGAGTGATACTGTTAATGAGCTCTGCAGAGAAGGAGTTGTTGTTTTTTATAAGGAAGCTCTTGGCTCTCCCATTAGTTGAATCAGACTGGCTGCTTAGGACTGCAGGTTCCTACTGGCGTGGCGGAGCATCAGCCCTATGTACAGTGCCTGGAGCTACTGAGAATAAAGGGTCCTGGTAACAGAGGGGCTTCCTGATCCAAGAAGTTACCCTTATGATGTTGGACTGTGCAATAGTGAACCATAGATATGGCATGGGTTAATGACCCCTCTAAATCTGAACTTTGTGGCAGGATTCCGAGGCTTAGATGAACCTGCTAGAAGTGGCAAGTGCAATTCACAATTCTGACATACCCAGTCAATAGGGAAGCCTGGCTGTAATGATCTGCTATACATTTGGTGTAGGACACACCATGCAGGTCAATATTAATGCATCGGGGGGTGAGTGGCTGTGAACGAGCACAGACTCTACCTAAAAGTGTGGAAACTTTGCCCTTTCAGAATGTTGTGACATTTGGGCTGAGATGCTCTGCAGAAAGCTGTTGCAAGCATGTGTAGGCACCTCTAAGTATCTGTACCTTATACCTAAGAAGTGTGGCATTCTCGGTTTTTCTCAGACTCCTGCTAGCCACAACTACATTCTACTATTTGTGGTCAATTTAGGAAATTAGAACAACAAATCATGTTCAATCTCTTATTCTCTAGGGAGAAAGAAACAATATTTCTGGTTGTTATGGGCTAATCTTCTTCTATCTTTCATTCCATCCATCATTCTCTGGGAAGAAGGAAACAAAGGCTCTGGTTACTATGGTGTAATCTAGTTCCATCTCCCATTCTCTGGGAAGAAGAAACCAATGATCCTGGTTGCTCTCGGCTAATCAGGTTCCATACCTTTTTTTTCTTAGGAAGAAGGATTGTTCTCTTTGTTATGACTTAATCAGGTTCCATAGCTTATTCTCAAGGAAGAAGAAAACAGTTATCCATCTCTCATTCGCTAGGGAGGAGTAGAGGATGGTTGTGGTTGCTATGGTAAAGTCAGATTCCTTCTCTCATCCTTCAGGAAGAAGGAAGCCATGATTTAAGTAGCTGTCACGTACCTTGTTGTTGAGCCTGACGTGAAGAGGGAGGCCTCTCTTACAGCTCCGGTTCAGGGGCCGCTGGTAGTGAGACAGTTGCTGCGAGAGCACAAGGAGGTTTGAGTGCCTATAATGGTCCAGCAGACTGCACAGGTATGTAGCCGGTGCTTTGCCAAGGATGAGCCGGATGGCAGAAACAGCTGATAGCGGGCAGATGAAGCCGACCCAGGATTAGCAGGTGGATACTTGGCTGGCTGATAAAAGGTTGCTGTTGCAGAGCAGGCTGGCAGAGACTGGGTTTGTAGTGCACCAGTCAGGAAGGGAGGCAGGATAGGACAGGATGTGGAGTCAGGCACCTGGGGTTGATAACCAAGAGTCAGATCAGACATAAGTAGCAGGCAGAAGAAAAATCCGAACACAGGCTAGAGCAGGTCAGACAAGGCAGAAGATAAAGGCAAACTCTAGAGACAAGTCGAGGTCAGGGTGGGTAGCGTTCATACGTGGTCAGAGGTAAGCCGGGTCAGTAACAGAGAGTCAAGCATAGGAACTGGTAACAGGATACACAGAAGAACTGTAGATCAGACAGCAATGAGCCAGTGCAACAGTCCCATTTAAATAGTCCCTTTGGCGTCAGTATTAGACAGGCGTGTACATCTGCACTGATACTCTGTGGCCTGCTCCTACGTATGCACCTCGGAACGTTGTCAGTACTTTGGGCAAGCCTTTTCAGTGCCTATGGGCTACTCAGTTTACATCCCATTTTCTTTGGGAAGACACCAGTTGCTATTGGCTAATCTGATTCCATTTTGCATCCTTTGGGAAGAAGAGAACAAAAACTCTGGTTCTTGTTCGCTAATCAAGTTCTATCTCTCATTCTCTGGCAAGAAGGGAAAAATAGTTGCTATGACCTAATTCCATCTCTCAGTTCCTGTAAAAAAGAACACAATTATTCTGTTTTTTTGGGCTAATCAGGTTCCAACTTTCATTCACTGGGTAGAAGCATCAATTATTCTGGTTGCTATAGTCTATTAAAGTACCAGCTCTCATTTTATAAAAATAAGAAAACTGATTCTGGTTTTCATGGGCTAATAAGGATCATTCTCTCATTCTCTGAAAAGATGGAAACAATGACTTTGGCTGCTATGGACTAAGTTCCAGTTCCCACTCTCAGAGTAGAAGCGAACAATAATATTGCTTTGGGTAACAACTCCTATTTTGGTCCGAAGTCCATTGGCTTAGGAGTGCAAGAAATGCATGAATCGACTTCACAAAATGAATTCATTTTAGCTCAGTGCAACAGAGAGCAAAGCTGATGATTTTCCTAGCACTTGTGTCAATCTATTTAAGTCAATAAATTTTTGCATATGAGAAACAAAGTGGAAGACGACCCCTAGAAGGCCTCAGGCTTGTGGCTCTTGTGTACAAGCCCTAAGGCCAGGATACATATTTGAAGTCTTCAGAACATGAGAAATATGTTTGATGTTGTATGATCATTTTCTTACCACAAGAGCTCATCTTATGAAGTCAAGCATAAAAATGGGCACATTTGTTTCAACCTGATCATTTGATACATTGATTGTTTCAAAATTCCAGGCATATCCACAAAAAATTTGAACTGTTAGGTCTTTTGCAATTGCTTCTGGTCAATACTTTTCTATGTCAAAGAAGCAGGTGTTTCTAATCTGTTAGAAACAGACTGAAACCTGACTTTGAGCCTCTCTTGTGATCTTTGAGGATCTTTGAGAATCAATAACTTCACATTAAAATCAGCTCAGTGGTGGCTTGGTTTAAACCTATTTTACTGTTTGTCAAGAAGATGTAAATAGTTTCATGTCCATAGTATGGTCACACCTTTAAGTGTCTGTCTAGCCAAAACTCTTTTAATGTTGGATAGAGCTGGGAAGAGAGCAGACCCCAATGTATTTTACTGCTATCCAGGGCTCAATTTGAGAGATTTGGGGCAAAAGGTCAAACTGCAACACATAAATAGAATAAATATATACAGATATACACAAAAACAAAGGGGTTCAGTCATCCCTTCCAGTTTAATTACTGACCTTCACTATGCAGTAAAAATGGAGATATCCATGTGCTCAGGTACAAAATGGCTTAGATATATATTCAACACACACCCAGATAGCAAGCAATTGTGCTGCAAGTTTGAAAACAAATTGCTAAGTTATTGCTAGACTTGCCAGGCTTCACAAATTTGTTGCACAATTGCATGACTCCAGATCAACTTTCTTTACAAACGTTCTGCAAGTCTGCTGCAAGTTCTGGTTCAGTTATTTTGTTTAATAGTCCTCCCACCACAGGGGTCACTGTGACAGAATTTTCATGCTGTAGACTTGCAGAGATCTTGCTGTAGACTCAACACTGCATCTTTGCTTTTGCTGGAGACTTGCCACGCAAATTTGCTACAAATTGGAAAAGTGTCAACTAGAACTTGTGTTTCAAGTGCTCTGCAATTGTACAGTGAAAATGTGCAGCAAGTTAACAGACTTATGCCCCGTACACACGGTCGGACATTGATCGGACATTCCGACAACAAAATCCTAGGATTTTTTCCGACGGATGTTGGCTCAAACTTGTTTTGCATACACACGGTCACACAAAGTTGTCGGAAAATCCGATCATTCTGAACGCGGTGGCGTAAAACACCTACGTCTGGACTATAAATGGGGCAGTAGCCAATAGCTTTCATCTCTTTATTTATTCTAAGCATGCGTGGCACTTTGTGCGTCGGATTTGTGTACACACGATCGGAAATTCCGACAACAGATTTTGTTGTCGGAAAATTTTATAGCCTGCTCTCAAACTTTGTGTGTCGGAAAATCCGATAGAAAATGTGTGATGGAGCCTACACACGGTCGGAATTTCCGACAACAAGGTCCTATCACACATTTTCCGTCGGAAAATCCGACCGTGTGTATGGGGCATTACAATTCAACACTGCCACAAATTTGTGGCAAGTTATCCTTGCTATCTGGGCATACACTAAAGAGGTGTAACCACACGATAACCTGTACATATTCATAGCAAAGCTTTTTCTTAGTTTGCATTAAATTACAATACATGTTCAGGCTATTCTTCATACAAATTGCCAAATTCCTGATTGCCAAGTAAAAACTTAACAGGGTTTTAATCCTTTCCCACTCTATCCACAATTAAAAAAAAAAAAGTTTTGAACATGCACTTTAACAACTGCTGAGATAGGATATCAGTGACCCTGGAAGTGCTTTGTTTTTAAAGAGTCAATCAATTTATAGCCACAACTGTATATTTCCTAAAAACAGCACTAGCATGAGTAAAAAAAAAAAAAAAAAAACACAGCAAACATAGTAATATGTTAATGTTGAACTTGAAAGTAAATACTTATGAAATTAATTAAATATAAACTACAAGAAAACATTAGAAAAACACATTTTCTTGGTATAAACCATATTGTAAATATGCAATCATTGAAACCGTGGATAAGTGGATGAGTGTATGATCTTCTTTCCAACAACATACTACATTATTGGTTCATCAGAAACTGCATCTTCACGGGGTCAGCAACATCAATTAATATATATAAAGAGACAAAATCATATATAGTTTACAAATTGTGATGGAGAGTAAGAGAAGAAAAAAAAAGATACGTCGCCGCCAGGGGTCAGGCTTGGAGGCCAGTAGTTGTAACAGTAGAGAGACTCCCACCAATCAGCAGGATAGGTATACAAGCAGGTCACCCTGGCGGATGTTACGGATTATTCCGGGGTGCAGGGTCTAAATACTCACCAGTATTCAACAGAGCTCCTCATGGTGGAGATGGGTTTTGCTGAGTGTTAGTACCAGGTCATGGTCCTCAGGATCACCCCAATAGGAGGTGAGCAGTAGGAGACATAGCAAATAGGGATCAAGCAGAAGTGTAATCAGTACATAAGCCAAAGGTCAGTAACAAATTATTGCAAGTTGAGATCAAGCAGAAGCATAATGGAGGCACAAGCCATTGGTTGATAACAAGTGGTAAAAAAAAGATATGGACGGCAGCAGGAAGGACAAGAGGGACTGGAGAGAGCACAATAATCTGGCAAACAGGAAGTGCAAAGGCATGGCTTAAATTGGAAGTTCATGGAAGGTGCAAAGGGTTAAATGTTAAAGAAAAACAAGATATAAGGCAAGGTTGTCTAAGCAATCAGGCAAAGAGCTGTCCAGCATCTCAGGTGGCTCAGCAAGAAGAGTCACTGCCAGACACAACAGAAGTCTTGGGTTTTTAATCAGGCCCTGACAAGATAAGTAATATTTAAAGCTCATCTCAAAGAAAACTATGAACCCTCCCACCAACCACCTTGTAGCCCATTTTGCATTTTTTTTATTTATTTTCGTATATTCACCTAAGTCTGCTGTCCAGAGCATTGCTGGTACTGTGTCTAGATGTTGGAGATACCAATCCAGCATTGCAGATGTTCCCATTTAGGCCAGTCCCTGACAATCCCCTCACACTGATTTGATGGCTGACTGACATTGACACCCAAAGAAGGACCCCGCCTCCTATAAGCAGAAGAAGAGAGAAGACTCAGGACTGGAGGGTTACTTGAATGTGGCTTTAGGTGCGTTCAAAAGGAAAACATTATTTGTAATTTCCGAGATTAGTTAGTAGGCAGTGGTGGAGTCTGGAGATCAGCTTCACAGTGTACATATAGGCAAATTTTTTTTTTTTTTTTGTTAACCATTCCTATTCTATTCAAAATGAAATAAATAGGTTTGGACTATACATACACTTTAAAATTCAAATTGCGTCCAAGAAGAAATTGAAAGCAACATTGATACACATGTGACAAGTCTACAGAAGGCTACAACCTGCTTTCCATACAACTAGCCGTACGAGTTATATATCAGTACATAATGCACTTTGGTTTATTAGGCTGGTTCGTAACAGGTCCCCCTCCTTCAAAGAAGCAATGAGGTTTTCAACTACCGCCACAGGGAACCACGATACTTTAATGTATTTGCAACTGGGAAAGATAACACAGTTCATGGCCCCTTGTGGAAACAAGGGGGGAAAAAAATGAAAGCAATATTACCGGAGCTGGCAATGATGTCAACGGCCGTTTCCTGAAATGTATTCCAGACCTGAGCCCAGTTCCCAAGTCACTCCATCACCGAAGAGGTTAAAACAAAGGCAAATTGAATCAGAAGCAATCAGTGAAGTATCAGATCACAATGTGTCATTAAATGTTCCAAAACACATGAAATCTCTCCTTAAAAAAAAGGGAATGGAACTGTTACTTGCGCACGAGGCAAGAATTTCCAATTTCATTCCAAAATAAAAAAACATTGCCTGGTAAATGTAATTATCGTGAGGTCAGATCCAGAATACTCTCAGGGTTCCCAGTTCTGTGCAACGTACTGTACCTCTGCACGACACATGACAGATGGAACTGGTATTTATTATGTCTGCTTGGCATGAACATTGCAGCCGAGCTTTGTGAGGTTTTCTTGATTTGTTCTTATGTGCTGACATTCCAGGGTGTGAGCAGATGAAAGCTGAATGGAGTATTGGCTCCCAAGAGCACAGTACTAGTGGTGGAAGCGGGAAGCCCGTTTCAGATGTGGATACGTGGAAGGTTATGATCCAGTCATACATAAGCATTTTCCATTTAATTCACTCAAGATGACAGCCTACTGTTAAGAAACTCTAATTTTCATTCCAGCATTCATCTCCAACACCTGACTGTCCTGCTATTCTATTGCCTTTAGTTGCCGGTAACCTGAATAGCTCAGAATTTGAGTTAGTGAGTGGTGACAATGCAGGCCAGTGTGTCATTTTACGGATTCATTACAAGGTTAGAATGTTTCCTATAAATACATCAAATCATTAACCAAATGGGGCTTGAAAATTTACCAGAATTCAACACTCCAGTTACTATAATTCAAAGAGGAATACAAACCATTTTTTTAAGCTAATTTTCAGGAAAGAAGGAACACTACCCTTGCAGTGGCTCCTTATCCCCGCTGCAAGAGTTATCTGCTTGTTTGGTCTAGGACAGTGGTCTCCAAATTGTGTCCATTCGCTTGCCTTTATCTGGCCCTTTGGGCACTATTTCTCCCACTGACTTTAACAATGTGGCATAATTCCTGCCACTGACACCAATAGTAGGGCACTATTCCTCCCACAGACACCAATGATGGGGCACTTTTCATCTCACTGACACCAATAATGGGGCACTATTCCTCACACAGACACCAACGATGGGGCACTTTTCATCTCACTGACACCAGCAATGGGGCACTATTCCACCCACAGTCACCAACAGTGGAGCACTATTCCTCTCACTGACACCAATGATGGGGCACCATTCCTCCCACTGACACCAACGATGGGGTACTATTCCTCCCACAGACACCAATGATGGGGCACTATTCCTCTCACTGACACCAATGATGGGGCATCATTCCTCCCACTGACATCAACGATGGAGTACTATTCCTCCCACTGACAATGAGGATGGGGTACTATTCCTCCCACTGACACCAAAGATGGGGCATTGTTACCATCAAGGTTTTGAAGAAGCACAATGTCAGTGAAACACGTCACCTCCAATCCTCATCTGTGTCCTTGTCCTGCTGGCAGTTCATTACATGTTTAATAAATCTGTTGGATTGGCGATGGTGTGCAGCCAATTTCTGTTCCTTTGATCACGTCGTTACTAATGCCAAGACATTTTTTACTCCTACTGGCCCCTCTAAAGTCCGCAGGATAATAAACTGGCTCTTTGTTTAGAAAGTTTGGAGACCACTGGTCTAGAGATGATTCAGGTGTTTTACCTACCTTATTCCTACCTTACGATCCATACATTTGTGTTATCCTGACTTGACTACCTAAATCCACTATAAATCGACTTCAATATGTTCAAAATTCTGCAGCCAGAAACCTGACTAGATGTGATACAAGTGATCATATTACCCCTATCCTGGAGTCCTTGCACTGGATACCTATCAGGTTTCACATTGACTTTAAAATCCTCTTGCTCACCTATCAAGGCTCTTCAAAGCTTGGCACCCTATTATCTCTCTGAACTTTTTTCAACTTACTCCCCCTCTCGTAACCTCCGCTCCTCAAACTCTGGTTTACTGTGTGTCCCCCTTCTCACCTACACTCAATGGGAGACAGACCCGTCTCCTGCTATGCTCCAAAACTCTGGAATTCACTTCCTAAGAACATCAGAGATTCTTCTTCTCCTAAACTTATTTAAATCAAATCTAAAATAGGTTATCTTTAGACAAGCTTTCACTCAATTGTCCCTTTTCCCTTATGTTATATTATCCGGTGTATTTCTTGTGTTTTCCTTGTAAAGCACTTTGAGAAGCCACTTTTAAAGGCGCTATATAAAATAAAGTTTATTATTATTATTATTCCTCACTCCCCCAGCAGTCTGTGCTCTCCTCTTCTGTTTGACCGTCCAGAAGGTGGACGGGGCTTTTGTGCCTTGCATTGTATGGAATGATGTCAGAGAGCTGCATCCTGGGGACAGTGGGACAGGTTGTACGAGAAAGCAGAAGAGTGCAGGAGCGAGGAATAAGGTAAATCATCTTATTTTTCATGAGTAGAGGAGCTTGGACGTTTACAATACATCTAATGGAAAAGGACAAAGTCCTGGAAGTCGCATATCTCTGCAAAACCCCAAAAGAAGGTGTATGAAAGCCTCAGCCTGAGCTCCAACCCGGCCACGCCTGTCACGCCTACCCCAACGTAGGTGGTCAGACACTATAGCTGGCTACTGTGTTCTTCGTACTCATTTGCCTCCAGGTCTTATACACAATGCTATAGTGCCTGGCCACCCCAACAGGGCAGGCGTGAACTGAGAAAAGCAAACAAGTACTTGCGGTTGGAAGACAGGCAGCGTGGTTCTATGACAGTCCAGGTAAAAGGCAGGCAGAGTTCAGGGAATAGTCCAAGATCCGGTCCAAGGTCATACACAGGGAAATTCGAACTAGCAGAGCAGGTCAGACAGACAGGGGGGCTTGATCAGGAATTGCACACGCATCACTCTCTATCACAAGCAGGAGACTGAAGGCTTGGCTCACTTCTAACAGGTTTGGTTTCCACCCAGAAACTGACCACATCAAACACCTTGCAGGTGGACAAAGACAGGGAGAATGCCATAGCCAAAACCAGGATGCTGGAATGAAGAGCAGGAGCGCTAGATGCTCCTGACAACGCCCCAGCGCATTTTACTCCACCCACGGAGCTTAGGCAGGGGGATAGGGATCCCCCTGCCTAAGCTCTGTGGGCAGAGTGAAACCCCTAGCAACCTCAGGAGGAACCCTGTTTGAAAAAGGCTGCCTTAGACATTTGTCAAAGAAACAAGTGTGACAATTAAGAAACTTCCCCTTTATTAATGTTGTGGTAACAACTCAAAAAGTTGGATTCACGCTAACTTTTAGTTTCGCTGAATCTCCCCAGCGAGGTCATAGACAGCAATATAAACCTGGCAGGTGTCTAAACCCTTCCATATTACAGTAAATCCAAAACTGAAAAAAAAAAAGTTTTGGTCTTAGATACACTTTAATTCATCTTACTCTAATGACATGGACATCTCTTCCTCCTTTCTTTGTAGCAACTCTTCATGACTGAGTTCCCCGTTCTATAAATCCATTATTTATTTGGTTGATTGTCTTAGCCAATACAAGTCAAGCCACCCTACTTATTTCTTGAGCTCAATTAAAAGATTAGTGGATTTGAAGGCCACGGAGACAATATATGTAAAGTTATTGCAAGTATCATTCTCCCATACTTATAAAACATTACAGGCTGAAAAGGTTTTAATAAGTCATAGCGAAGGAAACATGAACTAATGCTATTCCATTTACAAGAGCGATAAGATTGAGGCACTGAGCACAATACACAATTACTTTGCTGCAATTAGCATTATGAAGAGGCTCTCTCCTGCAAGTGGAATGAAAGATTTTCTCGGTAGTGTCTCATGTTTTTACAATGTTCCTTGGCAAAATAAATAAATAAATACATAAAATGAGATGCGGGGTGAATTACCTGTGCAGTTTTCCTGGAAACCGGTCAATTTGCAAACCTTGCTGCTCATGTCACAGAATATATTTCCATAAAGTTCAAGTAGGATCCTAATGCCCCGTACACACGGTTGGACTTTTCGGCTACAAAAGTCCGACAGCCTGTCCGACAGACTTTCGACGGACTTTTGGCAGACTTTTGGCGGACTTGCGGTGGACTTGCGGCAGACTTTCTTACGAACGGACTTGCCTACACACGATCACACAAAAGTCCGACGGATTCGTACGTGATGACGTACACCGGACTAAAATAAGGAAGTTGATAGCCAGTAGCCAATAGCTGCCCTAGCGTGGGTTTTTGTCCGTCGGACTAGCATACAGACGAGCGGATTTCTGGGTCCGGCGTAGTTACGACGTAAAGATTTGAAGCATGTTTCAAATCTAAAGTCCGTCAGATTTGAGGCTGCAAAAGTCCGCTGAAAGTCCGGGGAAGCCCACACACGATCGGATTGTCAGCCGGCTTTGGTCCGTCGGCGTCCGTCGGACTTTTGTAGACGAAAAGTCCGACCGTGTGTACGCGGCATAAGACTTACCTGGAACATGCCAACAAAGACTGATTGACATGGATTTGTGCTATGTGTAAATGTAGCTGCTTTTAACCACTTGACCTCCAGAAGATTTACCCCCCTTCTTGACCAGGCCATTTTTTTTTTTTAGATACGGCACTTCATTATTTTAACTGACAATTGCGAGGTCATACAACACTGTACCCAAAAAAATATATGTCCTTTTTTCTCCACAAATAGAGTTTTCTTTTGGTGGTATTTGATCACCACTGGGTTTTTTATTTTTTTGCGCTATAAACAAAAAAAACACCAACAATTTTGAAAAAAAAACCAATATATTTTTTAACCATTCGCCGGTCTCTATACCAGTGAGTGGTAATATATTTTTTTACTTTCTGCTATAAAACATATCCAATAAAAAAAATAATATATATATATATATATATAGATATATATATATATATATCTATATATATATCTATATATATCTATATATATATATATCTATATCTATATCTTGATAAATTTAGGCCAATATGTATTCAGCTACATATTTTTGGTTAAAAAAAAAACCCAATAAGTGTATATTGATTGGTTTGCACAAAAGTTATAGTGTCTACAAACTATGGGATATATACTGGAATCTTTATTTATTTATTTATTTATTTATTTATTTATGTATTTATTTATTTATTTATTACTAGTAATGGCGGTGATCAGAGACCTATACTGGAACTGCGATATTAAGGCAAGCAATCTGACACTAACTGACACTTTTTGGGGACCAGTGACACTAATACAGTGATCAGTGCTAAAAATATGCACTGCCACTGTACTAATGACACTGGTTGGTAAGGGGTTAAATATCTAGGGGACTCAAATTGTTAAATGTGTGCCTGGCTAGTGTTTTGGTGTACTGTGTGTGCAGAGCTTTTTTTTCAGCTGGAACTTGGTGGAACCACCTCTGAATCAGACCCTTTGCTCCCTGCACAGCACTATCACTGGTAAACACAGAAATCCGGCTTCTGTGTTTACCAGTGAAAGCTTGTCTCCCAGCAGCTCAAACAGATTTGATCTCCTGAGCGGCTCACACTGAGTTCAGGATGGGGACAAGGGAGATGCAGGTGCCAGGGGTGCATTGCGTATGCCGACACCCCCACTGGATGATCTCCCTGCAAGTTAGAGAGAAGGAGCCACCTACAGTGTGCGGGGAGATACTAGAGCCGGCTGGATGCTTCAATTTTATAATGCAACAAAAGTAAGACATGTGGAAGATGGTAAAGCTCTTAAGCAGGGTATTTAATGCCCCTTTAATACCCTCCCACTGTTAGTGAAATTTGACCACACCCACTATTTGATGGGGTTTGAAAAGTGTGTGTGGGGGAGGGGGGTTTTAGGGGGTCATGTTTGAGTTCCTACACCTATTTTCTGAGAAAAAGAAAAACAAGGTGTGTGTGTGTGTGCTGCTTTTACTAAGGGAAAGAAATTGATTTTCCTTCCCTGCTTTGCAGGGAAAGAAAATCCATTACTTCCCTGCTGACAAGACAGAGCTCTGTATTGTTTTCATAGGCAGGGCTCTGTCCTGTGTGAATTCCCAACGATCGGAGGTCATTCATTGGCTGGCACCCCCTGATTGGCATCTGCTGTGTTTATTCACAGCACAGCCGGGTCGCCGCCGGCACGCGCGTGTGCCCCCTACCCGGAAGTGTCAGATTATGTGCCTAGTGTATGTGTATGTTATATGGCCAACAAGCAGTCAAAGACAAATTGTAGTAAATTTTCAGCAAGCAGACCCTTTTAATTATTACAGTACCGTTTACCTAAAATTCATTTTTGATGTGAATCACATTTTTTACTTGCTTCCTGTTCCCTATTTTTATTATTGCATTTTATATAAAAATTTGGAAATGCTTCCTCTAGCGGTAGATCAAGGAATGGGATTAGCATTTTAAGGTAAAATTAACAAAAACAAGCAAAAAAAATAATAAACACATTTACATATTATTTGTATAGTTTTACACATTTGTTTTTTGTTACATAGTTTTTATAGTCCTGATTTCCACTTGAGAGTGCCAGACTGTCTGTTAAAAACATTATTGTTGTGTGCATCTTTGTTGGAAAGATTATTTTCTGTTCCTGTTCTGGTGACCATCAATTTTCTTTCTGCGAATGGGATCGTGAATCATTTTGAAAGAATTTTCCTTCAATAAACTACACGTTTGCTCTTTGTATTCATTTAGCAGCATTGTATGTCAGGTATTATCTAGGCGACACAGAAGCAGAGTCTTTACAGTACAGGAGAACTTTAGAATAAAAAATTCTATATCGGTTTCCCCACTCCCTCTTAGGTAACATACCAAAAATCTGACCTCACGTGCAGTACCGCCTTCTTCTAACAGCTTTTTGCTGCACCTGGCAGTGTTTACTTTCTATTTTCCTCTTGGCACCAGTGCTTCAGTATGCAGGCACAACCCCCATAGAGGTGAATGAAGGGAATCAGGAAGGGGGAGACACATACAGAGTTTTGTATACATATATACAGTGCCTTGCAAAAGTATTCACCCCCCCCCCCCCCCTTGGCTTTTTACCTATTTTGTTACATTACAGCCTTTAGTTCAATGTTTTTTTAATCTGAATTATATGTGATGGATCAGAACACAATAGTCTAAGTTGGTGAAGTAAAATTAGAAAAATATATACATAAAACTATTTTTCAGAAATAAAAAACTGATAATTGGCATGTGCGTATGTAGTCACCCCCTTTGTTATGAAGCCCATAAAAAGCTCTGGTGCAACCAATTACCTTCAAAAGTCACATAATTAGTGAAATGATGTCCACCTGTGTGCAATCTAAGTGTCACATAATCTGTCATTACATATACACACCTTTTTGAAAGGCCCCAGAGGCTGCAACACCTAAGCAAGAGGCACCACTAACCAAACACTGCCATGAAGACCAAGGAACTCTCCAACCAAGTAAGGGACAATGTTATTGAGAAGTACAAGTCAGGGTTAGGTAAAAAAAAAATATCCAAATCTTTGATGATCCCTAGGAGCACCATCAAATCTATCATAACCAAATGGAAAGAACATGGCACAACAGCAAACCTGCCAAGAGACGGCCGCACACCAAAACTCACAGACCGGGCAAAGAGGGCATTAATCAGAGAGGCAGAACAGAGACCTAAGGTAACCCTGGAGGAGCTGCAGAGTTCCACAGAAGAGACTGGAGTATCTGTACATAGGATGACAATAAGCCGTACGCTCCATAGAGTTTGGCTTTATGGCAGAGTGGCCAGAAGAAAGCCATTACTTTCAGCAAAAAACAAAATGGCACATTTTGAGTTTGCGAAAAGGCATGTGGGAGACTCCCAAAATGTATGGAGGAAGGTGCTCTGGTCTGATGAGAATAAAATTGAACAATTTGGCCATCAAAGAAAATGCTATGTCTGGTGCAAACCCAACACATCACATCATCCAAAGAACACCATCCCCACAGTGAAACATGGTGGTGGCAGCATCATGCTGTGGGGATGTTTTTCAGCAGTCAGGACTGGGAAACTGGTCAGAGTTGAGGGAAAGATGGATGGTGCTAAATACAGGGATATTCTTGAGCAAAACCTGTACCACTCTGTGTGTGATTTGAGGCTAAGACGGAGGTTCATCTTCCAGCAGGACAATGACCCCAAACACACTGCTACAGCAACACTTGAGTGGTTTAAGGGGAAACATGTAAATGAGTTGGAATGGCCTAGTCAAAGCCCAGACCTCAATCCAATAGAAAATCTGTGGTCAGACTTAAAGATTGCTGTTCACAAGCGCAAACCATCCAACTTGAAGGAGCTGGAGCAGTTTTGCAAGGAGGAATGGGCAAAAATCCCAGCGGTAAGATGTGGCAAGCTCGTAGAGACTTATCCAAATCAACCTGGAGCTGTGATAGCCGCAAAAGGTGGCTCTACAAAGTATTGACTTTAGGGGCGTGGATAGTTATGCACATTGACTTTTTCTGTTATTTTGTCCTATTTGTTGTTTGCTTCACAATAAAAAAAACCATCTTCAAAGTTGTGGGCATGTTCTGTAAATTAAATGATGCAAATCCTCAAACAATCCATGGTAATTCCAGGTTGTGAGGAAACAAAACACGAAAAATGCCAGGGGGCGGGGTGAATACTTTTGCAAGGCACTGTACTTTAACTTTCCAGACCTTATTAATGTTTGGAAACTCCGCTTCACTGGTAAAACTCGGAAATACAAAAAAGAAATGCTCCCATAGTGCAGTACTTTGAAGTATCCAAATGTAATTGAATAAGTGGATTGTACTTACAAGATAAAAGCAGAATGTAGGCATTAAGGCAGTAAATCATGTAAATCATCCACAGGCTTCACTTCACTTCCTGGTTAGCTTGTCTGTCAACCCTCTGAGAGAAAAAGCGTGATGACGTCACCGCTGTAGGCCCCACCCTATGCATTTTGTCACTAAGGGAGGTCGTCTTGGGATTGGCCAGTCCCCAGAAGACGTCCCTTAGTGACAAAACCTATTAGGGTTCCTGGGGAGACCCATTTCCCTGTGCTTGGTGAGACCAATATTCTAGTGGTCAAGGAGAGCTTGTAAGCAGGCTACTTACTCTCACTTTGGTATGGAGCTGGATGCATTTTATGTGAAGGAGTGTCATGTTTTCCTCACCTACAGCTTATCATCTATACCAGTGATGGTGAACCTTGGCACCCCAGATGTTTTGGAACTACATTTCTTATGATGCTCATGCACTCTGCAGTATAGTTGAGCATCATGGGAGATGTCGTTCCAAAACATCTGGGGTGCCAAGGTTCACCATCACTGATCTATACAAAGCACGGATTTTTGTTTTTTGTTTCACTTTCATCCATGAACTGAAATTTTGGGACTCTGCTTTTCATTCTTATGCCCTGTACACATGGTCAGAATTTCCTACGGAATATGTGCGATCGGAGCTTGTTATCAGAAATTCCGACCGTGTGTGGGCTCCATCTGACTTTTTCCATTGGAATTTCCGACACACAAAGTTTGAGAGCAGGCTATAAAATTTTCGGACAACAAAATCCGTTTGCGTAAATTCCGATCGTGTGTGGACAATTCCGATGCACAAAGTGCCACGCATGCTCAGAATAAATTAAGAGATGAAAGCTATTGGCTACTGCCCCGTTTATAGTCCCGACGTACGTGTTTTACGTCATCGCGTTCAGAACGATCGGATTTTCAGACAACTTTGTGCGACCGTGTGTATGCAAAACAAGTTTGAGCCAACATCCGTTGGAAAAAATCCATGGATTTTGTTGTCGGAATGTCCGATCAATGTCCGACCGTGTGTACAGGGCATTAGTCTTTTTTCACTTGTAATTTAGCAATATCACTAGTGTGCATCTATTTTGTATGTTTATCTGTTTGAGTTTGTATAATGCCGCGTACACACGGTCGGACTTTTCGGCTACAAAAGTCCGACAGCCTGTCCGACAGACTTTCGACGGACTTTTGGCAGACTTTTGGAGGACTTACGGCGGACTTACGGCAGACTTTCTTACGAACGGACTTGCCTACATACGATCACACAAAAGTCCGACGGATTCGTACGTGATGACGTACACCGGACTAAAATAAGGAAGTTGATAGCCAGTAGCCAATAGCTGCCCTAGCGTGGGTTTTTGTCCGTCGGACTAGCACACAGACGAGCGGATTTCTGGGTCCGGCGTAGTTACGACGTAAAGATTTGAAGCATGTTTCAAATCTAAAGTCCGTCAGATTTGAGGCTGCAAAAGTCCGCTGAAAGTCCGCTGAAAGTCCGGGGAAGCCCACACACGATCGGATTGTCAGCCAGCTTTAGTCCGTCGGCGTCCGTCAGACTTTTGTAGACGAAAAGTCAGACCGTGTGTACGCGGCATTAGACTTTGGGGTGCTAGCAGCTGCGGTCATATCTTTCAATTGTTTTTCTAGCACGGTGTTAGCCTTTGGGACATTTTTTTGTATTTATTAATTTTTTATTTTATTTAAATGAAGAAAGAAAAAATTGGGGCTAATCGTAAAGGCATATTTCTGGTCTAAAAAAAAGTTTTTAAGCTGCAAAGTGTTCCTCTTTCTAAGCTGGTTGATAAGTGAGACCATAAGATAAATACAGTATATTCTGAAAATCATACCTCAAGTGGATCGCAGAATGGCTGATCGCTGAGACAAAGTCTACCCCGCTCAAAACCTAGCTTAACCGTGCCTTTTCCCAACAAATGAAGTCTTTTCTGCGAAATAAGCCTTTACTGAGGGCTGGATCATAGCACGAGAGCTGAGCATTTCTTTTCAATAAAGGATTCTTGGAAGCGGTGATAAAGTGGCAAGTGACAGTAAGAATCTCATCAGGAAGCTTTCATGAGGCATCAGCTACAAATTAACGAGGACTCTGGCAAGCCAGAAAAAACAGCAGCAGGAGTCCAAGAGACTGCAAGACCAGACAGTAGTTAATAATAGGAGTGAACTTAATTTCACAGGATACACTCACTGGAAGGAGCCCAGAGGAGGTGAAACAACAGAGCAGGGAGTTCCTACACTGGGAATTTAGAAGCAAGATCTTTGCATTCAGCACTCTGCATCCATGCTGATCCCAAGTTCTAGCTAAATCAACTAGTTATTTGGCTACTGTTTGCATTTGGCAGATCTGCATCTACAACCATTTTGCAAAAGGCATAGACATAGCCATAGGTGTGCGCAGCCTATTGCATTAGGGTGTGCACCCTAAAGCTCAAACACACATGCATATGTGTGTGTCTACATATATATGACCCCAGCAAATTGATCTCTCTGCCGGCACTGTGAAAGAGAAGAGCATAGACACTTCTCTTATGGCAGAGCCAGTAAGAGGTAGATCTTTCACATGTTCCTGTTGCTACACAGAGCGATAATACTAATGCACATGTGGTGATTAGGGTGTGCCTGGGCACACCTGGCACACCCTGTGCACACGCCTATGGACATAGCAGTCCAGGCAACTGCTTTGATAGCCAACTGAGCAGTGGCGGCCCGTGCATTGTGGGCGCACGGGCGCCACCCCCCTGACACCTCCGCTGCCCTCCTTATTCATGTGCCCGGCCCCTTTCAGAATGCCGGACACATAAAATACTGTGGCAGGGATAGACGGGGGGTGTGTATTTTGAAGCACGTGATTAGAGCCAACGGCTCTAAGAGGCTTCAAAATAGGGTGGGCTCAGAGCGCAGAGCACTGCGTCCCGATCCCACCTTGTTGTGTGGCATAGCAAATAAATTTTCGCTATTTTCACACTAACGTTCCTCCCTGCCAATCAGCAGGCAGGTCAGTGAGACCTGTCTCCCGACTGGCCAAAGCATTAGGTGATCGTATTGGATTCCTAACGCTTTGGCGGAAGAGGAGACATGGCATAGGAAGCCTGAGGACGAGCCGAGCGGACACAGGAGCCGCAGCCGACGAGGAGAGCCCCGTCACACTAGCGGTAAGTGCCGCCGGACCGGCCGCGGGGGGGGGGTGAATGGGGGGTTAGTGAAGTGACAGCCGAGGCTGGCTGCATTTGATGGGCACAAGTGGCTGCATATACTGGGCACATGTGGCTGCATTTGATGGGCACAAGTGGCTGCATTTGATGGGCACAAGTGGCTGCATATGATGGGCACAAGTGGCTGAATTTGACGGGCACAAATGGCTGCATATGATGGGCACAAGTGGCTGCATTTGATTGGCACAAGTGGCTGCATTTGATTGGCACAGGTGGCTGCATATGATGAGCACAAGTGGCTGCATTTGATTGACACAAGTGGCTGCATTTGTTTGGCACAAGTGGCTGCATATACTGAACACAAGTGGTTGCATATGATGGGCATAAGTGTCTGCATATGATGGGCACAAGTGGCTGCATATACTGGGCACAAGTGGCTGCATATGATGGGCACAAGTGGCTGCATTTGATGGACACAAGTCGCTGCATTTGACGGGCACAAATGGCTGCATATGATGGGCATAAGTGCCTGCATATGATGGGCACAAGTGGCTGCATATGATGGGGCACAGTGGCTGCATATGATGGGCACAGTGGCTGCAATTGATGGGCACAGTAGCTGCATTTGATGGGCACAATGGCTGCATTTGATGGGCACAGTGGGGCTACAATTGATGGGGGAGGGTTCAGTAAATTTTAGTTTGTTTCCGCCCCCCAAAAATTTTGAGCACCATCCGCTACTGCAACTGAGACAGACAAAATAGCTGCTGTTGGTTGATTGTGTGTTCACTGGTGATTGGCTGACAGATACCCAGAAGTTGGGACTAAAATTAAGGGGGAGCCTTTGTATGATTGCAGCACCTGGCATCTGGGAGTACTGGTACTGGCTGGTGGAGGGAATGCTGTGGCTTGTTGCAGATCAGGAAAGAAAGAGTCAGAGGATAACGTAATCTGAAGGGGGAGGGAAGGTGGCAAGACACAACAACATATATACTGTATATATAGAATATTAAGAAGGCACTGCATTAGATGAAGAATATGTCTGAAGACTATGGAGCACATACAGGCAATCCTGTTACTCCATGGGGATGCAGCAGCTGTGGGAATGCAGCTACGGGTCCGAATTTGACAGGTGTGTGCATCTGTCATAATTGGGACCTACAGCTGTATTCATACATGCACTGCATCCTCATAGAGTAACAGATGGCTCCAGCCACACAAACAAACCACTTATTCACACTGTATGGGCCAAAACCTGTGTGAATAAACTCTTAATTTCAGGTTTATTTATTTTTATTATTCTTTACAATTTTATTTTTTACTTTTGTTTTTATAATAGCCCTTTTGAGGTGCTTTGGTGAAGTATCAGGGGTCTAATCAGACCTCTGATGTCTCATTTTTGAGACAGAGAAAGTGATTGAGGACACATTCCTCAAATTTGTTTCTGCAGCCTCAACTGCAAAGAAAGAATGAACAGGAACACTACACAGTCTTCCTGTTCATTCACAAACTAAAACATAGTAAACACAGTTTATATGCTTCAGTTATGAATGAACACAGTGAGCGATTGGTACCGAAAGAAAAAGAATGGGGCCTGTAAATTACATATTAACCTACATAACCAAATTACATATTAACTGCCCTCTTCCCCCCACTCTCCATCCTGAAATGATCCCCTGTAGCAGACAGCGGGAGGGAGAGGAGGGGAAGCTGGCAGCACTGGGGGGGGGGGGGGGGTAGAGGATCACAAAGGGGGGCACAGGCAGCAGACGGCAAGGGAAGTTCACCTACAAACTACCTGCACTGGGCCATAGACTTCTGTTATTACCTGTGGGTTTTGATGCACATTCAGAAAGTGCACCACACCTGCAGGATATAATAGAAGTCTATGGCAAAGTGCAGCTAACTCACAGAAAAGCCACAGGTGCACTGTGCTGTACCCTCAGTGTAGGCAAACCACAGTGCATCAGTGTGAAAGCAGCCTTAGGCCCCTTTTACACGATCGGTCCAACCCAGTCAGACCCTCCATTCACCTCCATAGAGCGGCAGATGTAAACGGACTTGTGTCCGTTTACACCGGCCTACCTCGGATCTGTTCCGCTAAAAAAACAGAAGGGGATCGGATTGGAGGGCCCATAGAGTAGAGTGGGCTGTGTCCGTCTACGCTCTGCAAATGCAGAGCAGACATGGACCTGTCATCCGTTTGCTCTACTCATTGTGGCCCACAACCAATTACCAAGTCGCTTAAGTGGCCCTCGCTCTTTAAAAGGTTGTTGGGCACTCCTGGGTTAGACAGAGGTCAACAGACCAGGTTTCAGCATTTAAAGATCTCCCCTCATTTCCTGTTCACTCTTTGTGCAAGCGACAATGGTCACCAGGACCAACAGAGAAGGTACATCTCCCCAGCGGGACACAGACAGCAATAAAACCTGAAAGGTCTTCTAACCCTTCCACATTATATCCAAAAGTAAAAAAAAGTTTGGGCTCAACCTAAACTGTAATTAGATTTTCGCTTTAGATTTTGATTTCAGATTTTTGTTGTTCTCCATTTTTCTTACATGCTCTTAACTCATCTTAACATTCTTAACATTCACCTAACAGTTATTTTATGAGTCTGTGCCCAACTTCTTCAGGAAATCATGGAAATAATTCATAACGCTGAATGCAGAAAAGGCAGAAACCCCTAGTAACCTATCTGAAAAAAATACACTCTTATCTGTGGTTAATGCACTTAGCTTTGCAGCTACTTTCAATGAGTAATAAGGACCATTATTATATTTTCAACACTGACTCCTTTGAGTCTTGCAAATGATTTATAATTAACTTGTAAGGGGCCGTATTGTGTTTTTAAAATTTCTAGGAGGTGCGGCGTATTACAAGTACTTTGTAGCTTTATCCTGAGCCTTTAAGCATCAGGGAGTGAAGAGCCCAGCATAATTGGTGTCTTTTTACAATGGCCTTAGGACAGTCAGGCACAATCATGGCGGGAAGTAGCCTGCACCTACAGTTATATGAATTTTCTTTTGTTCAGTCCTGTGCGATTACGTCTTCCTTTATCTTTTTAAGCTCTCTGTAGCTGGGATGCCGAACATTATGCGTGCAAGAGGAAACTTCATGAAAAATGCATTCCGCTGTATTGTACAAAAGATAGAGGCCTGGAGTATGGATTTATCCTGAGAGGAGGTTTTATATTATTCAATCTCCACAATGCTGCAACCGGTGGTTACAAATGGGGATGAATAAAAATATGGCAGGAAATTTACGTGATTTTCTTTTTTTGTGCTGACTTGGATGTTGTGAATTTTGAACTGAGGCCTATTATTGTCCTAGTCCAGTCCAAATTAAAAACATGTGTAGCACCCCACTGACCCCTGGGAGCATGGTGGTACTTCTAGAGACAGGGTGGTCTGACAACTACCTCAGGGTAGATCACTTAGGCATAGTGAGACGTGTGGACAGAGGGACACCAGTCAGTTTTGGGGAGGGTTGCACCGATGCGAATTCCGGTATCAGTATCAGTGCAGATACAAAGCATTTGCATGAATACTCATACTCGTGAAAATGCTCCGATACCAGAAACCGATACCTTTGCGGTGAAATTTGAGCCCATACAAAATGAATAAGCTCAAATCGCACTGCAAAGAATCACATGTGAATTGAACGGGAATGTGGTGCCATTCCTGTCCGAACCACATGCGGTTTCCCCCACCGTGTTAACTCAGGCTTGTCATAGTGACTTCAGCCTGGGTTCACACAGGAGTGATGTAGGAAACCCCATGCATTTTGGACAGGAATCGCACCACATTCCTGATCAAAACGCATTCAATTCTTTGCAGTGCAATTTGAGCCCATTCATTTTCTATGGGCTCAAATTGCACCACAAAGGTATCGGTAATCGGTTTCAGTAAGTACTTTAGCACAAGTATCTGTACTCGCTGATACAAAAACAGTATCATCGATGCAACCCTTCCTTTGGGTGAAACAAAAAAGGAATTTTATTATTCACATTCCATGGTAAAAGGGGTTAGGGTTACAGATGCTCAGGATTTCAGCAGAACTCAGGAAAGGGACCTTTAAGTCAAGACCTACACTCCTATGTTTGAGGTCTTTAGCAGACATCACCAGTAGTGACAGCATCCTTCTTCTCCAGAATCAACCAGCTCCTACTCACAAGGCTCCAGTGTAAAAACCCTGCAGACGCCTCCAGTAGGATTCTCTTCTTGGACTCACTCCAGTATCCAGGAAGGATCCATCACAGGCCTCAGCTCCACACCTAAGCACATTCATGCCCCTTCAGGTAGACAGGCCTGAAGAAGCAGCTCCAGCACAGGCATCATCCCCAGGACAGAGCCTGGGGGGAAGAGAGCCCGGCCTCAAATATTTAAACCCTTTCTCACCACTGGCACAGGAAACATCTAGTGATGAGCTGGGAAAAGATATTCATAATCCAGACCTAATATGCGATCTCTCACTAATGCCAGAGGAGACAGTGGCACCTACTGAGGAAAGGGAGAACTGGCAGCCAGCCAGTCAGGGGTAGCTGAACAAGGCACAGACTAAATTAGGCACTGGCTGACTGCAGCCATGCAGAACTAAATTAAGAGACACTCCTGCTTAACCACTTGACAACTGCGCTATAGCCAAATGACAGCTATAGCGCAGTCTTCCAGCTCTGGGAGTCCATCATATCACGTCCTCCCGTGATTGCAGTGATCTACTGATCACAGATTGAGGAAAAGAGACAATCAGCAGCTGATCTCGATGTAAACAGAAGCCAATAATCAGCATTCATTTCCTCACGCTGACAATAATCGGCTTGTGTAAAAGAGACATGTACACTGATAATCAGGGCACTGATTATTAGTGTCCTGATTATCCGTGCAGTCCCACCAGTGCTGCCAATCAGTGCCTCCTCATCAGTATCACCCATTAGTGCCACCTACCAGTGCCCATCAGTGCCGCCTATCAGTGCCACCCATCAGTGCCCATCAATGCTGCCTATCAGTGCAGCCTCATCAGTGCCCATCAGTGCCACCTCATTAGTGCACATGAATGCCCATCAGTGCTGCCACATCAGTTCCACCTCATCAGTACCCATCAGTGCAGCTTATCATAGCCCATCAGTGCAGCCTCATCAGCGCACATCAGTGAAGGCCATCTTCACCTGTGCAGGATGCACAGGTGTTCCATGCAGGTGTTTCATGTAGCAGACAGCCTGTCTGGAGTTCTGATTCGTGCATTGGACCCGCACATATGTAGGCCCTGAGATGCACTTGATGATCCATGCAGGTTCTTTCAGTCAGCCTCTTGTCATTGATTTGAACAGGCTACCTGCATGGGGCTGCATGAAACACTGGTGCATCCTATGTGGGAGAAATTTGGTTCTTTGCATGAGTGTATAGATTAGTACACTTGTGTAAATAGGGCCCTAGGCAGTCAAATGATACAGTGCCTGATGTGTGTGTGACAACCCTGGATGAATTGAAGTGAAAACTGGTTCATTATATGACAAAACGCGCGTCGGGAGGAGCTGACGTGCTGTCGTCATCGCGTGTTGCAGTCCAAGTGGACGGGCGTTCGCACAACCCGGCCGGCTGTTTGTTGCAGCTACGAATAAGCATCCAAATGATGTGAAACGCGTTAGCAGTCTACCACCCTGTACGTCTCTGCAATTGACTGTATTGTTGGATTTTATTGAAATAAAGATGTCCTTATCCCAGAGTGCGGCTATCCAGGATTTCTTTCTACCTCACTGCAAACCAGCAAAGCCAGCACCTGGAAACAGTTCTTACTAGGGCGGTGTCATTCCAGAGCAAGAGTGTTTGTGAGCTGCATCTCCTTTTTTCCCGGCTGTTTGTTGCTGTTTTAAATCCTTGATGTTGTAAGTGCACTTTATTTTTCTTAATAAATGATGTCCTATTGGAATTATGCCATGGTGAGTTCCTTTCTCATTTTGGGAAACTTCTGAGCACTCTGTTAGAACCTTCCTGATTGGGGGATTAATGCTGCTTGCTGACTATACCCTTTGGACCATTTTGAGGCACCTTTTACAATATTTGGATAAAGGCCCTGGCCAGGTAATTGGCCGCAAGCGTATCTAGCTTACCATATGGTAAGCGCGCATTTCATGTGGTGTTGACACTCTGGTTGCGGTGGAGGATTCGTCACTGTTTTTTATTCCATGTATACACTTGATTTGTGGATTTTGGGCTATGGGCAGTTGCACAACTGATGAACATTTACCCTATATTCACTTGTAATATTATTTATGATCTTTTTCGTACTGTAGTAATTTCAATATTCACTGTTGTTTATGCTCTGAGCATAATCTTTATTGTTTGGTTAACACTTAGCAATATTTGTTATATCAATTTAAGTTTTTTCCTAGCGCTGCTACATTTTTGCCATATAGTGATGTATCCTTAAAACAAGCAGATAGATGATTAAAATTTAGTATGGGTGGACTGTGTTCTAGTCCTAGGCTGCTACCTCTCTAATAGCGAGAATGGGAGCAAATGGTAAATTCTTGGATATGTATGAAGTGGGGATGGGCTTGGGCGTGTTTGAAACCCACATGCCCGATTCCGCCAGGAAGCTGACACTGCACAGTGCTAATCACAGGCAGTGAGACATTTCCCGATCTGTGCAGCTGCGGACTGGGAAATGTCTCACTGCCTGTGATTAGCACTGTGCAGTATCGGCTTCCTGGAGGGATTGGGCATGTGGGGTTTCAAACACGCCCGAGTCTATCTCTCCTATGTAGGAACACCTGGTACAAAATTTCAGCCTTCAGTGCCCTCAGGAGACGTTGGTTTTCGCCAAGCCTTAACATGGGTTCTTTAGAGCATTCTGCCATGATTTTATTAACATCAATAGCTCAAGCCCTGGGAAAGGGTGGAGGCTTTTTCCCCCCGAAACTCGTTGGCTGGATTTGATGCTCTTATCCATCAAATGTTTCAAAAAGTCCTTCAAGTGAGATGAACTTTTGTACCAGGAGCTCCCCCATATGCCTTGTACACATGATCAGAAAATCGTATGAAAAATACAATTTTCGGAGTGATTGTATGGTAAGTTGATCGTTAGTACACTTAGTACAGCTTTCGAGAGCCGATCATGACAGAAAATTATCAGAAGGGATAAACACGAAAAATGTTCTTGTATGATACCAGAACATACGATATTCGTTTTATCAGTACAATATTTGGCCTAAAAAAATCATAAGACCGTGACCACGCATGCTCAGAAAAAACAATACATTACAATACAATACAACACATTACATCACTTTGGAATTTGGATTCTGTTGTACAAGAATTTTTCGTAACTTTGGAAACCTATTTATCTTATAAAGTAATAAAATAAAGTAATAAAGTAACTCTGTGATGATAAAAGTATGGGAGCTGCTATTGCTGATGCCTTGGTTTCAAAACATTTCTGGCTTGGAACAAATATATATATCTATATAATTAATTTAAAGAATGTCTGTGCCAGGTCTGTGATTTAAAAATATTGAAGCCAAACACAATGAGACAACTTGCATTTTTAAAAGAGGGTTTAGCAATATCAGAGTGTTTTTTGTGTGTGCATAGGTATATATGTGTGTGTATATCCCAGATATCAGCACAAACAGTTCCCCTTGATCTAATGCTATTGTTCAGATCTAAGCCAAGTATCATTTTACATCTGAGATTCTGAAGAATCAATGACATAAGAGACAGAGAAAAAGAGAAAATGTTTGATGAAGCCTTCATGATGACAGCCGGTCAATGAAAATCGTATCAGAGATACCCTGACGGTAACAATGGAGTATTAAGTATAAGGCAGGGGTGCATTGTAAGCTGCATTTCTTTATATATCCAGCGCCTTCTCCCAGCAACCGAATGTACGTCACCAGGGACAATTTTGCTTTTTAACGGTGTGTGCTTTTGTCTTTTCTAATTAGGAGACACTGATTAGAGGGCCCAGGAGTGTTGGAATGCTCTGTTCTTGTTGTTGCAGATTGTTGTCTGTAGAGCAGAAGAGACGATCTATAGCAAAACAATCTCTCGAGCTGCTGTTTCACTCCATTTGCACAAGCAATTACAGATCATTATACCTAATAACCTCCCACATTCCCACATTTGCAAAATACATGTCATGATTCCTTTCTGGAAGAGAACCTACCAAGGAATCAATACTGAGTACTGATACCGGGCAAATCCATTTAGCTTACACAGACATAGAGGCGACAAGGCTGAAGGGAAAAAGAATTGCTGTGGTGTACCTCTTACAAACAGGCCGCCATCTTGCTTGCTGAACAATTGTTGTGAATAAGGTATGGCATAATGTCAAAATGTTCTCTTCTATACTTCCCCACTCTAGGCACTATAATAAATGCTATCTACTCAACCCTGTCCTAGTCTGTACCCTAGACTGTATGTTCTCTACTATATAGGAGGACTGTACTGAACGTAATGCAAAAGTGGGCATACCTTTTTTTATTAACTTACATAGGTTGTTCAAATTTGCATGTTGGTAGAGTAACTCTTCCTCTATAGCAGTGGTCTCCAAACTGCAGCCCAGGGGCCCTTTGCGTGCCTTTATCTGGTCCTTGTGGCACTATTCTTTCAACTGACACCAACAATTGTGCTTAATTCCTGTTACTTACACCAACATTGAGGCACTATTCCTCCCACTAACACCATCAAAAGGGTGCAATTCCTTCCACTGATACCAATGATGGCGCAAAATTATGTTTATTGTCACCAATAATGGGGCACAATTCTCCTTCCATTGACTCCAAGGATAGGGCATAATCCCTTTCATTGATATCAACAATGGGCCACTATTCCTCCCACGGACACCAACAATTCCTCCCACTGACACCAACGATGTGGCTCTATTCCTTCGATTGACACTAACAGTAGAAAACTATTCCTCCCACTGACACCAACAATGGGCCACTATTCCTCCCACTGACACCAACAATGGGGCGATATTCCTCTCACTGACACCAACAATGGGGCAATATTCCTCCCACTAACATCAACTAAAGGGCACAATTCCTCCCACTGATACCAACGACGGGGCACTACTCCTCCCATTGACACCAACAATAGGGGACAATTCCTCCCACTGATACCAACGATGGGGCACTACTCCTCCCACTGACACCAACGAAAGGGCACAATTCCTCCCACTGATACCAATGATGGGGCACAATTCCATCTAATGACAATAACGATGAGGCACTACTCCTCCCACTGACACCAAAGATGGGGCATTATTTATGCCTACTTGGAGCAAGGGCATTTTCTTCTCCCACTGGCCCTAGTCTGGCCCCCCTAAAGCTTGGAGACCCCTGCTCTATAGCAATCCTTTTCCTCCTCCTTCTCCCCCCCTCTCCCTCTTCTTCTCCTGCTCCCTCTTCTTCTCCCTCTCACTCTCTCTCTCCTTCCTGAGGATTCCAAGCAGAAGCAATGTGATGTCATTGAGTTCTTGATAAAGGAAGGGTGCAGGCTGTCCAAAATCCTCCGAAGGCTTTAAAATGTTTTGATGTGGATGACACCATTGACAAAAGTCAGCAATGGCAAGACATTTCTCTTGTCAACGGTGTCAGTGGTGCACACCCAGCACACCCTGTGCACACGCCTATGATTCTCCACACTGCCCCAGTTTGTACGCTGTGCTGTACATTATACATTGTAAACAGCAGCACTCTACACGCTTTACTATACATGATATACTCCACAATGCTCCTCTCTTTATAATATACTGCAACCTATATGTTTTACACTTCCCCCAGTCTCTACATTGTACTGTACCTTATATACTCCAAACTGCCCCACTCTCTATATTGTGCTGTACATGATATACTGTAAATAGCAGCACTCTGTACTTTACATGATGTACTCCACAAAGTGTCTCTCTTTAGATTATATTTTATATTATATGCTTTACACTGCCCCCAGTCTGTACATTATAGTGTACATTATATGTTTTATACTACCCCCAGTCTGTACACTGTGCTGTATGTTATATACTGTAAACAGCAGCACTCTGTACACTGTACTATAGATGATATTACTCCACAATGCTTCCCTCGTTACATTATATGGTATGTGATATGTTTTACATTGCCCCCAGTATATTGTACTGTCCATTATAGTGGGGAAAATAATTATTTGATCCCCTGCAGATTTTCTAAGTTTGCCCACTTACAAAGAAATGAAGGGTCTATAATTTTTATCATAGGTGTATTTTAAGTGATAGAGACAGCATATCAACCAAAAATCCAGAAAAAAACACATGATACAAATGTTATAAATTGAGTTGCAGTCCAGTGAGTAAAATAAGTATTTGATCCCCAAGCAAAACATGACTTGGTACTTGGTGGAGAAACCCTTGTTGGCAAGCACACATCTCAGGTGGGATTTTGGTCAACTCTTCTTTGCAGATCTTCAGTAAATCCTTAAGGTTTCTTGGCTGTCTCTTGGCAACTCGACTTCTCAGCTGCATCCAGAAAATTTTCTATAGGATTATGGTCTAGAGGCTGACTAGGCCACTCCATGACCTTAAGGTGCTTCTTCTTGAGTCACTCCTTTGTTACCTTGGCGGTATTTTTTGGGTCATTGTCATGCTGGAAGACCTATGTTCAGTGTTCTGGCTGAGGGAAGAAGGTTCTCATCCAAGATTTTACAATACACGGCCCTGTCTATTTGCCCCTCAATGCGGCAAAGTCGGCCTTTACCTTTAGCAGAGAAACGTCCCCAAAGCATAATGTTTCCAACTCCATGTTTGACTGTAGGGATGGTGTTCTTAGGGTCATAGTCAGCATTTTTCTTCTGCGCTCCTTCACCGCTCCAAACATGCGGCTTGCAGGAGATTTTTTCTTCTCCTGTCAGCGCACCGCTTCAGTGTGAAAGAAGAAAAATGCGGCGAACCTGGTAACCAACTACAAGAAACGTCTTACCTCTGTGCTTGCCAACAAGGGTTTCTCCACCAAGTACCAAGTCATGTTTTGCTTGGGGATCAAATACTTATTTTACTAACTGAACTGCAACTTACCGTATTTATCGGCGTATAACACGCGCCGGCGTATAACACGCACCCCAAGTTTAGGAGGGAAGTTTAAGGCTGCTTTCACACTGGGGCGGTAGGGGGCATCGGTGGTAAAACAGCGCTATTTTCAGCGCTGTTTTACCGCGGTATTCGACCGCTAGCAGTGCGGTTTTAACCCCCCACTGGCGGCCAAAAAAGGGTTAAAACCACTCGTACAGCGCGGCTATAGCCGCGGTATTGCCACGCTGTCCCATTGATTTCAATGGGCAGGAGCGGTTTAGGAGCGGTGAATACACCGCTCCTTCACCGCTCCAAAGATGCGGCTTGCAGGAGATTTTTTCTTCTCCTGTCAGCGCACCGCTTCAGTGTGAAAGCCCTCGGGCTTTCACACTGAACAAACACTCAGCGGCTGTTTTGGGTCGGTTTGCAGGCGCTATTTTTAGCGCAATAACGCCTGCAAACCGCCCCAGTGTGAAAGGGGTCTAAGGAAAAAAAACTTACATTAAAATGCCCATCAATGGAGCCTTATCTGTCCATCTGCAGCCTTTTCAGTGTCAGTGCAGCCTTGCCCCAGTGCAGTCTTGTCAGTGCAGCCTTGTCAGTGCAGCCTTGTCAGTGCAGCTTTGTCAGTGCAGCTTTGTCAGTGAAGCCTTGTCAGTGCAGCCTTCTTGTCTGTGCAGCTTTGCCCCAGTGCAGCCTTGCCCCAGTGCAGCTTTGTCAGTGCAGGTTTGTCCGTGCAGCTTTGTCCCAGTCCAGCCATGTCAGTGCAGCTTTGTGCACTCGCCGCCGACATACACAGCCGTGGGTAGATTCAAATATGGCGCCGAGACTGCAGGGATTCGTCGGAGCCGAGATACACATACCAAAAGCCAAGAACACTCGGGTATATGTATCTCGGATCCCTGCAGTCTCTGCGCCATATTTGAATCTACCCACGGCTGTGTATGTCGGAGGCGACCGCGGCAATTGCCGCGATCGCTCCGATGACACAAAATCGGCGGGGATCGGCCTATAACACGCACCCACGATTTTCCCCTGATTTTCAGGGGAAAAAAGTGCGTGTTATAAGCCGATAAATACGGTAATTTATAGCATTTGTTTTATGTGTTTTTTTTCTGGATTTTTGGTTGATATTCTGCCTTTATCATTTAAAACACACCTATGATAAAAATTATAAACCCTTCATTTCTTTTTTTCGTTTCAATATGTTTATTAAGTTTTTTCTTTGAGTAAACAAGAGAAATACAAAAAAGCTTGTTGTTTGCCCACGCAGGGGCTAGAGACATGTAAAAATTACCGAAGATCCTTCATTTCTTTTTTAAGGCCCGCACACACGGTCAGGAAATCTGAAGTTAAACTTCGTCTGCTGAACGATCTGCCGATTTTTCTGATCGATAGTATGCTGCTTTTGACAGCTGATTACGAATTTTCAGCAGACAAAAACTGGATGTGCAGGCTTGAAAATTTTTGTCTGATGTGACCACAACGTCCGATTTTCTTTTCATTAGTACGGTTTTCTGACCAAAAAAATCTGAAGAGCAAGACTAGGCATGCTCAGAAATGAAAGAACACATACAAAACAATTCAACATTTTACGTCACTTCTGACCTTGAATTCTGTCGTCGGAAAATTTTCCGATGGTGAGTACCCTCTTCACTTTCGATTTGAGACTAGCATCAAACAAAAAACTGACGAAAATTCGTCCAATAATGTGACCGTGTGTACAAGGCTTAAGTGGGTAAACTTACAAAATCTGCAGGGGATCAAATAATTTTTTTCCCCACTGTATATACTCCATACTGCCCCACTCCGTACTTTGCTGTACAATACATTATGCGACGCATACTGCTAATCATCACAGTATAGTCATAGGCAAACTATATTCTTACTATTGGAATTTTATTTTTATGATGGCCTCAATTCTCTAATACCTTTACTAACCATTTTAAAAGGCAAAACCGTTCCAATGCCTGAGCTTCACCTGTCTATTTAGCTGCTCATCTGGAGTTGCCCTTGAATTCAACAAAATCTCAGCCGGCTGCATGGGTGACAAGCACACCTAAAATAAATAAAAAGTATTATTTGTAGAATTCAGGCACAGAGCGGGTGCAGATTGGGTAAAGGAAGTAATGTGGCTGGAAAGCTCAGTTCAGCAGCTCGTCATGTCACTTGTAAAATGCCGTGTGATCCGTTCACAGTTTCATAGTTTCAGTGAGAGAAGAGGGCTCTCCTGGCAATTGCCTGTCACAGGTGCAACTGACAAGACTTCCTCTCTATGAATACTGAATTCTGAAGCCTTCCACAGGCTGCAGCCTGCAGGAGATTGCATATTACCCAACAAGCCACTGTTTTATTGTTTGCAAAATACAAGACTCTCCCTATGTCAGAAAAATTTGATTACATTTTTTTTTACAGCAAAACTCTACTAAGCACTGTTATATTAAATGAAAACTAGGTTTGGGTTTGCCGCCACAATGGGTTAAAGAAAGATCCAGCATGTGCGAAATACATGGCCCTAGCAAATTAATCTGGAAATACGCCAGATAAATAGTAGAGGATTTATTATGTGCCGGGTCCCTTAATAATGGCTTGTTTAAACTTGTGTCCGAGGTGGGTTAAAAACAAGTGACTGAGCCATGTCTTTACTCTCCCCCCCCCAATTGTGCTGCAAGTTTGAAAATGACTTCCTAATCTATTGCTAGACTTGCCAGGCTTCATTCGTTTGTTGCACAATTGCAGCAAGTCCGCATTGCATGACTCCAGATCAACTTTCTTTGCAAACATTCTGCAAGTCTGCTGCAAGTTCTGGTTCAGTTATGTTGTGCAATAGTCCTCCAACCACAGGGGGTCACTGTGGCTGAATTTTCATGCTGTAGACTTGAAGAGCTGTTGCTGTAGACTCACCACTGCAACTTTGCTCCTGCTGGAAACTTGCCACGCAAATTTGCTACGAATTGGAAAAGTGTCAACTAGAACTTGTGCTTCAAATGCTCTGCAAGTGTACAACTTACCAGTGAAAATGTGCAGCAAGTTAACAGACTTACATTTCAACACTGCCACAAATTTGTGACAAGTTATCCTTGCTATCTGGGCCTGAAGGCGCGATCCACATCTATGCATGTCGGAATAAAAGCAAAATCACATGCTTACCTGGCATGCATAGAAACGTAGTAGACACGTGAGGGTGCCATTAATTCTTAAAGTGTTACTAAACTTACTAAGTAAAATCAGTCTGTATATGCAGTTAAGCATGCTTGTTATACTCACTGTGGAACCTAAGGGGTTAATCATGTGTATTGTGTAAAAAAGCTGTTTGATTCTGTTGTCTCTGACCCTCCCCTTCTTCCGTTGTACCCAATCAATCTCCTGATAGAACACAGCCTTGGGCGCACTCTGCACATGCTCAGTTTGGGGTGTGTTGCTAGAGATTTTTTTTTTTTCTTGGGAGGGTGCATGTGATCAGCACCGGGCCAATCAGCACTGTCCAGAAAGAGGGTCAGGGTTCCTACAGCCTCACAGGATAGTCAGAGTAGAATGAAAACTCCTCCTACAAGCTTTAACCAGACACTGATAGAAGTCGCAAGACTGCAATATACTGCTGATGAGAAAAGGTATTTAGCAGTTTATATTTAAAAAAATAATTGCATTTCCATGTTCTGTGTACTGTGGGAGACCAGATATAGTGAATGCAGAGTCCTGGGTTTAGTAACACTTTAACTGCTTCCCAACCGCCGCACGCCGATGTATGTCGGCAGAATGGCATGGGTGCGCAAAAGGGCGTACCCGTACGTCCCTTCATAATCCTGGGACGGCAGAACGGGGAAATGCCTATGTAAACAAGGCATTTCCCTGTTCTGCCTAGTGACATGACAGCAGTGTCATCGGGAGCAGCGATCCCTGTCATGTCCTAGGTAGCCCATCCCTCCTACAGTTAGAACACGTTGAGGGAACACAGTTAACCCCTTGATCGCCCCCTAGTGTTTAACCCCTTCCCTGCCAGTGACATTTATTCAGTAATCATTGGCTAATTTTAGCTCTGATCGCTGTATAAATGTCAATGGACCCAAAATAGTGTCAAAAGTGTCCGATCTGTCCGCCACAATGTCGCAGTCCTGATAAAAATTGCAGATCACCGCCATTACTAATAAAAAATAATAATAATAAAAATGCCATAAATCTATCCCCTATTTTGTAGACGCTATAACTTTTGCGCAAACCAATCAATAGACACTTTTTGCGATTTTTTTTTTACCAAAAATATGTAGAAGAATACATATCGACTGAGAAAGTAATGTGTTTTTTTTATATATTTTTGGGGGATATTTATTATAGCAAAAAGTAAAAAATATTGCTTTTTTTCAAAATTGTCGCTCTGATTATAGCCCAAAAAATAAAAACTGCAGAGGTGATCAAATACCACCAAAGGAAAGCTCTATTTGTGGGGAAAAAAGGATGTAAATTTTGTTTGGGTACAATGTCGCAGGACCGCGCAATTGTCAGTTAAATCGACGTAGTGCCGAATCACAAAAAATGCTCATGGTCATTAATGGGGTAAAATCTTCCAGGGCCGAAGTGGTTAATAGCACTCCGCAGCACCATGTGGTTTGGTGCAGCGTAATTTTAAAAAAGGGTCAAGGACTTATTTGCTTACATTTGTCGCAGGTAGGGCAGCCCATTCCTATGAATGGGCTGCCCTACACACAATGTGTGGAAATGATAAAAAATATGCCGAACTTCACATGCACTAGGTCACATTGTACTGGTGTGAACAGGCAGAGTTGTACACATGCCATGGCAAAAATTATATCCCCTGTCATGTATATTTGGCAATGCCGCTTCCAAACGCAACCTATTTAGTGAATGGGCGACATTGCAACTATGTCTAGTGGTTGTGGTGCGGCATTTACATGGTTATAAACATGCAGAGAGAAGACTACATATCACCTCCTCAGCGCCTTTCAAATGCCTCTGAAATGATATCAAACACAGATTGCTTTTCAGAGAAGCAGCATGTGTAAACTAAGGCTAGGTTCATATCTAAGTCGCATGCGGCTCCCTGTAGGAGTCCGGTGCATCTCCATTGACCGTTTCAGATCCTATTTCAGAAAAGCAGGGGCGGGGTCGCCGGCAGGTGACCCCACCCCCCTCTGAAAACATGGGGAAAGCCACAGGGAAGTCCCGTGAATTCCCTGTGTGTCAGAGGAGGGCGGGGTCACCGGGTGGCCCCGCCCTACGTTATATAAGAAATGTCAGAAGAAGCAAAGCGTCACATGGCTGAAGACTCCCACTATGGCAGATCGTGCGGACGGAGCGGAGAAGAAGCCTGGAGAAAGATGCGGGACGAGAAGAGCGGAGGAAGAAGAAGATGAAGAAGATGAAGAAGAAGAAGATGGAGGAAGAAGAAGTACACCAGAAGAAAGAAGATGGAAGAAGAAGCAGAAAGAAGAAGAAATTAATAAAGGACTTGTCAAAAACCGTCTCTTGTGTTTTTTTAACCATTTTGACACTTTTTTTGTGAAATGGTAGCGGTAGATTTGTACCCTATTACCAATTCACACAGGGGGGGTGCCGGGATCTGAGGGTCCCCTTATTAAAGGGGGCTTCCAGATACCGATAAGCCCCCGCCCGCAGACCCCCACAACCACCGGCCAAGGGTTGTGGGGATGAGGCCCTTGTCCTCATCAATATGGGGACAAGGTGCTTTGGGGGGCTATCTCAAAGCACCCTCACAATGTTGAGGGCATGTGGCCTGGTACGTTTCAGGATGGGGGGCGCTCTCTCGTCCTCTTTTCCTGTGGCCTGCCAGGTTGCGTGCTCGGATAAGGGTCTGGTATGGACTTTTGGGAGACCCCACGCCATTTTTTTTAATTTTGGTGCGGGGTTCCCCTTAAAATCTTCAGGTCTGGTATGGATTTTGAGGGGGACTCCCATGCCATTTTTTTTTAATTTTGGCGCGGGGTTCCCCTTAATATTCATACCAGACCTGAAGGGCCTGGTATGGAATTTAGGGGGACCCCCACGCCATTTTTTTTTAAAACTTTGTTTCGGAGTTCCCCTGTGGGGAAATCCCATGCAGTTTTTATCAATGAACTGTTATGTGTATTGTCGGACCGACAATTCATTAATAGCCGCAAATAGTTTTAAATGACTTTTTATCCTTTGAAATGACATTTTGCTGTCAGACTGTTCTAAACACGGGAAACATGCGCCCCTTTACAGGCATACTATAGATACCCCCTAGGTACGAAATTTAAAGGAATATTAAACTTTTATTGTTTCACTTTAAGCATTATTAAAATCACTGCTCCCTAAAAAACGGCTGTTTTTAAAAATTCTTTTTGCATTGATACATGTCCCCTGGGGCAGGACCCAGGTCCCCAAACACTTTTTATGACAATAACTTGCATATAAGCCTTGAAAATTAGCACTTTTGATTATTCATGTTCGTGTCCCATAGACTTTAACGGTGTTCGCGTGTTCGAGCAAATTTTTTGCCTGGTCGCAAGTTCTGCTGCGAACCGAAATGGGGGGTGTTCAGCTCATCCCTAATTGTGAGCCTCCAAGTCAGATCCTTCCGTCCTTCAAACGGCTCTCAGCAAATTTAGACATGGATCCCTCAGCCCTCCCACAGCCGGGACCCCTGATGGCCTCCTTCAAACTTCAGCTAAGTCACCCAGAGGGCCACAGCCCTCAGGCTGGGTCTTCTCCCTAAGCACAAGGACCCTGCTGTTCTAGGCCCCAGGCTATTTATACACACCTCAGCACCCTACTGGTCCTTCTTGCTACCAAGGATTGGCTGAGCCTGTATGAATATGCAAGTTGAGGGTCTTCCTCTTTCAAACCACTAAACTCTGGAACTCACCAGGAACCAAGGGGAAGTAGTTGAACTTGCAACCAGCATATCCCAGAACAGATCCTTCCTTCCTTCAAACTGCTCTCAGCAATTTTAGACATGGATCCCTCAGCCCTCCCACAGCTGGGACCCCTGATGGCCTCCTCCAAACTTCAGCTAAGTCACCCAGAGGGCCACAGCCCTCAGGCTGGCTCTTCAGCACAAGCACAAGGACCCTGCTGTTCTAGGCCCCAGGCTATTTCTAAACACCTCAGCCTCCTACTGGGATTGGCTGAGGCTGTATGAATATGCAAGTTGAGGGTCTGCCTCTTCCAATCCACTAAACTCTGGAACCTACCAGAAACTAAGGGGAAGAAGTTGAACCTGCAACCAGCAGAACCCACAACAGCCAAAACCAATTAAACCTCACTCCACTGTCTACAGAGGAGCAAAAAACTAAATTTGCTTCGATACTACTAACAACCTAACTAGGAGGGTGCTACACCTATGAAATCTTTACAGCCAAAAAAAACAGCACAGGAAAACGTTGTCTTTCCTTCTTTCTGCCGTGTAGCATGGATATCTGAACAGGCTATACAGACAATGTTATTTGAATATTCTATGCATTTTCCATTAGTATAAAAAAACTCTGTGTGCCACAGGTAAATGCACAGTTGTGAATGGACCCTAATATGCATAAAACAGGAAATTTATATTGCAAGGGGTCACTAAGAAAAATCAAGGACAATGCCACTAACACTTTTTTTAAGGAACAAATCATCAAAACCGGTAACTTTCTCTGGAAATTGAGAACAGTATCAGAAGAGTATGTTGGCCCTTTATAAATGAGTAAAATGTATTAATATGCAGCCCTGACTAGCATATGTACATCTGCCTTTCCTTAATAAAGCCTTAGAGTTCGATGTGACTTTTGGAGAGCTGTGATCTTCATTTCTGCTGTGAGTTCCCATCAAGAATGTGAGATGAGACTCTCAGTGATGATTCTATTACTCTAATTATTGCCCGGTGGTATTGGATGGGCTTTTGGAAGTTATTATTATTTGGCTAGAGGCATTTTATAAGCCAGGAGAATAGAAAGCACTCGGTAGAAGTAGTGTGTTTGGTCTCGGGGATTTAATGTTCTCATTTTGGAGAAGGCTCATCTGCAGAGCCCTAAAATCTGCAAGAAGTAAAAAAAAGAAAGGACAGCAGTAGAGAAAAGGAATGTTAAACATCATCAACAAGTTTTTCTTAAAGAAGAACTTTACTTAAAGCTAATGTATGAGTTTTGAGAGGGGTAAGGCAGGGTTTGGATCTTTGCTGTGGCCTGGAACCTCAACAGGGAGTTTTCCCTCCACCAAGGACACAAAAATAGTAGACTAATAGCTTAAACCATACACAAAATCTAACAATGAGCTTCTCTTATTTGCTCTCTTTTGGTCTGTTACTAGTAAAAGCATTTTGTTATATCTGTTCAATACATACAAATAAAAATACCCGTTGATCCTGCCAGAAATCCAATGAGCTTGGAAGTCCCTGTGTATTCTACTGTATTATTTCAGGCAGTATTATCAGCCCTGCTCAATTCTCCACTTTGGACTACAGAACACCTTCACAATATGCTATGGAGATTAGAAGTTGTTCTGTAGTCCAAATCAGGAGTGAGCAGCCTACAGTGACAATATTGCTACTCCATAGATACAATACAGTTAATGGGCATTGTCACCCTAGAACAGGAAGCATGTTACTGGCAAGGTTACCAGGTGAAAAAAAAGGGGTGGGGGGAAGCCTAAAAGTTTTTTTCAGTTTGCCACAGCTGGGACTTGGACAGCATTTAGGGACTAGTGGGGCATGATACACTGCATTTCTAATTATTAGAGAATGCAAAGACCTTACATTAGAGTGTTTCTTTGAGGCTCTGTTCGCAGTAGTGCCATTTCAGATGCAACATGAGTCGCATCACAGCATTACAGGGGGTCCCCGGGTTACGAACAAGATAGGGACTGTAGGTTTGTTCTTAAGTCGGAACAGTACCTTTTTTTTTATTTATTTGTAGCTTGTCTTTTACTTTTTTTTAATTTTTGTATTATTTTCTTTTTTTAATTATTCTTTACTTTTTTAATTACTTTGTTATTTTATTAATTTAATTAATACTGTATTATTTTTTTTTTATTATTTTTTTATCAATTTTTTTTCACTTAACTTTATTGCTATCACACAGGAGAAACCAATTCCCTGTGTGATAGCAATTGGAGGTGACAGGTTCCCTTTATTGACCCTGTGCTAGATTTTCTGTCATAGTTGAGAGGGGAGGAGCACAGCTCTCCCCTCTCACTCTTTACATGGCGGCAGGGACAGGAGGAAGCAGAGAGGTACAGTACACTGTATACTGTACAGTACTTAAGCATATTACAGCAGGGAGATGGATAGATGGTGTGTCCAGGCAGGCTGGCTGTGGTGCACCTCCGCGGGGCAGCGCTCGCAGGAAAGACCGGGGATCCTGAGGCTTCACTAGGCCAGACAAGGCCACGACGGGCCGTTTTAGCGGCCTGGCAGGCCACCGGACCGAACCAGGCCTGTGGACGGGCAGGCAGGATAACGAGGGGACTTCACAACCAGGCCAGGAACAGAGGAATGGCTCACACTCCAGCAAGAAGAGGGATGGCGTCGGCCAGCAGTGACGTCACTCGGGCCCCGTTCGTAAGTAGGGGTTGTTCGCAAGTCGGATGTTCGTAAGTCGGGGACCCCCTGTACATGACATTTTTAATGGTGTCCAATCACTTTAATTCAACTCAGTACGGCGCAATTTTGGAAAAGAATCCTGCAGTACTATGGCGCGATTCCAGTTTGATTTTGGCACTTTAGAATATGCAAACCAGTTCAAAATAGCATCAAAGCAGAATCTAAGTTGCATCCAAATTGCACTACATTATTGCACTGAAAGTCGGATCAAAATCAAATCACAGCCTGAACATAGCCTAAGGGATGGAGCCAATTTAGGGGCCAGGGCTTGATGCAATATGTGACCTGGACCCCCACCCCCAAAGCACCCCCTGTTTTTTATGTTTGCAGTGTGGCAGTAGGTCCAAAGTGATTATAGCTACCTGTTACCCACCATCTTGGAAAAGGTTGAGTATGTGACTAATAAGAAGTCTTGGCTGGGCTAGCCTGGCCAGTGAGAAGCTTATACTGAATGAGAAAACTGGAAATCAGTGCAAAGATGATGATGGTTAATACATTTTAGGACAACAAAGACAAATGGCTGCATGAGCAAGCAGGAGAACAAAATAACCAGGCTTTAAAAAAGCAGGGCCGCTTTGAGCTATTCCCTTTATGATTTATTCACAGGCACATACTTGACCTTAAAGTAACATTAGGAGGGTCCTTCTCACCTCTAGAGAAAATGGCTTGACCATTCTGTGGGACACAGGTTTTCAGAGGAAAGCTAAAGGTCAGTAGGGGGACCAGCAGTCCAGTGACTGGACATGACAGCAATACTAGGCCGAAGGGCTAACAGAGAGTGATTTATAAACTAGCAGGGACCACATCAATCTGAACGTTGATGGTGCCAAAGAATGAGACAGGAGTGTAGTCAGGAGTATTAGCAGAAGTCACCGCCAGGGGTAAACAAAGCCCAATTTCAAAATAGAGTAGGTAGAAAACACACATATGGGTTGATTTGCTAAAGGCATCTTAGCTGTTCACTTTGCAAGGGAAGCAAAGCCAAGACAAGCAATATAACTGAGGTCAAAACAGGCAAAGTTGGCAGCTAAGGTCAGTCTGAGAAACAGCAAAGAGGTGTTCTTACAAGCTAACAATCTATGCATGTGCATCTTAAGATTGCAACCAATTGCCAATGCCCATAAAAAGGATGCCCAGCCACCAAAACTTCCTGATATGTGGGTATAATCAGACATGGCAAAAAAGCTGGATATAACAATTTAAGACACAAAGTGAATGCTGATGGCCAAAGCAGGGGACTATGGAGTGCAAGAGGACAGGAGTGAAGGAGCCAAAAATCCGTGAGACCCAAGGAAGAGACCAGAAAGCACACCTGTAGCAGGGAAGATTTAGCAGAGAGCACCCCAGATGAATTAGTCAGTGACGAACAACCTGCAGTTGATCACTTGTTGGTCAACTTGATCCCAGATGGCTGGACAAAGTATGGGTGACCACCAACTATCCAGCTGCAAGAATGCACTGAAGGTACGTTCTTCACAACCTCATTACTAAAGATGCTACTTCTTTTTCCATAGATTACCCTGAAATTGTTAATAACTGTAAACCAATTAATAAAACAAAAACATTGATTTACAACAGAAGTATGTAGTATGAGCATCTACACATCAAAATGTTCCATGATGTAGTACTTAAATTCATTGCCTTGTCAAGCAGAATTGAACTAGTCTCTTGGCCCAGCTGCGTTCCAATATAGCCATGTCCAGTTTGTTGATGATTTTATTGTTGGTTAGCGGCCAGTATTTCAGCAGTGCAGCTGGATACTGTATTTAGATTTAAGGTGCTGGATTGCAATTTATTATGGCTGAAATGCATGTCACTCCTGATTTAGGCTCTCATTTTACACAGTCCCTTCCAGAAGTGACCCGGTTATTCTCGGGATGGAGTGTGGAGCTGTAAAACACAGTATAGAGGAATAAGATAAGACAGTTTCAAGAAAATTACATAGAATGTCTAGAGAAATTGTGCCGATGGAATTATTTCTGGACTGTAAAATGAGACTTGCAGAGAGCCCTTCTGGTAAACACCAAAGTTACCAGTTAGTTAATACATACCTAACACCGAGCTTCAAAATAAAACTTTTATCACTTCTTGTGGAGGAGATTTAGAGGGCCCCTCTTAAAGCTGAGGACAGGAAAAAGAGGAATTAGGGCGCGGTTAGATTAGGGAGTCATAGGAATCTTCTTCTTTTATGGTGGCAAAAGTTGGAGGTTAATCATCATGACATCATCTGATGAAACATGAAATACTTGTTAATTTATACTTGTACTTGTGTATATGTCTACAACAAAGTAATAAAGAGTTTCTCCTAGTCTCTTGTTTAAAGTCCCAGTTCAAGGATATTATTTTAAATTTTCCCCTACATTTAAAAGGAGGGTCCAAAATAGAACATATAGTATACTAAAAATAGATGAAAAATTCAGGGGGCGCTCAAGGTGAGGAAGAGGGTGTTCTGCCTAATTAACCTGGAGTTTGACTTTGAATTAAAAAAGTTAAACAGTCAATTTTATTTTAGTTTTTTATTAAGTTAACTTTAAATGCCAGTTTCATTTTCATATATTTTTCTAGCTAACTATAATTCGTATCTTCAGATTTTTTGACAAACTTGTAGTGAACGTAAATAGTCTAATAATATGACATGGTGTCAGAAGACTGTGTGAGAGCATAACCAGGATCATCCCTTCTTTTTATTAACATTACAGTAAAATGACAGGTATATTGTGCATTTTTCTAAGACTACATTCTCCAAGTAATAGAATAAATCCATTCGGTGATAGGGAAGGGTCTGATCTTCCATCAAGGCAAAAACTGAAACCCAGCTGAACTCCAAACAGTATTTTGACCAAAGAGCTCTCGACTTTCCAAGGAAACCATTGGATAGCACTGTTCCTTAGATAAAAAGTAGACAATAGTCCTCAGAGGAATTATTCACTGCCTGCTTATCTTTTCCCCACCAGGCCTTTGAAACCCAGATCCTGGCAGGGAGGACAATATGCTAACCCCAGCATAACTGTATCAAGCCATCCTCTGCTTTTCAGCAAAGCCTTAGTTGTCACCAAATGTGCTATATCACCACAGAAAAACCACAAGTAGGCGCAGGACACAGAAATGCTGTGTTTACCACCTTTTAGACAGTGATTAGCACTTATTCCTTGCAGCACATGGATCCTCAGTTCGAATCCCAACCAGGACATCACCTGCATGGAGTTTTCATGTTCTCCCTGTGCTTGGGTGGGTTTCCTCTGGGTATTCTGCTTTCCTCCCACATTCAAAAGATTTGCTGGTAGGTTAATTGGCCCCTGTGAAAATTGACCACAGTATGTGTATGTATGCAGGTGGGATATGGATCTTAGAGTGTGAAGGAGGGCAGGGACTGATTGCACGATATGTAAAGTGCTGCATGAATTGCTGTATAAATATTTGTCAAAAAAATAAACTAGGGGCGTGGCCTGGACATGGCTGGGTGAAGACGCTTTCTTTCTGAGCTCCCGGCCTCGTCCAGAAAACCCCGGCTTACAACACCCTAAATAAGGCATGCAATCAGCCAAAAGACACAGAACAAGAGCATCTACCCGGGGGACACCCGCTAGCAAAAGTCCCGGTGAGATACGCCGTTATTTCCTACAACTTCAGGGCTCGTACCCCGGGACCACAGTTACGGTGCCACGAGGCTCCCCGCGAGGTGAGAAACAGAAGGCCCCAAGAAAGCCTGAGGCCTGCTCCTCTCCGACACCCCAGTCCGCACAAGAATACCCCACTGACACCTACAAGGGCACTCATCAACCCACGATGGAGTCTCCACAGCCACCGGATCCGGCTCTATTCGAACAAGACATTAGAAGCTTACTCCAGGCTCTCCCTACTAGATCAGACATTGAAGCACTGATCCTCAAACTGGAAGAAACACACCGACGCGACATACAAGAAGTCAGAGGAGAGGTTTCGACTCTGACGGAGCGGGTGTCTTCTGGGGAGACCTCGGTCACTTTACTAACAGACCGGGTAGCAGCTCTGGAGCAGGTCAGAGACCAACAGAGAGATGCCGCCATTACCCTGCAGCTGCACCTGGAAGACATGGAAGACCGCAGCCGTCGGAACAACTTGCGGCTGCGGGGGATCCCAGAGACGACTTCACAGGAGAGCCTCCGGGAGACAGTACGAGAGATCTTCCGCACGGTGCTAGGGGAGCCCACACTGGAGATCGAGCTAGACAGGGTTCACAGAGCCCTGGGCCCCAGATCTGACGACCCGACTAGACCGCGAGACGTAGTGTGCAGGCTGCACCGCTACACCCAAAAAGAGAACATCCTCCGGCGCGCCTGGGAACACGGTGATGTGGAACTGGAAGGCACACGAACAAAGATCCTACCGGATTTATCCAGGGCAACCCTGAAACGAAGAGCCCTCCTACGCCCACTACTAGACCTGGCAAAACAGAAGGGACTCACGTACAGATGGGGCTACCCCCTCTCGGTGCTGTTCCGCGGAGCGACGGGATCCTTCTCCCTCCAACGCCCAGGTGACCTCCCTGCCCTCTTCCGCTTCATGGAAACAGAACCGGTCCAGGTTCCGGACTGGCTTCAGTTTCTCCCTCGCCCATCCGGCAGATCGGGCCTCTTGAGACCACGTGAACCTCTGCCTCCGCGACAGCAAAGGAACAGACGCAGGAGCCGGTCAGCCTCGGGAGGAGAGCCACGTGAGTAGGCCTTTGGCCACCCATCTCTGCCCAGACACAATCCTTTGCAGTTTTGGGGGCTACCCCATCCGTTTCAGCAGTTAGTCTACGTTCCCTGATCACTAAGCCCATTACCATAGAAATCCGACAAGCGATCTGACGGTTCCCTGGATGTGGGGATACCCATATACGTATCAGACTCATCACCTCCTGACCCGTCCACGCCAGTACCCCCATATCTGCCCCCCCTTGAATGTTATAATCAGGCAGAGGGAACTTTAATTCTGCTCTCTGAGGAGTTCCACCCAGTCCCGAGTACTTTCAAAATGGCAACATGTGAAGCGATGGGAAGTGTTCTTCCCACAGGAACTCACCATAAACCCATCTTCCCACCCCCCTGAAGAGAGAGACTCCATACTCCACAGGAAGGAGAACAAGGATTGACATCTTTAACATTAACCACCGTCTTCACAAATGACACTCCAGCTGGAGAACAATTTCTTTTCATACCACTAGGGGGAGGTGTGAGTAATTTCGACGCTCAGTCCCATGAGACGGAAGGAGCTTCACCAAACACAATATGGGGAATTGATAAGCTATGTTACTCAGAGCCTCTGAGCTTTAGCCCCCACGGGTCACTTTCTTCACAAGGGACAACTTGCCTTCTCCTTAGCTTCGGTTACTTCCCACATGTTTTAATTTGTTTTAGTTAATTTCATGTTTAATGTACCTGACCTGGTGGCTTGTCCGTGGCCTTCACCCCCGGCGCATACCTACCTGTGATGTGGCTGGGGATGTGGCCTTGGAGACGTGTGACCCTGGATGGAGATGGGATGACAACCCATACTGTTGCACCTGTCGACATCTCACGGTCAGGATACCCGCATTGGTGCCTACTGCATGCACAAGTTCAAATGTCTGATAACTCTATTTGTGTTTTTTTTTTTTTCTATGTTTTTACCTAAATGATTGCTAACCTTATTAACAGTAATATATTATATTTAAATGACAATCTTAGTTTGCCGGGGTTGGATGGAGAGTCACCGGGACTCTTCTCCCGGTCCTGTCTATCCCTCGCCCCAATTAGGTTCGCGCTCCGTACACGGCATTAGTCCGAGGAGCGTAACAGCCGTTTGGGCTACATTAGATTTTCTTGCTTAGCGGCACTCCCTAGTGCCTGCCTCTTAATCTCCTCAAATCTCCTCTGTTACCTACTAGAAACCCGTTTCTTACCTACTCACTAACCTCTCTCCCCCCTTTACTCACCTCCTCTCCTCACCCCCCCCCCCCCATTTCCTCTCTCTCCTTATCCCAATTTCCCTCCCCCACTCCCACCAACTCCCCACAGAGATGGACACACTGAATATAATCTCCTTTAATGTTAAGGGCCTAAACACAACAGAGAAGAGACGAATTTTGTTACATGATATGCGCCGCAGAGGCGCTGACATTGTACTTCTGCAGGAAACCCACCTTAGAGAGGGGTCCCTGCCGACACTTCAAAATAAATACTACCCTGTTGTTTATCACTCGAAATATAAAGAAGCTAAATCCAGAGGTGTGTCGATCTTGATCTCGGCAAAAATCCCGTGGACACACACAGATGTAAAACTAGACAGGGAAGGGCGATCCCTTTTCTTGAAGGGCCGTATAGGAGATATTAAAATAACCTTTGCCAACCTATATGCCCCCAATACACACCAAGATTCATTTATAAAAAAACAGCTAGACCTACTCCTACAATTCTCAGAGGGTCAACTGATTATAGGCGGGGACCTGAATATCCCACTCACACCCACTGAAGACACTTCCACTGGAACGTCTTCGTCCCCACGGGACCTACGTAAACGACTTAGCGCGACACTTCATTCCCTGCAACTAATCGACGTATGGCGTCTTTTTCACACAGGCGAGAGGGATTACACCTTCTTCTCTAAACCACATCAGTCATACTCTAGGATCGACTATTTCCTAATCCCTCACAGACAGCTACAGGCAATTAACCACTTGAGCCCCGGACCATTATGCTGCCTAAGGACCAGAGGTCTTTTTCCAATTTGGCACTGCGTCGCTTTAACTGCTAATTGCGCGGTCATGCAATGCTGTACCCAAACGAAATTTGCGTCCTTTTCTTCCCACAAATAGAGCTTTCTTTTGATGGTATTTGATCACCTCTGCAGTTTTTATTTTTTGCGCTATAAATGGAAAAAGACCAAAAATTTTGAAAAAAAATGATATTTTTTTTTGTTATAAAAAAAATCCAATAAACTCAATTTTAGTCATACATTTAGGCCAAAATGTATTCGGCCACATGTCTTTGGTAAAAAAAATGTCAATAAGCGTATATTTATTGGTTTGCGCAAAAGTTATAGCGTCTACAAACTAGGGTACATTTCCGTACGGGGCCCCGAAAACCAATCACCGCCTTCAGGATTTCTAAGGGTGTAAATTTATGATTTCACTCTTTACTGCCTATCACAGTTTCGGAGGCCATGGAATGCCCAGGTGGCACAAAACCCCCCCAAATGACCCCATTTTGGAAAGTAGACACCCCAAGGAAATTGCTGAGAGGCATGTTGAACCCATTGAATATTTATTTTTGATTTCACTCTTCACTGCCTATCACAGTTTCGGAAGCCATGGAATGCCCAGGTGGCACAAAACCACCCCAAATGACCCCATTTTGGAAAGTAGACACCCCAAGCTATTTGCTGAGAGGCATGGTGAGTATTTTGCAGCTTTTAGTTTATGACTGCCTATGTCATTTCTTGAGGTGCTAAAATGGCAGGGCAGTACAAAACCCCCCCAAATGACCCCATTTTGGAAAGTAGACACCCCAAGGAAATTGCTGAGAGGCATGTTGAACCCATTGAATATTTATTTTTTTTGTCCCAAGTGATTGAATAATGACAAAAAAAAAAATATATATTTACAAAAAGTTGTCACTAAATGATATATTGCTCACACAGGCCATGGGCCTATGTGGAATTGCACCCCAAAATACATTCTGCTGCTTCTCCTGAATATGGGGATACCACATGTGTGGGACTTTTTGGGAGCCTAGCCGCGTACGGGGCCCCGAAAACCAATCACCGCCTTCAGGATTTCTAAGGGTGTAAATTTATGATTTCACTCTTTACTGCCTATCACAGTTTCGGAGGCCATGGAATGCCCAGGTGGCACAAACCCCCCCCCCAAATGACCCCATTTTGGAAAGTAGACACCCCAAGCTATTTCCAGAGAGGCATATTGAGTCCATGGAATATTTTATATTTTGACACAAGTTGCGGGAAAGTGACACATTTTTTTTTTTTTTGCACAAAGTTGTCACTAAATGATATATTGCTCACACAGGCCATGGGCATATGTGGAATTGCACCCCAAAATACATTTAGCTACTTCTCCTGAGTACGGGGATACCACATGTGTGGGACTTTTTGGGAGCCTAGCCGTGCACGGGACCCCGAAAACCAATCACCGCCTTCAGGATTTCTAAGGGTGAAAATTTTTGATTTCACTCTTCACTGCCTATCACAGTTTCGGAAGCCATGGAATGCCCAGGTGGCACTAAACCACCCCAAATGACCCCATTTTGGAAAGTAGACACCCCAAGCTATTTGCTGAGAGGCATGGTGAGTATTTTGCAGCTCTCATTTGTTTTTGAAAATGAAGAAAGACAAGAAAAAACTTTTTTTTTTTTCTTTTTTCAATTTTCAAAACTTTGTGACAAAAAGTGAGGTCTGCAAAATACTCACTATACCTCTCAGCAAATAGCTTTGGGTGTCTACTTTCCAAAATGGGGTCATTTGGGGGGGTTTTGTGTCACCTGGGCATTCCATGGTCTCCGAAACTGTAATAAGCAGTCAAGAGAGAAATCAAAAATTCACGCCCTTAGAAAGCCTGAAGGCGGTGCTTGGTTTTCGGGGTCCCGTACGCGGCTAGGCTCCCAAAAAGTCTCACACATGTGGTATCCCCGTACTCAGGAGAAGCAGCAGAATGTATTTTTGGGTGTAATTCCACATATTCCCATGGCATGTTTGAGCAATATATCATTTAGTGACAATTTTGTGAAAAAAAAAAAAATTTGTCTCTTTCCCGCAACTTGTGTCGCAATATAAAATATTCCATGGACTCGACATGCCTCTCAGCAAATAGCTTGGGGTGTCTACTTTCCAAAATGGGGTCATTTGGGGGGGGTTTGAACTGTCCTGGCATTTTATGCACAACATTTAGAAGCTTATGTCACACATCACCCACTCTTCTAACCACTTGAAGACAAAGCCCTTTCTGACACTTATTGTTTACATGAAAAAGTTTTTTTTTTTTGCAAGAAAATTACTTTGAACCCCCAAACATTATATATTTTTTTAAAGCAAATGCCCTACAGATTAAAATGGTGGTTTCTTAGGCCATAGAGATGTTTGGAGCCACTCTGGTCTCTGATCAGCTCTATGGTCAGCTGGCTGAATCACCGGCTGCATTTTCAGGTTCCCTGTTGAGACAGGAGAGCCAGAGAAAAACACGGAAGACGGTGGGGGGGTGGGCATTCCCTCCCACGGCTTGTAAAAGCAGTCTAGAGGCTAATTAGCCGCTAGGATTGCTTTTACATGAAAGCCGACCGCTGGCTGAAAAGAACGATACCAAGATGATACCTAAACCTGCAGGCATCATTCTGGTATAACCACTCAAAGTTGTGAATGGCGTACCTGAAGACAAAAAAATGGTTAACAATAAAGCACAGTAAACGGTAAAGTACCAAAAATTGCATACCTGAAAAGCAAACATGATAAAACATAACAACAATAAAACATTGCAGAATAGAATACAGTAAAAAAGAGCAGAACAATAGAGAGAATAGAGAGAGAGAGAACAATAAAACGACAACTATTTTTTTTTATTTTATATATTTTTTTTTTTTTTTTACACTTTTTTTGTAACTAACTTTTATAACTGTAACCGGTTCCAGGTTCGGGTCTCTCAAAATGCGATGGCATCTTGGGAGACCCTGTGAAAGTGCGCCTAGTCTGTGGAATGCTGTATCCTACGCTAATACTCAACTAGTGCATAGTAGCGTTCAAAACATTCACCAATGCAAAGACCAGGATTGTCAGGACAGGAGGGACAATAATAGCGGGTGTCACGCCTATATCCGCGCTTGCTGCAGACACAATATCTTTTTTGGGGGGGTTCGCTGGGTAGGGGTACTCGGGAGGACATAAAGAAAATGCCTCTCATGCAGCCGACTGCATTTGGTTGGGGATGTGAATGGGGGAAGTACGGGCGCTGCAGAAGCGGTGGGTTCCCAATTGGGATTGGCGAATGCAGCAGGAAGGGCACTATGGGCACGACGGGCCTGTGTTTGTCTTTTTGGTGGCAGCGGGACACTATTTGTGCTTGCCACCTCACCAGCTTGAACTGCACTTATGGGACTCGCCACGTCACCAAGTGTTACTGCAGTGCTGGTTTGACTACGACCGGGGTGTACTAGGCCGCTGGCGCTTGCCAGTTCACCAAAACGCTACCAAAAAATCTGTTGGCGATTGCAGGGATCAGGCCTGACTCTGCGAACGCTGCAGTTATGCGTTTTAGTCTTTTGTAAGTGACAGTGATCGATCGATACTGCACTTGGGTGGGCTGGGCTGGGCCGGGCGGAGGGGCAAAATGCAGGTGCTAGCAGGTATCTGGGCTGATCCCGCTAACACTGCGTTTTTGGGAACCCTAAACTGCTGGGGACGCTAGTATAGATCTGATCGGATCAGATATTGATCCGTTCAGATACTATACCACTAAGGGTGGTGTACAGTGCGTGCGTGGGTGTTAGCGGTACTGGCGCTAACCTGACGCTGCCTGGGGCTGGTGCTTGCCAGTTCACCAAAATACTACCAAAAAAACTGTTAGCGATCGCAGGGATCAGGCCTGACTCTGCGAACGCTGCAGTTATGCATTTAGTGTTTTGTAAGTGACAGTAATCGATCGATACTGCACTTGGGTGGGCTGGGCTGGGCCGGGCGGAGGGGCAAAACGCAGGTGCTAGCAGGTATCTGGGCTGATTCCGCTAACACTGCGTTTTTGGGAACCCTAAACTGCTGGGGACGCTAGTATAGATCTGATCGGATCAGATATTGATGCGTTCAGATACTATACCACTAAGGGAGGTGTATGCTGCGTGCGTGGGTGTTAGCGGTACTGGCGCTAATCTGACACTGCCTGGGGCAACGCATATCACCGCCGGGCGATCAGGGGGCTAAACCTTTATTAGGTAATAAACGGCGGGTGCCCTGACACTATAAAAAATAAACGAACTAACCAGCGTCACCCGTAACAGTTATACGGTGATCAGTGGTGAAAGGGTTAACTAGGGGGCAATCAAGGGGTTAAAACATTTATTAGGTAGTATATGGGGGTCCCTGACGCTATAAAACGCTGACGGCGAACCTAAATATTTACCTCCCTAACTAGCGTCACCAGCGATACTAATACAGCGATCAGAAAAATGATCGCTTAGTGACACTGGTGACAGGGGGTGATCAAGGGGTTAAAACTTTATTAGGGGGGGTTAGGGGGGTACCCTAGACCTAAAGGGGGGTAACAGTAACTGTCCCAACACTGTAACTGTCACAAACTGACACTATGCAGTAATCAGAAAAAAAAAAAAAAAACTGCTGGTGTCAGTTTGTGACAGGGGGGGGGGGTGATCGGGGGGGGGGATCGGGGGGCGATCGGGGGGGGGGGATCGGGGTGTTTAGTGTGCCTGGCATGTTCTACTGTGTGTGTGTAGTGTTGTGCACTCACATACCTGTCTTCTCTCCTCGGGCCGGAACGTAAATTACCGAGCCGAGGAGAGATGACATCATTTCCTTTGCTGCTGTTTAGCATACAGCAGCAAAGGAATGATTCGATTGGCCGGCGGCGATCGCGAGGGGGGGCCACGAACGGATGGTCTCCCCCTCACCTCTGATCGCCGCTGGACAAAAGACGACCGCCTCGGGCACCGGGGGGGGTTCCGAACGGACCCCCCACCCGCGGAAGGCAAATCACGTACCATGTACGTGATTTTGCTTGTCCGTGCCACCTTGCCGACGTACATCGGCGTGAGGCGGTCGTCAAGTGGTTAAAGAGACAACAATAGGTTCAATCACGTGGTCAGACCACGCCCCCCGATCACCCTACGCTACGCCCTCTCTGACCCCCTGCGGACTCAGAGACCTCCATGGAGACTAAATGAGGGTCTACTGAAAGACCCAGACGTCTTAGCAGAAGTCACCAAAGAAATAGGTCACTATTTCGCCTCGAATGACCCCTGACTGCGATACTGGTCTAATTTGGGAAGCCCACAAGGCTGTAATTAGGGGGATTCTCATTAAGCATGGCTCACGTATTAAGCAGCAGAGGACTTCACAACTGAACGCACTCCTAAAGACACTGGAAACATTAGAGACACAACACAAACAAACACCCAGGAGACAACTAGAAACAGAATTAAATTTAGCCCGCATGCAAGTAACCGACCTCTTACGATTCAAAGCAAAAGCCACATTACAGATTTCTCGAAGGAGAATATATGAATCAGGCAACAAATGCGGAAGATTGCTAGCCCAGACCCTCCGGGAACAGAGGCTTGCCTCATACATACCACACATCAAATCTGTCACAGGCCAGAAACTTTCCCTACCCCATCAGATTGCCCAGGAATTTTGCTCCTACTACTCGGCTCTATATAACCTTACTGAGACACAACCCTCCTCAGATACAACAACCAAATATATTGCGACTTCCCTCATGCCATCCCTCCCAGAGGAAGCCAAATCACTTTTAGATGATCCCATTACATTACTGGAACTCCAAACTGCATTAAAAAGTTCTAAAACAGGGAAAGCCCCAGGCCTAGGTGGCCTCACCACCACTTACTACAAAACTTTTCTACCCTCATTAGGAGGTCACATGATCAGACTTTATAACGATCTGGGCGCGGGGGGTGGATTCCACAGAGCCACACTGCAGGCACAGATTTCAGTTATCCCAAAAGACGGTAAAGATCCAGGCCTATGCGGTTCTTACCGCCCAATTTCCCTCCTGAATACAGACCTAAAACTATTCACCAAAATCATCGCTACAAGACTCCAACAACACCTCCCCTCGCTTATTCACCTAGACCAGGTAGGCTTTGTCCCGACGAGAGAAGCCAGGGACAACACGACTAAAGTCCTTAACTTACTACATATCGCAAACAGCACTAAAACAAAAATGCGTGTTCCTCGGGACAGACGCCGAAAAGGCTTTCGACCGAGTTAGCTGGCAATTCATGTTCGCAACGTTGAGACACATAGGTCTGGGAGACAAAATGTTAAACTGGGTGACTGCGGCCTACCTGAACCCAACAGCGGTAGTCCGGGCTAATGGGGTAATGTCCAAGATTTTCCCAATAACAAACGGAACTCGCCAAGGTTGTCCACTATCGCCCTTGCTCTTCGCACTATCCCTGGAACCCTTTTTATGTCACGTCAGACTTAATCCCGACATCACAGGAGTAGAGACCGGCAGGGAGCAATTCAAAGTTTCCGCTTATGCGGATGATTTGATGTTTTCCCTTACAAAACTCATCATCTCACTACCTAGCCTTATGAAAGAATTCCACACTTATGGGCAACTAGCTAACTTGAAGATTAACTTCAGCAAGTCCGAGGCGATGGGTATAGGAATCCCCCAATCTCAAATCCCACACCTCCAATCCAGCTTCCACTTTAAATGGACATCTACAGCCCTTAAGTACTTAGGCACGCAAATACCCCCGAAGCTCTCCCAGCTATACAAGCTCAACTTTCCGCCCCTTTTGAATACGGTTAAACAACTTCTGGTCAAGTGGGGTAGCGGTTTACATTCCTGGTTTGGTCGATGTAGCATTCTTAAAATGTCGATCCTACCCAAATTCCTATACATTATGCAAGCCATACCAATACGCATTCCAGTAGACTACTTTAACCAGGTGAGAACAGCCTTCACCCATTTCCTTTGGGCGGGGAAGAAGCCACGTCTACACTGAAGAGTCCTCACATTGCCTAAGCTCAATGGGGGCCTGGCGATGCCAGACCTTCAAACTTATTACAGAGCGACCCATCTGAGTAGACTCATTGATTGGTGCCGCCACACAAACACCAAACTATGGACAAGACTTGAGCAGGCACAAAGTGAGATTCCCTTACACAGGGCTCCGTGGTGTCACGCCTCCCTCCCAACAGAAATCACACGCCACCCGCTAATAGGTACCACATCACGGGTTTGCTCACAATTGATCCATACCACCCCCCACTTCTCACATAACTCACCACTCAGACCCATATTAGGCAATCCCCAGTTCCAACCAGGACTACAAGATAGGAAATTTCTGAAACTAAGAGAAGAGGGTTTGCACCAAGCATCTCACTTTAGCACCTTGGGGAGGTGGAAAACACTATCGGAACTCACTGACCCAGAAGGACAGTTCCGTTTAGATTTTCTCAAAGCTTTACAGCTACACCACTTTTTAAATACCCTCCCACCACCACAGGAGACTAATCAAACCCTCACAACCATGGAAATGCATTGCTCAGAGACAGGAGACCTGCCACACGTCCTCTCACTTACCTACAAACTGCTTATTACACCGCCGGGGGATTACAAGGCTCATAGTATCACCAGATGGGAAAAAGAACTAAACTGCACCTTCACAACCAATAAAAGACAACAAATCTTAATTTTCACTCACAAGTCTTCTATTTGCTCCAAAATCCTGGAAACGAATTACAAAATTCTCACACATTGGTACAGAACACCTACACTACTTAAATCAATTTTCCCCTCCACGACAGACATCTGCTGGAGATGCCAGGAAGAAAGGGGTACACTCATCCATATTTTCTGGTCCTGCTCTCGGATCCAGGTCTTCTGGAGAGAAGTACGCCAAATAATCCAAAAATTCACTGACCGCGTAATACCTGAGGACCCAGCTTACTTCCTTTTGCACGCCACCGATATACCCGCCCAATCCTATAAGAAATCAATTATAAGGCATCTACTGGACGCAGCGAAAGCATGTATCCCTTCATTCTGGAAATCCACTCAAACACCACCCATAGCCTTTTGGCTTCAAAAAGTTGAAGAAATAAACCAGATAGAGGATTTAATCCTCACCAGCCTAAACAGGCAAGAGAAGTACTCCAAAACCTGGCAGCTCTGGAACATTTTCAAATTTTCGGAAGAGGGGAAAACTCTTCTTGGCGAACGACCCCGTTTCACACCGGATGGTTAGAAGCGGAGATCCACTGACGTCAACCCAACTCCATCTCTGTGGGCTGTCACCCTGATTCCCCCCCCCCCTACCACTCCTTATTCCCCAACTACCCCCCCCTCCCTTACCTCTCCCACTTAGCCACCCCCCCCCCACCACCCCCTTCCCTCCCTTCTACCTTACTCACCTGTTTCTACTCTGACTTTTCTCAGCTGATATTGTTTTTTTTCTATCTCTCTATAATATAAAAAAGGCAGGGAACCGTTCATGGAAGGAATATTATTTCTAGAAATATCCTTATTCTAAAACAGGGTATACAACTAGATAGAGACCAAGGACAAACAGCTCCCATACCTATGATCTCTGAATATAATATATAAGTTACTCACACTAATACTCTGTTACGTATCATATGAGGTTTATAATAAGATTGAACAGATGACTTCGCTCAACACCTTCGTATTACATAACTGTATGTGAATAACTGCTGTCAATGCTGTTAATACAGATATACCATGTTATGCATATCCCGGTGAACCGGTTTTCTGACACAAATAAATAATTTTGAAAAAAAAATAAATAAATAAATAAACTAATGCCCCGTACACACGGTCGGATTTTCCGATGGAAAATGTCCGATCGGAGCGTGTTGTCGGAAATTCCGACCGTGTGTGGGCTCCATTGGACATTTTCCATCGGATTTTCCGACACACAAAGTTGGAGAGCAGGAAATAAAATTTTCCGACAACAAAATCCGTTGTCGGAAATTCCGATCGTGTGTACACAAATCCGACGGACAAAGTGCCACGCATGCTCAGAATAAATAAAGAGATGAAAGCTATTGGCCACTGCCCCGTTTATAGTCCCGACGTACGTGTTTTACGTCACCGCGTTCAGAACGATCGGATTTTCCGACAACTTTGTGTGACCGTGTGTATGCAAGACAAGTTTGAGCCAACATCCGTCGGAAAAAATCCTAGGATTTTGTTGTCGGAATGTCCGAACAAAGTCCGACCGTGTGTACGGGGCATTACTGTATGGATGGGTCAGTTCATCTGTTGATGTCAGAGATCCTAGCTAAGAAAAGTCAAGTAGTTGCTGTCCGAGCTTTATCAGCAGTACTTAGAGGAGATCTGTCCACTGAGGTCTTGGGAAGCTGTAGAGGCCCATCATACCCACCTCGCTCCACTAAAAACGGGTAAGTATGATTTAGCTATAGTTATTATACAAGCCAAAAAGTCAGAGACCCACCAAACCACAGTCCAGGCCTTTATTTTGCAGTATGAAATGTTGGAAAACCTTAAAGTGTTTGTTAACCCAAAAAAAAATATGTATCCTGTTCCTTTTGTGCATTTTATACAGCACAGTGCTTGTGCTATGTAATTTGGTCCCCTGTAACACCTAAAAAACCTGGCTGATCCTGCCAGTTTCTACCCTCCCCTATGTAAACTGACCACGGTGTATTACGGCTGCCGAGCCCTGACACTGTGGTCAGTTTACATGCCTCCGTCATCCGCAGCCTGCTGTCCTGTGTCTGTGTCCTCCTCTGTCCTCCTCCCCCTCCCCTCCCTGCCTGTCAGCTAGTACCAGGGCCACCCCCCGCTGGCATCATAACATATATTTGTTGCTACCATCCTCTCTGCAATATTAAATTAGATGTGCTGCACTGCATGTGTTTTCTAAAAAATCTGTCGCTAAATACCTTATTCTATAGCGGCGGTCAGCAGTCACTCTCCTCTTCTCCTGTCCTCCTCCGGCTGACATCAGTGGGGATTTCTCAGCTCCACCCACTTTTCTGTCAGCTCGAGAGAGGAGAGCAACAGCCGGACATATTAGCGCCGATTGGCGCTATAAAATAAGGTATTTAGCTGCGGATGGTTTAGAAAACACATGCAGTGCAGCACATTGTTTAATATTACAGAGAGGACGGTAAAAACAGCACCAAGTGGGTTAACAACCACTTTAATAAATAAAATGACCAGCTGCGCTAGGTCCTATTAAACTCCTATTAAAATCCTATTAAACTCCCCCTACCTCCCAAATGTGTGATAATATGGTAATGTTCTAATATATCTTAAATGTGGCCATCTGACCACAAATCTTTGAAGATATCCATATCACTGATATACCACCTGTATGGTTATTTGAGGTTGTCAATCAAGTTGTGTTCATGCATTGTTTAAATGCTTACATGAATACTTACACGTTGGCAAGCCTACTTTCACAGAACTAGTCAGCCTGATTCTATCTGTTTATAGCAGGCCACATATCCTTAGCGAGATATACGGAATAAATATCATTGGGACATACAGCTTTGATTTGTAGGGATATTGGCTAATCCTTGTAGCTGTCCAATATTGCTGGGACATCTGTTGAATATGGCTGGATTTGAGGAAACTGCTTGGATCAGCAGTAAAATGATTGGGATATTGCAGGGATAATAATGGAATACTCCATAAACAAAAATGGTATATCCAGAGCAATACATAAAGTACTTTGTCTAGCTTTAAATCATCCTATTATATACTCCCCCCCCCCCCTCCCTATTGAATATGTGATTAAAAGATAATGTCCCAATATATTTTCAACACGGTCACCTGAGCACAAACCTTTGGAGATATACATATCAATAATAACCCATGTCAGACCTGTCTGGTTATTTGAGGATGTCAATCATGTTGTGTACATACATTGATTAAATGCTTACATGACGGCCACATTGATCTTGTATTATAGACTTATTACTGTGTGACAGGCCTCAAGTCATTCACTACATCAATTCATTTGTCACCTATTGTAATAGGTATGAGATTTAAAAACAAACAAAATGCTTTATATTCAGCTAATCTCCTTTACTGATAGCTACATTTCAGGTAACTTAAAGGGGAAATATGGTGTTTTAGGTAAGCACTAATTTTGTGTTGTAACTGCAACATTGTTATTTTCTATGTGACTTACCCAGTTTTATCTGCTGAATATAGATTTATAAACACCCTCTTTTGTTTATCAGGGAAAGTGATCAGCATTTTCAGAATAAGAACAACTGTACCTTTGGTACAACCCAGAAAGCAAGGATAACTTGCCGCACATTTGTGGCAGTGTTAAATTGTAAGTCAGTTAACTTGCTGCACATTTTCACTGGCAAGTTGTACACTTGCAGAGCACTTGATGCACACATTCTAGTTGACACTTTTCCAACTTGTAGCAAATTTGCGTGGCAAGTCTCTAGCAAGAGCAAAGTTGCAGTGGTGAGTCTACAGCAAGAGCTCCGCAAGTCTACAGCATAAAAATTTAGCCACAGTGACCCCTGTGGTGGGATGACTATTGCACAACATAACTGAACCAGAACTTGCAGCAGACTTGCAGAATGTTTGCAAAGAAAGTTGATCTGGAGTCATGCAATGAGGACTTGCTGCAATTGTGCAACAAACTTGTGAAGCCTGGCAAGTCTAGCAATAGCTTAGCAAGTTATTTTCAAACTTGCAGCACAATTGCTTGCCAGAAGCTTTCCAAAAGATTCTCTTCTTCTGGATCATGCGTGCTGCAGACCTCTTCATTCTATGACCGCTGGAGGCCGCCATGAGTATGGCTCCCCTTAGGAATGAATAGGGATGAAGCATGTCTGCACAGCATAAAGGGAATTTGGTGGGAATGTTTTTTGAAAAAAAAGACTATGGGACTGTTGGCCGCACAACATTGTGAAGATTGCTGGAATGGGGATAAAGGCGAGTATGTCTGCACACTCATGGGGGTGAAGGCATGTCTTAAAAGACAATTTGTACCAAAGGTACAGTTGTCCAATAAAGTAACACTACTGCTAGTATAGCAACCTAAAATTAAAAGAGAAGTATTGGTTTTATTTTTTTTAAATGATACTCGCCTAGGTAGATGCTGCATCTGTCCCCCGCCATCTCTAAAACAGAGAAAGGAGCGATCAAACACCACTGATCGCTCAGCTCTCTGTCTCCAGGCTGCAGAAAGCTAGTGACTGTCAGTCACCGGCTCTCTGTTCTGCCCCTCCAGGGCTCAATGGAATGCTGGGCAGTAGAGGGGGCAGGAGCGGCTCTCTCAAGCTCTTAGCAACTCGTTGGATCTGGGTGGATCCATTCCTCACCATATGGCTGGGATCTTTTCAGAGCCTAGACCAGCTCTGTGATGTCAGGCGACAGTGGGTGTTAGGGATACCGAGTGCTGGTCTCCTGTGAAACAAGTGTGACCAGAAATGTGTGGATTTGCACAGAGAGCATCAGGCACAAGTATAATGTGAAATTATGTAATTTATTAAGAATAAGTGGATAATGAAAATATAAACACAGCTACAGTATGCCAGAACTGTATAAATCAAATCAGAGAATCAAATAATTGAGTGAACAAACAATGAACAACTGCCCAAACCAAATATATACAGATAACAGGAAATGCAAAGTGTTGTTGGTGTCAGAGACAGGGTCATACATGGAAGATCAGGCAGAGGGAGCGGGGAGCAAGCCAGGGCAGGGAGAGGATAAACAGGAGGAGGAACAAGCAGGCAGGTAAGGAATAAGGCTGCAGGGTCAGGGTCAGGATGCAGGAACACAAGTCAAGGGCAAATGGACAAACACCAAGCAAGGAGGAGAAGCACCGGCAGGGCTTAAATACATGTCCTGCAATGAGCATCAGATGATGCCTGATTACCATGAGCTTCTGGCTGCTGAGAGGCACCCGCTGGTGGACAAGAGAACTTCAGCCTATAGGTCTGGGAGCCACTGTCCCACCAGCAGATGAACCCCTTTCTGACAGTAGGCTTTAGTACTCCTGTGATCCATAGGAGAAAAACAGCAAAAAAGCTTTGGCTATACTTCTCCTTTAAGGGCTGTCTGTAAAGGATATACTAAAAAAACGTACCTGTCTTTCCACTGGCACAACTAAAACCATCTGAAACTAAACTGTTCTCTTTGATCTTTGAGGAACTTTGAGAATTAATTGTTGGAATGTGGACAAACGCAAGTAAGGCTACACTCAGTGGGGGTTGAACATGCCTTAAAGCAGCGGTCCTCAACCTTTTTGAAACCAGCAGGGCAGGGGCAGGAGGAGCTCACCATTGTGATCTGCAGCTCCCCCCACCCCCTGCCCTGCTGATAGGATGACATAATCGGCTGGGTGGGCAGCGGAACTAAGAGAGGACACACGGCCATGGTCGCACAGCAGGAGGTGAGTGGGGACAGTGGTTTGTGATAGCCCTATGCGGACCGCAGCCGTCACTCACCTCCTGATGTGCTGCCCGGTCATCAAGAGGTCCATGGCCCGGGGGTTGGGGACCCCTGCCTTAAAGGATAACTTGCACCAAAGGTACAGTTGTCCTTTAAAGCAACATTGTTGCTGGAATGAAAACGTAAAATTAAGGGCTGCCTTTAAAGAAAAGACTAAATGTTAGATGTTAGAGACCTTGCGCTCCTCCACCTTCCGTTTGAGGATGCCCCACAGATGCTCAATAGGGTTTAGGTCTGGAGACATGCTTGGCCAGTCCATCACCTTTACCCTCAGCTTCTTTAGCAAGGTAGAAGTTCTTTTGGAGGTGTGTTTGGGGTTGTTATCATGTTGGAATACTGCCCTGTGACCCAGTCTCCGAAGGGAGGGGATCATGCTCGGCTTCAGTATGTCACAGTACATGTTGACATTCATGGTTCCCTCAATGAACTGTAGCTCCCCAGTGCTGGCAGCACTCATGCAGCCCCAGACCATGACCCTTCCACCACCATGCTTGACTGTAGGCAAGACTCACTTGTCTTTGTACTCCTCACCTGGTTGCCGCCACATACGCTTGACACCATCTGAACCAAATAAGTTTATCTTGGTCTCATCAGACCACTGGACAAGGTTCCAGTAATCTGGGTCCATAGTCTGCTTGTCTTTAGCAAACTGCTTGCGGGCTTTCATGTGCACCATCTTTAGAAGAGGCTTCCTTCTGGACGACAGCCATGCAGACCAAATTGATGCAGTGTGCGGCATATGGTCTGAGCACTGACAGGCTGACCCCCCCACCCCTTCAACCTCTGCAGCAATGCTGGCAGCACTCACACGTCTATTTCCCAAAGACAACCTCTGGATATGAGCATGTGCACTCAACTTCTTTGGTCGACCATGGCGAGGCCTGTTCTGGGTGCAACCTGTCATGTTAAACCGCTGTATGGTCCTGGCCAGTGGCCAGCCTGCTGCTGCTCAGTTTTAGGGTCTTGCCAATCTTCTTATAACCTAAGCCATCTTTATGTAGGACAACATTTTTTTTTTATTTCAGGTCCTCAGAGAGTTCTTTGCCATGAGGTGCCATGTTGAACTTCCAGTGACCAGTATGAGAGAGTGAGAACGATAACACCAAATTTAACACACTTGCTCCCCATTTACACCTGAGACCTTGTAACACTAATGAATCACATGACACCAGGGAGGAAAAATGACTAATTGGGCCCAATTTGGACATTTTCACTTAGGGGTGTACTCACTTTTGTTGCCAGCGGTTTAGACATTAATGGCTGTGTGTTGAGTTATTTTGAGGGGACAGCAAATTTACACTGTTATACAAGCTGTATACTCACTACTTTACATTGTAGCAAAGTGTCATTTCTTCAGTGTTGTCACATGAAAAGATATAATAAAATATTTACAAAAATTTGAGGGGTGTGCTCACTTTTGTGAGATACTGTACATACATATATACATATATATTTTCATTTATACTACAGCTACCTATATAGCACCATTAATTTACAGATACTGTATATTGTATATTCACATCAGTCCCCACCCTCAGGGAGTGTACAATCTAAGGGCCCTAACTCACATTCATGCATACACATACTAGGGCCAATTTAAATAGGAGCTAATTAACCTACCAGCATGCCTTTGGAGTGTGGGAGGATGCCCAGGCAGGCACAGGTAGAACATGCAAACACCATGCAGGTAGTGCCGTGGCTGGGACTCAAAACAATGACTCTAGTGCTGCTAGATGAGCGTGGTAACCACTTAGCCACTATGGTAACTTTATCATAATTGTTGTGATCTTTGAGGAACTTAACCGCTTTAGATCCGGGCCATTGTCAAATGACGGCAACAGCGCGGATCTAAATTGCCGGGACTACGTCCATTGACGTCGTCCCGTGCACGAGCGGCCTGCGCGCCCCCTGCAGGGCGCGCGCGGCGCGCTCGGTGATCAGCGAGTCTATGAGACTCGCCTGATCACAGATCAGAGTAAGGGGTTGGTCCCGACCCCTTACCACATGATCAGCTGTCAGCCAATGACAGCTGATCATGTGATGTAAACAGAGCCGGTAATCGGCTATTTTTCCTCCTCGCGCTGACAGCGCTAGGAGGAAAAAAAAAAAACGATCACCGGCGGCCGTGATCGGGACATCAGTCCTGATCACGGCGATCATCTAACACAAGGCAATAGGCAGCAGTGCTGCCTACCAGTGCCCACCAGCGTCACCCATCAGTGCCCACAGTGCCATCAATCAGCGCCACCCATCAGTGCCCACAGTGCCACCCATAAGTGCCCACAGTGCCACCCATCAGTGCCCACAGTGCCACCCATCAGCACCCACATCAGTGCCACCCATCAGCACCCACATCAGTGCAACCCATCAGCACCCACATCAGTGCAACCTATCTGTGCCCATCAGTGTCACCTACCAGTGCCCATAAGTGCCCATCAGTGCCGCCCATCACTGCCCATCAGTGCCACCCATCATTGCCACCCATCAGTGCCGCCCATCAGTGCCCCCCCATCAGTGGTACCTATCCGTGCCACCCATCCGTGCCACCCATCAGTGCCACCCATCAGTGCCACCCATCTGTGCCAACCATCTGTGCCAACCATCCGTGCCACCCATCCCTGCCGCCCATCCGTGGCCATCAGTGCCGCCTTATCTGTGCCCATCAGTACCGCCTTATCTGTCCCCATCAGTGCCGCCTTAACTGTGCCTATTAGTGCCGCCTTAACTGTGCCTATCAGTGCCGCCTTATATGTGCCTATCTGTGCCCATCAGTGCAGCCTATCAGTGCCCACCAGTGCCGCCTCATCAGCGCATATCAATGAAGGAGAAAAATTACCTGTTTGCAAAATTTTATAACAAACTATTAAACATGATTTTTTTTTTTTTCAAAAATTTCCATCTTTTTTTGTTTGTTTAGCAAAAAATAAAAACCCCAGCTGTGATTAAATACCACCAAAAGAAAGCTCTATTTGTGGGAAAAAAATGATAAAAATTTCATTTGGGTACAGTGTTGTATGACCGCGCAATTGTCATTCAAAGTGCGACAGTGCTGAAAGCTCAAAATTGGTCTGGGCAGGAGGGGGGTTTTAGTGCCCAGTAAGCAAGTGGTTAAGGAATGAATTATTTAACATTACATACAACTATAGAGGTAAATGATGGCTTGTTTTAAAGCTGTTTTGTTAGAAATACATAAATACATTTGTGCCTATAGTCTGCAGGATCATATCCCTGCTTACCTAATCTCTTAGTGACACAACAGGAAGGTTATTTTGAGCTTAGATAAGGTGTCAAAAAAATGCAACAAGAAACAATGGTTGTACATTCATCTCATCACCTGTGCCTCTTTTATCTCCGTCCATTCGCCAACTCGAAACCTGTATTTCATGACCCTTACACTGTGCCCCTGTAGATTGCAGCAGTGGCCATTTTAAAAAAAGTCACATAATGCCAAAGTGAACTTTGGTAACATCAGAAGTGTAGTCACAAAACATTGCTAGAGGATGACAGCAATTTAATTCATATAAAGCTACTTTAACAAAAGGAAGACAATTTCTATACTCTGGGAACTTGAGTTATAAGGACACAATTAAAGGGTGTTCTGTGGTGTCTCTTTCCATTTACTGATGGCTGGAGAGAAGAAGGAGGCGGCGTATGTCATAAGGACCCTGATAAAGAAGTCTCTTTGTCTTCCATCCTCAGCCTGGCTGGCTTCGAGGTCTGTAAGCCTGGCCTTGACTTTTCAGAACACTCCCAATATACAGACGACAGTTAAAGGGATGAAGTCAATGTCCTTTCTTGAAGGAACAATGGCATGGCCTCTAAGCAGAACTGAAAGAATGATACTTCCAAATTGGTCTTTCACTTAATATTTTCTGAAGTTTTTCAGCATAAAGAAAAATGTCTTTTCAGAAAGTTTTATTGGCCACAGACAATCTATAGTTGGTTCTGTCAATTTCCTGCATGCAATATTGCAGCTTGTGGCCATTTTTTGTGCGCCTGATGGTATTCTGGTCTGTATCCTGGTTCTTGAGTCCTGGTATATCCTGGAGCAATATTTTCTGCACATTTACCTTCTACTCTGCCTACAATATGGAACTGTAACTGCTAGGGATGGATTAAGGTCTGCGGAGGTCCCTGAACAAAACATTGTGTAGACCCCTGTTATGTCAAGTCCTGATCCTGGAAGAAGCACGACCCACTCTCCACAACGTGTCTCTGGTTAAGCCCAATTAGGGCTGGTGTCTTTAAATAAAACTTACCATTTGGTGTCATCAGAGTGTTGCCTGAGTCATGTAATGTGGTGATTGTGTAAGCCTCTCTCATCCTTTTAGAGAATTGGAAAATGGAGACTTATTTCGGAGGTTATTAATCATTGCCAGCATAGGATTTTTTTTGCATGTTACCAGCATGGTTGTCTTCTGATTTCTTTTTTAAATGCTCCACACATCAGGGCCTCCCTGAATTTCTCAGGTTAGTGATAAAAATCACTAAAGTGTAATATAATGAACATATAAATTGCAGAACAATGCACTATACCTGGGCATAGTCCCTGTTGTCTTATCTTTTCAAAGTGTAAGTATACTTTGAGAAAATGTATAACATATCTGTCCATCCTACTGGCCTAAATGAACCCAACAAAATACCTGAATTACGTGGCCTTGACCAGCCATGCTGTTTACATCGTTGGGGCCAAATCTCCTTTAGACTGCAGTAGATGTGTGCTTAGTCCTCTTAGATTTCTCTGGAATAATCTCCTATCACAACAGAGCTGCATTAATTTGTGTCTTTTTTTTTATTTGCCTGGTGTTTAGCTTTAAGCCGATAGCAGCTGCTTTTATTTCTGTGCAGGTCATGTAGCAAGATACAGGCCCTAACTATTGATTTCCTGCTGTTCAAGCCCCTATCACTGAATTTTTCATTCACCTATTTGAAGTGGGAGGAGCCTGACTACATTAGTTGCTCTAAAGTCAAACAAAACAGCAGTGGTCACAATATAGAAGACCAGGAACATGACCTAAATGACTTTACACCTGTAGGTTTGGAAGTAATTAAGCAGCAAATGTGCCATTTAAAAGATTTCCACTGGGAAGGGAAAAGGAACTGCAACCAAACAAGGAAGAGAGAGCGCAAGCTGCCCTAGTGTAATCCCCTTTACTAATCATTGGCTAAAAGGACAATTGAATGCACTCACATGATTCCATTGAAATGAGGCATAAAACAGAAGGAGCCATTCCTCCACAATGGCCGCTGTAAGATCCAGTGATAGCAAGTTTAGTGTTTCAGAGGTGTGGCCTCCTTTGTCAAGTCCCTGGACTCTTTCTATCACTGGATCCTACCTGCGGCCATTGTGGGGGAATGGCTCTTTCGGTTGTATGCCTCATTTTAATGGAAGCATGTGAGTGCTTTAAATTGTCTTTTTAGGAAATGTTTAGTAAACAGGATTACACTAAGAAGGCTTGCACTCTCTCTTCCTTGTTTTTTTTTTTGTCCTGATAACTAAAAAATGAAATAAACTATAAATTGTACTGCTGCTATTATTGTTTTTGTGTGTGTGTGTGTGTTTTACTCATTTGTTCAATTTGGCAATGTCCTGATATTTTGTTGTTTTTTTTTTTTTTTTATCTGGAAGCATATTTCCCAACTGTAATTAATTATACACACATGATTTATGAGCTGTTGGCATCAATTTCAAGTCTTCCAATAACCCGGCCCCCATTTCCTTGTTGCCCCACATTCTAATTATTGTTAAGCTTGCGGTAAAAGTAAAGGAGAAAAGAAATCAACAAGGAGTTTATGAATGTTATGGTTAAGGCAGTGTTTTGTCTTAATCATATTTCCCAGTTATCTGAGGCAACTATAGATATTGTCACAACAAGTGAGAATCACTGTTTCATCTTCATTAGCCATTGTTTTACAGGTACTTATTTTCTGAGTTCTCGAAACAAGAAATTGAGTTACCACAGAAGGATTATTGTGCCACTAATGACAGCCGACATCTAATACTAGCTGGAGGAATGGGATAGATTGCATCTGTTGGGTGGAATTAGAGTTACAGTACAATACTCTTGAAAATGAATACTTACAGTTGCTGTAAAGGCACAGAGTCTTGTGTGCAGCAGCCCCCCCGCCCCCAATACTTACATGAGCCCCCCTCCCGATCCAGCAATGTCCATAAGAGCCTTGCCTCTCTGGGGACTTGCACTCCTGATTGGCTTTTGGCAGCAGCGGAAGCCATTAAGTCAATCGCAGCTAGTGAGCCAATAAAGAGACAGAGGGGCTGGGGCCGAGCCGCGGCTCAGTGTGTGAATGGACACACAGAGCCGCTGTTTGGGAGCGTGCCTGCTTGGGTGCCCCCATAACAAGCTGCTTGCTGTGGGTGCACCCAGCAGGAGGCAGGGGCCAGGAGCGCTGGCGTGGCACCCGAGAAGAGGAGGATCGGAGCTGCTCTGTGCAAAACCACTACAGAGGAGGTAAGTATAATATGTTTGTTATTTAAAAAAAACAAAAAAAACAAGGCTTTAACCACTTCAGCCCCCCTTCATGACAAGGCCATTTTTTGCGATATGGCACTGCCTTTAACAGACCATTGCGCGGACATGCGACGCTATGCCCAAATAAAATTGATGTCATTTTTTTTCCCCACAAATAGAGCTTTCTTTTGGTATTATTTGATCACCTCTGCGTTTTTTTCTTTTTTGCGCTATAAACAAAAAAAGACCAACAATTTTGAATATTTTTGACTTTCTGCTATGAAGCATACCCAATAAAAAATGTACAAAAAATGTCTTCATCAATTTAGGCCAATATACATTATATTCTGCTGCAAAAGTTATAGCGTCTACAAACTATGGGATATTTTTATGGCATTTTTTTTTTTTTTTACTATTAATGGCGGCGATCTGCGATTTTTTAGAAGGGCTGCAACATTGCGGCAGACAAATCAGACCCCTAACTGACACTTTTTTGGAAACCAGTGACATTATTACAGTGATCAGTGCTAAAGATATGCACTGTTACTGTACTAATGACACTGGCAGGGAAGGGGTTATCACTAGGGGGGGATCAAAGAGTTAAGTGTGTCCTAGGGAGGTGTTTCTAACTGTGGGGGGGATGGGACTGTCTGGGAGTACAGAGAGATCACTGTTCCTGATCACTAGGAACAGATAATCTCACTCTACTCCCCTGACAGAACGGGGATCTGCTATTATAACTGCGACTGCTGGTCAGCAAGTGGTTAATAAAGATTTAATATATTGCAATGGTCAAATCTGTGTCTGTAGTGCATGTTCAAACCTTAATACCATAAATAATAACGTTATTAGATTTATACTCCAGGAGTATATAATGAGTTTAGGTAATAACAAATGAAAAGGATATGCCGCTCACCAAGCCTTCGGACCTCATGCAAGTACCACCACCCTCTGGGATTGGATTCAGGTGCAGGCTTTGCGCAAGTCTATGGAAATGAAGAAATCCTGGACTGCCACACTCTGAAGGCATCTTTATTATAAATCGTTAAAATCCAAAAATAAATAAATATTTATTTAATATTTCTATACTATTTATCAATTTTTAGTAATAGTCTCTTTGTTTTGTAATATATAATTACACTTTAAAATGGATATATGTATACATACCGTTGGAATTTTTATTTACTTTTTCCATTTATGTGGATATTTCACAGATGTATGTATGTGTAACTTTCTTTTTTCCATTTTCTCTTATTTTTGTTTGCTCTTTTATCCTATTTTTCTATTTTTCAGTGCTGTTATTGTTACACCAATTATCCCTTTGTGATATGAACATCATGACAAGGCAATGTTATGGCTTTTAGTTTTGTCTTCCACTCATTGATATCACATCATTTAATGTGTTGGGATGTTCCTATCGATATCCTTAATACACAGGTGTTCTTCATTTTTGGGATTTTTTTGGTTTAACTGGTGTTAAAGGTGTAGCCTAATTGTCAGGCTTTGATTGGTGGTTTCTTTACTTCACCTTTCTGTTTATATACACTGTTTTCCTTAAACACCTTAGTTAAGAGTAAGCATTTATTGATGTGAAATGCGTTAGCTACTTTGCTCTGCACTGTTCCTATGAGGTGGCTCATGTTGGATTTTAACGATTTATAATAAAGATGCCTTTCTTCAGAGTGCGGCAGTCCAGGATTTCTTCATTTCTATATAATGAGTTTGGCAATTCTAAAGAAATGCTTAAATAATGCATTAAAATGTAACTAAACCCATTTGATTTTAGTTGACTAAAATGTACTGGAGATTTTAGTCAACTTAGATGACAAAAATACAATCAAAACTAAAATGCCATTTTAGTCAAAAGACTATAACTGAAACTAAATCAAAATATTATGTCAAAATTAACACTGGTTGTCAGGAGCCAAAAATCAGCAACAAGAATCAAAAAAGTCAGCTAGGCCAAGTCATACACAGGGACACACTGGGGATGTTGACCACGTGAGGGCATGGAGGGAATAAAGGGAATGAGCAAAACTATTTAAATAGCCAAAAGGGGCTGGCTGTAGGCTGGACTAATGAGGCAGGACATGGTAACCGGGCCTTATTAGTCCTGATTTATACAGTAATCAGTGCATATTTCTAGCACTTATCGCTGTATAAATGTCACTGGTCCCAAAAAAGTGTCCGACCTGTCCACTACAATGTCGCAGTCCCGTTAAAAAAAAAAAAAATTGCTGATCACTGCCATTACTAATAAAAAAAATAATAATAAAAATGCCATAAATCTATCCCTATTTTGTAAACGCTATAACTTTTGCGCAAACCAATTAATATACGTTTATTGCGTTTTTTTTTTTTTTTACCAAAAATATGTAGAAGAATACACATTGGCTTTAACTCATGAAGAAATTTTTGTGCTATCTTGACATTTCAGAGCCTCCGAAACTGTGACAGGTAGTGAGGAAGTGAAATCACCATTTTACACCCTTAGAAAGCCTGAAGGCGGTGCTTGGTTTTCGCGGTCCTGTACACGGTTAGACTGCCAAAAAGTTTCACACATGAGGTATCCCCATACTCAGGAGAAGCAGCAGAATGTATTTTGGGGTGTAATTCTACATATAACCATGCCATATTTGAACAATATATCATTTAGTGACAACTTTGTGTAAAAAAAAAAAAGGTTTGTCATTTTCCCGCAACTTGTGGCAAAATATAAAATATTCCATGGACTCAACATGCCACTCAGCAAATAGCTTGGGGTGTCTACTTTCCAAAATTGGGTCATTTAGGGGGGTTTGTGCTATCTTGGCATTTCAAAACTGTGATAGGTAGTGAGGAGTGAAATCAAAAATTTACGCCCTTATGCCCTGTACACACGACCGGTTTTGCCGTCGGAATAAACTCTGAAGGTTTTTACGACGGAATTCCGCTCAAGCTGTCTTGCATACACAGAGTCACACCAAATTCTGACCGTCCAGAACACGGTGACGTACAACACATACAACCGGACTAGAAAAAGGAAGTTCAATAGCTATTAGCAGGTGGACATGGGCAATATTATGCGATGCCATGAAGAGCTTACTAACCTGGCCATTGGCAGGCAAGCGGCAATATGACCAAACTTCCCAGCTATTAGCGGGTGGCCTTGTAAAAGCCCTGGACGTGCGGTGGGTCGAGCAGCAGTTCCCAGTCCCAGGTCTGGTCCGGATCGTGCCGGGGTGGTGGTAATGTACAAAATGTTAATTTTAAATGGCAGCCGTATCTCTGTGTTTGTGTGTCTCCTTAATTGCTATCAAACTCCGTTGACTGTGGCCGCGGCGGCTGGAGCGCAGCTGTGTTCCAGCTCACCACGACCTGTTTGCGCATCTGCAAGGCGCAAACAAAACCAAGGCTTGGTTCGCGCAGGCGTGGTTCTGCCAAGATGACGGCGGTTGTGCATGTGCACGGCTGCCACCAGGTGGCGACGTTTCCGGCGCAGGCGCACTGCAGGGCATCAACCGTGGCAGATTTAAATGGCTGTCAAAGCAGCTATTCCTTGGGATGACTTGCAGGCTTATGCAGCGGTTTCCCCAGGCACTTGTTTTCAAGGTAATTGCTTGCTGCAGGCTCCCTGGTCGCTGACTGCTGGCTGTTTGTTATGTGTTTTTCTCATGCCTGTTGTCACTCCTGTCTCTCATAGTCATTATTGGTTCTTTTCAGTTCCAAGCTGCCTTGCCATGGATCTGCCACCGCCCCCATGTGGCCAACCCTTGTGCTGCAGGTAGGATTGAGTTATCTTCTTCCTGTGATGCTTGGGTTCACTCATTCAGGAGCTCCTAACTCTCTTTTCCACTCAGCCCTTCTAGGTCTGAATGCCAAAACACGGCATGCGAAGATAAAGACCATCCTAGGTCGTCACTCCTCTTCAAGCTCCAGACATCATAGATCTTCCTCCAGATCTAGACACCACAGAGAGGAGTCTAAAACCACCTCTGGACGACACTCTAAATGCCACTCCAGCTGCTCTTAGAGGAAGGCCTGCTGGGGATGTGAGGCCTTGTTGAAGGCAAGTCGCTCTGCGTGCGATGCTTTTCTAAAGCCGCAAGAGAAATAGAGGATGAAGACCAACAAGTGGAAGCACTGGTCAGAAATGTGGTCCATGAGTCCTTGAGTAAAGTGGATTCTGATCGTACCCACACACTGCTGCCGACACCATGTTAGTCCCTATTGGGAATGATCTTGAGTAGGGATGAACCGAACACCCCCCTGTTCGGTTCACACCAGAACTTGCAAACAGGCAAAGAAATTTGCTCGAACACACGAACACCGTTAAAGTCTATGGGACACGAACATGAATAATCAAAAGTGCTAATTTTAAAGGCTTATATGCAAGTTATTGTCATAAAAAGTGTTTGGGGACCTGGGTCCTGCCCCAGGGGACATGGATCAATGCAAAAAAAGTTTTAAAAACAGCCGTTTTTTCGGGAGCAGTGATTTTAATAATGCTTAAAGTGAAACAATAAAAGTGTAATATTCCTTTAATAGCCTGATGAAGGAGCACGCATGCTCCGAACGCGAAGCACTGCCCGCCTCACCCCGCTCCCGGAAGTGAAGACGCAGGTCAGCACGGCGCTCCACGGAGGATCCATGACCGATATCCTGGCCGCCCGGAGGCTCTGAGGACCCTCGGCACCACCGGAACAGCTACCAGGACCCAGGTTACAGGACTCACATCCCAGGAACCCCTCCACTGGCCCTTGACACCCACATCCCCCGAGAGCACGCGGATGAAACTACTTTACATGCTGGTTTTTAGCAACTCAAATGTGAGTGTTTTTATCTATTGTAATAAATATTTTTAACATACATGCTGCACTTAGAGGGCGCCGTCCTTCTTTCTTTTTTATTTATTTCAGAGGAGGGGGGAGGCTCTGGAGAAGTCCTGAAGGCGAGCATGGGATGAGGTGACAAGGGAGTTTGAGAGCAGGAGGTCTTGGGAGGAGCGAAGAGAACGATTAGGTTGGTATTTTGTGACTAGGTTAGAGATGTAGCTAGGGGCCAGGTTGTGGATGGCTTTGTAAGTTATAGTTAGTATCTTGAATTTAATTCGGTGACTGAGTGGCAGCCAATGGAGGGATTGGCAGAGGGGTGTAGCAGACGCTGAGCGGTTTGTGTGGTGGATGAGCCTGGCCGCAGCGTTCATGATGGACTGAAGTGGGGATAGCCTATTTAGAGGTAAACCAATGAGGAGGGAGTTGCAGTAGTCAAGGCGGGAGATGACCAGGGAGTGGATTAGAAGCTTTGTGGTGTCATTGGTTAGGAAGGGGCGTATCTTGGAGATGTTGCGAAGACAGAGGCGGCAAGCTTTGGATAGTGATAGAATGTGGGGTCGAAAGGTTAGTTCAGAGTCCAGGATTACACCTAGGACCTTGGCGTGGGGAGATGGGTTGATGGTTGAGCCGTTGATCTTGACAGGGAGATCAGGGGAAGTGGCACCTGAGGGAGGAAATATCATGAGCTCGGTTTTGGATAGGTTGAGTTTGAGAAAGTGATGTGACATCCAGGCTGATATGTCTGCTAGTAAGTTGGTAATGCGTGAGGAGACAGATGGAGACAGCTGGGGGGTGGAGAGATAGATTTGGGTGTCATCAGCGTAGAGATGATATTTAAAGCCGTGGGAGGCAATCAACTGACCCAAGGAGGTGGTGTAGATTGAGAAAAGGAGAGGTCCGAGAACAGAACCTTGGGGGACCCCAACGGAAAAAGGAAGAGGAGAGGAAGAAGTAGAGTTGTAAGTGACACTGAAGGAGCGGCAGGATAGGTAGGATGAGAACCAGCGAAGAGTACAGTCATGGAGACCAAAGGAGTGGAGTTTTTTGAGGAGGAGGGGGTGGTCCACTGTGTCAAAGGCAGCAGAGAGATCCAGGAGAAGTAGTATAGAATAGTGTCCATTGGCTTTAGCCATTAGTAGGTCATTTGAGAGTTTAAGGAGAGCAGTTTCCGTGGAGTGTTGAGGGCGAAAACCGGACTGAAGGGGATCAAGAAGTTTATTCATGGTCAGATGGTCGCTTAGTCGGTTGTAGACCAGTCTTTCAAGAAGTTTGGAGGAGAAGGAGAGTAAGGAGATGGGACGTAAGTTGTTGAGATTGGTGGGATCCAGTGAGGGCTTTTTTAGTATGGGGGTGACTAGCGCATGTTTTAGAGAGTTTGGGAAGATGCCACAAGAGAGGGAGAGGTTGAAAATGTGAGTTAGAGAGCGTAGAATCGAGTCAGAGGGTGAGCGTAGCATTTGCGAGGGAACAGGATCCAGGGGGCAAGTGGTTAGATGAGTGCTAGATAAAAGTTTAGCAACCTCAGTAGTAGTAGCAGGGTTGAATGAGGGAAGTAATGATTGTATCTGTGGACATGGGGTGTTGCATGGGGGAGGTTTTTGCGCATTGGCGATCTCCTCATGAATTGTATCAATCTTAGTTTTGAAGTGATTGGCAATCTCCTGGGCAGTGAGTGAGGTGGTGGGTGGAGGCAGTGGAGGACAGAGTAGAGTGTTGAAGGTAGAGAAGAGTTGACGTGGACTGGATGAGAAGGTGTTGATGAGTGTGATAAAGTAGGTCTGTTTGGCAGTGTGAAGGCAGGAGTAGTATTTTAGGAGGGCAGATTTATATTGTGTGAAGTCTTCCTGGGTCTTAGTCTTATGCCACAGGCGCTCAAGAGCGCGGCTACGTTTTCTGAGACTTCTGGTGTCATCTGTTTGCCAGGGTTGTAGCAGTCGGGGCCTAATTCTGCGTGTAGTGAGGGGGGCCAGCTTGTCTAGGGAGGAAGACAGTGAGCTGTTATAGATGAAAGTAGCTAGGTTGGGGCAGGACAGGGGGGAGATTTTGTCATAGAGGTGATCAGTAGCAGAGTAGAGAAGAGAAGGGTTGAGGTGGCGAAGGTTTCTGCGTGTAACTGTTAGGCGGTTGGAGGGAGAAGAGGTGGAAGACAAGGAGAGAGCAAAACTAATAAGGTGGTGATCAGAGAGTGGGAGTGGATTGTTGGAAAGGTTGCACGGAGTGCACAGATAGGAGAAGGCAAGGTCAAGGGTGTTGCCGTTGGAGTGGGTAGGAGCCTGTATCCATTGCTTCAGGTCAAGCGATGAGGTTAGACTAAGAAGTTTAGAAGTAATAGTAGTGTTAGTGTTGACAGGGATGTTGAAGTCCCCAAGAATAATTGTGGGGATTTCAGAAGAGAGAAAGTAGGGTAGCCAGGCAGAGAAGTCATCAAGAAAGGCTGATACCGGTCCAGGGGGCCGGTAGATGACAGCAATTCTTAGAGAAATGGGAGAGAAAAGACAAATGCAGTGTGCCTCAAAAGAGGAGAGTGTCAGAGAGGGAGGTGGGTGAAGAACCTGATAGGTGCTGCATAGGGGCTAGAAGGATTCCCACTCCACCTCCCTTCCGTCCACTTGGTCTGGGGGAGTGAGTCCAGAGAAGGCCCCCATGGGAGAGGGAAGCAGGAGAAATAGTATCCGATTCATGAAGCCAGGTTTCAGTAATGGCAAGTAGGTTAAAGGAATTTGTGATGAAGAGGTCGTGGAGGGCGGTGAGTTTGTTGCAGACAGAACGTGCATTCCACAGGGCACAGGAAAAGGGGGGGGCTGGTTTTGGAAAGAGGAATAGAGACCAAGTTCTGTGGGTTGCGGCTCCTGCCAGAGGGTGTAGGGGGATGGGAGCGTTGGGCAAAGACAGATGATGGTGGCCCAGGGTTTGGGGATATGTCACCAGAGATTAGGATAAGCAGGAGGGTGAGGGAGGTAATGTGGGAATGTGATTTATGTGAAGGGGCATGTCTCAGAGTACTGGAGCTTTTATCAGTGTATGGATGTAGAATGAGCGAGAGTTGGTAAGAGCAGTAGTAGGGGGAAGACAGAAGGCAGGGTGATATGTATAAGCAGGCGGGTGGAGAGGGGGGGGTGAAGGTAAGAGAGTTTGATGAGAGAGGAGAGGAGTGTCAGAAGCAGTGGTAGAGAGTGCATGTTACAGAGTGGAAGGAGAGCTTAATAGAGAGACAGGGTCACCTGCAGTCTGTTAGCTGCTGTCCAGTGCAGATTGCTGTATTTGTTTGCTTCGTGCAATCGCTGAAGTGCAGAGAATGAAGTGCATATCACTTGTAGAAAGAATCACTTAGAGAAAGAAGCCTTAAAGATAGAAGCCATTGCAATGTGCTCCCCCGAGCTATGTGCTCACCCCTTAAGGATGCTCAAATATATACTGTTATAGGGGTGGGGTTGAAGTTCGTTAATTAATCATGAGTGACTATAAGAGTGCCTGGCAATCAAAGTGAACTTTTTGCTTCAAAAGTCAGAATAGCAAGAGGCCAAGACAAGATCAACACATAAAACTTAGGTAAGACAGTCCAGAAAAACAAATAATGTCATGGTTGTTCGCACAGGGCAACAGATAGAGAAGGCCACATACCAGAGACATACACACACAGAGACAGCAGGCAGATCCCAATTTCAGTTAACGGTGGAAGATGTGGATGAGCTGACACATACCAGAGACATACACACACAGAGACAGCAGGCAGATCCCAATTTCAGTTAACGGTGGAAGATGTGGATGAGCTGACACATACCTGTAAAGAGACAGAAGGAATGATCAGGTGAGGCAGAACTTAGTGCAGAGAATGAAGTGCATATCACTTGTAGAAAGAATCACTTAGAGAAAGAAGCCTTAAAGATAGAAGCCATTGCAATGTGCTCCCCCGAGTTCATTGATAAAAATGGCATGGGAATTCCCCACAGGGGAACCCCGAACCAAAATATTAAAAAAAAATGACGTGGGGGGTCCCCCTAAATTCCATACCAGGCCCTTCAGGTCTGGTATGAATATTAAGGGGAACCCCAGCCACAATTTAAAAAAAAAATGGCATGGGGTCCCCCTCAAAATCTATACCAGACCCTTATCCGAGCACGCAACCTGGCAGGCCGCAGGAAAAGAGGGGGGACGAGAGAGCGCACCCCCCCCTCCTGAACCATACCAGGCCACATGCCCTCAACATTGGGAGGGTGCTTTGGGGTAGCCCCCCAAAACACCTTGTCCCCATGTTGATGGGGACAAGGGCCTCATCCCCACAACCCTTGCCCGGTGGTTGTGGAGGTCTGCGGGTGAGGGGCTTATCGGAAAATGGAAGCCCCCTTTAACAAGGGGACCCCCAGATCCCGACCCTCCCCCCTGTGTGAAATGGTAAGGGGGTACCCCTACCATTTCACAAAAAACTTCAAAAATGACAGAAGATAGAAGAAAGAAGAAAGAAGAAGCATTTAAATAAAGGAATTGTCAAAAACTGTCTCTTGTCATTTTTAACATTTTTGACAGTTTTTTTGTGAAATGGTAGGGGTACACCCCCTTACCATTTCACACAGGGGGGAGGGCCAGGATCTGGGGGTCCCCTTGTTAAAGGGGCTTCCAGATTCCGATAAGCCCCCCGCCCGCAGACCCCCACAACCACCGGGCAAGGGTTGGGCGGATGAGGCCCTTGTCCCCATCAACATGGGGACAAGTTTTTTTTGGGGGGCTACCCCAAAGCACCCTCCCAATGTTGAGGGCATGTGGCCTGGCACAGTTTAGGAGGGGGGGCGCTCTCTCATCCCCCCCTCTTTTTCTGCGGCCTGCCAGGTTGCGTGCTCAGGTAAGGGTCTGGTATAGATTTTTGGGGGGACCCCACGCCATTTTTATTTTAATTTTGGAGCGGGGTTCCCCTTAAAATCCATACCAGACCTGAAGGGTCTGGTATAGATTTTGAGGGGGACCCCACGTCCTTTTTTTAAAAATTTTGGCCGGGGTTCCCCTTAATATCCATACCAGACCTGAAGGGCCTGGTATGGAATTTAGGGGGACCCCCCACGTCATTTTTTTTTCTTTTGGTTCAGGGTTCCTCTGTGGGGAATTCCCATGCTGTTTTTATCAATTGACTTTTATGTGTATTGTCGGACCGGCAATTCATTAATAGCCGCGAGTAGTTTTAAATGACTTTTTTTCCTTTGAAATGTAATTTTGCTGTCAGACTGTTCTAAACACGGGAAACATGCGCCCCTTTACAGGCATACTATAGACACCTCCCAGGTACGAAGTTTAAAGGAATATTACACTTTTATTGTTTCACTTTAAGCATTATTAAAATCGCTGCTCCCGAAAAAACGGCCGTTTTTAAAACTTTTTTTGCATTGATCCATGTCCCCTGGGGCAGGACCCAGGTCCCCAAACACTTTTTATGACAATAACTTGCATATAAGCCTTTAAAATTAGCACTTTTGATTTCTCCCATAGACTTTTAAAGGGTGTTCCGCGGCTTTCAAATTTGCCACGAACACCCCAAATTGTTCGCTGTTCGGCGAACGGGCGAACAGCCAATGTTCGAGTCGAACATGAGTTTGCTCGAACTCAAAGCTCATCCCTAATCTTGAGGCTCCAGGCCCTTCACAGGTGAGACATTCCTCAATTGAAGCCTCAGACAGTGAAGCAGAGGTAGATGACCCTGGTGAAGGTTTTGAATTTGCTTTAGTACCACAGCTGGTCAAAGCTTTTAAAGAAGCTTTGAGATGGGAAGAGCCAGTGGAGGCACCCTCCAAACAGAGGAAATATTTTAAACACCTCAAAAAAAGCGCCCTAATTTCCCCTTTTTGGGTGAACTCGGCAAAATAATTACTAACGAATGGGGTAGTGTCGAAAATGAAAAATTCCCTGTTAACAAAGGTATCAAGGATGTACCTGTTTAAAAGCGAGGATGTGAAACATCTGGAATTGGTTCCTCTCATTGAGCCCTAAAGAGATTGGTAAAGCATGTCACACTCCCACTGGAGGATACTGTATCCTTTAGGGATGGTCTAAAGAGAAAAAATTGATACCGATCTCAAGCGGATCTACATTACAGCAGGTATTACCTGTAAACCAGCTCTGGCTCTCGCAGCTTTATCCAAAGCGATGGAGATCTGGATGGACGACGTAGATGCATCACTGAGTGAGGAACATCTCGGAAGAAATGGCCAGGAGCCAACTAAGGTTGACGGCAGGCTTTCTGGGGGAGGCTTCCCTGGACATATTTCGCCTGGTAGCTCGGATCATCCTGTCATCTGTTACGGCTAAGCGTGCCTTGTGGCTGCGCCCATGGGTAGCTGACCCTGCCTCAAAGCAGGCATGGTGCAGGATTCCCTTTGAGGGTTCATCCCTCTTTGGGAACAAATTGGACAGTGCCATCGCCCATGCCACAGCAGGCAAGTCGGGATTCCTTCCCCAGGATCGTCATCTGCTAAACCAGAAGAGAACACAGCCCGGGCAGGGATTGGATCGAGCGAGGGATGCTCGCCTTTAGGCCTGGCAATCAGTTCAGGAAGACCTGGAAGAAAAAACCAACCTTCAGGCCAGAAGTTTTCAAAAGGGGCATCTTCCAGTGGATGGGAAGCCCCTAAGTCTTTTTGATTTTGCTCCTGCCCAGACAGAGCAAGTCAGGGCTTGCCTACTTCGCTTTCAACACATCTGGGCAGCCTCGATCAAAGATTATTGGGTCATTAAAACAGTCTCATCAGGCCATGCCTGGACATTCAGCAGCCCACCCATTCTCCAATTCATACCCACGTCCTTGCCTCTCTTGGAAGAGAAAAAGTTAATTCTCCTATCGTACGCAGACTCTCGTGGCTCAGGGCGCTGTGACTCCAGTTCCAGCCGAAGAAAGGTTTCAAGGGAACTACTCGCCCTTCTTCATGGTGTTGAAGAAGAACGACTCCTGGAGACTAGGTATAGATCTAACCCACTTGAATTCTTTCATCAAGAAGGAGAAATTCAAGATGGAGACACTACTCACGATCGTCAGGCAATCCAGCCAGGCAATTGGCTCGTGTCTATAGACCTGAAGGATGCTTATTTCCATGTCCTGATGGCATGGGAGTTCCAGAAATACCTTTGCTTTGCTGTCGATCAAGTCCATCTGCAGTCCACCTGCCTCCCCTTCGGGCTTACGACATTGCCTCGTGTGTTTTCAAAACTCTTTGTTAGGAAAGGGTTCGCCAGTTGGTGGTGCTGTCGGTCTCTTGGATCACAGTACTAGTGTCCACCAGCAGGTGTCTTCCAACACTCTGGATCTGTAGTGGAGGGATTCACCTGTTGGTGGCACTGTTGGATCCTTTGGCTGTAATACCAGTGTCCACCAGCGGGTGTTTCCCGGAACTGTGGAGCAGACAGCACCTCCTGCGTTCAGGTGTCACTAGAGGCTAATTACAGGCATTCATATAAATACCCAGCTGATTGCTCTCATCGCCCTGGTATCTTCCTTGTGCCCTGATCCGTACCTGTGACCTGTGAACCTGATTCTGCAACCTGCAACCTGTGTACCTGATCCTGTTACACTGTGCAACTGATCCTGATCCTGTCCCTCCTGTTACCTTGCATCCCTGCCCTGTAGCCTGATCCCTTTGCACCTTCCCCCATGTGCTGATTCCCTGTGTATGACCCCGGCCTTCCTTATGTTTGTGATTCTGGAACTGCCCCTGTTTATCTGCTAATCTCCTGTGAATGACCCTGGCCTGGCTACATTTAAGATGTACTTCCAATATATATACTATACTTCGCAATATATACTATTGTATATAGTTATTGTTGTTTGTGGATCACTGTTTGGTTGGTTGTTCACTGTTTATATTGGAGTTGTTTATATATATATATATATATATATATATATATTTATATATATTGTTATCAGTTATCCTTAAATAAACTTAATTATTCACTTACATGCATTTTTGGTTCTCTCTGTGCAATCCGCACAGTCTGGTCATACCAATTCATGACAGTATACCAGGGCCATCTCTGACCAGAAGTGGCTGCACAGGGGAACCATCTCAGTTCTGTTTAGATTGCTGGGATGAATTCAGATGTAATTGTTTATGCTCTGCTGGCATCGGAGAGTTCTGAATATCTCCACCAGACATTGAAAGGGTGGTCCAGTGATCAGCTGCTGGAGATTATTTGCTTCCAGATCTATCACAGCATGGATTGTTCAGGCCATTCAGTGGGCCTACAAAGCTAAGGGCTTGGCACCTCCAGAAGCCGTGACCGCTCACTCAACCAAAAGTGTGTCTATATCATGGGCGGCTTCACGTCACGTGGCTCCAGAAGTTATTTGCAAAGCGGCCTTGTGGTCTTCAATTAACACGCTCATGATGCACTACTGTGTAGAGCCAGTCTCTTTGTCTTCTATTAAATTTGGTTTACGTATCTTGTCTGATGATGGTGCCAATTATACCTTTTTTCTTTTGTCCAGCACTTTGCCCACCCGGGTGTGTATAGCTAGTTATTTCCCACACGTAGGCTGCCATGGAGTCTATCAGGAAAATGGAAAATTTCTATCAAATACTTACCGTAATTTTCCTTTCCTGATGGACTCCATGGCAGCAGGAGTTCCCTCCTAGTGGCTGGAGTAGGCTAAATTATGGCCCAGAGCAAAGATTTTTGGGAGAAGGGTCCTATGAGGTATGAGGGGGCGGGATTAACCCACATGTAGGCTGCCATGGAGTCCATCAGGAAAGGAAATTTATGGTAAGTATTTGATAGAAATTTTCCATTTTGGGTACAGTGTCTCACGACCATGCAATTGTCAGTTAAAGTAACGCAGTGCCGCATCGCAAAAAAATGGCCTGGTCATGAAGGGGGCTAAACCTTCCGGAGCTGAAGTGGTTAAAGATTTTTAGGGGGCAAGTAAGATAGTCCTCATATCTTTTTATTTCAATTGTGTATTTACCTGTTTGCCTATATTTACAGTGTGTTTCCACTTTTGCAACCAAACTGGGACAACATCTACTTTATATTTGTTACACACACATAGCAAAACTTTAAAAAAATTATTTAAAAAATTGCAGCTTACCTTTTTGAGATGCTCTATTCTGGACCCTCCAGCAAGGAAAAATCCTACTTAGTTCTCTTTGTTTGTGAGGGGACTGGACAGCTTTGTACTGTGCAGGCAGATCTTCATTGCCAATTGTAACCAGATTTGAACCTATCCAAGGGTTAAAGGTGTAGAGACTGGGCTTCCTGCATTGTATGTTATTGAGGACAGACTCACTCTAACATTGTTCAAAAAAAACTTCCAATCAGCCATGACACCTCCCATGGGAAACATCTTCTAAAAGGTAAGAAATATTAACCACTTACCACAAACTGCCGTCATTGTACGTCGGTACTTTGACGTAGAATACCAAGGTTATGGCAGCAGATAGCGACTCTTCCGCTTACTGGACCCGCCGGTAGCGGTGGAGACGATCCGATCCTTTCCCCTCTGAGGCACTGCGTCAAGTGAGGGAATGATGGGCCCCACTCGACTCCATACCATTGGATGATGGTAGCGACATCAAACGTCACTTCCGCCCAACGGCCTTAAAGGGGAATTTTTTTTTATTGAAAAAAAAAATACATTTTTTTTTATTGCATTTAAGTGTAAATGTGAGTTTTGAGGTATTTTTGACCCCAAATCTCACATTAAAGAGGTTATGCTTTTATTTTATTACAAGGGATGTTTACATTTCTTGTAATAGTAATAAAAGTGATCCAATTTTTTTTTTTTTTTTTAAAGGGACAGTGTCAAAAAAAGTAAAGTGCCCTGTCCCGCCGTGCTCGCGCACAGAAGAGAACGCATACATAAGTCAAGCCTGCATATGTAAACAGTGTTCAAACCACATATGTGAGGTATGGCCGTGATTGTTAGAGCAAGAGCAATAATTCTAGCAAAACACCTCCTCCGTAATTCAAAACTGGTAACCTGTAGAATTTTTTAAATGTAGCCTATGGAGATTTTTAAGGGTCAAAATTTGTCACCATTCCACGAGCGGGCACAATTTTGAAGCATGACGTGTTGGGTATCAATTTACTTGGCGTAACATTATCTTTCACAATATTTTAAAAAAAACAGCTAACTTTATTGTTTTCTTATTTTTTAATAAAAAATGTTACTTTTTCCCAAAAAATTGCGTTTGTAAGACCTTTGCGCAAATACGGTGTGACATAAAGTATTGCAACGACCGCCATTTTATTCTCTAGGGTGTCTGAAAAAACAAAATATGTATATATATATATATATATATATATATATATATATATACATATATATATATGTGTGTATATATATATATATATATATATATATATATATATATATATATATATATATATATATATATATATATACATATATCTATCATGTTTGGGGGTTCTAAGTAATTTTCTAGCCAAAAAAAAATCGATTTTAACTTGTAAACAACAAGTTTGAAAAATAGGCCTGGTCCTTAAGTGGTTAAAAAACATTTTTAGGCATGTTGTGTGGATGGGAACACCTAACAAACATATGGCGGGGTTTTCTCACCTTTGACTGCAAAAGTAGAAATACATTTTAACCAGTTGCCGACCGCCGCACGAACATATACGTCCTCAGAGCGGCACGGGCAGGCAAAAGGGCTTACAGGTACGTCCTTGCCTGCCCGCGGGTGGGGGGTCCGATCGGACCCCCCCGGTGCCTGCGGCGGTGGGCAAATCCTCCCCGGCGATCGGTGGTGAGGGGGAGGCCATCCATTCGTGGCCCCCCTCGTGATCGCTCCCAGCCAATGGGATCATTTCCCTGCCTCTGTATTGTACACAGAGGCAGAGGAAATGATGTCATCTCTCCTCGGCTCGGCATTTTCTTTTTTCCCGGCGCCGAGGAGAGAAGACTGTAATGTGAGTGCACAAACACTACACACACAGTAGAACGTGCCAGGCACACATTACACCCCCGATCCCCCCCCGATTACCCCCCCCCCCGATCCCCCCCCCAAATCACCCCTCCCCCCTCCCTGTTACACTGACACCAAGCAGGTTTTTTTTTTTTCTGATTACTGCATGGTGTCAGTTTGTGACAGTTACTGTGTTAGGTCAGTTAGGGTTAGCCCCCTTTAGGTCTAGGGTACCCCCCTAACCCCCCCCCTAATAAAGTTTTAACTCCTTGATCACCCCCCGTCACCAGTGTCGCTAAGTGATCATTTTTCTGATCGCTGTATTAGTGTCACTGGTGACGCTAGTTAGGGACGTAAATATTTAGGTTCGCCGTCAGCGTTTTATAGCGACAGGGACCCAAATATACTATCTAATAAATGTTTTAACCCCTTGATTGCCCCCTAGTTAACCCTTTCACCACTGATCACCGTATAACTGTTACGGTGACGCTGGTTAGTTAGTTTATTTTTTTATAGTGTCAGGGCACCCGCCGTTTATTACCAAATAAAGGTTTAGCCCCCTGATCGCCCGGCGGTGATATGCGTTGCCCCGGGCAGCGTCAGATTAGCGCCAGTACCGCTAACACCCACGCACGCAGCATACGCCTCCCTTAGGTATAGTATCTGAACGGATCAATATCTGATCCGATCAGATCTATACTAGTGTCCCCAGCAGTTTAGGGTTCCCAAAAACGCAGTGTTAGCGGGATCAGCCCAGATACCTGCTAGCACCTGCGTTTTGCCCCTCCGCCCGGCCCAGCCCAGCCCACCCAAGTGCAGTATCGATCGATCACTGTCACTTACAAAACACTAAATGCATAACTGCAGTGTTCGCAGAGTCAGGCCTGATCACTGCGATCGCTAACAGTTTTTTTGGTAGCATTTTGGTGAACTGGCAAGCACCAGCCCCAAGCAGCGTCAGGTTAGCGCCAGTACCGCTAACACCCACGCACGCACCGTACGCCTCCCTTAGTGATATAGTATCTGAACAGATCAATATCTGATCCGATCAGATCTATACTAGCGTCCCCAGCAGTTTAGGGTTCCCAAAAATGCAGTGTTAGCGGGATCAGCCCAGATACCTGCTAGCACCTGCGTTTTGCCCCTCCGCCCGGCCCAGCCCAGCCCACCCAAGTGCAGTATCGATCGATCACTGTCACTTACAAAACACTAAACGCATAACTGCAGCGTTCGCAGAGTCAGGCCTGATCCCTGCGATCGCTAACAGATTTTTTGGTAGCTTTTTATTGAACTGGCAAGCACCAGCGGCCTAGTACACCCCGGTCGTATTCAAACCAGCACTGCAGTAACACTTGGTGACGTGGCGAGTCCCATAAGTGCAGTTCAAGCTGGTGAGGTGGCAAGCACAAGTAGTGTCCCACTGCCACCAAGAAGACAAACACAGGCCCGTCGTACCCATAATGCCCTTCCTGCTGCATTTGCCAATCCTATTTGGGAACCCACCGCTTCTGCAGCGCCCGTACTTCCCCCATTCACATCCCCAACCAAATGCAGTCGGCTGCATGAGAGGCATTTTCTTTATGTCCTCCCGAGTACCCCTACCCAGAGAACCCCCCCAAAAAAGATGTTGTGTCTGCAGCAAGCGCGGATATAGGCGTGACACCCGCTATTATTGTCCCTCCTGTCCTGACAATCCTGGTCTTTGCATTGGTGAATGTTTTGAACGCTACCATACACTAGTTGAGTATTAGCGTAGGATACAGCATTCCACAGACTAGGCACACTTTCACAGGGTCTCCCAAGATGCCATCGCATTTTGAGAGACCCGAACCTGGAACCAGTTACAGTTATAAAAGTTACAGTTACAAAAAAAGTCTAAAAAAAAAAATATATATATAAAATAAAAAAAAATAGTTGTCGTTTTATTGTTCTCTCTCTCTCTATTCTCTCTATTGTTCTGCTCTTTTTTACCGTATTCTATTCTGCAATGTTTTATTGTTATTATGTTTTATCATGTTTGCTTTTCAGGTATGCAATTTTTTATACTTTACCGTTTACTGTGCTTTATTGTTAACCATTTTTTTGTCTTCAGGTACGCCATTCACGACTTTGAGTGGTTATACCAGAATGATGCCTGCAGGTTTAGGTATCATCTTGGTATCATTCTTTTCAGCCAGCGGTCGGCTTTCATGTAAAAGCAATCCTAGCGGCTAATTAGCCTCTAGACTGCTTTTTCAAGCAGTGGGAGAGAATGCACCCCCACCCCCACCGTCTTCCATGTTTTTCTCTGGCTCTCCTGTCTCAACAGGAAACCTGAGAATGCAGCCGGTGATTCAGCCAGCTGACCATAGAGCTGATCAGAGACCAGAGTGGCTCCAAACATCTCTATGGCCTAAGAAACCGGAAGCTACGAGCATTTTATGACTTAGATTTCGCCGGATGTAAATAGCGCCATTGGGAAATTGGGGAAGCATTTTATCACACCGATCTTGGTGTGGTCAGATGCTTTGAGGGCAGAGGAGAAATCTAGGGTCTAATAGACCCCAATTTTTTCAAAAAAGAGTACCCTTCACTACCTATTGCTATCATAGGGGATATTTACATTCCCTGAGATAACAATAAAAATGATTTAAAAAAAAAAATGAAAGGAACAGTTTAAAAATAAGATAAAAAAGCAAAAAAATAATAAAGAAAAAAAAAAAAAGCACCCCTGTCCCCCCTGCTCTCGCGCTAAGGCGAACGCAAGCGTCGGTCTGGCGTCAAATGTAAACAGCAATTGCACCATGCATGTGAGGTATCACCGCGAAGATCAGATCGAGGGCAGTCATTTTAGCAGTAGACCTCCTCTGTAAATCTAAAGTGGTAACCTGTAAAGGCTTTTAAAGGCTTTTAAAAATGTATTTATTTTGTTGCCACTGCACGTTTGTGCGCAATTTTAAAGCATGTCATGTGTGGTATCTATGTACTCGGCCTAAGATCATCTTTTTTATTTCATCAAACATTTGGGCAATATAGTGAGTTTTAGTGCATTAAAATTTAAAAAAGTGTGTTTTTTCCCCCAAAAATGCGTTTGAAAAATCGATGCGCAAATACTGTGTCAAAAAAAAAATGAAACACCCACCATTTTAATCTGTAGGGCATTTGCTTTAAAAAAATATATAATGTTTGGGGGTTCAAAGTAATTTTCTTGCAAAAAAAATAATTTTTTCATGTAATCAAAAAGTGTCAGAAAGGGCTTTGTCTTCAAGTGGTTAGAAGAGTGGGTGATGTGTGACATAAGCTTCTAAATGTTGTGCATAAAATGCCAGGACAGTTCAAAACCCCCCCAATGACCCCATTTTGGAAAGTAGACACCCCAAGCTATTTGCTGAGAGGCATGTCGAGTCCATGGAATATTTTATACTGTGACACAAGTTGCGGGAAAGAGACAAATTTTATTTATTTATTTTTTTTTTTTGCACAAAGTTGTCACTAAATGATATATTGCTCAAACATGCCATGGGAATATGTGAAATTACACCCCAAAATACATTCTGTTGCTTCTCCTGAGTATGGGGATACCACATGTGTGGGACTTTTTGGGAGCCTAGCCGCGCACGGGACCCCGAAAACCAAGCACCGCCTTCAGGCTTTCTAAGGGCGTAAATTTTTGATTTCACTCTTCACTGCCTATCACAGTTTCGGAGGCCATGGAATGCCCAGGTGGCACAAACCCCCCCCAAATGACCCCATTTTGGAAAGTAGACACCCCAAGCTATTTGCTGAGTGGTATAGTGAGTATTTTGCAGACCTCACTTTTTGTCACAAAGTTTTGAAAAGTAAAAAAAGAAAAAAAATGTTTTTCTTGTCTTTCTTCATTTTCAAAAACAAATGAGAGATGCAAAATACTCACCATGCCTCTCAGCAAATAGCTTGGGGTGTCTACTTTCCAAAATGGGGTCATTTGGGGGGGTTGTGCCACCTGGGCATTCCATGGCCTCCGAAACTGTGATAGGCAGTGAAGAGTGAAATCAAAAATTTACACCCTTAGAAATCCTGAAGGCGGTGATTGTAGGGCTGCTGAAATTAATCGCAGCATCGATGCATCGCGATTCGGGTGTCCCCGATGCGGCATCGATGCATGCGACCCGAATAATCGATTTCTGGCCCCGCCCCCTCCCGGGAGAGCGCTCCGTGCGTAAAGCTGTTATTAGTGTGTATATTGCGGTCATGTGACACTCGGCCGCGCCTCCCTCCTCTCAGTCTCTCCTGATGTCAGCTCCGCCCACTGATTGGAGCTATCAGGTCAGAAGAGAGGCGGGCGGGGCTGACATCAGGAGAGACGTGAGAGGAGGGAGGCGCGGCCGAGTGTCACATGACCGCAATATACACACTAATAACAGCTTTACGCACGGAGCGCTCTCCCGGGAGAATTCACTGCCCACCTCAGATGTGACAACCGGCGGAACACCGGCCGCACAAATGGAGATCGGGGGGAGATGGTGAGCAGGCAGATCGCCCTGCTCATAACAGGCTGCCACCGGCAGAGCAGCATGTGAGTACGGAGGGGGAGGGGGGGGGCGCTGTGACACAAGTCCATATCATAAATTGTCTTCTATGTGCCTTCATCACACCACAACTCTGCATTATTGTCCGCAGTCTGTGCCCATCTCCTGTGCCATGTCCACCGCAGTCTGTGCCCATCTCCTGTGCCATGTCCGCCGCAGTCTGTGCCCATCTCCTGTGCCATGTCCGCCGCAGTCTGTGCCCATCTCCTGTGCCATGTCCGCCGCAGTCTGTGCCCATCTCCTGTGCCATGTCCGCCGCAGTCTGTGCTCATCTCCTGTGCCATGTCCCCCGCAGTCTGTGCCCATCTCCTGTGCCATGTCCGCCGCAGTCTGTGCCCATCTCCTGTGCCATGTCTGCCGCAGTCTGTGCCCATCTCCTGTGCCATGTCTGCCGCAGTCTGTGCCCATCTCCTGTGCCATGTCTGCCGCAGTCTGTGCCCATCTCCTGTGCCATGTCCGCCGCAGTCTGTGCCCATCTCCTGTGCCATGTCCGCCGCAGTCTGTGCCCATCTCCTGTGCCATGTCCGCCGCAGTCTGTGCCCATCTCCTGTGCCATGTCCGCCACAGTCTGTGCCCATCTCCTGTGCCATGTCCGCCGCAGTCTGTGCCCATCTCCTGTAGCATGTCCGCAGTCTGTGCTCATCTCCTGTACCATGTCCGCAGTCTCTGACCATCTCCTGTAGCATGTCTGCAGTCTCTGACTATCTCCTGTAGCATGTCCGCAGTCTCTGACTATCTCCTGTAGCATGTCCGCAGTCTCTGACCATCTCCTGTAGCTTGTCCGCAGTCTCTGACCATCTCCTGTAGCTTGTCCGCAGTCTCTGACCATCTCCTGTAGCATGTCCGCAGTCTCTGACCATCTCCTGTAGCATGTCCGCAGTCTCTGATCATCTCCTGTAGCATGTCCGCAGTCTCTGATCATCTCCTGTAGCATGTCCGCAGTCTCTGATCATCTCCTGTAGCATGTCCGCAGTCTCTGATCATCTCCTGTAGCATGTCTGCAGTCTCTGATCATCTCCTGTAGCATGTCTGCAGTCTCTGATCATCTCCTGTAGCATGTCTGCAGTCTCTGATCATCTCCTGTAGCATGTCTGCAGTCTCTGATCATCTCCTGTAGCATGTCTGCAGTCTCTGATCATCTCCTGTAGCATGTCTGCAGTCTCTGATCATCTCCTGTAGCATGTCTGCAGTCTCTGATCATCTCCTGTAGCATGTCTGCAGTCTCTGATCATCTCCTGTAGCATGTCTGCAGTCTCTGATCATCTCCTGTAGCATGTCCGCAGGCTCTGACCATCTCCTTTAGTATTGTGGAAGAGAGCCTGGAGCTCCTCTGCTGTCTCTTTTTTTCTTAAGAACAGATAGAATAAAAAAAATGGAGTCCTCCTGACTACTTGAATTTTTTTTGATGAAAACCATGAGAACTTGCGGACTTGCGCTGTAATCGTGATGCATCGTGATGCATCGCGGAATCGAATCGAATCGAATCGTTGACTTGATAATCGTAATTGAATCGAATCGTGAGGCCAGTGAAGATGCGCAGCCCTAGGTGATTGGTTTTCGGGGCCCCGTACACAGCTAGGCTCCTAAAAAGTCCCACACATGTGGTATCCCCATACTCAGGAGAAGCAGCTAAATGTATTTTGGGGTGCAATTCCACATATGCCCATGGCCTGTGTGAGCAATATATAATTTAGTGACAACTTTGTGCAAAAAAAAATAAAAATTGTCACTTTCCCACAACTTGTGTCAAAATATAAAATATTCCATGGACTCAACATGCCTCTCAGCAAATAGCTTGGGGTGTCTACTTTCCAAAATGGGGTAATTGGGGGGGGGGGGGGGTGTATGCCATCTGGGCATTTTATGGCCTTCAAAACTGTGATAGGTAGTGAGGAGTAAAATCAAAAATTTACGCCCTTAGAAATCCTGAAGGCAGTGATTGGTTTTCGGGGCCCCGTACGCGGCTAGGCTCCCAAAAAGTCCCACACATGTGGTATCCCCATACTCAGGAGAAGCAGCTAAATGTATTTTGGGGTGCAATTCCACATATGCCCATGGCCTGTGTGAGCAATATATCATTTAGTGACAACTTTTTGTAATTTTTTTTTTGTCATTATTCAATCACTTGGGACAAAAAAAATGAATATTCAATGGGCTCAACATGCCTCTCAGCAATTTCCTTGGGGTGTCTACTTTCCAAAATGGGGTCATTTGTGGGGGTTTTGTACTGCCCTGCCATTTTAGCACCTCAAGAAACGACATAGGCAGTCATAAATTAAAGGCTGTGTAAATTCCAGAAAATGTACCCTAGTTTGTAGGTGCTATAACTTTTGCGCAAACCAATAAATATATACTTATTGACATTTTTTTTACCCAAGACATGTGGCCGAATACATTTTGGCCTAAATGTATGACTAAAATTGAGTTTATTGGATTTTATTTAGAACAAAAAGTAGAAAATATCATTTTTTTTCAAAATTTTCTGTCTTTTTCCGTGTATAGCGCAAAAAATAAAAACGGCAGAGGTGATCAAATACCATCAAAAGAAAACTCTAATTGTGGGAAGAAAAGGACGCAAATTTCGTTTGGGTACAGCATTGCATGACCGCGCAATTAGCAGTTAAAGCGACGCAGTGCCAAATTGTAAAAAGTGCTCTGGTCAGGAAGGGGGTAAATCCTTTCGGGGCTCAAGTGGTTAAACTTTAAAATAAAACTGCTACAGAATCACAAATTCTTGGCAGGCAGCTACAGCACAGAACGTGTTAAGAATTATCAGTCGATGAATAAAACAGAAAAATCATTTTACAAAATTCCTTCTTGAAACGAATATAGATTGAGAAAAGATCAAACCCTCGCCTTACATAAATCAAGTCTTGTATTCACCGCAGGATGAAACCTCTGAGGAATAAACGATTAATATTAATGAGGACACCGGCGATTATTTGGGAATTTAAACAATTAAGTTTGACTTTTGTCTCAATCCCAAAGTAAATGAGAAGGGTGGGAGGTTTGAGCTGCAGAACTCGGAGCCGTCTCTGAATTTACTGGAAGGGGCCCGAAAGTAAGTTTCAAATCCTTTTCGTTTGACAAGTTACTGTGCTATATTCCCAGCCCAACGACAAGGCGGTTATTGGGTGGACTGACACTGGCGTTTATTGTGGGACTGGGACTTTACACTTGAGCGAACAAAGTGAATTTATCAGGGAGCGGAGATCGCGAAAAGCAGCATTGGGACTTGACAAGAGATGAAAGCTAAGAGAGAAGGAGAGTAGAGTGAAGGGAGGGAAGCAATATGCGAAAATGGATTTCAGCATGCAGAAAATATAGGTGTCTTGAGCTATTACGGCTTTTACAATAATATAAATTTGATTCATCCGAAATATTAAAGGGGATTTCCTGTGCAAAGGTTTGCTTCTGATCCCTTTTTGTAGTAATGCAAAGTAGGCTCTATTTCACTGTTTTCGTGTTGAACTGCACCACCTGCTGGTGAAATCTGGTAGCCCTGCACAAGCATGTATACAATGGTTCTCTATGAATGATTGCACTAAACTTCTGCATGCCAAGTACCAAGTAGACACAGTGCAGTGAACTGCCCTGTTGTTGCTTAAAATGTGATGTCGAACAAGAGGGGGAGCCTGGGTGGCAATGAAAGCGGCTGCCTCCATTTCTTATGGCAGCTGCATTCATTGCCACCCAGGCTCCGCCTGTTGTTTCTTCATCACGAGCTGGACTTTGGTAAAATGGCGACGGAGACAGAATTAACCAAGACCGGGCCAAACAGTGGCGCCTCCAGCTTTCATATTTAGGGGGGGCACATGGGGGGACATGGACAAAAGCAGGGGGCCAAGTATAAAAATTATATATATATATAACCATACAGTGCCTTGAAAAAGTATTCATACCCCTTGAAATTTTCCACATTTTGTCATGTTACAACCAAAAACATAAATGTATTTCATTAGGATTTTATGTCATAGACCAACACAAAGTGGCACATAATTGTGAAGTGGAAGGAAAATGATAAATGGTTTTCAAAATTGGCACCCAGGGCGGATCCTATATCTGGCACCCCCAGCCACCCCCCCCCCCCCCCGCGCGGACAGGCAGTGCACCGCGCGTCAACGTCAAGTGATGTTAGGGTAGTATACTGGCAGATGATATAGTGCCAGGTTAGGTGATATAGTACCAGGTTAGGTGATATAGTTAGGGTGATATAGTGCCAGGTTAGGGTGATATAGAGCCAGGTTAGGTGATATAGAGTCAGGTTAGGTGATATAGAGTCAGGTTAGGTGATATGCACTAGTGATAGGTTAGGTGGTAGTGGCAGGCTAGGTGGTAGTGCCAGGTTAGGTGGTAGTGGCAGGCTAGGTGGTAATGACAGGGTAGGTGGTAGTGGTAGGCTAGGTGGTAGTGCCAGGTTAGGTGATAGTGCCAGGTTAGGTGGTAGTGGCAGGCTAGGTGGTAGTCTCAGGTTAGGTGGTAGTGGCAGGTTAGGAGGTAATGGCAGGCTAGGTGGTAGTGCCAGGTTAGAAGATAGTGCCAGGTTAGGTGGTAGTGGCAGGCTAGGTGGTAGTGCCAGGTTAGGTGGTAGTGGCAGGTTCGGTGATCATGCCAGGTTAGGTGGTAGTGGCAGGCTAGGTGGTAGTGCCAGGTTAGGTGGTAGTGGCAGGTTAGGTGGTAGTGCCAGGTTAGGTGGTAGTGCGAGGTTAGGTGGTAGTGGCAGGCTAGGTGGTAGTAGCAGGTTAGGTGGTAATGGCAGGCTAGGTGGTAGTGGAAGGGTAGGTGGTAGTGCCAGGTTGGGTGGTAGTGGCAGGCTAGGTAGCAGTGCCAGGTTAGGTAGTAGTGGCAGGCTAGGTGGTAGTGCCAGGTTAGGTGGTAGTGCCAGGCTAGGTGGTAGTGCCAGGTTAGGTGGTAGTGCTAGGCTAGGTGATAGTGGCAGGCTAGGTGGTAGTGGCAGGTTAGGTGGTAGTGGCAGGTTATTTGGTAGTGCCAGGTTAGGGTAGTATAGTGCCAGGTTAGGTGGTAGTGGCAGGTTAGGTGGTAGTGCCAGGTTATTTGGTAGTGCCAGGTTAGGGTGGTATAGTGCCAGGTGAGGAGGTAGTGGCAGGCTATGTGGTAGTGCCAGGTTATTTGGTAGTGCCAGGTTAGGGTGGTCTAGTGCCAGGTTAGGTGGTATTGGCAGGTTATGTGGTAGTGCCAGGCTAGGTGGTAGTGCCAGGTTATGGTGGTATAGTGCCAGGTTAGGTGGTAGTGCCAGGTTAGAGTGGTAGTGCCAGGTTAGGGTGGTATAGTGCCAGGTTAGGTGGCAGTCCCAGATTAGGGTGGTATAGTGCCAGGTTAGGTGGTAGTGCCAGGTTAGGGTGGTAGTGCCAGGCTAGGTAATAGTGCCAGAGTAAATATATGACAACATGAATAGATAAGAGAATGCTGGTCCTGTCCCCCTATTCCTCCATCACCTGCACTAAAAGTATGAATCTATGGCTTTCCCTGCTGCTGCAGAACCTCCTTCTCCCCCTCCCTGAAGTAAACATAAACAGTGCCGGATTTCCCACAAGGCCACCGAGGCCAGGCCTCGGGGCGGCAGTGGTACAGGGGCGGCGCCGCCCCCCACACTAACATCAGCATGCAGTGCACCTGGGCGCCAGAGAGGTGGGGGCGCTGAAGCGCTAGAGTGCTCCTCTCCCTCCTCCTCCTCTCTGTGTCCAGACTGAGGCGGCTCCCTCCGCAGGTCACCGCCGCCACCGCTGTGTTTTTCGCTGCTCAAGCCCGTCCCCCCTCCCTCCTCCTTTCAGAGAAGGAGAGCAGCCGCCGAAGATCGGAGCGGCTGGTCTCTGTGCGGCGGGGGGGCGTGTTCTCCTCTGTCTCTCACTCCCGCCTGTGCCTGTCTCCATCTGTTCTGTTGTACACACTTGGAGGGGAGGTTGTCCTGGGGGGTCTGTACTAATGGGGGGGGGGGTTGTCCTGGGATGTCTGTACTAGTGAAGGGGGGGTTTGTCCTGGGGGGGTTGAACTAATGGAGGGGGGTTGTCCTGGGATGTCAGTACTAGTGAAGGGGGGGGGGGTTTGTCCTGGTGGGGGTCTATACTAATGGAGGGGGGGTTGTCCTGGGATGTCTGTACTAGTGAAGGGGGGGTTTGTCCTGGGGGGGTTGGACTAATGGAGGGGGGGTTGTCCTGGGGGGTTTGTACTAATGGAGAGAGGTTGTCCTGGGGGGTTTGTACTAATGAAGGGGGGTTTTGTCCTGGGGGGGTCTGTACTAATGAAGGGAGGGGCGGTTTGTCCTTGGGGGGTCTGTGCTAATGGAGGGGGTGGGGGTTGACCTGGGGGGTTTGTACTAATGGTGAGGGGGTTTTCCTTGGGGGGTTTGTACTAATGGAGGGGCGTTTGTCCTGGGGGGTCTGTACTAATGAAGGGAGGGGTGGTTTGTCCTGGGGGGGTCTGTACTAATGAAGGGAGGGGTGGTTTGTCCTGGGGGGGGTTGTACTAATGGAGGGGGGTTTTCCTGGGGGGGTTTGTACTAATGGAGGGGGGTAGACCTGGGGGGGTTTGTACTAATGGAGGGGGGTTGTCCTGGGGGGGGGTTGTACTAATAGAGGGGCGTTTGTCCTGGGGGGGTCTGTACTAATGAAGGGAGGTGGGTTTGCCCTGGGGGGGTCTGTACTAATGAAGGGAGGTGGGTTTGTCCTGGGGGGGTCTGTACTAAGGGAGGGGGGTGGGTTTGTCCTGGGGGGGTCTGTACTAAGGGAGGGGGGTTTGTCCTGGGGGGGTCTGTACTAATGAAGGGAGGGGGGTTTGTCCTGGGGGGTCTGTACTAATGGTGGGGGGTTTGTCCTGGGGGGGAGGGTCTGTACTAATGGAAGGGGGTGGTTTGTCCTGGGGGGGTCTACACCCAGGAAAGTACACCCAGGGCTCCAGAGGGAGAGGGCAGTGCTGAGGGAACACCATCAGAGAGAGAACCCCTCTGCCCTGTGCCACCAGAGGGAAAGCCACACAGCCTGGAGCCATCCCTGGCGGAGAAAGGAATGGAGTCATTGCAGGAATACAGATCTGGGTGCTACCCAACGGAGTCGCCACGGGCAATTCAGAGTGAGCCGACTCCTGATTAGGGGAAGCATTGCTGGGTCAGGTGAGAGGGCCGATCGGCCATTATCTACTAATGTCCATAGGAACTGCAGTCTTTGACCATCTCCTGTATCATGTCTGCCGTCTCTGACCATCTCCTGTACTATGATTGCAGTCTCTGACCATCTCTTGTATCATGTCTGCAGTCTTTGACCGTATTATGTCTGGGGGCTCTTTCTGGTGGTGTGGGGGGGGGCGGCATTGAAGGGCCCGGCCTTGGGGCGGCAAAGGGAGTAAATCCGGGCCTGAACATAAACCAAAAAAAAAAAACTCACATTAGTGCTGGCAAACTGGGGACTGATTCTGGCTTCTTCTTGGAACTGAAGTCAAAATGTGGCGGGCGGGAGGGGAAGAGGGAGGGGCTGCAGCACAAACAAAGCATTATTGGTTAACAAGACGAGATGCAAATATCCCCCTCCCTTTGATGGTCGGGAGTTAGGACACTAACATCATCCAGCCTTGCATCTTACTGCTGTGTGCACTTCTCCACACCTTGTAGTTCATGGGTGATTTACCATGCTCACCCGTATATTCTGAGACTTAGGGCCTATTCACACTACCTGCACGCCGGTACGGTTTGGTGTGTGGGCAACTCTCAGTTTCAGCTGCAGTAAGTCACAGTAAGGGGGCGGTGAAATGTGAGTTCACAGTTCCCTTTTTTTTGTTAACTTTAATTAAAGTGCACAGAGTGACACTTCATTCATGCTGGTACACAGCAGCGCAACACACCCATTTGCAGCTATATTAGCTTCAGCTCTTCCAGGAAGCTTGTCCACAACGTTTAGGAGTGTGTCTATGAGAATGTTTGACCAAACTTCCAGAAGCGCATTTGTGAGGTCAGGCACTGATGTTGAACAACAAGGCCCAGCTCAAATTCTCCGCTCTAATTCATCCCAAAGGTGTTCTATCGGGTTAAGGTCAGGACTCTCTGCAGGCCAGCCAAGTTCCTCCACCCCAAACTCGCTCATCCATGTCTTTATGGACCTTGCTTTGTGCACTGGTGCGCAGTCATGTTGGAACAGGAAGGGGCCATCCTCAAACTGTTCCAACAAAGTTGGGAGCATGAAATTGTCCAAAATATCATGATATGCTTACGAGTTAAGAGTTCCCTTCACTGGAACTAAGGGGCCAAGCCCAACCCCTGAAAAACAACCCCACACCATAATCCCCCCTCCACCAAATGATTTGGAGGAGTGGCCCAATACTTTTGGCAATATAGTGTGGTTGAGCGAGTTTGGGGTGGAGGAACTTGACTGGCCTGCACAGGGTCCTGACCTCAACCCGATAGAACACCTTTGGGATGAATTAAAGCAGAGACTGCGAGCCAGGCCTTCTCGTCCAACATCAGTGCCTGACCTCAAAAATGCGCTTGAAGACGAATGGTCAAACATTTCCATATACACACTCCTAAACCTTTTGGGCAGCCTTCCCTGAAGAGTTGAAGCTGTTACAGCTGCAGAGGGTGGCCCAACTCAATGTTGAACTCTACAGACTAAGACTGGGATGCCATTAAAGTTCATGTGCGTGCAAAGACAGGTGTCCCAATACTTTTGGCAATATAGTGTGTATGGCCACCAGTGATCAAAGTCCCTCCGTTCTCCCATAGGCTTCACTGTCAGCTATCCTGCCATATGCTGAATCGGTTCAAACCAAAGCAGAGGGCCTGCAGACAGGAAACATGTGGCCTGCTTAACACTATCTACCGGAGCTCTCCATGGTCCTCACTGTTCCCAGCAACCATTTAACAGCTCCATCCCTAGTTTATATACCCTAGCAAGGAAACAGAAGACCTGCCCAGAATGTCTGTAGACAACAGGGCAACCTACACTATAAAAGGAACTGACCACAAGCCAATATATTTTTCCAGTTACAGGTTTCTATTAAACTGGAAGTACAACAAACTCTGTTGCACATATTTAATATAAAACACAATTATTTTTCATAAGATTTAATTAACTGAGAAATGTATTTAGACAATTAAGGGGAATGTTTTGTTGTATCTACTTCTCTTTAGGAAGAAAGATTTTAAGCATGAAATATCTGCAGGCTGTGGGACAGGTGCTCTTGTCCTGCACCCTCTCTTTTCAGTTCAGAAGGTAGCCCTCCATTGCCATGCAGGATAAGAAAACCAAAACTGGAGTTTGTTTTCTATGGTGTTATTATTTAGTGTTTTTTTTTTTTTTTGCTAGAGTTTGGAAAGATTAGAGCCTCTATCAGTTTTTTTTTATTGCTGTTTGTGTCCCCGCTGGGGAGATCCACTCTATTTCTCCTGGTCATCATTGTCACCTAGACTGAAAGAGAAGGAAACTCTGAAAAAGGAAAAGAGGGCCAATCTGTCTATGAGGACACTTATTTGGATGACAACTGTCTTGGCCAGATTTCTTCATGTCTTGTTAGATCAATGGGACAAGAAGTGAAAAAAACCCCCCCAATGGGATACACAAAGAAGAAACAGCAAGACAGCAAAAAAAAGTCCACTTATTTGATTGCTCTCCACCCCCAGCGGTCAAAACGCTGCATTGATGACATTTTAAAAAGAGCACGTTGGGAGAACGTTTAAAAAAATACTTCACTCCCAGTCTTTCAACAAGCTTGCCTAGTTGAGATGACGTTAGTGGTCCCCCCTGCAGGATCCTGTGAGGATCCCAAATCCCGTGAGAACACAGTCATGAATTGTGATCCTTAGTGTTTCCAAGATCACCCTTCGAGACCCAGTGACATCAGTGACAGTTAGCAGAAAGTGGTTGGAACCTGGGAATAAGGTAAATATTTTTGATGCATTTTTACTTTTTTTTTTTTTTTTCTTACATAATGAAGTATTTTGTGAACAGGCAGTAGGGGCAGCCACATATGTGGCACTTGCATTTAAGTGCAAGGTCTACTTTAAAGTGTAACTAAAGGCAAATAAGAGTGGTGAGGAGTTAGAACATCTCTCAGTTTTTACTGCTGGTTGTGCCCCCCTTAGAGAGATTAATTCTTTCTCTATTTGTCCCACTTACCATTCTCACTGAGAGTGAAAATGAAAAAATCCCAAATTTTGAGGGGATATCAGGACCATGTAGCGCTACCCCAGCTGGAGCTGCTGAATTTTACTGGTTCTTCCCCAAACAGTACAGAGGCTGTTTGCCTCTGTCTTCAAGCAACAGTGCGTGCATTTGAGATCGAATAAACAGTCTAGAGCAGTGTTTCTCAACTCCAGTCCTCAAGGCGCCCCAACAGGTCATGTTTTCAGGATTTCCCTCAGATGAAACGGCTGTGGTAATTACTAAGGCAGTGAAACTGATCCAATCACCTGTGCAAAATAATGGAAAGCCTGAAAACAGGACCTGTTGGGGCGCCTTGAGGACTGGAGTTGAGAAACACTGGTCTAGAGGCTGGCCTTTTTAATATTTATTGTTTGAAGAACTTGTAATAAAAGTGAGGTTAGGGAATACTCCAAAATGGTTAGCATTTGGCAGGCACAGTCTATTTTCTCCCTTCGACCGCAACGACATTGCAGTTGGAGGGGAAGTTAAGAGGAACATGGTTCCTCTATGGTTTCCTGGATCACTGGGGAAGCAGATTGGATGCTGCTGCCCCATGTGACTCTTGGCAGCCATCCTGGGTCAGGCAAAGCCTGTTTAAGGCCCTGGCTCTCAGGCTTGGCGTGTAGTGTAGGGAAAGGTCACTCGTCTGACAGGGACAGTAATAGCGAGAGGGAGAGGTTCCGATGAGTAAGGAAAGAGCAGGAAGATGCTATCCTTCTTGGACGCCTCTCCCATTTGAGCGTAGACCAGCCAGGCCACATACTATCCCTTGACGCAGATGCTGTCTGAGCATTTGAGAACTGAACAGTCTATTTCCTTACAGCTGAAGACCATGGGGCCAATCACTCTGGCATCTGGTTACCTTGTTCCAATATATAACTGCTGGTAACCAGTGCAATCTTCAGAACACTATACAGTCACAGGGATCCCTTTTAGGGACTTCACTCTGTCCCCAAGACAGCTGTCTCATTCAAGCATCCGCCGGACAACACTCAGTGAGGGAGACAATCCTTCTCCAGACCAGATCCCTTGAAGAAAGCTTATAGTCAGAGCCAGACTGCTTCTAGGTCCCAGCAATGCAGCTCAAGGAACCCTGCAAAACAGCAACCCAGACCTTTAGCTGCTTCAGGGACAACAGCCCCCTAAGGCTGGGAGCTCTCCTTCCTGGGGAAAGATGATCGTTCCAGGGCTTCAGACTCTTTATCAGCTTCCCAGCCAACAACTGGTCCCACCTCCCCAGGCATTGGCTAAGCCATGATCAATATTCAGGCTGGTAATTTGAATTCTTCCTTCCTAAATTTTAGAGACAGGGGAAAACAATCAAACTTCCAGCCTGTAAAACCCTGAACAGATCTGCCTCCTTGTTTACAGAAAGAGACAAAAACTACATTTACCTAGCAATCTAACTTAAACGACACCAATAGAAGGGAAATCCAATGGGGACATTAATTCTGGTGATGATCTGGGATTCCCTCACTTTGGAGGCATTTCCTCTCATTTCCTGTTATGGCTATGGGACGGGAAGCGAAGGGAAATCTCCCAAATGGGACACAGATGACAAAAAAAAGCTGCTGGGGGGTTATAACCCTCTCTTATTCCAAAATGAAAAACAAAAAATAAAGTTTTGCCTTTAGTTACATTTTAACTACCGGTATTCCCTAATTTGGGAAATGAATTTATTTTTATGGCTGTCAAAACTCCTAAACTCTTTTAAATTATACTGTAGCTAGAACACATAATTATTTAATAAAGTTGGGAAAACAGTTTAAGAAATGTTGTTAAGATTACCCTGCAGCTGCTCGGGCCAGTGATGCCATTATTAAATCTGGAATGAAATTCGGGAGTTTTTTAAACTGAGATTAAATCAGGAACGTTTGTTTCCGGGGGACAACCCCCTAAAATCGGAGACTGTCCCTGGAAACCAGGGATGTCTGGTCACACCGGTTTGTGACAGAAGAGAGCCTATTGATCTGTTCTCACCAGCCACTACATGTCAGCATATTTTGTTTTCCTTTTTGATTGAATTCCGCTTTAAGGTAAAATAGCGAGCCTCATAGCTTTTGAAAGCACATTTATTTTCACTCTCTCTCTCTAATTCCTTATCATATTCACCATCATTTCCTTTCTCTATAACATACCAGTTTTATGTATGTAGTAACTGTGCAATGCTGCCCATTAGTGCATAGAGAACCGAAAAGATAAAGACGTATAATGTGTGCATAAACCTAAACCTAAATGCGTGCATTTGTGTATGTAAATGAAAGGTTACTAGGGTAACGCAGTGAGGTTTTAGCCAAACATGTACATTCAACAATAGCAGTTGATAAATGTATGCAAATAATTTGTTTTACCATGCAATGCTCTCTGGATCTATACATTTCTACAAGAGAGCAGAATATTTCAATCAATAGATTTTATATTGCTTGAGTCAGTGATGCAGATCCTTTATTTTCAGCCTCTTTCCCCCATGTCAATATGGAAATCTAAATACATTACCAGATTACCACCCTTTATAAAATTATGCATTTTTCTTCCTTTTTTTTTCGTTAATAGTTTTAAGACCATCAATTGTTCTAGCAGGGTTGATGAATGTGGTACATAAATAACAGCACATTTATGTTCTAATATAGGCAAATACCTGTTGGTTCCTTGGTCTCAGTATGACTTAGATCGGGGTTCTCCAAACTTTCTGAAGAAAGGGCCAGTTTACTGTGCTTCTGACTTTAGGGGGAGCATACTGTGCCCAGTGGGAGTAAACAATGCCCGATCTTGGATCAGGAACCGGAACGGATAGTCAGACAAGCCAAAAGTCAGGGAGCCGGAGATGAGTGTAGTAAAACAGCAAGCAGGATCTGGAGCCAGAAGGGATGTCAGCCAAGCAAGTCTTTTAACAAGAATGCAGGAGAGCATCTCTGTGATGTTGACTAAGTTGAAGACAGAGATCCTCTGGGCTGGACGGCTTAAAGTGGAGTTCCACCCACTTTTACAACTCTTCAGCATCCCTCACTAAACTGTGTACTGTAAACAAATTGGATATTTTTTTTTTTCTCAGCACCTACTGTATATCTGCTGTATTAATTTTTCACTTCCTCCTCCCTGGCCGTGGCCCATCGCATCATTTCCTGTTTGCAATGCCTTCTGGGAAGGGGTGGCAACTTCCACTGACACTGCCGTTGCTATGGAAACCTGACCTGAAACCTATTACACTGCTTGTGCTGCACTGAGATCTGCAAGGATGAGATCCAGGAAGAAATACAGTCTGGCTTTAGATGCCCACACTTAAGATGGCCACGGCCTGCTGTAAGTCTATAAAATAACAAACTACTGCTATAAACTAACAAAACAGACCTTAGTTTACAGACTAACTTTACTAGAATACATTAAGCTTGTATATTATAGGGGTATTTTTATTTAAAAAGTATAATTTTGTCTGGAACACCATTTTAGGTAGGCAGGACTGACGAGCAGGATATCATCAACAGCTGAGTAACTGTGGAGAGATAGGAGCTGGCAATTAGCCGGCAGCTGAGTGGCCAGCTCAGAGAAGGAAGGGCTGAGCCCACCTCTGCAGTGCAGGTAGTGTAGGGGGTGGGAGCGGCTGGCTCAGGCTCTCAGTGGCTCTCTGAGAGGCTGAGCCAGCTTTCGGTCCATGGTTCTGGGCGGATTCCCTCTCAGAAAACAAGGGAAAGGAAGCAAGTACTTGAGGGAAGTGTGTGCAGTGGTGGCTGATGAGTGCATGCAAAGTTGCAATGTGTGTTTAGTTTAGTACTGGAAGGTGTGACACTATTTAGTGGCAGTATACAGTGCCTTGAAAAAGTATTCATACCCCTTGACATTTTCCACATTTTGTCATGTTACAACCAAAAACGTAAAATGTATTTTATTGGGATTTTATGTGATAGACCAACACAAAGTGGCACATAATTGTGAAGTGGAAGGAAAATGATAAATGCTTTTCAAAATTGTTTACAAATACATATGTGAAAAATTTGGCATTCATTTGTATTCAGCCCCCTTTACTCTGATACCCCTAACTAAAAGTGGAACCAGTTGCCTTCAGAAGTCATCAAATTAGTAAATAGAGTCCACTTGTGTGTAATTTAATCTCAGTATAAATACAGCTGTTCTGTGAAGCCCTCAAAGGTGTGTTAGAGAACCTTAGTGAACAAACACCATCCTGAAGGCCAAGGAACAGACCAGACAGGTCAGGGATAAGGTTAAGGAAAAGTTTAAAGCAGGGTTAGGTTATATAAAAGAAATCTCCGGACTTTGAACATCTCACGGAGCACTGTTCAATCCATCATCCAAAAATGGAAAGATAATGACACAACTGCTAACCTGCCAAGACATGGCCGTCCACTTGAACTGACAGGCCGGGAAAGGAGAGCATTAATCAGAGAAGCAGCCAAGAGGCCCATGGTAACTGTGGAGGAGCTGCAGAGATCCACAGCTCAGGTGGGAGAATCTGTCCACAGGACAACTATTAGTCGTGCACTCCACAAATCTGGCCTTTATGGAAGAGTGGCAAGAAGAAAGCCATTGAAGAAAGCCATAAGAAGTCCCATTTGCATTTTGCAAGAAGCCATGTGGGGGACACAGCAAACACCTGGAAGGAGGTGCTCTGGTCAGATGAGACCAAAACTTTTTGGCCTAAAAGTAAAACACAATTTGCGGCGGAAAACTAAGGCCCCTTTCACATGATAAGCCCGGTCGGACCTGCCTGTCCATTTTTCAGGCAGATCCAAGTGGGCCCCCCATTGACTCCTATGGGCAGGTGGATGTCAGCGGAGATGTCTGCCATCCGATCCGCTCAAGACAGATGTATGGCGATACGTTTGCTATCCGTCTGGCGGATCGGATGGGATCTGATGAAAAAAGACATGCTTTCCGCCAGCTCAGACGATCTCCCGCTGAGCTGGCGGAGTCTGCTGAGCGGATCCGCCCCGCGTGAAAAGGGCCAAACACTGCACATCACCCTGAACACACCATCCCCACCGTGAAACATGGTGGTGGCAGCATCATGTTGTGGGGATGCTTTTCTTCAGCAGGGACAGGAAAGCTGGTCAGATGATGGGAAGATAGATGGAGCCAAATACAGGGCAATCTTAGAAGAAAACCTGTTAGAGTCTGCAAAAGACTTGAGACTGGGGCGGAGGTTCACCTTCCACCAGGGCAACGACCCAAAACATACAGCAAGAGCTACAATGGAATGGTTTAGATCAAAGCATATCCATGTGTTAGAATGGCCCAGTCAAAGTCCAGACCTAAATCCAATCGAGAATCTGTGGCAAGACTTGAAAATTGCTGTTCACAGACACTCACCATCCAATCTGACAGAACTTGAGCTATTTTGCAAAGAAGAATGGGCAAAAATGTCCCTCTCTAGATGTGCAAAACTGGTAGAGACATCCCCAAAAAGACTTGCAGCTGTAATTGCAGTGAAAGGAGGTTCTACAAAGTATTGACTCAGGGGGGCTGAATACAAATGTACTCCACACTTTTCACATATTTATTTGTAAACAAAATGTGAAAAACATTTATCATTTTCCTTCCACTTCGCAATTATGTGCCACTTTGTGTTGGTCTATCACATAAAATCCCCAAAAATTAATTTACCTTTTTGGTTGTAACATGACAAAATGTGGAAAATTTCAAGGGGTATGAATAGTTTTTCAAGACACTGAAATTGGCCCATATCATTATACTGTGACAAAATACAGTACACTATGCATAAACAGTTGGGGGTGTGAGTGTACCTGAGTCAGAATCGTTAAAAAAAATTTTTTCGTTAAAAAATTGAAAAAAAGTGAAAAAAAAGTGGCAAAATGGAAATGGGGCATATTTATTATATCAATAACCACTTCAATACCGGGCACTTTTACCCCCTTCCTGCCCAGGCCAATTTTCAGCTTTCAACGCTATCGCAATTTGAATGGCAATTGCGTGGTCTTGCAACAATGTACCCAAACTTAATTTTTATCATTTTTTTTCACACAAATAGAGCTTTCTTTTGGTGGTATTTAATCACCATTGGGTTTTTTATTTTTGGCTAAATAAACAAAAAAAGAATAAAAATTAAAAAAAAAAAAAACGCTTCTTCTCCGCTGCTGTTATAAAATTTTGCAAATAAATAACTTTTCTTCATAATTTTAGGCAAGAATGTATTCTGACACATTTCTTTGGTGAAAATAGCGCAAATTAGTGTATATTATTTAGTCTGAAGGAAAGTTATAGAGTCCACAAACTATGGGATACAGTATATGCAAGCATTTTACTGAATGAAATCGATTCAATCTTTTTTTTTTTGTTGTTGTTGTGATTAGCTGTGATTGGTCAGAGCTAATCACATGGTACAGGTGCCTGTGATTGGCCCAGTCTGTACCATGTGATTACATTGACCAATCACAGCTAGCAACACAATTATATACAATGGATGGCATGAAAAGAAGCCATCTATTGTATACAACTGTCATGTGACCTGCTGTGATTGGTTACAGTGGTCACATGGTACCAGCAGCGGGCCAATACAGTGATCAGTCATCGACTTTGTCAGGTGGATGCAGCCAGTGACAGATTGCGCTGCTGAGTAGACATGTGCATTTCGTTTCGGTCCGAATCGAAATTCGGACGAATTTTTCATTATTACAAAAGAATTACAAAAGTGATGAATTTAAACGAATCCGAAAAAAGCGAACGAATTCGAATCGAATTCGAAAACAAATTCGAATCGAATTCGAACACAAATTCGAATCGAATTCGAAAACATATTCGAATTCGAAAACAAATTTGAATCGAAGTCGAAAACATATTCGAATCGAATTCGAAAACATAATCGAATTCGAAAACAAATTTGAGTAGAATTTGAAAACAATAGAAATCGATTTTCTAAAAAATACAATAAAATAGAATATAAAATCATAAAGCAATAGAATACATACCGGTATATATAATATTGTTTTTGTTCTGTTTTATTGTTTTTCTATGCTTTTCTTTTCTTTTCTATTATTTTCTATTCTTTAATAGTCTTTTCTATTCAAATTCGAATTCATTCTATACGAAATTCGAATTTCGGAACATGGCTTTTGAAAATCGAATTTCATATAGAATGAAATTGAATTTGAATAGAAAAGATTAGAATAGAAAGGAAAAGAATAGAAAAGAATAAACTAGAAAAACATATATTGTATTTTATTCTATTCTGTTCTATTGTTTTTCTATTCTATTCTTTTTTATTATTTTCTATTCTATTCTAATCTTTTCTATTCAAATTCAAAATCATTCTATACGAAATTTGAATTTCGGAAAATGGTTTTATATATATATATATATATATATATATATATATATATATATATATATATATATATAAAACCATTTTCAGAAATTCTAATTTCGAAAATCGAATTAGAATAGAAGTAAAGAATAGAAAAGAATAGACTAGAAAAACAATAGAATAATATATATATATATATATATATATATATATATATATATATATAGTTCCAAAGGTTGCTGCACTTAAAAATTAGTTGCTTTATTCCATCAAATCTTTAGAAAAAGATTACAAAGCAAGTAGAGTCATTCCAAACAGAATCATTACAATCATTTGTTCAGACAAAGATTACGTTTCAGGCTGATTTGTTCGCACCCTTCCTTAGATCAGTCAGAACACATCTGAACTTTATTTTTATATATACAAGGTCGGTGGGAGGACCTGTTTGCTGACACTAGATTGAAAGCTGTGTGTGGTTCTCCTCTACACTTCAATCTATATATATATATATATATATATATATATATATATATATATATATATATTATATTTTTTCTATTCTGTTCTATTGTTTTCTATGCTATTCGTTTCTATTATTTTCTATTCTATTCTAATCTTTTCTATTCAAACTTGATTTCAGTCTATATGAAATTCAAATTTCGGAAGATGATATATATATCTAGATCTATATATATATATATAGATCTATAGATCTATATATATATATATATATAGATCTATAGATCTATAGATATCTATATATCATCTTCCGAAATTCAAATTTCATATAGACTGAAATCAAGTTTGAATATATATATATATATATATATATATATATATATATATATATATATATATATATATATAATATTTTTTTTCTATTCTGTTCCATTGTTTTTCTATGCTATTCTTTTCTATTCTAAACGTTTCTATTCGAATTTGAATTCATTCTAGACGAAATTCGAGAATGAATTTGAATAGAAAAGTTTAGAATAGAAAATAATAGAAAATAGACTAGAAAAACAATAGAACAGAATAGAATAAAATATTATATATATATATATATATATATATACAGTGGCTTGCGAAAGTATTCGGCCCCCTTGAACTTTTCAACCTTTTGCCACATTTCAGGCTTCAAACATAAAGATATAAAATTTTTATTTTTTGTGAAGAATCACCAACAAGTGGGACACAATTGTGAAGTGGAACGAAATCTTTTGGATTTTTGAAACTTTTTTAACTAATAAAAAAATGAAAAGTGGGGCGTGCAAAATTATTCGGCCCCCTTGCGTTAATACTTTGTAGAGCCACCTTTTGCTGCGATTAAAGCTGCAAGTCGCTTGGGGTATGTCTCTATCAGTTTTGCACATCGAGAGACTGAAATTCTTGCCCATTCTTCCTTGCAAAACAGCTCAAGCTCAGTGAGGTTGGATGGAGAGCGTTTGTGAACAGCAGTTTTCAGCTCTTTCCACAGATTCTCGATTGGATTCAGGTCTGGACTTTGACTTGGCCATTCTAACACCTGGATACGTTTATTTGTGAACCATTCCTTTGTAGATTTTGCTGTATGTTTGGGATCATTGTCTTGTTGGAAGATAAATCTCCGTCCAGGTTTCAGGTCTTTTGCAGACTCCAACAGGTTTTCATCCAGAATGGTCCTGTATTTGGCTGCATCCATCTTCCCCTCAATTTTAACCATCTTCCCTGTCCCTGCTGAAGAAAAGCAGGCCCAAACCATGATGCTGCCACCACCATGTTTGACAGTGGGGATGGTGTGATGAGCTGTGTTGCTTTTACGCCAAACATATCGTTTTGCATTGTGGCCAAAAAGTTCGATTTTGGTTTCATCGGACCAGAGCACCTTCTTCCACATGTTTGGTGTGTCTCCCAGGTGGCTTGTGGCAAACTTTAGACGAGACTTTTTATGGATATCTTTGAGAAATGGCTTTCTTCTTGCCACTCTTCCATAAAGGCCAGATTTGTGCAGTGTACGACTGATTGTTGTCCTATGGACAGACTCTCCCACCTCAGCTGTAGTTCTCTGCAGTTCATCCAGAGTGATCATGGGCCTCTTGGCTGAATCTCTGATCAGTCTTCTCCTTGCTTGAGCTGAAAGTTTAGAGGGACAGCCAGGTCTTGGTAGATTTGCAGTGGTCTGATACTCCTTCCATTTCAAAATGATCGCTTGCACAGTGCTCCTTGGGATGTTTAAAGCTTGGGAAATCTTTTTGTATCCAAATCCGGCTTTAAACTTCTCCACAACAGTATTACGGACCTGCCTGGTGTGTTCCTTGGTCTTCATGATGCTCTCTGCGCTTTCAACAGAACCCTGAGACTATCACAGAGCAGGTGCATTTATACAGAGACTTGATTACACACAGGTGGATTCTATTTATCACCATCAGTCATTTAGGACAACATTGGATCATTCAGAGATCCTCGCTGAACTTCTGGAGTGAGTTTTCTGCACTGAAAGTAAAGGGGCCGAATAATTTTGCACGCACCACTTTTCAGTTTTTTAATTGCTAAAAAAGTTTAAAATATCCAATAGATTTCGTTCCACTTCACAATTGTGTCCCACTTGTTGGTGATTCTTCACAAAAAATTAAAATTTTATATCTTTATGTTTGAAGCCTGAAATGTGGCAAAAGGTTGAAAAGTTCAAGGGGGCCGAATACTTTCGCAAGCCACTGTATATATAATGTTTTATTCTATTCTGTTCTATTGTTTTTCTTGTCTATTCTTTTCTACTCTATTCTAATCTTTTCTATTCGAATTCGAATTCATTTTATATGAAATTCGAATTTCGGAAGATGGTTTTATATATATATATATATATTTATTTATTTTTTTCGATGCTGGTCTATGGTTTTTCTATGCTATTCTTTTCTATTATTTTCAATTTTTTTCTAATCTTTTCTATTTGAATGCAAATTCATTCTATACGAAATTCGAATTTCAGAAAATGGTTATATAGAAATAGAATGAAATCAAATTTTAATAGAAAAGACTAGAATAGAAAAAACTATAGAACAATATATATAAAACAGCTTCCGGAATTGGAATTTGGTACGGAATGAATTCGAATTTGAATAGAAAAGATTAGAATATAATATATTATATTTTTTCTATTCTGTTCTATTGTTTTTGCATGCTATTCTTATTTTCTATTCTATTTGAATCTTTTCTATTGGAATTCGATTTCATTCTATATGAAATTCGAATTTCGCAAAATGGTTATATATAGTTTACTTTTTCAAATTCGGTCAAACTTTTTTCGAATGCTGTAGAATTTTTTCGAATTTGATAATTTTTTTTCGAATGCAGTAGAATTTTTTCGAATTTGATAGTTTTTTTTCGAATGCGGTAGAATTTTTTAGAATTTGATCGTTTTTTTCGAATGCGGTAGAATTTTTTGAATTTGATAGTTTTTTTTTTCGAATGCGGTAGAATTTTTTAGAATTTGATAGTTTTTTTCAAATTCGGTAGAATTTTTTTAGAATTTGATAGTTTTTTCGAATGCGGTCGAATTTTTTCGAATTCGAATACGAAACTAAACGAATCTCGAAAACGAATGTAATGAATGCAACTAATTTAACTGAACAAATTCAGTTAAATAACGAACCGAAACTAAACTAAACGAAACAAATTTTTTCATCCTGCACATGTCTACTGCTGAGCGGCTCCATGCACGGTGAAGACGTCACATGAGGTCCGCTCGGATCAAGGAGAGGTTCCCACTGACGTCATTATGCTATACGCCGGGCAGGAACCGGTTGAGCATGTAAACCCCATGAAATAAAATCTCATTTAAAATTTAAAATGTAATTTCAAACGTAATTTACATTTTTTTTTTTAAATCTACAGCTTTGATTAAAAAAAAACCCGGTGATCCTGCCATGAAGGTTCTTGTTCAGGCACTTCCTGTTCTCCCTGTCTTCCATTTGTGCCCTTATCATCCTGTGACACGTGGTTCTGATAAAGACTACAGGTATCCATTCAACAAACAGGCAGGCATGGACCACATTCACCATCAGGAAACCCTCACTGAAATATGCTATGCAGCCAACACTGAAGTGCATGCAGACAGGACGTGGCTGCAAAGAGGCCCCAGGAGATCATGCAACAATGTATAACAAAAATGTTGAAAACAAACATTTTATTCTAACAAAGGCAACTGTTTTCCATACACAGTGATCTGACAAACAACTCAGTTAAAGTTTAGATACCAGTCCGTTGTTCAATGTAAAATATAAAGCTGTCTTTTCCCTGGCCATACAAAGGCGGCCTTGACAATTCTTGGTCAGGCTAGTGGGCTAAACAGAAAATAACATTTGAAAGTCCTAAAAAAGAATTATTTTGTCCGATGCTTCATAATAGCGGATAACACAAAATCAGGCTACCAATGCGGACCTATAAATATCTTGTCGATGATCGCATGGCACATCAACCTCTATCACCAATCCATACATTATGCTAGACGATGACAAGCGAGAGCGGAAATAATGTGAAATGTGGAACAATGTTTCTTACAAACAAGGATTTATTAACAGATGGTTGGGTTTAGGGGCACGGCTTGTCTCTGCTGTTTCTCATTTCTTTAAATAAAGATAGTATTACCAGGATATTTTGCTGCGATTGGACAACACAAATCATTATTTAACAGTAACCATCTCCGGAGAGAATAGAACCCTGGAACATCTCTATTAGAGGATGTGGTCAGGATTAATTCAGACGTCTCCAAGTGGAAGAGAACAATGAATTATTAGGATTCTGCTTTTCATTTAGTCCTTATAGCAGCTGTCTTTAACCCTTTCTTACACAGTTGCTAATGCCAGGGACTGTGACGTGCTGTATTTTACTAACGTATGTAAGCTAAGGGTACTATCTCAAATTCAAATAAAGAACGAAAATAATTTAAGAGGTCTTGACAGCCTGACCCGTAGGGAATAACAGATCCCTAACACTTTGCTAACTAACCACGTATGACCACATATCAGGTGTCTCCACTGTGTAAGCCTGCTATGGCTGGTAAGTCCTGCTATCAAGAGGTCAAGCTGAAGTGATTTCTATACAGACATTTAGAAAGAAATATATCTTCTGACTTTGTCAATTTTTGTTAAAGCATGTAGGGGGTAGGGGGGTGAACGGTTGACACTTCATCCATGTTCCCCTCCTATGTTAGACCAAGTGTGGATAACATAGGAGGCCTACCCCGGGGTATGTTCTTCTTGGCTATGCTAGGCACCTTGAATAGGGTCACCACCTTGCACATTGGTCAGAGGCCTGAGCTCTAGTTGACTCCCTCGAAGTTAATGTACCCCACCACGGTCACTGATGCAATTAGGAGGGATACTAAGTAGGGTTGTCCCGATACCACTTTTTTAGGACCGAGTACAAGTACCGATACTTTTTTTCAAGTACTCGCCGATACCGAATACCGATACTTTTTTTTAATGTCACGTGACAGTTTTTTTTTTTTTGCTATTTTTTGGGGGGGGGGGGTGAACGTTGTATGTGTGTGTGTTTTTTGGGGGGTTTTTTTACAATTTTTATTTTTTACAATAATATTTTTTTATTCTTCATTGTTTTTTGTTTTTTTAATCATCCCTTTTGGGGGGCTAACAGACCTCTGATATCTCCCCCTTGAGACAGAGAAAGAGACAGAGGATAGAGATTCCCCAGTCCCTTTCTCTGCAGCGTCAGCTGCACTGAGAATGAATGGAGAGAAGACAGCAGCTTCTCTCCATTCATAAACTGACACATAGTAATCACAGGAGATTACAATGTTTCAGTTATGTGAATGGACAGAGTCAGCTGACTCTCTCCATACACAAAGGAAGGAGGAGGGGGACGGAGGAACAGAGGGGGAGAACGGAGGGGACAGATAAGGAGAGAGGAATGCAGGGGACAGATAAGGAGAGAGGAACGGAGGGGGAGAACGGAGGGGACAGATAAGGAGAGAGGAACGAAGGGGGAGTACGGAGGGGGACAGATAAGGAGAGAGGAATCCAGGTGAGGCACAGAGGAAAGGAGGGGGCATGGAGGAGGTAGCAGTGACAGCGATCACCGCTGTATGTCACTAAAGCTGGTGAAAGCCGCGGGGGGAGAATCTTGTAACTCCCCCACGCGCCGATCACAGCTGTCCTCTAGGTATCGGGGGAAGCATCGGGAGCATTTGCCCGAGTACAAGTACTTGGGCAAATGCTCGGTATCGGTGCCGATACCGATACTAGTATCGGTATCGGGACAACCTTAATACTAAGCCTTCTCCACCTGTCCAGCGTTTTTCCGCTACCTCACTCCCACTAACAGAATGGCGCCCAGCCATGCACACGTTCACTTAACTCTTGCTCTTCCATACCTGTGCGCAAGCTGAGGGCCTCTGTGGTGCTGAGCTGATCCCTTTGCTATGGGAGTTGGACCACTCATGGAGAGAGTGCCAACAACAACTCATCCTGCAAGAGGCTATCCCACCTGTCACATGTACACGCTTATGACAGGCTGCTTGTGAAACTTTTGTTACCCTTGGTAACCACTTTTGTCTTTATACCGTAATAACTCTTGTACTGCTGTCTTTATACCCCAATGTGTTTAACTGACTGTGAACTATGTGTGGTGGTTAGTTGCATTACACCTCTTTAGTAACTTCAGACCAGGCAAGGAGAACGTTCCAAAAACTTTACAGCAGCATACGTAACAAATTTGGAAATTTGCAGCATACATAACAAATTGCACAGTCTTTTCCTAACATCCCTAAACCCTAATGCCGCGTACACACGAGCGGACTTTATGACAGACTTTGTCCTGCGGACTTTTCGACGGACTTTACGACGGACTTTCCGAATGAACGGACTTGCCTACACACGATCAACCAAAGTCCAACGGATTCGTACGTGATGACGTACGACCGGACTAAAATAAGGAAGTTCATAGCCAGTAGCCAATAGCTGCCCTAGCGTCGGTTTTTGTTCGTCGGACTAGCATACAGACGAGCAGACTTTTCGACTGGACTCGAGTCCATCAGACAGATTTGAAACATGTTTCATTTCTAGGTCCGTCAAACTTTTGAAAAAAAAAAAGTCAGCTGGAGCCCACACACGATCGAATTGTCCAACGGACTCAGGTTCGCCGGACCAAGTATGCCGTAAAGTCCGGTCGTGTGTACGCGGCATTAATCAGGCTTGTTAGCTACCCGAGCATACCTGCACAGGATAGAGTTTATGTGGCAGAGCTCCATATCTGGTGTCTTCGGGCAATTTGTGGATCTCAGTTGTCCCGTACTCTGTAGAAGGCTCTCTATCCATAGGTGCTCCTGCTTTGGCAGTAGGCTGTATGGACAGGCTCCTGTAACAGCAACATGTCCTATTTTAAGCTCTCCCCAGATTGGACCCCTGTCCCATTTTTATACAGCACAGGACAGTGGGTCGAACCCAAGAAAGCCTGCCAAGAAGGACTCGGGAAGCATAGTAACTGTACAGTAACTCTCTCGGCTGGGGCAGCGCTAGACTCAACCTACTTACAAGCATCTATTCACACTTTTGTAATTCCCTTTGGTGTTTTAATGCTACCAACGCACCTCAATGAATCTAAAAATGCATATGACCCTTTTAACACAATGCATCCCACCAAAACCCATAGTATATGAGTTTCAGGGCACTGCGTCATGCATTGTCTTCTGCTTTGCAGTGTGTTAATAATAATGAATGGCACTGCGACACACGGTATCTAAATCTGGGGCATTGTGGTAACAAAGCACAAGCATGAACAGGGCCAAACTTGGCTGACTTTGCAAAATGTAATCCTATCATTGCATTTTTACAAAAAGGGATTTTGCTGGCACCTTAGGGCCTCAATATATATTATGTAATTTGATAAGATAGTTCCAATAGGATTAAATATGTTAAATAGAAATGTAAAAGTTACTGGGCATTACAATCAGAATAGAAGATAATTTAAAAAAAACAGTTGGCCAACACGTCAAACTTTGCCATATCTGTACATCCATACAAGGTTGTGAGTGTTCTTAGATCGACTTTTACATAACCTGCTTAGTGTAATTTATGTTGGTTTGGATAACCTGATTCTTTAGAAACTGCTCTATAACCTTACCTGAAAGGTGCTTGAAAAAAAAACATCCTGCAAAAACTGCATTTACAGGTGCTTTCAAAAGCATTCTATTAGCAAAACGTTCCCTCCCCCTCCCAAATTTGCCCAAAAAATACCAACAATCTCATGGTCAGTGAAAGCCACGTTAGTATGAATTAGTACCTTATAGTGTTTACAGTTACATCCTAGGCTATTCTTGTGTTTTTATAGTAATGGGTTTACTTAAAAAAAAAAAATAGATAACACAAGTTCAAAGCAAGATTTGAATATAAAATTTGGAAACCAAGAATTTGATCAAAATATGTTTTCCAAACTGTTTCCTGTGGACATCAGCAGAACACCATGAGGTCATTAAAACTCAGTATTCTCTACAACACAAATATTGGCCAGAGCTGGAATAATCACACTTTGAACCGCCTCTTCCTGACACCCCCCCCCCCCCCTTTTTTTTTTTCCAACCAAATGTGAAAAGGCAGCCTAACTGGCTAAGAACATAAAGAAGTAGAAGGAGAAGTAGAAAAATTTTGAAATTCTAGTGGAATCCACATGTATTTGCAGGTGCGTATTCTAAAGGGCCAGGGACACTTTACCGGGTAGGGCGAGCCTACAAATTTACTAACACTGTATTGTTTGTTTGTATAATCTACTGTTTCTGAGATATGCCAAGCCCAAGACTAAAACAAGGTATTTTCAGTCTTACACATTGTATGTTGTCTCTAAAATTGAGAAAGGAGGTCCAACCTTTTGAAAGGTATTAGCTTTTACATCAAATAAAACTATTTTTTTTTTCACCAAAGTCTGCTTCATACATCATGACTCTTTGACATTCATAAGCCCCACTTTTATATCTACTCTACTCTCAGTTTGTTCCCATGCCCCTCTTCCATTAACCTAATAATCCGTCTTCTAACTCCCATGGATAAAGTCCATCCATGGCTACATTATTCACCTTAGCAAGTCCATCACCTACAGCATCCCACAAAAGTGAGTACACCCTCACATTTTTGTAAATATTTTATTATATCTTTTCATGTGACAACACTGAAGCAATGACACTTTGCTACAATGTAACGTAGTGAGTGTACAGCTTGTATAACAGTGTAAATTTGCTGTTCCCTCAAAATAACTCAACACACAGTCATTAATGTCTAAACTGCTGGCAACAAAAGTGAGTACACCCCTAAGTGAAAATGTCCAAATTGGGCCCAAATTGTCAATATTTTGAGTGGCCACCATTATTTTCCAGCACTGCCTTAACCCTCTTGGGCATGGAGTTCACCAGAGCATAACAGGTTGCCACTGGAGTCCTCTTCCACTCCTCCATGATGACATCACGGAGCTATGCGCTCCTTCACTTTCCGTTTGAGGATGCCCCACAGATGCTCAATAGGGTTTAGGTCTGGAGACATGCTTGGCCAGTCCATCCCCTTTACCCTCAGCTTTAGCAAGGCAGTGGTCATCTTGGAGGTGTGTTAGGAGTCCTTATCATGTTGGAAAACTGCCCTGCGGCCCAGTCTATGAAGGGGGGATAATGCTCTGCTTCAGTATGTCACAGTACATGTTGGCATTCATGGTTCCCTCAGTGAACTGTGGCTCCCCAGTGCCGGAAGCACTCATGCAGCCCCAGACCATGACACTCCCACCACCATGCTTGACTGTAGGCAAGACACACTTGTCTGTGTACTCAACCTCTGGAGGAACCTTAGGGTTCCACAACCTTGATTGAGAAATATTGCTATAGACATTGGATGGCAGCTTCCCACTTAGGTGACAATTGAATCAAGCAGAGTACAGACAGCAACATTATTTCTTGGCCAGTCACTGTTGTGTCCTCTAAAATGACACAGAGCTTGGACTGTCTGCATTTCTACCTCATCAATTGCCAAACAGGAATGCCCATGCAACCAAAGTTTGCCCCTTTTCATCAGAAGTTTGGCCTGCAGACCTCATGAGGCAGATGGTGCACACACAGCTAACCATCCACCCATGTTTATGTCCTTCTTAGGGACTTAACAGGCACATAAAAAATGAGCGAGAACGATGAAACAGACTTTTTCAGAAAAACATTGTAATGTGTTTTTAATATTGATGGTAAATGATAGGTGCCAGCTGTAGAGTCTGTTCATCAGATCTCCATTATTAATGGGAAATATCTATGTCTATTCCCTTAGGGCAAGTTTTCAAAACTCATCAATTTTGACAAAATAGCAAGTTTCTGGTTTCCAGAGTTAATATGCTCCTTTAACTCTTTTTGGTCCCATAATACAGGCAAAACAAAAAAAAAGTCTTAACTGTTGCTTGTGTCTGCATTCTTTTTCGTATTTTTTTTTTTATGTCTGATATTAGCAAGCAATAATGCCAACAATTTGTTTGTAATAGGAGTGTTTTGTCTTATATTCAGTGCTAAACTTCATGATCTGAGCCAAAAGTAGGCTCACCAGAACTCATGCTCGTGATAATAATCAGTATAGCAGCTGTGTATTTTAAGGTGCTGAAGAATTAAAGGAATATGCCCACTTTCTAACATCTGCTGGCTTACTATGGGTTAACTCCAACCAGCTGCATGCCAGAAAATGGACTTATCTCTTAGGCATCATTTCCACGAGGCGGATCTGCTGCCTCTGAGTCCGCCTCTGTCCGCCAGCTCAGCGGGAGATCTCTCCGTTGATCTCCGCTGAGCCGGCGGATGACAGGTCCCTCTCTGCTCACTGAGCGGGGAGCGGCTTGTCAAGCGCCGCTGCTGCTTATGGAGAGATCGGACGAAAACGGACAGCATGTCCGTTTTCATCAGATCTCACCCAATATGATCCGCCAGGGACGGATGTGAACGTAGGGGCATCCATCTGCTTTTAGCGGATTGGACTGGGTCGAATGTCATCCGTCGCTCCATAGACTATCATGGAGCGCCCGTTCAGGTCCGCCGTCAAAACTGACAGGCGGACCTGAACGGTCCTACAGTGTGAAAGGGGCCTTACGCCTGGTACACACTAATAGTTGACAGCCGCTGTACTAAGGAACCAATGTTAGTACAGTAATCTCCCCCGCTGAGCTGTTGTGTTCTGACTGGGGGACGGCCCCCCACCAGAACACTCTGATCAGCGCTCTCAGCCATTGGCTAAGAGCACCGATTGGGAGAGTCTGTTGGCTGCTGGTTTTCCAGCATGCTCGTCCGACAGAACTCAACCAAACAGCCGGCTTCTGTTTGGACCAGCTGACATACACATAGTTATTGAAGTGGCAGATATCTCCCAACATTCGGCCCTTGTATACTAGGCATTAAGATAGTGTCCAGTGTCAGAGATGTATAACAATAGATATGCTCTTGATACTCAGTGAAAATAAAAATTGTAAATCAAAGAGATAAGTCCATGAGGTGATACGCACCTAGTAATCTAGAACATTTTAGAAAGTGGCTGAATTCCTGAACTTTAGCTTTAAACTTGGAGGGATCGAGGGGGTTGCTGAGGCTGTCATCTAAAGAAAATCGAACTATTTAGGGCAAAGAGACAGGTTCTTCTGAAAGTTACCACCCACACATTGATACTTGCTGCACCTTCCCTTTTCTACCTGTCCTCTGTTGAAGACTTTGTAAGTACCTGGTACTATGTATGGGAGTATGTGTACAGTCCCCTACCAGGTGCTGTGGTTCAATTCGCTGCTCCCTATATACAAGACACAATAGTGATATAGGGGTCAGCAGATGGAACCACAATTTGGTGCAGTAGGCATTTGACACTCCCAGAGGTGTCGGATGTAACGATTTTGCCAGAGGCCACAGCTCTTGGGAGATGGGACTGGTGAAAATAAAAAAAGTTATTTTTTTTTTGTTGCAGTCTTTCTTTTCAGAATGGTGCTTTAAATTTACAGGGACGTCACTATCACTGCTATTTTTCTTTAATTTACAGTACTCTTTCAAAAAGAATTAATGTAATAATCTGCAGGATGGTTAACAATTTTATTCGGATCTGTACAGCACAGCAAATAAGGATATTTGGTTCCCAAACAGAGACGGCTGGAAGGTATGCTGAGGCTGCCCTGAAAGCAAACACATGCCCTAATAAAAGCTTCCTATTGAAGGTGGATACTTTTTACGACAGGCACCTCTATACATCTTTTCTTTAAAAGACTTTCTAAAACAGCACCCGATGCATTAAGTTTCCATATTTATCTGAAATTGCAGTGAAAGGGACTGAAAAAGACAGAAAGAGGAAAGCCAAAGATTTCAATTATTATGCCTTATCTTTCAGTATGCCATTATTGACGTATACTTAGAAGTCATCTGCAGGAGACTGAAGTATACATTATTTTCTTTACAGTCACAATAATCAGAGAGAAGCTTGGTGGAGTTTGCTTTACTAATATTACCCAGCCTGGATCTAAAAGTGCCCGCAGACATTATTGAACTGGCTGCTGGATTGTGCATAGTCCACAGGCTGGGTGCAGGGCCGTCTTTAATTTTGATTGGGCCCTGGGCAAACATTTTCTTGGGGCCCCCCCTCCATTCTGAGACATACAAAAAATAGCAGGTAGACTCAAAATCAGTTTACTGCAGCAGATCACGCAGCGATTGCAATTGTTTGCCAGAGGTTACAGCCTATCATTACTGCTCAATGGCTGTTTTCTAGAGGTTACAACACATAATTTCTGCTTGCCGATTGGTTGCTAGAGGTTAATGTACATTATTAGCGCTCACTAATTGGTTGCTAGGGGTTACAGCACATCATTAGCACTTACTGATTGGTTGCTAGAGATTAAAGCAGATCACTACTGTTTGCTGATTGGTTGCTAGAGGTTCATGCACATCATTACCTCTCACTGAGCAGTGGAACAATCCCAAGTAATTGAGCAAGTAAAGGGGCACATTAATACACATACTACAGGAGAGGTTCAGAGAATGCGGACATACTGTAGGAGACAGAGACTGCGGACATACTGCACGAGACAATCAGAGACTACGGACATACTGCAGGAGACAATCAGAGACTGCGGACATACTGCAGGAGACAATCAGAGACTGCGGACATACTGCAGGAGACAATCAGAGACTGCAGACATACTGCAGGAGACCATCAGAGACTGCGGACATACTGCAGGAGACAATCAGAGGCTGCGGACATACTGCAGGAGGTTACCAGAGACTGCGGACATACTGCAGGAGACAATCAGAGGCTGCGGACATACTGCAGGAGACAATCAGAGACTGCGGACATACTGCAGGAGACAATCAGAGACTGCGGACATACTGCAGGAGGTTACCAGAGACTGCGGACATACTGCAGGAGACAATCAGAGGCTGCGGACATACTGCAGGAGGTTACCAGAGACTGCGGACATACTGCAGGAGGTTACCAGAGACTGCGGAAATACTGCAGGAGACAATCAGAGACTGCGGACATACTGCAGGAGACAGTCAGAGACTGCGGACATACTGCAGGAGACAATCAGAGACTGCGGACATACTGCAGGAGACAATCAGAGACTGCGGACATACTGCAGGAGACAATCAGAGACTGTGGACATACTGCAGGAGACAATCAGAGACTGTGGACATACTGCAGGAGACATACAGAGGCTGCGGACATACTGCAGGAGGTTACCAGAGACTGCGGACATACTGCAGGAGACAATCAGAGGCTGCGGACATATTGCAGGAGACAATCAGAGACTGCGGACATACTGCAGGAGACAATCAGAGACTGCGGACATACTGCAGGAGACAATCAGAGGCTGCGGACATATTGCAGGAGACAATCAGAGACTGCGGACATACTGCAGGAGACAATCAGAGACTGCGGACATACTGCAGGAGACAATCAGAGACTGTGGACATACTGCAGGAGACAATCAGAGACTGCGGACATACTGCAGGAGACAGTCAGAGACTGCGGACATACTGCAGGAGACAATCAGAGACTGCGGACATACTGCAGGAGACAATCAGAGACTGCGGACATACTGCAGGAGACAATCAGAGACTGCGGACATACTGCAGGAGACAATCAGAGACTGTGGACATACTGCAGGAGACATACAGAGGCTGCGGACATACTGCAGGAGGTTACCAGAGGCTGCGGACATACTGCAGGAGACAATCAGAGGCTGCGGACATATTGCAGGAGACAATCAGAGACTGCAGACATTATACAGGGGATGGTCAGAGAACTTTCAGCAATGCACAGCTTTACAGTTAAATAACACAGCTCAGGGTTTAAACAGTCAGGCATACTATGGTTGTAAGAACATACCTGGCCAGCCAAACTCACTACATACATTCAGGACTGTGGGCGGGGCTTCCACTCTCTGCTGTCACTAAAGCACCTGGGAGCTCCACTGATGCTTTGTTGGGGGGCCCGCATCACCAGTGAATTGTTGTCCCGATGACGGCTTTGCAGAGCGCACAGAGGACATGGGAGGATGTATTCCACGCTAGCCAGCTGAGAGGGGGCGGGGCCGGGAGCTCCACTGGCGCTCTGACCCCGCCCACGTGCAGCCTGTGTACTCGGAATAGAGCGCCTGTAGTGAGAGCCAGTGATCGGAGTGGGAGTGTCATTGGAGCTCTTGGCCCCGCCCCCGTACCTCTGTATTCACCAGCCAGTATAGAGGGGGCGGGGCCGGAAGCTCCACTGACACTCGCACTCCGATCACTGGCTCTCACTACAGACGCTCTTTTCCGAGTGCACAGGCTGCACGTGGGCGGGGTCAGAGCGCCAGTGGAGCTCCCGGCCCCGCCCCCTCTCAGCTGGCTAGCGTGGAATACATCCTCCCGTATCCTCTGTGCGCTCTGCAAAGCTGTCATCGGGGCCCCAATTCACGGCTAGCGCGGGCCCCCCAACAAAGATTGGGCCCAGGGCAAGTGCCCCGTTTGCCCTGCGCTAAAGACGGCCCTGGCTGGGTGGTTCATATTCCAAGAATGCCATACATATAAATTATGTTGGCATTAAAGGAACATGCGTGCTTGTTCTAATACAGCACAGAGGGGTGCGTTATGTGGATACCCTTGGCTCTGTGGTACCTCGGGGAGAGCAATAATTATTATTTCCCGGAAGACATATACAGGGAGTTCAGGGAAGGCCTATAGACATGCAAATATTCCCCTTATCTAACCATAAACAGTCAGCTTGGACAAACATCACCTCATACCTGCTGATACCTTATTTTGTAATGGCTGGCATTAGATGTTGCAAATCTGTAGTCCGTGAGTGATCAATTTTCTGGCATTTTGATTATTTGAGGATTTGTATCCATATGCACAAATCACATATACCTTTATGGACATCCACCTAATATTCAGTAGGTCCCCTTTTTGCTGCCAAAACAACCCCTTCTTCCATCACAAAAGCCCTGACCCATCAAGGCATGGACATCACTTGATCATTGAAGGTATGTTGTGGTATCTGGCATCAAGCCATCAGCAGCAGATCCTTTAAAGTGTTTGTTACCCCAACATTTCATATTTCTGATATGTGCCTGCTGTACCATGTACTTGAATGAGAAAGTAGCCTGTCCACTTTGTATTGCTTCCTTTTTGTTAAATTCCTTGTGTTCCTTCCAGTCCCTCTGCTTTCCTAATCAAATCTGACTGCACTAAGCAGGAGAGCACCCCATGGTCAGTTCTCTAGCTGTGCTGGGAACTCAGCCTGTTCTCCTCCAATGATCAGACTTGTCCTGCCACGCCTCTCCCACACAGCCTATTACTGAGAAGTTCAGGAGGCCATTGTGCTCATTGGGACCTTCAATGCTGCAGAAATGTTTCTGTACCCTTCCCCAGATCTGTGCCTTGATACAATCCTGTCTCGGAGGTCTACAGACAATTCCTTGGACTTCATGGCTTGGTTTGTGCTCTGACATGCACTGTTAACTATGGGACCTTTATACAGACAGATGTGTGCCTTTCCAAGTCATATCTAATCAACTGAATTTACCACAGACGGACTCCAGTCAAGTTGTAGAAACATCTCAGTGGAAACAGAATGCACCTGAGCTCAATTTTGAGTGTCATGGCAAAGGCTGTGAATACCAATGTACATGTTATTTTTTTGTTTGTTATTTGTAATAATTTTTCAAAGATTCCAAAACACCTTTCATGTTGTCATTATGGGGTATTGTTTGAAGAATTTTGATGAAAATAATTAATTTTATCCATTTAGGAATAAGGCTGTAACATATCAAAATGTGGAAAAAGTGAAGTGCTGTGAATACTTTCCAGATGCACTATATATATATATATATATATATATATATATATATATATATATATATATATATATATATATATATATATATATATATTATAGTTGGAGAAACTATAATGACTTTGAGTCTAATTTATATTTGCTTCTTAACACTCTATATATAATCATTGTGTTTCAAATAAACACTTACTGTAAATGTAAATCCTATCACTAAAATCTCATAGAAGCTTTAAAATGTTAAGGTAATTTCAAAAGCTATTTTAAATTTTTTAAAACCTGCAGCTTTCAATAAAATAATACCTAATGATTCTGCATGAGAACTCTTGTTCAGGCACTTGTACATTGTACAATTACATTTTACTTTTTACATTGTATAATCATATAAATTGCTGACCGCAGTTTTCCCCTTAGCAACATCTAGCCTCCACTAATTTGGGTATTATAGGGATAACTGCAGCCAGTTTATAATCCCTGGAGGGTAGTCTAGATGTCAGGCTGATGAAGGAGGCTTGGTCTGGCCTCCGAAATGCGTTCCTGATTGGTCATAGCATCCCTGGCTTTTCACTGCTCTACTGACAGTCAGAGTCTCCCGCAGCAGCTCTGGGGCAGGTTGCCTGGTTCCCTGCACCGGCTTCCACAGCGCTTTGGTCATCTCAGTGGCTCTGGTTGGGATTCAACTCTTTACTGGCAGTTTTACATGGAGCTTGTTACATGCCTGTTACCAGTGGTCTTTTTGAGTGCATTATTAATGCTTTTTAACCTTCCACACTTCATAAATCTTTCTACACTATTGGTGGCTTGGTCCCTGTCTTCCAGTTATACTCATGTGTTGTCACCCTGCCAAATGGGCTTTTCTGTTGGAGACTACAAGCAGCTGTTTTTACATACACTCACCGGCCACTTTATTAGGTACACCTTGCTAGTACCGGGTTGGACCCTCTTTTGCCTTCAGAACTGCCTTAATTCTTCTTGGCATGGGTTCAAAAAGGTGTTGGAAACTGTCCTCAGAGATTTTGGTCATATTGACATGATAGCATCACGCAGTTGCTGCAGATTTGTCGGCTGGACATCCATGATGCAAAGGTGCCCTACTGGATTGAGATCTGGTGACTGTGGAGGCCATTGGAGTACAATGACCTCATTGTCATGTTCAGGAAACAAGTTTGAGGTGATCTGAGCTTTGTGACATGGCGCATTATCCTGCTCGAAGTAGCCATCAGAAGATGGGTACACTGTAGTAATATGGACATGGTCAGCAACAAAACTCAGGTAGGCCATTTCAATGATGCTCAATTGGTAAGGGGCCCAAAGTGTGCCAAAAAAATTTCCCCCACATCATTACACCACCACCACCAGCCTGAACCGTTGATAAAAAGAAGGATGGATCCATGCTTTCATGTTGTTTACGCCAAATTCTGACCCTACTGAATGTTGCAGCTGAAATCGATACTCATCAGACCAGGCAACGTTTTTCCAATCTTCTATTGTCCATTTTTGGTGATCCTGTAGCCTCAGTTTCCCGTTCTTAGCTGACAGGAGTGGCACCCGCTGTGGTCTTCTGCTACTGTACCCCATCTGATTCAAGATTCCATATGTTGTGTGCGTTCAGGGATATTATTCTGTATACCTTGGTTGTAATGAGTGGTTATTTGAGTTACTGTTGCTTTTCTATCATCTCGAACCAGTCTGCCCATTCTCCTCTGACCCCTGACATATTTTTTGGACCATTCTTTGTAAACCCTAGAGATGGTTGTGCGGTAAAATCCCAGTAGATCAGCAGTTTTTGAAACACTCAGGCCAGCCTGTCTGGCACCAATAACTATGCCACATTCAAAGTCACTTAAATCCCCTTTCTTCCCCATTCTGATGCTCGGTTTGAATTTCAGCAAGTCATCATCACAACGTCTAGATGCCTAAATGCATTGAGTTGCTGCCATGTGATTGGCTGATTAGCAATTTATGTTACCAAGCAATTGAACAGGTGTACCTAATAAAGTGGTTGGTCAGTGTACATCAAGGAGGCTTGGTCCACAGTTGTAATTATCACACACCTACCCAAGAAGTGGGAGTGAAGAGGTTACAGACAATTGTTTATTATACACAGTTTTTAGCAAACTATATGTCGTTTAAATGATGCTACTTGAATAAATGACAAAGGGTTTCCAGAGAGCTGTGGGTTAGCTATCAAGACAGCACAGCAGAACAGCTTGCTTTGTAGCTTCCTTTATCTGACTGAATCCTTGGAGCCATTTGGTAAGAGATTTGTCACTGATCCTTCATTGACTTCTGGGGCTTCTTTCAGTGCAGCTGAAAAGTAATTATGCCAATGATGTGAAAAGGACACTAGAGCTCCCCATACAGGATGGATAGTGAAATAAATAATATTACTATGCAATATTTCATAGTTACCTATATAAAAAAGGAAAAACTATAAAAATATTATTTATCTTTAGTCTTGACCATAATAAACAAAGAAGGAACACAAATACAAAGCGCCGTCCACGCTTATTAAAAATGCAGTCACGTATCAATTCAATCTATTTAGCTATAGCAGAAATAGTAAAAGAAAGCTGCATTCTCAGAAGTCCAGTGGGATATCGACCTCACAGATATCCTAAATCAGTTCTATAATAATCTGCATTTTTCAATGTTACCCCATTAAGCCTGTAGACAAAAAGCTCACCAGACATGAAAACATTGATAGAAAACAACTGGAGGACATAATACAAGCCGTACTAATGAACAGCAGGACAATTACATACCAATTAGTTAACGGGAGATGTCATTAGCAAGACTACAATGCAGGTCTCAGGTCGGCTTCATGAGCAAATGATGTTGAAGGGGCTTAATAGGGTGCTTGAAATTAAACAAACATGATGTATCGTTCCAGAGAAACTTTTAATATTAGACAAAACACAAACTGAGAGCTTGCCAAACGAGCTTCAACTATACAAAGTTTACCTGCTGATAAATAGCTGTGGAGGTAGCCATTTTGTACAGTAGGCATCTACTTTCCATCTGGAGAAAATCTTTACTGCTATCACAAATGGATGCTCATTTTCTAAAATCTAAAAGAATATCAGTTTTTGGGGGGAATATGAACAATATAACCATCCTATACTGATCTACCAGAAAGACATAGATGACTCCTATGTAAGTAGAAGAGGTTAGTTTATTGGTGGCACAGCAAAGATTGTCTTGCATGGTCTGCAGAGAAGCACCTTCAATCACTGGCTCTTAGCCCAAAATTGGACATAGGCCAAATTTGTCATTGTCCCTTGCCCTTAGGATAAGGGATCACCCGCGAAACACGTCAACTAACCTTGGACTACACTCATCCCACTCAAGTTCACCGGCCAGCAGACCATGTTGGACGAAGTCACTGATGGACATTTTTAATTAGTTCACACTAAGCTGCGGGAATGAAGTTGTGCGAGTTCAGCTAAACTTCCACGATTTCACTCCCGCGTGTCAGTCCTGATCTGCACAGATGTCAATGTAAATCACAGCCCGAAATCGCAAAAAGTAGTGCAGAAACTACTTTTTGAAATCGCATGTCAAATCGTACCAATGTGAACCAGACCTTACTAATTTTTTACTATAATCAATGTACACTTGAGAACGACAAGTGATCCAAATGTGTGTTTAGGCTTGTTTATGAGTGTTCAGGAGCATTTAGCATTTTTTCTGCCTCTAAACTTGCCTCTTGAAGTTTGCCTCTAAACGCCCTTATGTGCATGGACACATAGGATAACAGTGAGCTGCTTCTACAGGCAGTAGAAAAAAAAGTGTAAAACTCCCGTGGAACAGCATTTTTTAAACCCAGTGTGCATGGACCCTTAAGGCCTCATGCACACTGGACGTTCTAAAACTAGCAGTAATGTTAGCAGTAGAAAGCTGTAGCTGTAGAATGAGTTTTGCAGCGTTTTTGCAGTAGCGTTTTTTTAGCTGTAGCATTTTGTAACAAAACTATACTCAAAAGCTTATGCCTCAAAAATGCTGATAAACGCCGAATAGCTGCGTTTTTCAGTGTTTTTACGTTTTTATTAGCTTTAGAACATTTTTACAGATAAAAAACTCCTCTTAAAACCCACTAGTTCTGGGGGGTTTTTCCAGCCAGAAAACGCCTCTGCCAAAAAACGCTGATAACAGCCTATGTGTGTATGGACACTAAAGGCTGGGGTCTGCAGGCGGGGGGGTTATCGGAATCCGGGAGCCCCCTTTAATAAGGGTGCCCCCAGATCCCGGTCCCCCACCCTATGTGAATGAGTATGGGGTACGTTGTACCCCTACCCATTCACCTAGGAAAAAAGTGTCAATAAAAAAACACACTACACAGGTTTTTAAAATAATTTATTAGGCAGCTCCGGGGGTCTTCTTCTGACTTCGGGGGTCTCTTCCTTCTTCAAAGCGCTCTCCGGCCTCTTCTCCACACTCTCCGGTTCTTCTCCCGCTCTCCGGTATCTTCTGCCGGGCTCCTCCGCTATCTTCTGCTCTTTTGCATGCTCTTTTGCTAGCGGTGCCCCGGAACTGTGATGTAATAAGGGGCGGGGTCACCGGGTGACATCACCCAGTGACCACGTCCCATCTCTATATAAGTCATTGCGGACCACGCACACGGCATTACAGTGGGAGAGAGTGTCATGTCAACATCAGAAGAAGAGAAGAGGGAAGAAGACGGCGGAGAAGACCGGGCCACCGCTAGCAAAAGAGCGGCAAAAGAGCAGAAGATAGCGGAGGAGCCCGGCAGAAGAACCGGAGAGCGGGAGAAGAACCGGAGAGCGCGGAGAAGAGGCCGGAGAGCGGGAGAAGAACCGAAGAGTGCGGAGAAGAGGCCGGAGAGCGCGGAGAAGAAGGAAGAGACCCCCAAAGTCGGAAGAAGACCCCCGGAGCTGACTAATAAACTACTTTAAAAACCTGTGTAGTGTGTTTTCTTTTTGACACTTTGCCCAGGTGGATGGATAGGGGTACAATGTACCCCATACTCATTCACATAGGGTGGGGGGCCTGGATCTGGGGGGCCCCCTTATTAAAGGGGGCTCCTGGATTCCGAAAAGCCCTCTGCCCGCAGACCCAAACAACCAATGGCCAGGGTTGCCGGGAGGAGGCCCTTGTCCTCATCAACATGGGGACAAGGTACTTTGAGGTGGGGGGCAGAGCGCACCCCCTGTCCCGAAGCCCCTACCCCCATGTTGGGGGCATGCGGCCTGGTACGGTTAAGTAGGGGGGGGCGCTCGCTGGTCCCCACCCCCTTTCCTGACCGGCCAGGCTGAGTGCTCGGATAAGGGTTTGGTATGGATTTTGGGAGGGACCCCCACGCCGTTTTTTTGGCGAAGGGGGTTCCCCTTAAAATTCATACCAGACCGAAGGGCTTGGTATTGTCTGAGGGGGGAACCCCACGCCAATTTTTTTTTCATTGTGGCGGGGTCCCCCTTCATCCCCAGCACACAAGTCGCACCGCAAGTCAGATCATAATGATCCGACTTCTGGTGCGACTTCTATTCAAATCAATGGGCTCCCATAGGGAACCACTGATTTTGAATAGAGGCAGAGAAACGCTGAACGAGGCTTAATGCTCTTTTTACAGCGTTAACCCTCGTTTAACACCTTTTACCGGTGTCTGGCATTTCCAGTACTGCTCTTGAACGCGAATTCCTGGCATTCAGAAAAAAGCCCATAAACTCCACTGCTCATGCTAAAAAACGTCCATGTGTGCATGGACACATAGGCTAACTTAGAGTGGAGTTTATGGGCTTTTAAAAAAAACACCTAAAGGCCAATAAACTGCAGTTTATCAGCTCCAGTGTGCATGGAGCCTTAGTTTACCTTTACCAAAAAACTATGCAGGTAAAGGGCATCTGTAGATAAAAACTGTGCAGCTTTGACCAAAGTTGAATTATGCCCTTGGTATAGGTCAGGGATATGCAATTAGCGGACTTCCAGCTGTTGCAAAACTACAAGTCCCATCATGCCTCTGCCTCTGGGTGTCATGCTTGTGGCTGTCAGAGTCCTGCTATGCCTCATGGAACTTGTAGTTCTGCAACAGCTGGAGGTCCGCTAATTGCATATCCATGGTATAGGTGTTGGACATTTACGTTCTTGAAGCCTGGTCTAAAAACTTCCAGAGATGGCAATCCCTTGCTAGGCCTTGTTGCTAGGATGTTGCTAAGATGCTCCCAGCTGTTATTGCTCACCTCAATGATCACAGGAGCACACTCTCGTATCCCCACGTATGTGGTCAACTATCTCCTCTGTCACAGCATCGCTGAGCTCAGAGCTACTGTGATGGGAGAAAGAGCACATGCGTGGGGGGTTTGAATCACAGAAAAAGCTCACTCCTTTGAAGGTGAAGTAAGCAATGAGAGCCAGGAGTATCTTAGCAACATCCTAACAACAAGGCAGGACGGGAAGATACAATCTTTGGGGGGTTGTCAAACTGTAAACCCCTTGTGGTGGGATTTTAGAGGCAACCACAAAACTGCTAATATATTTAAAATATTTCATATTTTATTCCTACATTGTTAGAAAAGAAAACGATAATGATGTAGAAATAAGATATGAAATCTTTTAAATATATTAGCAGTTGTATGGTTGCCTCCAAAATCCCACCACAAGGGGTTTACAATTTGACCATTTGGTTAAAGTTTTACTAAACCCACAACAGTAAAATCAGTCTGTATATGCAGTAAAGCATGCTTGTTATACTCACTGTAGAACCTAAGGGGTTTATCTTGTGTAAAAAGACTGTTTGATCCTGTCTTCTCTGATCATCACCTTCTTCCACCATCCCCAATCCATCTCCTGATAAGACAGAGCCTTTGGAGTCTCTCTGCACATGCTCAGTTTGGTGTGTATTGCTAGAGAGTTTTTTTTTTTCCTGGGAGGGTGTATGTGATCATTACAGGGCCAATCAGCACTGTCCAGACAGAGGGTCAGGGGTCCTGTAGTCTCATAGGGCATCCAGAGGAGGATGAAAACCCATCCTGCTTTAACCAGACACTGATAGACGTCACAAGACTGCTATATATTGCTGATGAGAAAAGGTATTTAGCAGTTTATATTTACTAAAATGATTGCATTTCCATGTTCTTTGTACTGTGGGAGACCAGATATAGTGAATGCAGAGTCCTGGGTGTAGTAACACTTTAAGGGATGATTGCAACTACATCCCAAATCGTCAAGGTGGATTTACTCTAATCTTTGGGAGTTTTTCAGTCAGACTTCATGAGGTACGTGAATGACCTAAACCTACAGAAAGGGCATTATACAACGTTGATCAAAGCTTCACAGTTTCTTTTTATTTCTAGGTGCCTCTTACCTGCATAGGCAGTTTATTCTATACTGAACCTTTTATTCACCTCCAAAGATTTGCATTTGTTATTTTGAAATGCTGGTGTAAAGAAGAAGTAAAAGAACTTGGTTTAATAGTTTCTTCAAATTTTTATCCTCCTCATACCATCATAGGTGCTTGATAAGGCTTTTCCCTTTGCCTAGGTACTTTGTGATAATAGCTGTACCACCTTCTCATCTCAGAAAATTGGGAAGTACACTATCAAGAAATCAGCATATGTCTAGCCTACCTGCTATAGGTAACTCACATGGTAACTCATATTACCATGATTTTCTCTTTCCTTCAGACAAGGGAATCCTGCAATAAAACTCAAAACCAGTTCATAGTATAAAACACTGGGAACAATCATAAATGTCAAAACTTTGTTTAACAGAAGTAAAGACTACATTGTATTTAACCTTGTTATCCTGCCGTTGTCCTCTAACTTGCCTCTGTAGGCATTGAAACGCTTCCCGCTGTGCATTGTATGGGTTTATTGACAGGGAGTCTGACGTGTACAGGAATAAAGGTCTTATCCATGGTCAAACCATTATCTGAAGTTCCAGAAAGTTTTGCATATATAATTGTCAGTACTAGGTGCATTGTGATTATATGAAAGGTGAACTTATGAAAGGTCTTAGTTTACCAATCTTGAAAAGCCTGTATATTACCAAGCTCAATGAAAAAAACTGCTATATTGACACTGTGAATTCTATTTCCACTGTTTCCGGGCAACATGAAGGGCATACATTCTATATATTTTACGTATACATACATACAGTATCTCACAAAAGTGAGTACACCCTTCACATTTTTGAAAATATGTTATTATAGCTTTTCACGTGACAACACAGAAGAAATGACACTTTGCTACAATGTAAAGTAGTGAGTGTACAGCTTGTATAACAGTGTAAATTTGCTGTCCCCTCAAAATATCTCAACACACAGCCATTAGTGTCTACACCGCTGGCAACAAAAATGAGTACACCCCTAAGTGAAAATGTCCAAACTAGGCCCAATTAGCCATTTTCCCTCCCCGGTATCATGTGACACATTAGTGTTACAGGGTCTCAGGTGTGAATGGGGAGCAGGTGTGTTAAATTTGGTGTTATCGCTCTCACTCTCTCATACTGGTCACTCGAAGTTCAACATAGCACCTTATGGCAAAAAACTCTCTGAGTATCTGAAAGAAAGAATGTTTGCTCTACATAAAGATGGCCTAGGCTGTAAGAAGATTGCCAAGACCCTGAAAATGAGCTGCAGCACGGTGGCCAAGACCATACAGTGGTTTAACAGGACAGGTTTCACTCAGAACAGGCCTCGCCATGGTCAACCAAAGATGTTGAGTGTACGTGCTCAGCGTCATATCCAGAGGTTGTCTTTGGGAAATAAACGTATGAGTTCTTTGAGCATTGCTGCAGAGGTTGAAGGGGTGGGGGGTCAGCCTGTCAGTGTTCAAACCATATGCCGTACACTGCATCAAATTGGTCTGCATAGCTGTCGTCCCAGAAGGAAGCCTCTTCTAAAGATGATGCACAAGAAAGCCTGAAAACAATTTGCTGAAGAAAAGCAGACTAAGGACATGAATTACTGGAACCATGTCCTGTGGTCTGATGCGACCAAGATAAACTTATTTGGTTCAGATGGTGTCAAGCGTGTGTGGCGGCAACCAGGTGAGGAGTACAAAGACAAGTGTGTCATGCCTACAGTCAAGCATGGTGGTGGGAGTGTCATGGTCTGGGGCTGCATGAGTGCTGCCGGCACTGGGGAGCTACAGTTCATTGAGGGAACCATGAATGCCAACATGTACTGTGACATACTGAAGCAGAGCATGATCCCCTCCCTTCAGAGACTGGGCTGCAGGGCAGTATTCTTACATGATAAAGACCCTAAACACACCTCCAAGACAACCACTACCTTGCTAAAGAAGCTGAGGGTAAAGGTTATGGGCTGGCCAAGCATGTCTCCAGACCAAAACCCTATTGAGCATCTGTGGGGCATCCTCAAAGGGAAGGTGGAGGAGGGCAAGGTCTCTAACATCCACCAGCTCCGTGATGTTGTCATGGAGGAGTGGAAGGACTCCAGAGGCAACTTGTGAAGCTCTGGTGAACTCCATGCTCAGCTAAATTTTTCCTTTAGTGTTAAATAACTTAAGGCACCCCTTTTTTTTAGTTTTAGACAGAGTAGGGAGTGATTAAAACACTTGTTGATTTTTATTGCTGTCTGGGCTCCCGTTAGAGAGATTCACCCTCTCTATTTGTCCTGTTTACAATTATCATTGAACGTGAAAGTAAAAGAAAATCACACATTTTGGGTTGTCCCCAGAAAAGTAATAGAGGGGAAATCTGATGGGGGACACTAGTTCTGGTCCCCAGGTGATTCCCTAAATTTAGAGGGATTTCCTCTCACTTCCTGTGTGGCTATGGGACAGGAAGTGAAGGTAAATCTCCCAAATGGGACACAGATGGCAAAAAACTAAAAAGGGGTTATAACCTTCCCTTACCCTATCCAAAATGAACAAAAATGTTTTGCCTATTGTTCTACTTTAACTACTTCCCACCTGGCCAATGTACATAAACGGACGGGTGGGAGCTTCACCGTTCTGAGTGGATGTACCTGTACGCCCCCCAGAACAGGCGCTCGCTAGCGGACGTGAGGCCGCTCAGCGGACGATCCTGTGAAGACTATGATCACAGCATACAGCCAAGATGGGATTGGGATATGGTCGCTGCGATCAGTGCAGGGGGGGACTGGCAACCTCTGTGATAGCTCCGTGTGTAAGGGATGATTTTACAAACAGAGCTGTCACAGATCCCCCATAAACAGCACAGCAAGCACCACTGGTCCTTTCCCCATAAACATCTGTCACAGTGCCCCATTGCATCTGTACCAGTGCATAAAACACCTGTCAGTGTCCCATCACATCTGTACCAGTGCACAAAAACATCTGTGACAGTGTCCCATCATATCTGTACCAGTTCACGAAACATCTGTCAGTGTCCCATCACATCTGTACCAGTGCACAAAACATCTGTCACAGTGTCCCCATGAACATTTGTACCAGTGCAAAAAACATCTGCAATAGTGCAATAGTGTTCCATTGGGACATTAACATCTGTCACTGTCCACCGGTGGACGATCAACATCTGTCATAGTGTACAAGTGCACAAAAACATCTGTTAATGTACCAGTGTCCCACCAATAAATAAATTAAACATTCAAAGGGCCCCTGCCCCCCCCTGTGCATGTGTGCAAAGGCGAACGCACACGTTGGTCCCATACGCATACGTAAACAGCATTGCACGACACATGTGAGGTATCAAAATTAGGCAGAAAAAATTCTCACCGCACAGGCATGGATCTGCTTCCAGGTATCAACTCAGTTATCTCCCAGGATAAAGAGCCCCAGGTGCTGGCTAATGCTGAGTCATGTTGAAGGTGAATGAGAAAATCCGGACAGCCGCACTCCAGGAAGATGTAGTTCAAAAATTATTTATTGTTATAGATTCTTGAGCATACAGTATACAAGACACTGTGGCAGAAAGTACAGGCAATCAGCTAACGTGTTTCGCGCTTATACCAAGCGCTTACTCATAGCTTATAAAGCCGCGTCGAATTTAGATTTAAATACCGAAGTTTGGCGCCTTTTCAGAAAGCATGCACAATTTTAAGGCATCATATGTTTGGTGCTATGATATGTTTACCTGGCGCAACACCATATTATATTAAAATTTATTTATGCGTTAGTGTGTAAAATTGCGTTTGAAAAACTGCTGTGCAAATACCGTGTCACAAAAAAATGTGCAAAACCAATCATTTTATTTGCTAGCGCCTCTGCTACAAAAAGTTAAATTCGACTCAAACATTGGGTGTTCTCCCGTACGCCGAATTTAGAACATTATGGGGCATTTGCGGGAAATTCGAGTGTCCGCGGAATGCCCCATAATGAACTGCGAGACCGTCAATGCACTGCGAGATTGCAGTGCATTGATGGCTGCTGATTGGCCAAAGCATGCACCTGACCTGCATGCTTTGGCCAATCACAGCATGCTCCTGAACTGTACTAGGCCACATGCCCTCAACATGGGGGGTGCTTTGGGGTCCCCCCAAAACACCTTGGCCCCGCCCTCAGCTATATAAGAGCTGTCACTGCAAAAAGGCTGCAGTCGCGGGATGCCTCACATCGAGGCAGTTTTTGCTTCTTCTTTTTTTCTCGGGTCGTCGCGCGCTGTGATCGAAGATGAATGGACACCGCGGGACATTTTTATTTTTTTTATTTTTTAATAAAGGACTTGTCCCAAAAACTGTCTCCTGTCATTTTTGCTTTTTTGGCACTTTTTTTGGTGAATGGGTAGGGGCAAGGGTAGTGGGGATGAGGCCCTTGTCCCCATCAACATGGGGACAAGGTGTTTTGGAGGGGACCCCAAAGCACCCTCCCCATGTTGAGGGCATGTGGCCTGGTACGGTTCAGGAGGGGGGCGCTCTCTCACACCCCCTTTTCCTGCGGCCCGCCAGGTTGCATGCTCAGATAAGGTATGGATTTTGGGGGGGACCCCCACGCAATTTTTTTTATTCTGGTGCGGGGTTCCCCTTAAAATCCATACCAGACCTGAAGGACCTTGTATGGATTTTGGAGGGACCCCCATGCCATTTTTGATTTGTATTTTTTTGGGGCAGGGTTCCCCTTAATATCCATACCAGACCTGAAGGGCCTGGCATGTATTTTGGGGGGACCCACACGCAATTTTTTTTGGTGCGGGGTTCCCCTTAATATTTATACCAGACCCAAAGGGCCTGGTAATGGACTGGGGGGAACTAACGCTGTTTTTTTCAATTATTTTTATCTATATTGCTGGGATCCGACAATACATTACAGCCGAGAGCAGTTTTAAGGACTGGTTCATACCTATGCGAATTGGATGCGGCTTACATGTTATACGTTGCATTCGCACTCTACATTGCCCAAAAAACATGTGCATTTTCAGGGCATTGCTGTGCGAACTGCAAGCACATTATCTTCTATGGGAACGCATCTGATTCACAGATGCATTCCGTTGTGAACAGGATAAAATCCTGACCTGATCCTGATGTAAACCTGGCTTGATACTGATGCAATCCTGACCTAATCCTGATTAAAAACTGACGTGAAACGCTGAACAACTACTTTGTCAATTAGCTGTGAAAACAGAGCTTCAATTCGCACCGCACATGTGTGAACCCAGCCTAAATTACATTTTTTCCTTTAGAAATGTCATTTTGCTCTGGTGCTGTTATAAACACGGGAAAGATGTGCTACCTTACAAGCAGGCTAAGGAGACCCCCCAGGCATGATATTTAAAGGAATATTTCATTTTTATTGTTTCACTTTAAGCAAAATAACTGCTCCTGAAAAAAACAGACATTTTTAAAACTTTTTTTTGCATTGATACATGTTCCCTGGGGCAGGACCCAGGTCCCCAAACACTTTTTATGGCAATAACATGAATATAAGGCTTTAAAATTAGTAATTTTGATTTTTCATGTTCGTGTCCCATAAACTTTAACGGTGTTCGCACAAATTTTTGTGCTGTTCGCAAGTTCTGGTGCTAACCGAACCGGGGGGGTGTTCGGCTCATCCCTAGTGAGAAATAACTTGTTGATATGACATTTTTGTGAAAAAAAAAAGAATTAATTTCTTAATTTTCCAAAGAATTGTTGGAAAAAATTACAACATCAAAAAACTTGTCATGCCTCTTACTAAATACCCTGGACTTTCTACTTTCCAAAAAGGGGTAATTTGGGGTGTATTTGTACTGTCTTGAAATGTTAGGGCCTCAAGAAATTAGGTAGGCCATTAGGTGTGATCAATTTTCAATGATTGGTGCCATAGCTTGTAGATTATAACTTTCGCACAGACCAAATAACATATATATATTGATGTGGTATGATATATGATGTGATAATATATATACTGATTTGGGTTATTTTTACTAGCGAAATGTAGCAGTAACTTAGAAAAAGGTATTTTTTTTCAAAATTTTTTATTTGTAGCACAAAAAATAAAAACCCCAGTGGTGGTCCACGGCAGGCAGACTTGCTGTTTCAATGGGCTGCGGCGGCACTGATGAGCACTCTCGTAGTCCACTGTTTTATCAAAGGTAAATTCAAACTGTATATAACATTTTATTAAATAATAACAGATAAAGATATAAAATGTAATAATATTGGAAAATGTAACAAGAATACTTAGGTATAGATGCCTTTTTGCCAAGGAGTACCTCTTTTCTGCTCTGCAACATGATCAAACCTGGTGCATGCATAAAGCAGCCCTGGGACGGGACTACCTTATTCCAGTTTTGGCTGTAGTCATAGGTGTGCGCAGCCTAATGCATTAGGGTGTGCACCCTTAAGCTCAAACAGACATGCATGTGTATGTATCTACATATATATGACTCCGGCACATTGATCTCCCTGCTGGCACAGTGAAAGAGAAAAGGATAAACACTTCCCTTATGGCAGAGCCGGTAAGAGGGAGATCTTTCCTATTTTCCTGTTGCTACACAGAACGATAACACTAATGCGCATGGGGGGATTAGGGTGTGCCTGGGCACATCCGGCACACCCTGTGCGCACGCCTATGGCTGTAGTATATGCAATGGCGACCCTAGGGGGGGCCCTGACCCCCCCCAACATTATGCTGGGCCCCACCATGTCCCCCCCCCCCAAAAAAAATTTTTTTTTTTTTTAATTTTTTTTTTTTTTTACAAAAAGGCAATTTCTTTTTGTTTGTATTCATATCGGATGTGCCCCATCTTACTCGGGCCACCGCTGGGGTAACACAGTCTCTATTGAGAGGGAGAAGGTCCCCAGTGGGTGATTCCTCCCCCCTCCCTCTGCTCGCTGACACTGCATAATGCGAGCGCTCACACAACCACGGCCGCCCGATCTGCTCCTTCCCCTGCATCCTCATTGGCAGGGAGAAGAGCGAGTTGCAAGAAGGACTCCACCAGGAGTCTCAGTTACTGAAAAAACAGACTGAGGGCAGGGGCAGGACAGCAAGAGGAGGCTGGGGAACCCCACAGTGGCAGAACACCAGGGCCCGGAGGCAAGACAACCTTTGCAACCCTGATAGTTCTCCCACTGCTTTGGACCCTTATATTTTCTTGGTATGTTGGTGACATATATCTCTTGTTTTCTGTCACCCTGGGGGGGGGGCCCAATACAGTAGGAAGGGAGCTCACTGCAGAACATGTGAAAGGGCCGTTGTGGGATCGTAGTAAAGGGGTAAAGGGCCCCAGGATAGATAGATATATCTATCTATCTATCTATATATATTTTATATATATATATATATATATATATATATATATATATATATATATATATTTGCATTTTATATTGCCCCCCTATTTTTGTCCCGGTCCCCCCATGTGCCCCCCCTAAATATGAAAGCTGGAGACGCCACTGAGTATATGCTGGACTGTTTGGTAGTAACAAACAATCATAACTCCTGGAAAACAGTATTACCTTTTAAGGAAGATAGCAGATATTTCTGAAGGGGCTTGGTAATAACATTCCTATAGTATGAAGTCAGCAAAGGTAACCAAATATTGGTGAGCCAATAATAACGAATGAATCAATAAAGCAGTTGTGTGGGTGAAGCCACGCATAGCCGCACTGTTTCAAAAATGTGACAGGGACCACCCCTCACCTTTCTCTTCCGTCTATAGTCTGGGAGTTTGAGAAAATTTGGGCAACTGAATAACTTCAAGGTTAACTATGATTAAACTGAAGCTCTCAACATCTCCCAGGTCCCTCTAGACCTTGCTTGAATTCAATCCCATTTTCCTTTAAAGCAGAGTTCCAGCCATTTCTGTGTTTATTAAAAGTCAGCAGCTACAAAAAGTGTAGCTGCTGACTTTCAATAAACAGACACTCACCTGTCCCACAGTCCACCGATGCGAGACCTCGGTTCTCTCCCTCTCCCTCTCCTCTCCACGGGGCTGGCATCACTACTGTGGGCATCCGGCTGCGATAGCTTACAGCTTCACAGCCGGGTGCGCACTGCGCATGCGTGAGTAGCGCTGTGCGTCCTGAATGGCTGGGCAATTTTCTGGACCTGTGACGTGTCCCTGAAGTATGCAGGGATAGAGGGGCCACCTGTGCAGCCCAAGCAGAAGTGAGAGCTGGGTACCTGTCAAATCTAGGTACCCACCCCCCCCCCCCCCCCTAAAAAAAATGACATGCCAAATGTGGCATGTTAGAGGGTCAGGATTCCTTAAAGCGGAAGTTCCACTTTTGGCAAAGACAGGCTATCAAATACTTGAGAATATGCTTTCCTACCATTGCAGATCTCAATTATAAACCCCTCCTACACATGATTGATATGTAGTTTGCTACTGTCGTATGATAAACTATACTTCTCCTGGTTTGGGTGCTTGAACATAATAAAAAATGGACATCCTTTCAAAACTGCTATAAGTGTTCCAAACAGTCCCTGTTCCCCCACCCCACCAGGTTTTTGGCATAACATAAATGTTCGCTCCCTAACTCATCTCTTTACCTGCATGCCACCACTCTGATTTGCATGGTGGATTGGTTCCATGGCAAATCTACTAAACTTTGGACAGTTCTTAAAGATTATTACTTTGGACTATTCCCACGCATAGACCTACCATGGACTTGTTACCCCTTCTGATATCACACACTATCAGAGTGTGAGACTTAACTCTTTCATAAAGGTCTACTGTCCTCTAGACCTAGTCGTCTAACACCACTGTTTCGGGACATGGCCTTCCCAGCGGCCCTCTGTGTCTCTCCCTTCTCACCTTGGACTGAAGATACTAAAAACCTTTCTCTCACATACCTTGGCTCAGGGTTCCTTACCACCTCGCCATAACCCCTCTACAGCTTGGATGGAATACTCCCAACTAAGCCATTATCCATAAACTGTATTGCCACAAGACGCACTTCTCAGACCTCTCATAGACTTTGAATCTTTCCTTTCACAAGATGAAAGACCCATCCATGAGAGGTCTGAGAAGTGCGCCTCAATTTATCAACTTCTCATGTGGGTAGCCTATCCCGCTAATCCTCAATCCCCAAGTGGCAGGAGGAACTAAACATAATGGAGGATGAGCTATATTGGGACAAGATATTCACATTTACGCATAAAACATTCATAGCAACCAGGGCACAGGAACGGAACTACAAAATTGTATATAGATGGTATACAGTAGATGTCCTACCATCTTAAATGCCATTGACACTTTGATTCCTGATACTGATCCCTTCTGGGATAAAATCCTTTAGTTATATCATAAATTTGTGGGCGATAGGATTCCCTACACTTCTGCTATTAACGTCCATGCTACCTGGCTTTCTTAAACAGAACAAAAAGTGCTTACTCAGCCATTTTTGGAACGCAGCCCACACCATCATATCCAGAGGTTGGCGCAAGCCAGGTACCTCTTCCCTACTTGACTGGGCTTGTGAGATGGACTTCCTTTGTCATCTTGAACAAATGGTCACCTGGGAGACTGACAGAACAGAATTCTACTCTATTACATGGACCACTTGGTCATACTTTAGATATTCCTCAGAATTTGCTACATATTTTGCCTAATACATATCCTTTTACAATGATGTACATTGATTCCAATTTGTACCACTGACTTGAAACAGGTGTTAAGTTGCTATCCTTGCCCCACCCCCTGGGTGGTTTTATATAGATTTTTTTTTTTTTTTTACTCCCTTCTCCCTCTCTCTTTTTTGTCTACCTACATCTTTTTTTCTACTTTCTGTCAGAGTTTCATGCTAACTTACTTTTGGTTCCTATATTTTAGGATGCTACTCAGGATCTTTCTTACCTGGAGTATAGTACTGAGACTCTTACGGAGAGGTAAGGTTATATAAGCAGGTTTTCATATTGAATTTGAAATCCTAAAATCATACTGGTTTTGGACTGAAGTCTAGATCTTGGGGTTGCTGATCTTTATGTTCAAGTTTATATTGTTTCTTGATATTCTCTCTCTCGTTGTACCTGTGATATCTTTCTCAGGTTTGGATTGGACAGCACAAGTCTGTTGTCACCTAAACCGTTGCGGTGATGTGCACTGCAAAAAAGTATGGTACTTTTTTCCAGTGCAACGCAATGTGATCTATCCACCAACTCACACCAAGCTGTGATCCAGAGAACTTAATGAAATGCTGCTGTGTGACATTTCAAAAAAATTTGTTAAGAAATAGGTAAACAGTGTGGCGTGTTAGTATTGGTGCATCAACTCTGCTGTTCTAACACTGGTGTGAACCAAGCCCTAAAACTAGCCATCTGACTTCAATCACTGACCTGGAACAAGCATGCAGAATAGAAAGTCAGGGTAAAATCAGAACTCCAGAAATGCGTGTTTGTCCTGGTCAGTGGCTCAGTTCCAAAGCCATTGTATGAGCATGAAAGCCAGGCAGCTAGCATTTTCAGAAGGAAAGCCCATCCATAGCAGCCTTTGTGTTTTCACAGCACAGGTTTGCTTTAGCAATAGAAAACACTGGCTTGGTGTAACTTTTGCTCCAGTATCAAGGACGGGGCACCTCAATCATCTTCTTTTGACAAGTGACAAGTTTCTTCCTGATGAAATGGACAGTCAGGAGTTAGGAGATTGATCGCCACCTCTGGGGAGAAAGCTAATACTATACTAGCAATACAAACCCGAATGCTGAAAGAGATACGGCTGGGGGCCTAAACTATATTGATGAGCAAATCAAAACGTCCATCATTGAAGTGTAAATAAGAAGCTCCTGCCAGGCACGAAAAAATCACAATCGTGCAGGGAGACGCAGCCCACAATAATCCCTCATGTATTAGAAATAAGTGTATTTTACATGCCATCCCCACCATGAGGGATCATTCACACTTGTCTGTTTTCCTGCAAAAAATGACAGTGCAAGGGAAAATTCCATTCATTCCTAGGTGAACTCCAGAATAACGCATTTAAAGAGGCGCTGGAAACTTTCAACCTTGCACGTGTAGTTAGAAAAATGAAAACGTTAGGCAGGCTCAATACCTCTGACGAGGCAGCTCACGCATAACAAGGTTGACAGTAGCTGAAACCATAGAAATGCAGAAGAAAGTGCCAGACCAAAAACATATTCAAGAGCCCAAGATCAAATTTGTTTTTAGAATTGGTCAAATAAAAAATCCAAAGCATTTTGGGGGCAGCACCACTCCCCCTTCATCACGGCTCAATATAAAGCCTGGATGGGCTCAGAATAAACATTGATCTTGCATGGCTATATTAGGACCAGTATTAAAGCATACTATGCTTTAATACTATGTTTATGCTTTTTGTCACTTTAAATAGATCGTTTGGGCCATGCTGTTCCAAATAAACAATTTCCCTTACTAAATGATGTGACTGCTGTCAACACTGTGTCATACTGTACATCAGCTAGATGCAATATGCAGAGTTGTGTTCTGGCAGTGTCTCAGGAGACTTCCCGTTTTATAAATGAAGACAATATTTCCTCTTATTGGCCAAAATAAGGAGAAAGTTGGATGACATCACAACCTTCACCTCAGCAGGGACATAGACAGAAGTGCTAATCCTTCTCTACTGTACTCTATCTTTGTGGGGATATATGGATGTATGTGTGTGTGTGTTTATGTTTGTGTGTGTGTCTTTGTGTGTGTGTCTGTGTCTGTGTGTGTGTGTGTGTGTGTCTTTGTGCGTGTGTCTATGTGTGTGTCTGTGTGTGTGCGTGTGTCTTTGTGTGTGTGTCTGTGTCTGTGTGTGTGTGTGTCTTTGTGCGTGTGTCTATGTGTGTGTCTGTGTGTGTGTGTGTGTCTTTGTGTGTGTGTGTCTTTGTGTGTGTGTGTGTGTGTGTCTGTGTGTGTGTGTCTTTGTGTGTGTGTGTGTGTGTGTGTATCTGTGTCTGTGTGTCTTTGTGTGTGTGTGTGTCTATGTGTGTGTGTCTATGTATGTGTGTGTGTATCTGTGTCTGTGTGTGTCTTTGTGTGTGTGTGTCTATGTGTGTGTGTGTGTGTGTATCTGTGTTTGTGTGTGTGTCTTTGTGTGTGTGTCTGTGTCTGTGTGTGTGTGTGTGTCTTTGTGCGTGTGTCTATGTGTGTGTCTGTGTGTGTGCGTGTGTCTTTGTGTGTGTGTCTGTGTCTGTGTGTGTGTGTGTCTTTGTGCGTGTGTCTATGTGTGTGTCTGTGTGTGTGTGTGTGTCTTTGTGTGTGTCTGTGTGTGTGTGTGTGTCTTTGTGTGTGTGTGTGTGTGTGTCTGTGTGTGTGTGTCTTTGTGTGTGTGTGTGTGTGTGTGTGTATCTGTGTCTGTGTGTCTTTGTGTGTGTGTGTGTGTCTATGTGTGTGTGTGTGTCTATGTATGTGTGTGTGTATCTGTGTCTGTGTGTGTCTTTGTGTGTGTGTGTCTATGTGTGTGTGTGTGTGTGTGTATCTGTGTCTGTGTGTGTGTCTTTGTGTGTGTGTCTATGTGTGTGTGTGTGTGTGTGTATCTGTGTCTGTGTGTCTGTGTGTGTGTGTGTGTGTGTGTGTGTGTGTGTGTGTGTGTCGTTACCCAAAAAGAAGCTGCTTGGTAATTTGAATTCTCTGTTCTGTACCTCAAATCCAAGAAGAACCTCTGACCTCTCTGTTCTGCACCTCGAATCCAAGTGTCCCTCTGACACACCTGGCTGAGTGAAAGTTACTTCAAGCACTTATAGGAACACAAGTGAACTCGACTGTGAATTAGTATCAGAAAATAGACAAAAGACTATTTAGTGGTGAATTAACTCAATGTACCTTTTTAAGCTCCTCGAGGGCAGGGACTGATGTGATTGTGCAATATATATGTAAAGCGCTGCTAAAAATTGAGGGCGCAATATAAGTACCTGTAATAAAGAAATAAAATAAATATTGGAACGGGTAGAATAAATAATGGTTTCAGCATAAATGAGCATACAGATGGTAGGTTTAGACATAGTCCACTAGACTGTTTAATCACTATACCAAAGTAACTTAAAATAGATTGCACCTCTAGAACCTCTAGATTGTAATGAACACATAAATCAGCAAAGTCAGCAACAAACAGTGCATATAAGCATTCCCTGCAATGTGAATAATAATACTGTGATATATCCAGAGTGCATTCTAGGGGAATGGCTAGGATATGGTGCAATGTCCCCTGAGAGGTACCTCTTAGCATAAGCAGTAGGTGAAGGTCTCTGTGTAACAGCTGTAAAGGGACAATCTTTAGTCATAACTCTTCAGTTTGCTAATGTTGGGGCCCAGTTGTACCATTGGTGCACATGGGGATAGTCTCAGTCGAGCCTGCAGGCAGCAATAAGGCTACTTGCTGGCTGTATGGTCAGTTCCTAAAGGGCTCAGTCTCTTTAGCAGCACATAATAAATCCCCACAGCAGCAGCTCACCAGTCCCAGTGATATTGCAGCTCACCACCGGTCACACACTGTGATTAGACTGTCGGCACACCTGGACTCTGCACTCCTGATCCTGCTAAGACCATCGTTATGCAGCAGTGTTGGTGCACACTGTACAGTAATGTGAACTGTCCAGGCTCCCTTATGACCAGAGGAAGCTGTGTCTCTTTCCCCTCCTCCTGGCAATGGGAAATGCAGTTCTAAAGCTCTTAATTACAGTAGAGTGTCTCTCTATTTATGACCACTGGCAGGTAAAGTGAATAGATTATCTCATTACAATGGCATCTGAAAATGGCAAAAACACATAAAAAACACACCCGTGGTTGTGTCTTTGATGCGGTGCATATCTTTTTTCACAGGTGCTCCTGAAATGCAGCAAAATTGCTGGAAGAAATGCATATGAGTTTTTACCACTTTTTTAGAAAGGAGCAGTGTGAAAGCAGCATTAATGTAGTTTTAAATCATACCTAGATACAATTAAAGCACTGTTTCAAAGCAAATGCATGTTTGTATTTAATAATACTTTTTTTTGGTACTGCTCATCTCATCTAATCTCTTTAGAGCCACTTCCAAATAAACCAGCCATGTCCTTGCCCATAATGGGCTTCCCGACCATTTCAGTGGTGGACAATTCCATGCATTCCATTGAGTGTTGGTGCAGGTACCAGAAGCAGATATGACATGGTGAGAATTCAGGAGAACAACAGTGAGACAGGGAAAGTGCATTAACAACCCTAAGGCTCGATTCACATCTATGCATGCTGCTTTTGAGCATTTCTGCAGTGCTTTTTGCGGTGCTTGCCGCGTTTTTGGACACAAGTTTTTACCGCCAATTTACAGCGATTTGCAATTTTTTTTTTACACTGTATATAGCTTGTTGCTAAGGAGGGGGCCATGAAGCCGGCCGTCATGTCCCTAATAGCCGATGAGTCATCAGCTGTCAGAGGGCTTCCCTGCTGACAGCTGAATGTAAAAAAATTGCCGGCTAAAAAAAAAAAAAAAATTGTGAAAAAAACGGCGTAGGGTCCCCCCCCAGGTCCTTCCCAGACCCTTATCCGAGCATGCAGCCCGGCAAGTAAGGAAAAAGGGGACGGGCAAGCGCCCCCCCCTCCTGAACAGTACCAGGCCACATGCCCTCAACATGGGGGGGTGCTTTGGGTTAGGTGGGCTATGCGCCCCCACCCCAAAACACCTTGCGGATCCCTCATGGCGGGATCTGGGGGCCCCCTTGTTAAAGGGGGCTTCTAGATTCCGATAAGCCCCCCCGCCCACAGACCCCGACAACCCCCCGGGCAAGGGTTGTCGGGAAGAGGCCCTTGTCCCCATTAACATGGGGGCAGGGTGCTTTGGGGTAGGGGGCACAGAGCCCCCCCTGCCCCAAAGCACCACCCCCCATGTTGAGGGCATGTGACCTGGTACGGTTCAGGAGGGGGGGTACACACTCATCCCCTCCCTTTCCTGACCTGCCGGGCTGCATGCTCGGATAAGAGTCTGGTATGGATTTTGGGGAGGACCCCACGCCATTTTTTTGTTACATTTTGGCATGGGGCGTCAGCTTCGAATCCATACTAGACCCAAAGGGCCTGATATGGACTTGGGAGGGACCCCACGCCATTTTTTTTTGCTATTTTTTTTTTTTGCTGGTAATTCTTTTTAATACATTCAGCTGTCAACGAAGCCCACTGACAGCTGATGATCCTTCAGTTGTTAGGGATACAGGGGCCAGCTTCCTGGCCCCCTCCTTAGCAACCAGTTATATACAGTGAATGTACAGCTAAAAAAAAAATCGCAAAACGCAAATCGTGTCAAAAACATAGTAAAAGCGCGGTACTTGCGTTTTGGATGCAGGTCAATTGAAGTCTATTACATGCAAAACGCTGCATTTTGTGGGAAAACGCTGCATTTTGCGGGAAAAAAAGTCCACGACCCTATCCAAAAACACGGAGGCACAAAAATGCATTGATGTGAACTTCTTCCATAGGAACCCATGTTAAAAAATGGCCCTGCATTTCTGAAAAAATGCATCAAAAAATGCATTAGTGTGAATGGAGCCTTACAGGGAGCTCCTGAACAAAGACTTTCATAGCAGATTTACCAGGTTTTATTTTATTTTTTTTAAGTTTTTGATTTAGAAATATTCAAAATAACTATGGAAATTGCAAAATGATTATATGTGATTTTAGTGATTGGGTTCAAATGTAATATAACTATAAATATATAATATTTTATAAATGTTTGTACTCCCCAGAGCAACATGTCTTCTTAGAAATGTTGGCAACTGTGATTTTTCACTGCGCTTGTATAACAATTTTCAAAACAGAATCAAGCTTGAATAATGATAAAACCAGTATGCGCCAGGTTTCAAGCATTTCAATTTTATTTCTACAACTGTGTTCCCCATAATGATACCTTAACAAGCATAAACACCCACACGTCATGTACATGGCACAACTACAAAATACTTTCCAATCATTGGCCAACAGCCAACACACACCAGACTGCCATCCTGCCCATCAACTTGTGTCATCATACTTCTTTTATTCCAGTTCTAACCCATAAAAAGGATTCAGCAGTAAGAATTTACACAGACGTTATTTAATAGGATTAGAGCTGAGTCTATGAAGTGTATTCTCAAAAAAAAAAAAAAAATGAACTAAAAAAAATAAATAAATAAAAGAAAAAAATCACCATTATGTCTTTGATGGCACAACACAAGATTTTCAGCTTTTATAAGCCATTTATCAACCTCGAAGTTGGTGATGAGTTGCTAAGTTTCCCAAAGATGTAAGAAGTGGCAGTTTTCAAGTCGCTAATCCAATAATAGTCGATTCCTTCGCTTAAGATTTGTCAGAGGATTCTGATATTTTAAAGAATGTTGTCACTTTCTGAGATGAACAATAGCTAGGATGAAACAATGGAGAAAGTGTGACTAAATAGCTACTCAAGTCAAGAAAATAAATATATCTTTTCCAGCAATCATTATTATAATGGCCTTTGCCTATCTGTAAATGTAATGTAATGTCTGTGCAGGTAGACTTTAGATCTTTTCCCATTACCTCCTCTGTATGGCTGTTTTAATCTACAGAAGAGTTGGAGAACAGCCTTGCTGAAGCACTCAAATGAACAAGGTAGGGAGGGACTCCTAATTCCATAGGAAATTGATAAGGCAGGTAGTATAAGAAAAAATCTTGGTTGGGTTGTTGGTTGTTACTCAGATACAGTGCATCTGGAAAGTATTCACAGTGCTTCACTTTGTCCACATTGTGTTATGTTATAGCCTTTTGTCCAAAATGGATTAAATTCATTATTTTCCTTAAAATTCTACAAACAATACCCCATAATGACAACATGAAAGAAGTTTGTTTGAAATCTTTGCAAATTTATCAGAAATAAAAATGTACATACGTATTCACAGCCTTTGCTCAATACTTTGTTGAAGCACCTTTAACACCAATTACAGCCTCGAGTCTTTTTGAGTATGATGCTACAAGCTTGGCACACCTATTTTTGGGCCAGTTTGTCCCATTCTTCTTTGCAAGACCTTCAAGCTCCATCAGGTTGGATGGGGAGTGTCGGTACACAGCCATTTTCAGATCTCTCCAGAGATGTTCAATCAGGTTCAAGTTTGGGCTCTGGCTGGACCACTCAAGGACATTCACAGAGTTGTCCTGTAGCCACTCCTTTGTTATCTTGGCTGTGTGATTAGGGTCGTTGTCCTGTAGGAAGATAACCCTTTGCCCCAGTCTGAAGTCCAGAGCACTCTGGAGCAGGTTTTCCCCTCTATCCTGACTAGTCTCCCAGTTCCTGCCACTAAAAAACATCTCCTCAGCATGATGCTGCCACCGTCATGCTTTACTATAGGGATGGTATTGACTAGGTGTTGGAGGTGCCTGGTTTCCTCCAGACATGACGCTTGCCATTCAGGCCAAAGAGTTCAATCTTTGTTTCATTAGACCAGAGAACTTTGTTTCTCATGGTCTGAGAGTCCTTCAGGTGCCTTTTGGCCAGTCTACCATACAGACCTGATTGGTGGAGTGCTACAGGGATGATTGATCTTCTGGAAGGTTCTCCTCTCTTCACAGAGAAATGCTGGAGCTTTATCAGAGTGACCATCGGGTTCTTGGTCACCTCCCTGACTAAGGCCCTTCTCCCCTGATCACACAGTGTGGCCGGGCAGCCCACTCTAGGAAGAGTCCTGGTGGTTCCAAACTTCTTCCATTTACGATTGATGGAGGCCACTGTGCAGAAATGTTTCTGTACCATTCCCCAGATCTCTCCATACAATCCTGTCTCTGAGGTCTTCAGACAATGCCTTGGACTTCATGGCTTGGTTTGTGCTCTGACATGCACTAACTATGGGACCTTATATAGACAGGTGTGTGCCTTTCCAAATCATGTCCAATCAACTGAATTTACCACAGGTGGACTCCAATCAAGTTGTAGAAACATCTCAAGAATGATTGGTGGAAACAGGATGCACCTGAGCTCAATTTTGAGTGTGCTGGCAAAGGCTGTGAATACTTATGTACTTGTGATTTTTTTATTTTTTTATTTGTAATAAATTTGCAAAGATTTCAAACAAACTTCTTTCATGTTGTCGTTATGGGGTATTGTTTGTTGAATTTTGAGGAAAACAATGAATTTAATCCATTTTGGAATAAGGCTGTAACATAGAAAAAAGTGTGGGAAAAGTGAAGCATTGTGAATACTTTCCGGATGCACTGTATGTGATGGAGAGTGTCTAGGGAGACATGTAGACCACATTGGTAAGAGTTACAATAAGACCCCAAGTGAGCTACCAGTAATAGTTATACAGTATGCCATGGATCGGGCTAATTAAAGGATTTTCAAGGGGAAATGTCTTATATGAACAGCCCATCTGGAGTGAATGTTGTCAATCTAGAGACTGTATTTGTACAATGTAAAAGTACAAAATGGAAGAACGAACAGGGGCACACATCCTCAGCAGCAAAATGACCTGATCATAACTATATACAGTCTCAGACATAAATGTGCTCTTCTAGGAAGAGGATCGGGACCTTGGACCTGTCATGGCCCCTTTAGTGTACATGAAACATTTATGTCATATCTATGAGAGTCATCTCTGTCTGCTTTAGAGTAGACCTCTGACCCCCTTGGATGTTCCTGTATCTGCCGGAGGGGGGATCAGATTTGTTGCCCTAGCTGTGTGTATGGGGGTACTGCCTGCCTTCATATTGTTATACTTTTTACTTGTTTTAAAAACCTTTGTGTGCAAACCTACCTTTCAATTATCCCCTCAAGAAGCAACATTTGCGAGCTATGAAATGCGTTGAGCTCAGCCTTCCCATCTTAGATGCAACAACATTGGAATGAAGTTTCTGACATGCCCTTATCACTGGATATTATTATTATTATTTATTATACAGGATTTATATAGCGCCAACAGTTTGCGCAGCGCTTAACAATATAAAGGCAGACATTACAGTTACATTACAATTTAGTACAAGAGGAATCAGAGGGCCCTGCTCATTAGAGCTTACAATCTAGGAGGAAGGGTCAATTGATACAAAAGGTAATAGCTGTGGGGGATGAGCTGATGGAGGAAGTAGAACCGTGTTAGTTAGAAGTAGGATAGGCTTCTTTAGAGAGAAGGGTTTTCAGGGATCATCTAAAGATGGATAGATTAGGGGACAGTCGGACAGATTGGGGTAGGGAGATCCAAAGGATGGGTGAAGCTCTGGAGAAATCCTGGAGGCGAGCATGGGAGGAGGTAAAAAGGGAGCTAGAGAGCAGGAGGTCCTGGGAGGACCGAAGAGAGCGGCTTGGTTGGTATTTTGGGACTATGTTAGTGATGAAGCTGGGGGCAGAGTTATCTGGATATCACTGAGGTTATATGCTGTACATATGGGAATGCTGTAGTGGAGGATTTATAGTACAATACTCTATCAATGTAACTGATGTTCGTGGCTTTGTTCTATAGATGAGCATTTTAATACATGTTTTTTTTCTTAATCGCTATATGGTTATTTTGATACATTTTACATTTATCTACTGTATATGGTGAATTAAAAATCTATTCTTCCACTTCTTTCTTTTGAATATACTGTACATTCTTGGATGTGGCACCTTCCCACCTTCAGATCTGCTTTCTTATTAATTATGTGTTTGTTCAATGGCAGCATGTCACTCCTGTAATTAAAGTTGATTTGCCTCATGGTAAAATTTGGGGGCAGTACATTGGGTTTTCGTACCAGGCACCCCACCGTCTCCAAATAGATTTAAAAATGAAAGGATTAAGAGGCATCTTCCTAAACTCTAACCTATCCCTAAAGCCTGGCACACAGTGCTATTTCCAGTCTGAGCCGCTGTACTAACATTTGGATGTTAGTACAGCGATCTCCCCTGCTGAGCTATTGTGTTCTGACAGTGGGGCGGCCCCCACGCCAAAACACTCCCGTCAGCGCTCTCAGCCACTGGTTACCAACCTGTCCATTCAGTCTATCCCTTTCACATTTACATTTATCTAAGCTTAAAAAAATGTAATCTCAATATATTCTCTTTAAAAATGAGCTCATCATTTTTTTATTTAAAATGTACGTGTTCTTAATGGAGATCTGTAAAATTGCCTGGAGCTCCTAAGAAGCCAGACCAGGGGACGGCTGTGTCTCTGAAAGTGCATTTCGTCAGAAGATGAAAAATGTATTGTACAGAGCAGACTTACGGATTTTTGACTCATGAAAACTCATGTTTTAATTATAGAGAGATTATTTCATTGGCTTCAATGGATCAATAGTACAATTACCAGGAGGACTTTAGACGACGATCTGACACTTTAATGGATGTTTGAGGGATAAGAGAATTATCTATATTACATGTTTATGTATTACTGTGTATAAATATAGCATTATTTGGGGATGTGTTTGGAATGCTATTTTTAATCAAAAGGGTTTCTCCTTACCAACCTAAAAAAAAAAAAAAAAAATCTTACACCCCAAGAATAAACTAGATTCTTTCTATGTGTATTTTGTATAAACAAATATATAAAGAGCTCAGTTTAGATCCAGCTTGAGTGAAAAAAAATCAGTTGGGTCCTCCACCATTGCCTTAAAATAAGAAAAACAGCTCCGAGCTGCTATACTCTCCTGATCTCCAGGGCTGTCCACCAATGGGCTCATCAATCAAGCATTGCATGGTTGAATGACACCCGATGTTATTCATACCATTTTCTTTGAGCTAGTAAGCCAGAGCTTGGACCCACCTCTTTACCACTAGGTCATAATAAGGGTTACCAGTAGTAAGGTCCTGAGGAAGGAAAGAACAGACCAGAGCTCAACCATACTAGTTTTGGTTGGTCTTTTCACGCTAATCCTAAGCAATGCAGGAGCAATTTAAACCCAAGTTAAAGTAACACAAATACATGTTGCATTTTACTTAATTCTGAGCCTGAGACCTATGCACTTAAACCCCTATACTGACATATAATGAGTCAGCACATCTGTGCCAATTTGCTCCAATTTATTATTTTTATTTGATGGTTTTCCCAAAATCTCTTTTGTCCATTTACCTTTTTTTTTTTTTTTTTTTTTTTGCCTCCCCGGCCAAATTTAGTTAAATAATTGGAGATCCAGTTTCACTTGGCTGCTCCTTTACAAACAGACCTGCATGTCTGCCCTTAGAAAATCACATTTAGTTGAACAAAGGGGGTGAGTTAATATAAAATATTGTTTCTTTTTTTTTTTTCAGAATTGAGTATAGTTTTTGAACATTTTACAAAGTACTAGAATACATCTCCGGTATGAATTTGAGGTCAACATAAAAAAATGATTGCATATGTATGTGTTCATTGATCTAGGCTTCAAAAATTAGGAACGTATAATAAATGCTTATAATGTTGTGTCTAGGAAAAGGAGGGAGAATATTCCCAAGATGAATACCAAATTATCAGATATCTATAACAATGGTGAATTAAAAGCATTCCTAACACTAAAGCACATGCTAACTTTTAACCTTTCTTTTGCCTTGACCATTAAAGCAACTCAGAAAGAATAAAAGAAATAAAAAAAAGCCTGTAAAAGTACAATACTTACAAGTTCCACCACCAGTGTCTATTTTGTTTTATTGTTTATTTATCTTCTTTTAGCCAAGTAAATATGAAATATGAAATATTCATATTATGTGGTCTTCTATTGAGGTACTAGATGGTGCTGGAGACTCCTTTCAACATTTTATAAACAGTGGAAAAAAAAGTGCGCTAATCCAATTTATACATATATCCAAAATTAGTAGAAAAATAAAATCTGCCACTAACAGTAGCATGAGTAATATGAGTAAAGACACACCATGGTGAATAAATAATAAAATAATTCAACTATAAAAAACAACTATAAAAAAAACGATAATGCCCCGTGCACATGGAAAATGTGTGATAGGACCTTGTTGTCGGAAATTCAGACTGTGTGTAGGCTAGTTTGAGAGCTTGCTATAAAATTTTCCGACAACAAAATCCGTTGTCGGAATTTCTGATCGTGTGTACACAAATCCGACGCACAAAGTGCCATGCATGTTCAGAATAAATAAAGAGATGAAAGCTATTGGCTACTGCCCCGTTTATAGTCCCGACGTACGTGTTTTACGTCACCGCGTTCAGAATGATCGGATTTTCCGACAACTTTGTGTGACCGCGTGTATGCAAGACAAGGTTGAGCCAACATCCGTCGGAAAAAATCCTAGGATTTTGTTGTCGGAATGTCTGATCAATGTCCGACCGTGTGTACGGGGCATAAGTGTAAAAAACGTCCCACACAATAATTTCAATTCTAGGATCCTTCCTTAGACACTTTGCTTCAACATGTGCCCGGTAGTGAAAACAATTCAGTGATCTGTACCACCAGTGCCACCTCCAGGTGAATTGGCTGCTCACCTTAGGAAAAGACCCCTTGGGTCTAATCACGCCTTTTGGTTTACTGGTCTTTAGTAATCCTCAAGGGAACCACCGCTGTATACCTAATCCTCTGTATCTTCTCAAAAATGCTGGAAACACTGCTTGTCTGAAGTAGCTCAGGGCAGAAAGAAAACTTTCAAAATTGTTAAAAATAATGTGTTTTATTAGATATAAAATGCCCACTCACATAGCCATCATCTTGTATATTTTCGAATTTGAAAACTATTCGAATTCTAAAAGAATTTAAAAACGATTCAAATTTCGTACAAATTTTTTTTTTCCTTATTTCGGATTTTTTTAAATTCGGTACAATTGTATTTCGGAAATTTGGATACATCCGAATTTCTGAAAAATTTTAATTCATTTGAATTTCAATTCAGAAGGAAATGAGCCGCACATGTCTACTTCTATTTTCTCCCTTATGAAATCTTCATTATATCTCCTATATCTTGTCCCAATCATCTTGGCCTGCTCAGCATAATCCCCCTTGCTGCTACAATTTCTGCATAATCTGATAAATTGTTCTTTGGGAATATTGATTAGCCATGGGTCATAGTTGTCACCATCTCTCAACGGGTAAAAAAAAAAAGTCTTTGTAGTTATTTTTTGTTTATCCAATTGAATGATCAGGTCCAAAAAGTGAATGGTCTTTAGTGCTGCAGTTGTTCTCCCTCTCATGTGCTGCAAATGAGGAGAGGAGGAGACAGAACACTGACCCTTTCTTAGGACTGTATGCAGCCACAGGGAAAGCCGGGGGAAAGTCCTGCCCACCACCCAGAGAAAACAGAGGAAAATCAGCTGCTGTGGACTGTGGAAAGGACAGAGCTTGCTGGGAGCAACTATGACTTGTGGGAGATATAGGGGTAGATTTACTAAAAGCAAATAGACTGCACTTTGCAAAGTGCAGTTGCTCAAGAGCTTAGCAAATGAGCAGAAGTTCTGCTGACAAAAAAAAAAATTCGCCCATGGGACTTTAAATGAGGTGTTCATGATGATCACAGATAAATGAATATAATAGTATGAAAAATATCAAGGTTTATTAGAATCATAATCATCCAATACAGGTCATACATATAGATGGCAATTCATGAGAACAGTAGCATAACATAATAGTCCTAAAAACAAAGCCAAAATGACATACATCAAAGTATTATGAATACAGATATACATAATACATCTCTAACCCGACGCGTTTCGCGAGCTCTCCTCGCATCATAAGGGGCTGATGTGTATATCTGATGTCTGTAACAACAAGTAATAAAAGTAGATTGGAGTATGGGTTATGATTGGACAAAAGTATGAAGCCAGAACTAGTGATCCCATACTCACTTGTCAGGTAATTGTTCTGCTGACTTCCATCATCCAATCATGTGCAAGCAAAAATACTGTTTTTTTTTTTCCTTGCACGTGATTGGGTAATCTTTGCAATGTGAAGCTTTACCTAATTACCATTAGTAAATCAACCCTCATGCCTCATTTCTCAAAGGTACTCCCCCTCATTCACAGTTCACCCATTCTTTCATATCAGTTATTCCTAAACCTGGAAAGGATCCCTCTCTCCCGGATAACTATAGGCCCATAGCCCTTTTAAACTCGGACTACAAGATTTTTACTAAAATTTTTGCTACCAGACTTTCTGTATTCATCCCCAAACTGATACACAGAGATCAGGTAGGTTTCGTCCTTGGGAGACATGCGGGAGATAACACCCGGCGTACAATAGATCTGATAGATCTCTTGGACAGAACCTCCCGACCGGCACTGATCCTGAGTTTAGACGCACAAAAAGCTTTTGACAGGCTAAGCTGGCCCTACATGTTCGCCACCCTAAAGATATATGGTTTTGTTGGCCCTTTTTTAACAGCCCTAGAAGCCTTATATTCCAACGTCTCTGCGCAGGTACAAATGTCGTCTTTCCTGTCTCCTGGCTTTCCCATGACAAACGGAACTCGACAGGGTTGCCCCCTCTCGCCATTGCTTTTTATTCTATGCCTAGAACCCCTGGCTGAGTATATTCGAGTTCACCCGGATGTCAGTGGGGTGGTGATGAGACAGGGGGAATATAAATTATCGTTATTTGCAGACGACATTTTGCTTACAATCACTAACCCGCTAATATCCCTTCCCTCACTACATAAAGTACTGAACTCTTTTAGTGCTATCTCCGGGTACAAAATCAACACTTCTAAAACTGAAGCCCTTCCTATACACATTCCATCGCCATTAATATCTCAACTTAAAGAATCTTTCCCCTATAAATGGTGTAACACCTCTCTTAAATATTTAGGCGTATTACTTACCCCTTCTTATACCTCCCTATATGATACAAACTTCCCGCCCCTGATACTAGATATTAATAAATCTCTGTCGAACTGGACCAAATACCCCCTATCTCTATTAGGCAGAATTAATGTTTTAAAAATGTCTATACTGCCTAGATTACTTTATTATTTTGAAACCCTTCCAGTAGCTGTACCTGCCACACAATTAAAAGCACTTCACAGAACTTTCCTGAAGTTTATATGGAATGGCGGAGCGCACCGTATAGCAAGCTCAGTGTTGTTTGCCATTAGATCCAGAGGAGGCTTAGGAGCTCCTGACATCACTAAATATTATTATGCTACACACCTGAGGGCCATTAACTCTTGGTCTTCCTTACATGCACCAAACCAATGGTCTGCTATTGAAAAGGGAGTACTTTACCCGGTCCACCCGGGATCCTTGGTATGGGGCGCTCCCCCTGCTCTGGATCCTATATATAAACGTCAGTGTACTGGACCAATGATACTGACTCTAAATATATGGCGTAACTGCCTTAAACGCTTTTCCCTTATGTCTCCCTGCTCCCCTCTTATAAACGTATTATTTAACCCTCTCATTCCGGATAGTATGTCCTTGGGCAGGATATTCCCATGGGTGAACGTTCACCTCTTTCAGCTCAGGAACCTTGTACATCCCATAACAAAGAAACTACATACTTTTAACATTTTAAGTGAGAAATTTGGCCTTACACCACATCTCTTCCACTTCTATATGCAAATTAGACATTTCTTTCATTCTAAATCACCATCCCTAATTCTAGATAAACCAACTACTTTTGAATATCTATGTGCCCAAGGCCCCCATCAATTACATTTAATTTCCTGTATATATAGTATCCTCCATGAGTCGTCTCCCGTCACAGAGACATTACATTTATATATGCGCAAGTGGTCTCATCTAGTGGGCCGTCCTGTTACAATACAGATGTGGGATAGAATCTGGTCCTCTACATTTAAATCTTCCAAATGTGTCACCCAGAGAGAGACAACCATTAAAATTCTCATGTTCTGGTACAGAACACCCGATGTAATTCATAAGTATGACCCTTCAGTCTCGCAACATTGTTGGCGATGTGGAACTGAAATAGGCTCGCTGTTCCACATTTTTTGGCAGTGCTCTTTGATTCAACCTTTTTGGTGTGATGTACATTCTCTTATACAAAAGGTGACGGGGGTGTCCCTTCCGGTGGATCCCTTGACCTATCTATTGGGCCTACCTCCATCAGGGATATCTAAAAAGACAAACAAATTAATATCCTACATATTACTAGCCGCCAGAAGACTTATTCCGTTATTCTGGCTATCCAATGCTCCTCCCCCACGGTCCAGATTACTACTCTTGGTAGCTGAGATTCGGACAATGGAGTTTTTGACAGCCTCGGTACACGATTGTGTTTCCAAGTTCACTGAAATTTGGGGACCATGGGATCTTTCGGAGTATGGGACCCCCGTGACACCAGGCTCACCCTAATCTTAAGTCAACCCTATACTACCTGTGTATATGGCCTGAACTGATTTCAAGGATCCAGACTCCCTCCAATATTACGCTTATTTTCACACCACAGGGAATTGACCTAATATATCTATGTGTTTTGTTACTGTGAACACTTTTTGTCACCTATATTTGTTACTTTATACTTTGTTTTTCTTTTTTTTTCTATACTGATTGCTGTATAATGCACATGCATTGACAATGTAATGCTCGTTTTGCTAAAACTTTGTACTTAATTTTTGAAAATCAATAAAAAAAATACAATTATAAAAAAAAAAAAAAAAGTAAATCAACCCTTATGACTCCAGACAGGTTGAGCCTATATTACCAGCATTACTGGGGTCTGTTCCTGAGAGGCAGAAGTGGTGAGGATATTGTGGGAGACAGACCACTCTGCAAGATGTTAGCAGAATGTTTTGCCATCGCATCAGGGGTGCAGAGATGATGGAGTAGCGGACATCTCCTGGGATATGAGAAGGCCACTGTCACAGACTGGTGCTGCCAACTGATCGTTCTGGAGAGTGCCGCTGTCACTGAAGGAGAACAGAAGGAAACCAGCTGTCACCCCAGGAGTTGGAGAGAGGCAACTGGCCAAACCCTACTGTACTACATTAAAGAGGATCAGTAGTGTTAGCTTGAAACACAGTGCAGGCTTATGCCTGGGTTAGGCCTCATATAAACTGTATGCTTGAAAACCTCTTCTGAATGTTACATATCTAATTACCTGTAGAATATGCTTTATTCAATATATTGGCAGGTCTACGAGAGGGCTGAGAGATTGCCTCAATGACCATTTATACAATATCGAAAAGGAGCATGGTACCAATGTGGCGAGACATTTCAATAATGTTCATGGGTGCGATATCTCTGCCTTACGAATACAGGGCATTAAAAAAGTTGTAGTCCATAGAAGAGGTGGAGATTATTTCAGAACCCTCTGCAAACGTGAAGGTTTCTGGATATTTCATGTTCAAATTAGGATTCCATCAGGGTTAAATTTTGAATGGGATCTCACCCATTACTATGATTGATGTACTACAAAAACTATGATCCATTTGATGAATATTTCTGTTATAACATGTATGTCTATATACAGTATCTCACAAAAGAGAGTACACCCCTCACATTTTTGTAAATATTTTATTCTATCTTTTCATGTGACAACACTGAAGAAATTACACTTTGCTACAATGTACAATGTAAAGTAGTGAGTGTACAGCTTGTATAATATAAATTTGCTGTCCCCTCAAAATAACTCAACACACAGCCATTAATGTCTAAACCGTTGACAACAAAAGTGAGTACACCCCACCCCAAGTGAAAATGTCTAAATTGGGCCCAGTTAGCCATTTTCCTTCCCTGGTGTCATGTGACTCATTAGTGTAACAAGGTCTCAGGTGTGAATGGGGAGCAGGTGTGTTAATATTGGTGTTATCGCTCTCACTCCCTCATACTGGTCACTTAAAGTTCAACAGGGCAACTCATGGCAAAGAACTCTCTGAGGATCTGAAAAAAAGAATTGCTGCTCTACATAAAGATGGCCTAGGCTATAAGAAGATTGCCAAGACCCTGAAACTGATCTGCAGCACGGTAGCCAAGACCATACAGCGGTTTAACAGAACAGGTTCCACTCAGAACAGGCCTCACCATGGTAGACCAAAGAAGTTGAGTGCACCTGCTCACCGTCATATCCAGAGGCTGTCTTTGGGAAATAGACATATGAGTGCTGCCAACATTGCTGCAGAGGTTGAAGGGGTGGGGGGTCAGCCTGTCAGTGCTCAGACCATACGCCGCACACTGCATCAAATTGGTCTCCATGGCTGTCATCCTAGAAGGAAGCCTCTTCTAAAGATGACGCACAAGAAAGCCCACAAACAAATTGATGAAGACAAGCAGACTAAGGACATGGATTACTGGAACCATGTCCTGTGGTCTGATGAGACCAAGATAAACTTATTTGGTTCAGATGGTGACAAGCGTGTGTGACAGCAACCAGGTGAGGAGTACAAAGACAAGTGTGTCTTGCCTACAGTCAAGCATGGTGGTGGGAGTGTCATGGTCTGGGGCTGCATGAGTGCTGCCGGCACTGGGGAGGTACAGTTCATTGAGGGAACCATGAATGCCAACATGTACTGTGACATACTGAAGCAGAGCATGATCCCCTCCCTTCAGAGACTGGGCCGCAGGGCAGTATTCCAACATGATAATGACCCCAAACACACCTCCAAGATGACCACTGCCTTGCTAAAGAAGCTGAGGGTAAAGGGGATGGACTGGCCAAGCATGTCTCCAAACCTAAACACTATTGAGCACAAACAGAAGGTGGAGAAGCGCAAGGTCTCTAACATCCACCAGCTCTGTGATGTCATCATGGAGGAGTGGAAGAGGACTCCAGTGGCAACCTGTGAAGCTCTGGTGAATTCCATGCCCAAGAGGGTTAAGGCAGTGGTGGAAAATAATGGTGGCTACACAAAATATTGACACTTTGGGCCCAATTTGGACATTTTCACTTAGGGGTGTACTCACTTATGTTGCCAGCAGTTTAGACATTAATGGCTGTGTGTTGAGTTATTTTGAGGGGACAGCAAATTTACACTGTTATACAAGCTGTACACTCACTACTTTACATTGTAGCAACGTGTAATTTCTTCAGTGTTGTCACATGAAAAGATATAATAAAATATTTACAAAAATTTGAGGGGTGTACTCACTTTTGTAAGATACTGTATGGATCGCAGAGATGATATTATATGCATCAACATGGTATTATGTTTTTTGAATGTTCTCATAATTTCTGCTATTGATATTCCTCTATTGCCATTTTTTCTATTCTTAGGGCTCCTTTTTGGGGTTTTTTTTGTTGTTTTTTTTCTGTCCAGCATGCAGAGCAATTCATTTTTTCCCCCTTTTATTGTTTAGCTTGCAGAGCATTTTTAGTCCAGCATGCAAAGCACTTCTTGGTGTTGCTTTTTTAATTTTTTTTTACAGCATGCGGAGAATTTTTTATTTATTTTTATTTTTTCCCCCTTTTCATTAGTGGCTCTTTTATGTTGTTACCTGGGCTGTTTATATCTTTAGTAGTCTAGTTTTTGAATTTACCTTAAATCCATATTGATGGATAAAGTATGAATATATAATAGATTATATCGTCATTTAGGTATGGCTGTATTATTTCATATGTTTTTATCTTGCATATGTTGTATATATATATATATATACATATATATATATATATATATATATATATATATATATATATATATATATATATATATATATATATATATATATAGTATTATTACTTTTACACTTCATTATTTGTTTTTTGAAACACAAGTTTTTGATTGTTAAGCAATGATAAGAACATGGTATTGAATTGGTCAATTAACCTACTGACACCCCCACAGGGGAGGGTCTGGCTAGGTATAAATTTCCAGTTCATAGATTAAACAAATGGGCTTTGATAAAGCACAATTCATGTGTGAAACATGTAAGCCCAGATAAAGAGTGTATATAAGGGCACTCCGAATAGCAGAACCAGACAGGTAATGTCTATATTGAGTAGAGGTATTCAAATGATGGGGTCTTTATACTACTGGAAATCTACTGATTGGTTGGCATGAAGAAGGAACCAATCAGCAGCACTTTAAATGCATGTACACATAAGATAACATTAAGGAGAGTTCAGGGGCTGCTTAAAAAAAACGCCCAAATGCTCCTAAACATCTATTTAACAGCTGAAGTGTACATGAGGCCTTAGGAGGAACTTATCTTGAATGCTCCAGGCCTGATCTGGGCCCCAACATGCTGGCCAGCAGGGATAGGGTTTAATACAGACTGAGAGATTGTTACTGTAACATTGTTCCTAAGGCAGGACCCTCCCTATTATAGTGTTTAGGGGTCATTTTCTAAGCTTTTGGCTTGCTACCAACTGTATACTCTCATTGCTACTGTGTATATGTTTGTTTGCCAACTGCATATCCTATTTTCTAATACCTTAATTTGAGGATTTGTCATTTCCATATCTATGGTTGCTGCATATATACATATAAATATATTGTTACAACAAATATCCCCTCTTCAGCCTGGGTGTGTCAAGGAGCATAGTGCTGCTTTAAGAGTTGCTGGCTTTGGGGTAAGTGCTACAATACAAAGTTAATCATTTTATTTAATTATATTTGTTATGTTAGAATGACTCATTTTTTGAATTTGTTTTCTATATTCAGATTCTTTTCATATATTCATAAATGATTAGAAATTCAAAATTTGAATTTCGGAAGACAGCTATATTCATGCTATTTTATTTTATTCTATTCTATTTTTTATATTCTATTCCACTCTATTATTTTATATTCTTTTATTTTCTATTCTATGCTATTCTTTTCTATTCTATTCTATTCCTGTATTTTCTATTCTAATCGCTTCTATTCTTTTTATTCTATTCCATCATTTTATGTTCTATTTTATTTTATGCCATGCTATTCTATTCTATTTTATTCTATTCTATTCTATCCCCTTATTTTATATTCTATTCTATTTTAATCTACTATTTTCTATGGGCCCATTGACAGCAAAGGGACTGCCTGCACAGGGATGCACGGAACACCTGTACATCTATGTGCGGGTAAATATGGCCCGAACACCACCCCATGTAATCGAGGCCTAAAGCAAAAAATGCAAACAAATGCAGCCACCACGTCTAAGGGCTGGTAAGTTACAAAGTTACAATATATTGCAATATGTTAGATTAGATAAACTTTAACCAAACCCTTTTATTTATTCCTTAAATCTTAAAGTGAAAGCCCATCCTAAAACTAAAATCCCTGCATCTATAGACACTCACAATCTAACACAAACGTATCTAGCCCTGTAAAGAAAAAATCTGTATGCTTACCTTTTTGAAGTCGATCCGGCCCGATCCCACGCTGAGCTGTCATCTGCGGCTTCACTGTGGAGGCGGTGCAGAGGACACAGCTGACAACGGAAGACCCATAGTAATGCTATGGGTGACATCACTCCCCATTCATTTCACAGTCACTGTCACCCGTGTCCTCTGCAGAGCTTCCGCCATTGGAGATCGGGTCGGATTGGCATAAAAAAAGGTATGTATACGGATTTTTACTTACAGGGCTAGATAGGTTAGTGTTAGATCGTGGGTGTCTATAGATGCAGGGATTTTAGTTTTAGGATGGACTTCCATTTTAACCACTTGCCGACCAGCCACTGGAGTTCTACTGCGGAAGAATGGCATGGCTGGGCGAAATGACGTTATGTTACATCGCTTCGCCCTGTGGTTGCTCGCCCCAGAAGCCGATGCGAGTGCCTGGCGGTCACGATCACCGCCTGGCTCCCGCGATCGCTGCTGACACACGGAGAACCGGGATCTGTGTGTGTAAACACACAGTTTCCAGTTCTCTGAGGAGAGAAGAGACATATCGTATGTTCATACTGAGTATGAACAGCATTCTGTCATCTCTCCTACACAGTCCGCTCCCCCTTCAGTTAGAACACACACTAGGGAACACAATTAACCCCTTGATCCCCCCCTAGTGTTAACCCCTTCCCTGGCAGTGACATTTTTACAGTAATCAATGCATTTTTATAGCACTGATCGCCATATAAATGCCAATGGTCCCAAAAATGTGTCAAAATTGTCCGATGTGTCCGTCCAGATAAAAATCGGAGATCGCCGCCATTACTAGTAAAAAAAAAAAATAATAATAAAAATGCCATAAAACTATCCCCTATTTTGTAGATGCTATAACGTTTGCACAAACCAATCAATATACGCTTATTGCGATTTTTTTTTTACCAAAAATATGAAGAAAGAATACATATCAGCCTAAACTGAGGAAAAAAATAGTTTTTTATACATATTTTTGGGGGATATTTATTATAGAAAAAAGTAAAAAATATTGCGTTTTATTCAAAATTGACGCTCTTTTTTTGTTTATAGCGCAAAAAATAACCGCAGAGGTGATCAAATACCACCAAAAGAAAGCTCTATTTATGGGAAAAAAAGGACGTCAATTTTGTTTGGGTGCATCGTCGCACGACCGCGCAATTGTCAGTTAACCACATGCCGACCGGGCCATAGCCGAAAGATGGCTGCAGCATGGTGGGCCTCCCAGAATCTTGATCCCACGCACCACCGGGAACATCCTTGACCGCCGGTGCATCACGGATCACAGTAAATGACTGCTGACAGCAGCCATTTACAACGTGATCGCTCCGTCAAATGACAGAGTGATCACTTCTAAACAGCGATCCACATTCATGGCTCAACCATGCTTAGCCATCCCCATCCACAGCTTATCCATGTCACTACAGTGCCTCAAAGTGTAATAGGTAGTCAAATTAGATTTGATATTTATGCCCCCAGAACACATGATGGTTCTCCCTGCATGTTGGTCCTCTCTATGTGGCCAGGCTGTGTAAAAGTCTCACACATGTAGTATCGCCGTACTCAGGAGGAGTAGGAGAATCTATTTTGGGGTGTAATTTTTGCCAAGTACATGCTATGTGTTAGAAATATAAATGGACAACTTTGTGTAAAAAAAAAAATGCGTTTTCATTTTCTTTCCACATTTTCCAAAAACTAGAAAAAAATGACATGTTCAAAAGACTTGATATGCCTCATAGATTATACGTTGGGTTGTTTTCTTTCCAAAATGGGGTCATTTTTGTGGCATTTCCATTGTCCTGGTGCCCCAGGACCTTCAAAAGTGTAAGAGGTAGTCAAGAAATTAGATGTATAATTTATGCCCCTAGAAGGCCTGATGGTGCTCCCTCAATGTTGGGCCTCTGTATGTGGCCACACTGTGTAAAAGTACCACACATGTGGTATCACCATACTCAGGAGGAGTAGTAGAATGTATTTTGGGGTGTAACTTGTGGTATGCATATGCTGTGTGTGAGAACTAACCTGATAATATGACACTTTTGTGAAAAAAAAGAAAAGAAAAAAATATCTTTATTTTGCAAAGAATTGTGGGAAAAAATTACAACTTCAAAAAAACTCACCATGCTTCTTTCTAAATACCTTGGAATGTCTACTTTTCAAAAAAGGGGTCATTTGGGGGGTATTTGTGCTGTCCTGGCTTGTTAGGGTCTCAAGAAATTAGATAGGCCGTCAGTACTTCAGGTGTGATCAATTTTCAGTGATTGGCACCATAGCTTGTAGACTCTATAACTTTCACAAAAAACAAATAATATACACTGATTTGGATTATTTTTACCAAAGATATGTAGCAGTAAAAAAATTGGCCAAAAATTTTGAAGAAAAATTCTTAATTTGCTAAATTTTATAACAGAAACAAAGAAAAATGTATTTTTTTTCCAGAATTTTCGGTCTTTTTCTATTTATAGCGCAAAAAATAAAAAAACCCAGCGGTGATTAAATGCCACCAAAAGAAAGCTCTATTTGTGTGAAAAAAAAGGACAAACATTTCATATGGGAACAGTGTTGCATGACTGAGTAATTGTCATTCAAATTGTGAGAGCGCTGAAAGCGGAAAATTGGTCTGGTTAGGAAGGGGGTTTAAGTGCCCAGTTGTCAAGCGGTTAAAGCGACGCAGTGCCGAATCGCAAAAAGTGCTCTGGTCAGGAAGGGGGTAAAATCTTCCGGGGCTGAAACGGTTAATAATTAACTGAAAATGAAACCTCATAACCTTAAAACATACCTGTGCTTTTCATATGTAGGGCAAATCAGCAATTTTGTTGTGGGTTTGGTGTGATCTTGAATATAAAAAGGTTTCTGGTTATTTACTGTGTTGTAATAATGAAATTACAGTATATAACAACCCTCTTAAAGCTGTTCTAACTATTAGAGAAATAGGTTATTAAGCAACAAAGAATGCAATTCAAGAGGAAGACTGAAAACTCACAGAGACACAATGTGGGTCCGCTCCGAGCCTTTACACTGCATGAAATATCTTTGAGGTTAAGAAGTAATAAACGTTTTCCTTTGATCTGATTCTTAAAATTCCAACATGTTCACATTTTTCTGTATTATTATTATACAAAACTCATATAGCACCAACAATTTGCGCAGCACTTATATATTGTTCTGATATCTCCAGCCTAGACAAAAGTAAACCACGATGTTGGTTAAGAAATAATAAACATTTTCCTTGACCTGAATCTTCAAATCCAACCTGCTCACATTTTTTTTCTACATTGTTCCGGACTTGTTGAAAACATTTTCATTTTTTCCCTTTGTCGTCTGAATCCTTTCTGAACTGGTAGGTGTAGCTGTGACATCTAGTTCAAGGTAGAGTAAGAGGTTTTATGTAATGCAGGAAAATATGAATAAAAGACCAACATGTTTCCCCATCTGGACCCGCCATCCCAGTGATCAGCCGACTTTACTGGCTTTGGGGATTAAGTACGATGACACATCTGTCAGATCATTATGTAAAAAGGACTACCGTGCTCTGCAGACCTGATGCAAGCCTATGTGCCATTATTTAAACATCATTTTATGACTTTGCATCAAAATGTCTTTATGTCGGTGTTGTGAGAGTCGTTAACCGTGCTTTTTAAGTCAGATTACTGCTAGCCCCTTCTTGGCCGCCAAACTGATTTAAATGTCAGCCCCAGTAGAGTGAGGAAAAACTGCTTTTTGTACCGATATAACAGCCACTGTATTCCTATAAAATCTTATTTTTTCCCTGCACTCTGTACAGCCAGTCATTGTTCCTAACAGTAACTCTGGTGTATATAATACTATTTGTATCTGATATGTGTTATAATATTTTATAAACCTACTGTTAAAGGAGCAGTATAGCCAAAGCTTTTATAGCTGCAGTGGCACTGCCCCTCTAATCCATTTGCCCGGCCTCCTAATCTCCATGCAGGGCGCCGGACGCATGGATTTCAATGTGGGTTTTTTATGAAGCACATGATTAGAGCCGGAGTGCTGCGTGTGCACGTGGGCTGCAAGTGCGCGTGGTCTGCGAGTACACGCGGGCTGCGAGTACATGTGGGCTGTGAGTGCACGTGGACTGCGAGTGCACATGGGCTGCGAGTGCACGTGGGCTGCGAGTGCACGTGGACTGTATGTGCATGTGGGCTGCGAGTGCACGTGGACTGTGAGTCACATGGGCTGCGAGTGTATGTGGGCTGCGAATACACGTGGGCTGCGAGTGCACGTGGACTGTATGTGCATGTGGGGTGTGAGTGCACGTGGACTGTGAGTACACGTGGGATGCTAGTACACGTGGGCTGCAAGTACACGTGGGCTGCGAGTACACGTGGGCTGCAAGTGCACGTGAGCTGCGAGTACACGTGGGCTGTGAGTGCACGTGAGCTGCGAGTACACGTTGGCTGCAAGTGCACATGGACTGAGAGTTTTCTGGAGGTCACTATAAACCATCTCTGGCTTCACAGCTGCTGCGGCTCCGGTTTCTCCAGGGGACACGAACGGCCGGCTTGACCATCTTTATAGACAGATTTACTCTCTTGATTGGAGGACTTAACCTGGCCCCTTTCTTCTGAATGGAAGTTTTGACTACTATACCTCTCTAGCTACCTGTATTACCTCCCAGCTTAATTTTGATTGTAAGGCCCCCTCCGTCTGCACGGCTTGGCGGGATCCTCACTGGTGATACCAGGGAGCAGGGTTTCTTGGAGAGCCTCTCATCACATCTGGTTAGCCGTTTAGCTAATCCTTTCTTTTGGTCACTTGAATAATAATCCTGAAGAAGTGCATTCAGCCAGAAACGTTGGGTCAAGTTAAGAGAGTTTCAACATATCTACATCTACCAACTTTTTATGGATCTGTATACCGACATGACCTTTTTTAATCTTTGATGAAAATTTGATGTTTATTAATATTATTATTATTAATATTATCAACATTATCAATATGAAATAAAGATGTTTATTTTTTATATTTCTACGTTTGCAGTCACTTCTTAAGGTCCCACTTGTTAGGGGGTTTTTCTGCTTTTTTCTGCTGCGCTTTTTGCTTATCCACTAGGGATGTGGTGACTGTTAAACTGTATTTCTCTGTATATGAGGGATTTCTTTTTTATTCTGCTTCTTCGGCTTGCCCTTACGGTACTCTGAGGAGCGTCACCACTTGTATCCCACTTTTCTTTTCTGGACATTTTCTGCAAAATGCATTGGACTCAACTGGAGGCTAAACCAATTACAGCTCTAATGCCGTGTACACACGGGCGGAGTTTTCAGGATCAAAGGTCCGACGGTCTTTCTGACGGACTTTCGACGGACTTTTGACGGACTTCCGACAGACTTTCGAACGAACAGACTTGCCTACACACGATCACACCAAAGTCTGACGGATTAGTACGTGATGACGTACGACCGGACTAAAATAAGGAAGTTCATAGCCAGTAGCCAATAGCTACCCTAGCGTTGGTTTTTGTCCGTCGGACTAGCATACAGACGAACTGATTTTTCGACTGGACTCGAATCCATCGGAAAGATTTGAAACATGTTTTAAATCTAAAGTCCGTCTGATTTTCGACCGAAAAGTCCTCTGCAGGTCCAATGAAGCCCTCACATGGTCGGATTTGTTCCGTCGGACCAGTCTGGTCGAAAAGTCCGCCCGTGTGTACACGGCATAAGCCAACAAACACCAATCCCTACTCCTCATTATTAAACTCTTTCTTGCCACTATGGACACACAAGGGTGCAGATGCTGTGGTGGGAGGCAGCTGAAAGAAGTTAAGGAAAGGTTTAAATAATGCCACCTCTAAAAGTGATGCCTAAAGCTAATTCTCATAGAGCCCCAGTTAAAAATCTTGGTGATAGTGGTAATGGTAGTTTCATGGTAGTTAAAAAAGGAATGAAAAAAGAATTGATGTAGTAGAGTGTGAATGCTAGGACATATGAGACACAAGAACCTGAGCTAGATATGAATAAATAAGGAAAAGTGGGGGATTTTCCTGTCAGCAGGTCTAGTAAGGAAAGTAACCCCTTCGCTTTTGCGCCATTACCAAAAGAATCAAGCCTGAACGGCGAGCAGAGAAGAGACGTGAGGTCCACAGGGCTGTAATAGAGAACAAAGATCTCTTAATAGGTTCCAGATTTCTCAAGAATAACAGCTCATGTGTAATAGCAAGCAGACAAATCCCAATAAATGTATTATACAGTGTGCTGCATAAACCTTTCGTAAGGAGAGAAGGAATGGAATAAAGTGAAAAGGAATCAGTGAAGCGCTCAGTAGGGATCTCGCTAGATATACGAAACATCATTATTCACACAGATGAAAGGTCCTAAATAATCAGGATTTAAGCCAGCGTGCACACACACAGCTTCCAGGCTGTAAACCTGAATTATAACAAATCTGTCCACCCTTTGGACTGCTGTACAACCCCCCCCCCCCCTTCCCGGTACAAAACACTAGAGCTTGTAGTTTGGGGACGGTTACCAGAATTTTGTTTTAAAGCCCTGAAGTTTGATCAGATAAATACATCTAAGGTGTAGTAAAACGAAAGGTGTGCAAATACACAGTAATACTGCTTATTCTCTCTGGAAAATAGCCACAGCCTGAGTAGAAAAGCCTGTCTTCTGCCAGCATAGTGCACAGAAGAACTCCTGCTCTATGTAGGGAAGTAGTGGTCTTTCTGCAGTGGTGTGACACACCCCCTGCTGAGTCAGAGCTTGAGCTGTCCAATCAGCAAGAAACATGAGCTTTTTCTGAGTGCAGAGTTATTAGTCCAACTCAATAGAGAGTGTGTCAAGCCTCATGCACATGATCGGATTGTTGGCCAACGAAACCGTGGACTTTTGTCCGAAGGGCGTTGGCCCAAAGGTGTCTTGCATACACACGGCACACAAATGTTGGCCAACAATTATGAACATAGTGACGTACTACGTGGTTTTTCAGCTCTTTAGCGCCACCCTTTGGGCTCTTTCTGCTAATTTTGTGTTAGAAGAAGTTTGGTGAGTGTTGATTTGCGCTTTTCTTTTGTGTTTTTCATTTAGCGCTTTTCAGTTCGCGATTGTCATTTTGTGCTTTTCAGTTCTTTTCTCAACCAGACATGTTGCGGAATCGGAGGAGATAACATGTTATTTATTATTGGCCTTGGAGTTATTGCTTTGACATTATTTTTTTGGTTGAATAATGATTTAATTTGTTATATTTTCTATATTTTTGGATGCATAGAATGCACTTTTTGGTTAAGTTCTTTTGGCAGATAGCATGTCTAATTTTATTTGTTTTCTTTTTTTAATGCACAATAAAAAAAATTATGGAGAATAAAGCTATTTTCACACTGAGGCGTATGTAAAAATAGCGCCTGTGTAGCGCCCGTAAAGAGCCTCTCCTGTGTCTCGAGTGTGAAAGCCCGAGGCCCTTCACACTGGAGCGGTGCGCTTGCAGGACGGTCAAAAAAGCCCTGCAAGCTGCATCTTTGCAGCGCTGTAGGAGCGGTGTAGTGCCGCTCCTAAAGCGCCCCTACCCATTGAAAACAATGGGTCAGCGCCGCCAAACCGCCAGAAAAGCGCTGCTGCAGAGGTGCCTTGCCGGCAGTTTTAACCATGTTTCGGCCGCTAGCGGGGGTTAAAACCGCCACGCTAGCGGCCGAATATCGACACTAAAATGACGGTAAAGCGGCGCTAAAAATAGCGCCGCTTTACCGCCGACGCCCGCCCGTCCCAGTGTGAAAGTAGCCAAATACTTGGCTATGTGTTTTACTTCAAATGACAGTTTGGAAGTAGGCAGTTACATTTAAAAAAATTGACAAGGGACACCGACATAGTTGTATCTTTGATCTTAAAAACTACGGGATAATGGTATTAAGATGAATACACCTTCTTAGAAGAAGAAAGTATTAACAGCACATTCAAATTGTGTTATGTGTACCTACGACTAACCATTGATTGGCAGTCATAATTAACCATACGGTTCATTAGAATAACAGAAATAAAAATAAAAAATGGCTTAAGAAAATTACTCTAAAACCAAAACCACAATAAACCTTGACAGGGTTCAATAATTATAAAATCCAAGGAAATTCGTAAAGTCATATACAATAATCCCAAAATTCAAAATACTCAATATAGAAAAAAAAACTCTGTTGTAGAGTTATCCTTTTGAAGTAAGTCCCCTGCCTGCAGGTGAGAGCAGTAGTAAAATTACAGCTTAGAATCAGGCCCATGCATGCAGGTAAGTGCAGTGGTAAAATCTCAGCTTCTAATTCACATAGAACTTGATGCTTTTCCGCAAGATGGTAAACCTTTACCAGAACACCGCGTGACTAGTCCCTTATGTGTGTATGTTTACCAGAGGTAAGAATCAAAAAAGCCTTTACATAGTTACATACATAGTTAGTAAGGTTGAATAAAGACACCAGTCCATCCAGGTCAACCTGAGTGAGTGTGCGTGTCTACAATTATCCCTATCCCTGTACATTGCATCTCATTAAGATGCTCATCTATTATATTATTATTTATTTAAGGTACCCATATAGCGCCATCAATTTTACACATACATCACACACTCACATAGGTCCCTACCCTCAAGGAGCCCACAATCCAAGGTCCCCAACCCACATTCATACTCTAAAACCAATTTTGGACAGAAGCCAATTAACCTACCAGCATGTCTTTGGAGTGTGGGAGGAAAACCGGAGTACCCGGAGGAAACCCACGCAGGCACAGGGAGAACATGCAAACTCCAGGCAGGTAGTGTCGTGGTTGGGATTCGAACCAGCGACCCTTTTTACTGCTAGGTGAGAGTGCTAACCACTACACCACTGTGCCGCCCCTTTAATCTCCTTCACTGCACTGCTCAGCTCCTTAGCCATCACCGATCATAATCCTCCAGGTTATGATCGCCCTCTGAAGACGTAATGACGAAACGCATCAGAGCGCAACCACACGACTCACAGTTTCAGTCAGGCAGTGTCATCCCAGGACTCATCGAGGTAGGCGGGACGATTTGAAACTCCGACCAGCAGTGAGCTGACGCTATTGACATGACAGGCTGTTTTTCTATTTTAACATTGTAAGCATAACTTGTATCAAGGGGGGATTTTGTTATACAAATAAACAGTTTAACACTATGAAGAGCCTCCTTCTATATCCTGACATGGTTGTTCCCAATAATATTTACACATCATGAACCTGGAGGATTAAATAGGTGATGGCTAAGGAGCTGAGCAGTGCAGTGAAGGAGATTAAAGGCTTTTTTGATTCTGAAGTATGCTGGCAAAAGACAGGCTTTTCTACTCCTTTTCATACTACCACTTTCCTGGAATAGTATTTGCACAGTGCGTGTAAATATCTCTGCTCAGTCCAATAGGCACTAGAGATTGACCACTCTTGACAGTGCACTTTGTAATCTTATAGACCTGGTCAGACATATCCCCTCTCTTTCTTCACACTACAAATCTGCATAAGGATTGCAGAGCTATAGGTTTGACTCAGCAGGACACTGGACCTGTTCAGAGAGATCACTACTTCCATACAGAAAGCAAGGGTCTTTCTCTAAAGCATGCTTACAGGGGACAGGCTTTCATACTCAGGCTGTGGCTATTTTGTTAATAGAAAACACACTGGTACACACCTTTTGTTTTGATACAATTAGTATATATTAAACACTTCAGCCCCGGAAGGATTTACCCCCTTGCTGACCGGGCCATTTTTTGCGATACGGCACTGCGTCACTTTAACTGACAATTGTGCGGTTGTGCGACATTGTACCCAAACAAAATTGACATCCTTTTTTCCCCACAAATAGAGCTTTCTTTTGGTGGTATTTGATCACCTCTGCGTTTTTTATTTTTTGCGCTAAACAAAAAAATTGAAAAAACGCATTATTTTTTACTTTTTGCTATAATAAATATCCCCAAAAAATATATAAAAAAAACAATTATTTTCCTCAGTTTAGCGACAATTTTGAAAAAAAAAAAAACAATATTTTTTTCCTTTTTGCTATAATAAATATCCCATATTTATTTTTTAAAAAACAAATTTATTCATCAGTTTAGGCCGATATATATTCTTCTACATATTTTTGGCCAAAAAAAAATTGCAATAAGTGTATATCGATTGGTTTGCTCAAAAATTATAGCGTCTACAAACTATGGGATAGATTTAGGGACTTTTATTATTTTTTTCATTGTTTTTACTGGCAATAGCGGCGACCTGTGATTTTTAGCGGGACTGCGACATTGCGGCGGACAAATCTGACCCCAAATGACACTTTTTGGGGACCAGTGACATTATTACATTGATCAGTGCTAAAAAAAAATGCACTGATCAATGTATAAATGACACTGGCAGGGAAGGGGTTAACACTAGAGGCGAATGCTATCTTTGCTTTTTTTTTTAATAACACTGGGTACAAAGTGGGCGGGGCTTAAGGTTACATAATCTGAATTTATATTCCAATATCTCAAAAACTGAACCGGCTGAAACATTCATTTTTGTGGCACAAAATAGTTTTTAAGCTTAACAGCTGGCGGTCCCTCACCCCGCATCTTGGTTGCGCTCTGCCGCATGTAGTAAGCGCAAACTTTGTAGGTTTGTAGGTGCGCACACAATAGGTGTATACAACGGACGTATGTCCATTTATTATAAATATATTCATCTGCAAATAAAATAAACATTTTGGATGGTATGTTGAGCAACATTTAAAGTACGTGAACGATAATTTGTTGAATGTTCACTCCTACCTTTCAATGGCATTGCATGGCTTTGTAGTGACTTATGAGAACTGCCTTGTGCAGGCTTTCAAAGTTCCAAAAGACGTCAAATTCTTTAAAATATACAGCAGCAAAACTCGACTCGTGCGCTTTGGCAAACATATGCATCCCGCAATTTCAGTCAAATGAAAAGATCATTTTTTTTAAGTAAAGTAGAATATGGAAATGCACATACCTTAAAAGTTTTGTCTAGATTACTCAAAATGATACATTATTTTTATAAATGTAAAAGGTGAGTTTTAAGAACTAATGAAAATTAAGTAAGGTACTTAAAATATCAAAGTAAATGAATTAACATTTATGTTGAAAATTATAACATTTTTATGTTAAAATTATAAGCCAAAAGAATCATTTTTTACAGTGTACTGTCCTCTACTGTCAGCTGCTAGTATTACACTGTAATATATAATTATGTATGTTACTTCCTGACCCTGGGGGGGTTGGAAAAGATCCTGGAAAGGAGGAAGTGGAGATAGAGAAGGTCTCAGCTACATGCCCTATCCAGGCTACTAATACCAGATCAGAAGAGAAGATTATTGCCAGATTACTAGGATTGCATTTCAGGCTGGTTGGGTAATGGCTGGAGGGTCTTCTCATCACCACAGATCGTGTCTTCAGGTCTCAGACACAAAGACAGATTCTGCATCATTCTCAGGGGCCCCTGCAACTGGACTTTGCTGCAACATTCATCTGGAAGTATCCCTATTATCTATATCACCCCCATCAAATCATTCTCTGCAGCTATTACCTTTTGTACCACCACCCCCTCCCTTTAGAATGTATGCTCTATGAGCAGGGCCCTGCTGTCCCTTTTGTATTGAACTGTACTGTAATTGTCTTGTGCCCCCTCTACTTTGTAAAGCGCTGCGTAAACTGTTGGCGCTATATAAATCGTGAATAATACTAATACTAACCACTTAAGCCCCGGACTATTTGGCTGGCCAAAGACCAGAGCACTTTTTGCGATTCGGCACGGCGTCGCTTTAACTGACAATTGTGCGGTCGTGCGACATGGCTCCCAAACAAAATTGATGTCCTTTTTTCCCACAAATTGAGCTTTCTTTTGGTGGCATTTGATTACCTCTGCGGTTTTTATTGTTTGTGCTATAAACAAAAAAATAGCGCAAATTTTTTAAAAAACGCATTATTTTTTTATTTTTTGCTATAATAAATATCCCCAAAAAATATATAAAAAACATTTTTTTTCCTCAGTTTAGGCCAATACGTATTTTTCTACATATTTTTGGTAAATAAAAATCGCAATAAGCGTTTATTGATTGGTTTGCGCAAATGTTATAGCGTCTACAAAATAGGGGATAGTTTTGTGGCATTTTTGTTGATAATTTTTTTTTTCTACTAGTAATGGCGGCGATCAGCGATTTTTATTGTGACTGCAACATTATGGCGGACACGTCGGACAATTTTGGCGCGATTTTGGGACCATTCACATTTATACAGCGATCAGTGCGATTAAAAATGCATTGATTACTGTGTAAATGTGACTGGCAGTGAATGAGTTAACCACTAGGTGGCACTGTAGGGGTTAAGTGTGTCCTAGGGAGTGATTCTAACTGTGGGGGGGAGGGGCTGTGTGTGACATGACACTGATCACCGCTCCCGATTACAGGGAGCTGTGATCAGTGAGAGTGTCACTAGGCAGAACGGGGAGATGCTTGTTTACATTAGCATCTCCCCATTCTTCCTCACCGTGAGACGATCGCGGGTATCTCCGCGGACATCGAGTCCGCGGGACCCGCGATCATGGTCACGGAGCTCCCGGTGGGCAAGCGCGCGTGCCCCCGCAGGCCGCCTCTTAAAGGGCAACGTACAGGTATGTTACTCTGCCTGTACGTGCCCTTCTGCCGCAGTATATGTGCACGAGGTGGTCGGGAAGCAGTTAATAACTATATACACCGGGTTTCCAGCAGGATTCCCATCAAGCCCTTTGCTGATAGTAATTGTTTGTACATTGAACGTATGTACTGTTATTAATCTCTTCTTATGTAAAGCTTGTATTATTTCTATACTGGTGTACATTTATATTACCTTATGGTTAATGGTATATGCTTGCTGCAGTAGTTCTTCTGCTTCCAATTACTTTGATTAGATTACTGGTTTCAGTAGGGAATGGGAATCCCCTCTGTTCACAGAGGCCCTGTCCTGGGTAGAGGCACTGCCAACATTATTTTCAATCCCAATCTTCCACTTAGCGAAGGTTCATGTTTAGGTTTAGTGCAATATCCAGTTTGAGGAGGGCATTTCTCATAACCCCCCAAAAAAGGGCTACATTAGTCTTGGAGTAGGGGAAGGTTGAATCCCTAGTAAGTTTATTTTTTTCTTGTTTGTGTCCTGTGAGGGAGATTTCACTTCACTTACTTTCCTGCAGAAGCATCAGTAAGGAAATCTCTACGAAGTAGGGGAATTCCTCTCTTACACAGTTGCCACCAGGACAGATGTCCACATTGGAAGATTTTCCCTCATCTTCTGTCTTGGTGGCCACTGTAAAATTTTGATTTAACATCACCTTATGTCTTTGACAAATAGAGAGGGGTAATCTCTCCAGTGGAGACAAACAGTAATAAAAATCTGAAAGGGGTTCTAGCCCTTCTCTAATTCATTAAAAAGAAAAAAAAAAAATGATTAGTGCTATGAATACAATTTTAAGATCTGCGATTTACCATACCTGAAACTAAATAAACTAGCACGCATGGTTCCCAGTCTACAGAGGTACCTTGTTGTGGCAGTGTGGATTCACATATATTTGTGTAGAGTAGGGGCTCAAAAGTACCTGGTGTAGATCTCCAAATTGGTCACCAGATGTTATGATAGTTTGGGGTTGGGAACCCTTTAGTGAAGTGTAGGCAGTGTACGTGCCTAGAAAGCCACTGGGAGTCCCAAGAGTAGTGAGTGGGGTGTACCGAAGAGAGTGCGGTAGTGCCAGCCCTACCATTGTCAGTATGGGGCATCTTGGGTGAAAGGCTCTGTATATATTGTCTGGCTAGAGTCCAACTGGGAGTTGGTCATGGGAAAAATGGCAAGGACCAAGGCATGGCAAAGATGTAATCTTTGAGGTTCCAGGCTTCTTGGCGCTTCCCCTTATAAGGAGGGAAGCAAGGAAGGAGAGGTGCAGGATTTAAAGGACTACTCACATCTCACTGGCTTGGTATGGACTACCCCTTGGCTCAGCTTTCAACTCTCATGTTCTCTACCTATTTGCAACTAAGTTATGTGCCATCACCACTGGGATGACTAAAAGGATATACAGTATATGTAAATCAACAGTAGAGAATTAAAAGGCTATTTGTATTGTGTTGTTTTGATCAAGCTATTGGGTGGCGCTAGTTTGGCCAGGCTAGGGTTTCCCAAGGTGCTTCTGATTGGTGCTCAGCGGAGAATACTGTGCCCATTGCTCAGCGAGTCTAATTGGCCCAATGCTACATAGGAATGGGTTAAAAAGTACAGGTCCCCCAAAACATGGATGTACACGTGGAGGACATGCAGCTAAGACACAGCACAGCATTTGTATCTTGATTGACACTGGGGAATTTTTTTTGTTTCACAACCGCTTATTCTGAATTGCCCCATTAGATCACATGCCTAAGAACGCATGTAGAAACATTACTAATACTACCACATCCATTTAATGTGCTCTGCATTTTAGTATGTTCACAGGATAGTATAAATGGATGGATGCAAAGTAAGGTGGGAGACAATTATCAAGGCTTACCTGTCCTGCACTGGCGATCTCTATTCTCTTCAAGAGTTGCAATGCCCAGAGATTCATCTTCATGCAACATGCCTCTGAAAATGCCATATTCCAGGCCTTCCACCAGTTGCTGTGATTCCATCCAACGGCTCTTGCATCACTGCAGGACACAGTAGTGACGTAAGGGCCGGTAAATGGAAACAATAGCACTCATCGGGGGACTAGGAATCCCACACAACTGGAAGTATTTGGGATGATAAGGATTCTCAGAGCACTGTAATTCTTGAAGATAATGAAGATCACTTCTGTTGTTAGCAGGACAGGAGTCTGCATCCATGTTCAATTTCCTGTAGACTTTGAATATCTGTTAGGCTACATTCACACAGATGATGTAGGCTGGTGCAAATTGCAGTGGCAGAAATCTTTCTGATTCCTACTGCATCTGTGCAGCCACTGGCCCTCTTCACTATAATGACAGTTCACCAGTGGTGGCTCTCTGCACAGCCAGTGATTACTAGCGGTGCACACAATGCGTCCAGCAGCCATCACCGCAGGTAATCGCTGACTGTCCAGACAGCTGCAAATAGCTGTAGCAGATAGATAGATAGATAGATAGATAGATAGATAGATAGATAGATAGATAGATAGATAGATAGATAGATAGATAGATAGATAGATAGATGATTTGCTGGCAATCTTCACTTTCTTCATGAGCGACAATGCCCAGAGAACCTCACCATCATGTGGGATGATAAGGGTTCTCTGAGCTCAGTAACCCCGAAAGAGAGTGAAGATCCCTTCCAGGAGAGGAATCTGAGTCCATGGTCAATTTTATGTAGACCTTGAATGATAGATAGATAGATAGATAGATAGATAGATAGATAGATAGATAGATAGATAGATAGATAGATAGATAGATAGATAGATAGATAGATAGATAGATAGATAGATAGATAGATACCATCTATTTTGCACTCTCTGGTTTTAGTAACTCAACCCCCATGAGTTTTCCTGGCTCCCCCCTCCCCAGGACAGGACACAGGGGTAAGGTATGGACTGGTGGGAGGAATTACAGCATTCAGTGTTGGACTAGGAATCCAACACAACAGGAGGTATGTGGGATTACAAAGATTCTCAGAGCACCGTAGCTTTTGAGGCGATAGGAGGTTGGACAAGAATATGTCTGATTCCATGATCAGTTTCCGTTGATCATGAACATTTGTTACTAGATAGATAGATAGATAGATAGATAGATAACATAGTTACATAGACAGTGCCCAGAGAATCTTCTTCATCCGATATACTTCTAGGAGTGTCATATTCCTGGTCCCCCACTGACTGCTGTGGTTCGATCCATAGCCCCCCCATCCATGCGTCCGGCCCCCTGATCTACATTCGTGGGGGGCGGATGCATGTATTCCAATGGGGGGGGTTCGAAGCACGTGATTAGAGCCAGAGGCTCTAATAGGTATCGAAATAGGGTGGGCTCAGGGCGCTGAGCACTGCGGTCCGAGCACCAAGTTGTGTGACACTAGCGAATGAATATTCGCTATTGCCACATTAATTCTCCTCCTGGCCAATCGGGAAGCAAGTCTGAGACCCGTTTCCCGATTGGCCAAATGGAGAAGCTACACTGACCGCCGGGGGGGAGATGCAAGGAGAGGAGACGAGAAGCAGGAGAAGCTAGCCGGCCGCCCGTCCGTCGCCCGGAGGGAAGCCTGGTGTAAGTGTTGCGGCT